>OZ020611.1:72823504-73480607 GCA_963971575.1 Liopterus haemorrhoidalis
TGGATCTCTTGTCCGAGCTTAGAAAGCTGTATCCAGGGTATAAAGTTAACTTGTAGTCCTGATAGTTGGTGTTTTGGATGGTACGAAAAAGTCCTACCGAAGGGAAACTAGTCCATTCCCGCCTGCAGATTTTCTGCTACCTCTTTGATCTGTAGGATGCAGAAAGCAGTGTTGGTCCGGGTCACTCCGCATTGTGCGGGCACTGGATCTGGCGTAATTTCCGCGTTGGCATATAGACAGGGTGTGTATTTAGTTCCACTAGTCTCTAGTATGACATGGTTCAAAAGTTTAGTAAAGTTTGCGATTAGCGAACGCTTGTCAAGATCTTCGACACAAAATACATAATGTTTGTCATTGAACTATTATCCTAACCGGTCACTGTGGTCTAGCGGACGGAGTTGGTGGCGCTCTGACTGCTAGGATATTTGTGTGTGTTCGTAGGTTTAAGGATGCATAGTACAAAGAAAATTGAAATAATAGAATTGATACTGATTAATGACCAATAAATGTAAAGGCCAAAAAAAAAATAATAATAATAATAAAACTATTATCCTACTGAGATATATCCTATTATATGAAGCTTATAAAGTTTTAAACTAATTAATTCCAGTTAAGCTCAATTTACCAATATTCATCGTGCTTTCCATATGGTGCTTTGAGTGGTTTAAAAGCTGCGCTCAAAAGGACAATATAAATCATTCCCGCCTGTAGATTCTCCGCCAATTCATTGATCTGCTAGATTTATAAGGCAGTATTTCTCCGGTCAGTCCACGTCGTTGGGATTTAGATTAATTTACACGACTGCTTGTCACCAGACTTTCATGTCTCCGAGTCTGGACTGTGGGACAGGTGGAGCCTTTAACAAATCCAATATAGGTAATTCGCAATTAAAGCGAATTTAAAAATATTTCCAGCTAGTGGCACATTTGTGATTATAAAACATGTATATGAAACAATAGCGATATTCTGACTAACTATAGCAATGAAGCATACGCTACAGGGAAAAGAAAACGAAAAAATGCATAGTAAAATACAATAATTAATCAATCAAGAGATGAAGTATAAGATAAAGTTTAAAAATCTAAATAAACCAATAAATAATTCATTGTTTGATCTACATATGAACATATTAGTAGCAATAAATTTATTTTATGAATTTTATTCTACACAAATTTCAATCCTTGTCAGATGTATACATACAACGTAAAAAAGTCCCTACACAAATATGGAAATATTTAAATTCAAATGCCATAAAAGGCGTAAGAATTCCACATTATTCATTGAATTGATACCAGTGTTATTTATTCTTACAATAATATAAATATAATAATACCATTCACGGCTCATATAGTCGGATAAAAAAGATGTTATTGTTATTATTTGTGCCGGACGTCAAATGCCGGTTTCACATCCACAATGCATATTTTATATAATAATATACAGACGTGTGAATTCAGTATCATACTTCCTGATTACAACCAGGGACGGATTAACTGAATTGGCCCAATATACAGACTCAAAATCCTATATTCGGGCATTACAACCTAAAAAATTTTGTGAATCGCTTCATTTTTTTTCTCTTATCGATTCATGCACTGCATGCAGCATTACATATCGTGAAATATACTATTTTTGTTCCATTATGTATCAAATTTTATTCCCGGAACTTAATTTTGTGAGAAATGTCACTTCTGCGCATGAGCAAATAACATGGGCTTACGAAGTTATGCAGGTGCGGAGTAACGTTCAATTCTTTTATAACCTATTGTTTAAAATCTGTTTAGTTTAATATCAATATTTAGTTTTCTGAATTTATATTTGCAACAATTATAATAAAAATTATGCTCCCGAGATCGTTATCCAGTGTATATGTTACTGTAAAAGCCCGAACTACGGTAAATCCTAAGATTTTCCAGTAAAACCTAAAATTCACCAACTCTTTGGATTTGGATTTAACTATTAAATCCTAAGATTTACCTAACCTAACCTAAGATTTACCAATATACAAGCTTTTACAGTAACATATATATTGAATAATCTTCTAAATAAAGTGTCAAAATCTACATATGTATAAGCTATTCCAAACAATTAGGCGGAACTAGATTTTGCAATCTAGTTACTTTCATCGTTTGAATCGTGCATTTTGGCCGTTTTGTTTAAGCTTTGTAAATCATACTTACAACAAACATTTTTTGGTTAAGGTTAATATCATTTTAAAATGTCATTTTCTTTATATTTTAATTTCTTGTGTCATTCTTAATACAAATTTCCCATTTATTTATTTTTTTGTCATTAAAATATGTAGAAAAACGTTTTATTTTTTACATATGTCATTCGTTTCCATGGTTTCACTGTTGGAATTTTAAATTTGACATTCCAACGTGAAAAATTAAATAAGCCAAGCAAGGTCCCTTTTCGTGACAACCTAAAAGAACGAAATTCCCATTTAGTTCGAGCTAAACGTTTGGAATAGCCCATACATACCACGTCGCTCAATACGTCTTTGATCTAACTAAGAAAAACTTTCTTTTTTTTTTTAGAAATTCGACTTTATTCATCAACAACTAACTTTTCGGAAAACAAAAAAAATAAAATAAAATAATAAATTCAGCATACCAATCAGTAATAGTTGATTTGCCTGGTGCAGAGTCTCTATAACGCTTATCAAGCCACTGTTTGGTTTCAACAGTATTTTTTCCCTTCAAAAACCAATGTTTAATCAACACACGAAATTCTTTTTTATCAATTCTTTTGAAAATTACAAACCTGGAGTCACTAAAACCACTGTAACCTCTAAACTAATTGTCAGAATGTCATGACATTTTCACACGTATCGTTTGAAGGGTTGTACTATCCAGAAATCATATGGGTCTGTCACCAGTGTTGCCATATATATGTCGGATCGGAGACTTATTGAGTGACGTGTTATGTATCAGACAGGTATATGCGTTTAGTTTAGTTCACCATTGCGATGAAGTAGCCAGGACAATCAATATTGATCACCCGGTACCAAAAAGCATTGAATTAAAACAATCATTGAGTTTTTTTTTTTTAACCTCTTCCTAACTTTTAATATTTTGGATACCTAAAACTTGCTGCATCCACGGGCAAAATACTGATGGAGATAGATCTGTAGAGTATGTTGAATTACTATCCATCGCAAGCGCTTAATTTTATCTTTTGTAATTTATGTAATACTAGCTACTCCGCCCGACTTCGCTCGGAGACAATTCGTTATTATTGACCCCGTCGTTATTATTGAAAGTGTAGCAACTTTGAGTTTTGAAAAAATTGATTATTTTTAAGATAAAATATATATTATCACTAAAGATTACAAGAAAATGTAAATAAATATATAACTATATGAGAAGAGAGATTTCCCAGTAAGCCAAGAACGCGTGTTTCATATCATATATGAACATTTGGATGGGCTGCGTTAGGCGCAAATAACCTTTGTTGCTGTGCGCCAAAAAATTTAACTAACTAACTAACTAACTAACTAACTGAACATTTGGGCACTAAAAAACTATCGGTAAGACGGGTGCCTTGCATCTGCTAACAGAGAACCATTTCGAAGCAATGTTTGGACAAGTACAAACGAAATCCAAATCAGTTTTTGAAGCGTTCCATAACCGTTGATGAAACATGGATCCATCACTGCACACCAAAAATAAAAGAACAGTTAAAATAGTGGATTTCTTTAATACTTATAATATAATACTATTATATAGGTATAATAAATAAATTTCAGTATAACGTATGCCACAACTGTAAAATCTTATGTTTTCACCACGCGCTGGACATTAATTTGTTCTTTGTGGGCCAGCCTATACAGGCATTGTATTTATTATTATTGATGCATTATTGTATAATTGTATCACATAAACATATATTAGATATATAAGAAATCTATATGTATGCTTTAATAATAAATACATTTATTTATTATTATTATTATTATACTCCTGGTGAGCTTGCTCCGAAGAAGACAAAAAGGTCATGGCCACGATATTTTGGGATTTACAAGGCATAATCTTCATCGACTATTTGGAAAAGGGATAGACGATCACAGGACAATATTATGTCGCTTTATTGGATCGAGTACACGGTGAATGGATGAAAAAACAGCCTCATTTGGCGGAAAAAGTTGCGTGTCACCATGACAATGCATCAGCTCGCTCGTCCGCAATTGCATTGGCCAATTTGGTTGAATTACGCTACTCACTGCTCCCTCATCCACGCATCTCCAGACTTGGCCCCCTGAGACTTCTTTCTCTTTCTAAACATAAAGAAATGGCTTGCTGCAAAAAGATTCATGTCGAATTAGAAGATCGTTGCTGAAACACGCACCTATTTTGCAGAGTTCGAGAAATTGTATTTTTTGGAAGGCTTATCATTGAGCAAAATGTATCGAGCTAAAAGGAGACTGTGTTGAAAAATAAATCGCATTTTGGTAAAAGAAAAATCTTTTATTTAGAAGTCACTGTTCAAACATCTCTCGTATTTCATTTCAGACGCTTACAACAGTTAGACAATATTTCTTGGCCAATCCGACCCTGATTCAAAGATATGTATCACATCCAACTAATCCATTCTGATGGTATATGATCGCGAATAAATACAGGTGATGACAGACTACACTTCTAAGTATCTTGAGAATCCGAACGTTTTAAAATACTTGAGAATATAACCGTTAATATATGGAAATACAAATAGAATGGACGGTAGAGATTCTGAACTGTATATAACTGGTTTTGGTTTTATAGTAATGTTTATAAAAGTAACACGTAATTAAATTTTATTTGAAATTCTTATTTTTAGACTTACATTTTAGGTACTTAAAACTTTAAATACTAAAAGAGTAAATGTATCAGGATTCTACGTAATTTAACCAGTTTATTAGCAGACAGATCCAAAATAATACATATCGATAATATAGATAGTCCTCCACTTACGAAGTATTCGGCTTACGACGAACCACACGTACGACTGTCCGATCGTTCTCCTTTTTAATACTGTTTCATACAATGCGTTTGCTGTTGTTTATTCTATGTACATACATGTTAAGTTTTTGTGTTTATACACTATTTCATTCAGAAGCGTCATCGACCAGGGGGGGAGGGTGGCACGCTAGGGATCATAACGAATCAAGACAACCAAATCAATAGAAACTGGAAAAGTCGTAAGGATGAAAACATCAAATAATCTTGGACGATAAGACTTGAGGCAAGTAAATAATACACGTTAAGTAAACGGTGAAGGATAGAATGGATAAGAAGATCTAAGACAAGAGATTATACATCCCTCGGTCAGTTGAAAGATGGAACACACAATGGAATCATTTGCTAATAAAAACTCTAGCGGGAATTATTAGGTCGTCAAGGATGAAATTTGTAGAAAAAAAGGCAAAGTTGGTTGATAACTTACAAATATAAGGAATTATTTTATCAAAGTATGCACCCATATTGTCTATACACTTTTGCCATTTAAGCGGCAGTGTTCAGGTGGTATAAAACCCTGGAGGACGAGAGTCAATGAATTGCTGGAAGGCCAGTTTTACAGCATTGTCGGAATTAAACTGTTTTCCTATTCAAAATTTGTCCAAAATGCGGAAGAAGTGATAGTCAGTGAGGGCTAGGTCTGGTGAGTATGGATGATGATGAAGAAGTTCCAACTCCAATACTTGTAGTTTTGTCACAGTCATTTGTGCAGTGCATGGTCTAGCGTTATCATGCAATATGATAGGAGTCGATCTGTTGACTAATCTATGTTGTTTTTCTTTAAGTTTTTGCATAATTTCATCCAGTTGGTTGCAGTATATTTCTGCTGTGATCGATGAGCCAGTATTTTTTTGTTTTATGTTTCTTGAACGAAATTTGAGCGAACCAATTTGATATTATCTGCTGCGTAGTAACACTAGAGCCCAATACACTAATAATGTTTCGCGCGGTCTTCGATGTCGTAGTTTCACGTAAGAACTCATACTTCATAATAGTGCGAATTTCAGACCGTTCCATTTTCAACAAAATAAATTTTTAAAAATAGTTTTTGTTATTTTTTAGTGCGTACAATGATTTCTTTAAACAGGCGAGATGTGTAATGCTCCAACAAAAAAAAAAAAAACGGTAAAATATGAAGCCAATGTCAAATAATAAGCTGTTAAAGTTGGCAATATTATTAACTACAAATTTCATCCTTAACGACCTGATAATATACAAGATACTTTACTGAACAATATTGAGTTGTTAGTCATGCAAGAAGACTCTACCAACTTTTTCTATAGATATACATGTTCTGTAAACAACATTTTTCGTGTGTTGCATCATTCCGAAGCGGCAGTATTTTTCTGTGTGCATCAAAGAACTGTATATACATGCCAAATATCAACTTTAGAGGTCTAGCTGTCTGGCCAAAAAATTGGAAAATATATATGTATATTCATGTAAGTTGGTATTTCAAATCTCCCAAGGCATCTCACTAAGTCTAGGTCATCATTACGATTGTACAGACAGATAGAGATACATGCATATGAGTGACGGTATCAAGGTTACTTAGTTATACCTACGAAACCCTAAATAGGGAAAAGATATATTATATGTAATAAATTCATTCAATATTTATATTTCAAAAATAGTGTTTCACGTAAGAAAAGAGAAACAATCGTCGCAGAAAAAAAATTGCAAATAAAAGTTTATAATGCAATGAAAATAACCACAATAACACCCTTGTGACCCCTTGAACTTGTGATCTGTCTAAAAGATAAAAAAATTATGTATTCATTATTCAACTAATTAACACATAAAATATAGAAATTTAAATAATTATAAATTATGTTTAAATGTTTAAAGTTAAGTAACATTTAATAATGTTTTCCATATTCAGTTATTTTCACTAATTCATTATCAAGTATTTAATTCCGTTTCTTCGTTTAAAATGTTACGTTACATGGTTATTAGATGTTCAAGTAGGTGAAGAGAAAATCGTGTCTCAACTTGTTTAATTCAGACATTTATCAACAAATGTTAGATTTACTTATGTAAATAAAATTGTAATGTGTTAACTACCTCCCACGCACAAAACAATATTTTCTTAAAATAGCTGTCACTTTTAGTGTTCAAACTTGGTCCAAATTAAAAGGAGGGGATGAAAAGTACGAACTCGTAGGCGTACACAGCGCTGATAAAATTTGATGTGAGGTTATCTTCTGTCACATGTCAGTATATTGTCAGGAAATTTTTATTCCGTTCTGACGGTAAGTTAAGTTCTTACAGTAGCAAGAAGCAGTTAGCGTGGTATTGTTTAAAGAATGGAAAATTTTAAATTTCACCCAGAAAACATCTTTGTCGGCAAGGAAACCCACGGCGAAACGCCCTTTCGTATGCAACCACTTACCGATGGGTGAATAAGTGCAAGAGAGAAAGAATCAGTGTCAAGGATGATCACCTTGACAAAATTGTTGGCTTACAGAATTGTTGACAAAATCCACTGTCATTTTAAATGACCCACGACTAAAATTGTTAGAGGTAGCAGAGATATATATTTTATATTTTATTTTAACCGAGTAATGTGGACATGCGGAAGCTATCCGCAAGATGGGTGCTGCATTTTCTCTCTGCTGAGAACAAACTCATTCGATGTGAAGTTTATCTGGTTTGAATTGGTTTAATAAAAATCCTATGGATTTTATGCGCCGATTTGCGAATAACCAAAGATCAAAACTATTTTGGAACAGAGAGAATATATATTTGTTACTTCAAAGTTGTTTTTTCCGAGCTATTTCGCTTCTATTAAGACAGTGTTTGTTCAACTTTTAATTATAATAAGCTACCTAACCTACAGAAGAAGCTCAAAAATCATAACCTAAAATTATTTAAAAAATATTTTTTTCTTTACCGTTGCAGATTTTTATGTAGATCAACAGCCATTTGACAATACAAGGAAGTTATTTACCTGTAAATAAATAAAAATTATTATTAACTGAACAATTAATAATTATATTATACAAACGTACATATATTTAGATACAGAAATATGTAACTTAGAAGATGATGTAACATTAAATGACAAGTAATGAGCTTCAATTTGAGTCGAGATAACTAACTACAGAAACCTTCTATCTGAAGTTCAAAACCAGTCGTTTAAAGATTCAAAAATAGCAGGATGTTTTAGAGAGACAGTATGTAGAAACAAATAAATGAGAAAATGCATTTTTTTTTTTTATATTTATTGTCGGTCGTAATACATATGTTATTCACAACATATTTTTATATTCAGACCAATTCTGTAACTCATTTACTATGATTATAGTAACTAAATTTGTCACTATGAGCAAGATCATTTACTATCATAGTAACTTTGGGATATTTCGTATTCTGTAAGGCAAAAGTTACTACAATATTTAGAAACATGTTAGTATAAAAGTTCCTATGATAATAATTACCAAATGTTGGTGTTTGTAGGTACTAACTTAGTTCTTATGAAGATAAATTGGAGGACATTTGATTTTAAGTGTAATTTTTAGATATAATAGAAAATGAAGAAGATTAGTAAAGAAAATTATATAAATTAAATATATATATAAAATATGTATGTATGAGTGTAGGTAAATGTTTATATTGCAGGAAATGAAATATATTAAAGATCAAAAAGTCTTTTCTAATTCCTCATTTTTAATATAAGACTTTTTTTAAATTATTGAAAAAAATAATTATTGTTTTTAAAAAAATTAACAAAAGTTCTATTCAGTGACGCAAAAATAGTTTCATGAGGGGGAGGATAATAAAATGAGACGTATGGAAGTAATGACGAAACAAGGAAAATGCATCGAAGTAATAAAAAATCCAGCTTCATGGAAGGTTCTAACCCCCAAATCCCACCCGCCTGCGCCACTGGTTCTATTGTCGAGAATTTGTCTTTGCATTCAGTTTTTTTTTTTTTTAATTTCTTCGCTCATTTTTTTTTTTACCCTTTACAAATGTATATACCATAATACATATTATATAACAACCAAATAAAGTAAGCAATACAATATTTTGACATTTTTAACCTCAACAGTCATTTGTATACCACCAATGCGCATGCGTGTTGGGCTTCTGTAACTAACTTCATTCGTTTCTCAGTAACTGTCAATAAGTTATAACTTTCATAGTGACGTTACTACAGTTGGATATTACAGAATACGAAAAATGTTAAAGTTACTATTAAAATCACTATAAAAGTTATCTTGTAGTAACGTTACTAAACGGTAACTATTATAGTAACTTTACTTTTTACAGAATTTCTCTGATTATCTTATCGAACATAGCGTAGGGATCACGTAACTACCCTAATTTACACATATTAATTTTAAGATTAATATTAATTTGTGTTTAGCACTCACTCGCTGTCTGCACTACACAGGTCTCTCTTTTTGTCCAATGTTAAATAGAATGGCACTCTCGCAAGTTTCTTATAAATCGTCTGATAACTGTTTTTATAAAGTCTTGGATTGGAGGAACTGATAATTCATGATGGAGTTGATCATTTCTGATGAACCAGGGTGAGTTTGTAACGGTTTTTAGGACTTTATTTTGAAAAACTTGTAGCTTGTTGATATTCCTTGCTGAAGTACTTCCCCAGACGTTGAAGGCATAGATTAGCAATGGACGAAGTAGCGATTTGTACAGCAGCATGAAGCAGTTTAATTCCAACTTGAATTTGAGATTGATTAAGGGGTATAGCTGTTGAAGCATTGCGTAGTCAATTTGCAGTTTTTTCGTTAATGTGGAAGCTTGACGTCAGGCATTTGTCGAGGTGTACACCTAAATATTTAACTGCACTGTCCTTTCTGATCCATTTTACTATGCTGATGTTGATTTTAATTGTGACAAGGCTGTCACTTTTCTTAGCATAAATATTTTTAGCTCTTTGCGGCGTTGACCTTTATATTCCTCTTGTTGAACCACAGGCAGATAGGATTTGAAACGACTTGAAGCTTCTTTATGGCTGCGTCAAGGTCGCGGTTATGTGTTACGACTGCAGTATCATCGGCAATTTATAAAAAAAAATTATAAAGTAAAATTCGCCCTGTTACTAACATATGCCATAAAAACCAGAAAAAAAAATATTGAGAAAACTAAACAAATATTAAGAACCACCTAAATGAAAGTTGTATGAGCAACTGAAGGAGTTAACCTGAAAAACAATAAATCCAGCAAGTTGATTCGTGAATCGTGTAACATTATTATTATTATTATTTTATTTATTTTACATCGGCCTATTTCCGCAACGAAGTAATCGCCGATGCCAATGGGCGAGCTCCTACACTTAGATGAGGGGTAAATGATTGTGAAAATGGGAGTAATGTAAACATATTATTCTCGCCCGAATAATATCACCAACGGAAAATCGAACCAGCAACTTCACAATTCAGGCTATGTTTGAACACAATCAATCTCAGAACTTAGGTTGACTTTGCACCACGATACATGAAGAGTGGTGTATTGCGACGCAACCCGCAATACACCACTTGCGGGTTGCATTTCGTTTGCCCCTGAGCCAGTATTGATACTGGCAGTGAATTTTTTCACATTTCAGGATTTTGTAGTTAATGTGCCAGTACCGGCACTGTTATACTTCTAGTGCGGAATATCTATTTGAATAATATAATGACATTTTAATGTCAATTTCCAACACAATAGTTTTGTTTACAATTATTAATAATTTATGGCGATAAATTATATATTTAACAACAACGACCTTCAATAATAACAATTAGTAAGAAAAATTTAATTACAGCTAATGATAATTGATTTATATAGAGCAAGAACGCGAAATTATATCAAATATACCATTGGCAGCAAAAACACAATTTATTATGTCAAATTGACAAATTTCCTCTTCACATTAAAAAGACACTGTCAAAATGGGATTACTTCCTTGGGTGGATAAATAACTTGATTAATACTGATTGATTACCCCTAATCTGAAATGCTTGAAGCCGGAAATGTATCGGATTTCAGAACACAAATGGAGTTACGTATATAATATACATTGGTGGCGTTGTACTAAAATAGCAATAAAAATTTGATTTTCATTTATGATGATAATCCGATTTCTGTTTAAGGCGGCGCACAACCCTAGAGTTCTCAATAGTTTTTTATACAAAACTAATATTTGGAAATAAAATTAATAACAATCTATATATCAAAATTTGCAGCGAATTTTTATCTATCTAATAGGATGTTTTTAATTGTAGAACAAACTGTTATGTAATTGTAATTAAGCAAATTGTGTTATAGACGCCATCTTGTAAACCAATCGACGTATATTTGCGTACGATGCGGCAAATTTTAGCTAAAGCAAACAAATATGTTTTAAGCTATTTTGCTCTATTGTGAAAACTACTTATAGTTATTGTACTAGGTAATCTATTTTTGCCGCCATCCTGAATCTGCCGCGCTTCTCAAAATAGGTGTTACGAGTAAAAATTATTTAATTTTTGTGAAGAATGCGTGTACCAAGTGGCATTCCATTTTAATCAAGTATAATATTTTTTGACGAAGGTTCTAAACTATAAGTAATCAAGTCGAAAAAAAGTTGACGTATTATTTGAACATTTCTACACAAAACTATGTAAATATAAAGGTTATTCGAAACCCACAAGTAGATTTAAAAAATTACAGAACAATCGCTGATGTCTCTTTTTTAGTTATTGAGCGATAATATTTTTCAATAAATGTTTCTACAATTAAAAATATCTTATTAGATAGATAAAAATTCGGTGCAAAATTTGATGTATAGATTGATACTAATTTTATTTCAGATTGTTAGTTTTGTATAACTGTTAACCTCTAGCGGTTATACGCAGCCTTAACATAGATACCTAACGCTTACTAGTATTTTTCAGACAAATAATTACTCCCAAACTGTTTGAAAGCGGGGACAGAAACTCGCTCCTAAAAAGATGAGAGGATAAATCTGACGCTCGATTGACACATGTGCGCATGCTTCAAAATGATGTTGAGCGGAGATTAAAAATATAATATTCTGATTTATTGTGGATATATTTAAGATTATCATTAATACATCAATAATAAGACAATTATAATCAACAATTTTTTATTTATTTATTTATTTAATAGAACAGAACGTAGCTAATATGAACAATAATACAAAACAAGAAAAAACAAAGAGGAACAGATATCACAGTGTTGTCGACAGTCATAAAATTATTGTTAAGAAACAAATAATTCATTCTTAAGTTATAATTTGCTTAAATAAATACAATAGAGATAAAATTAATGAAATTACACGGGTGTGCGTGTAACTACTCACACAGTTAAGACAAAAAAAAGATACTTCTGTATTTTTTCAATAATATTGTCTACCTTTTGCGTTGTCGGTTTTTTAAAATATGCGACTTCTTAATTTTTTTCCTGGAACTAAATAGAGAAATTTGTTTATTAATTTTTTTATTACTTGGTTCAAATTTTGTTGTATCTAGTTGGTGTTTCAGTATTTTCTTTTCTTTGTTAATTTCTAAACATTTTCTATAAGTATAAGCCCAAAGATTGGGCTTCTCATAATAATTTGTGAAAAAATATTCACCAAATTTTTTCATGTCATTGTCCGAAAGTAAAAAACTATTGCTTTTGGTAACATTTTTATAAATTTTGATTCTTCAAGGGTTATTTGTAAAGTTTTTAAAGTTTGGTGCCCATCACTGCACACCAGGCATTGTAAAACATTTAATTTATATCGGACATAAAAACATTGCAATTTATTAAAACCGATTTTTTTGAAAATTTTACGGAATAAAAAAATCATGAACAGTAGTGTCCTGCCTGTTTGTAAACATACATGATGCAGGAAACCCCTTGCCATATTCATCGATTACCATTAAAGTTTATCTTATGAATACTTTTTAAATGGACATTTAAATTATATTGTTTTGAAAATAGTTTATTGCAAATTAATCACATCACAGACATTTTCAATTTATTTAAAAATGTGTGCGCTGGTTACACTGGAACGCATGCGTATATGTGTCAATCGAGCGTCAGATTTATCCTCTCATCCTAAAAAGTTGGAGAGTGGGGGAGAAAGCTTATTACTGGCGGTCATTTGCTTGATTCTTTTAGTCCGGCAATGTCAAACTATGTCGGGATTATAACGTACTTGTGAATAGTATGCAAATACAGCATTTATTAGGCATGTTTACATAAATTTTGAGTCTCCTAATATTTAATGAAAGAAGTAACATTCTCATTTACTTACAAAATGATTTGAAACATCTTGTTTTCTTACATTTATCTTTCTTGTAATATTTAATAAATTCAGTATTACTATTAACTTTTTCATAAATTGATCTTGGATCGAAATTAACATAACTAGAGCCCTGCAAATCCGCGGGTATCCGCGGATAATCCGCGGATATCCGCAACTTTTCTGCGGATGCGGATAAATTATCATTTAAACCATGCGGATGCGGATCGGATGCGGATTAAATGTCATATCCGCTTATCCGCAATATCCGCGTGAACATTAAATCTTCGGTTACTTTCGGAGAAACAAGCAATTGTGTTCTGACCACGCAGTCCTCGGTTATTTTCGGTTGTCTGTATATACAGACAACCGAAAATAACCGAGTATATACGAAAATAATCATGTATATACATGATATTTTGTAGTATTCAATCTCACTTTATGTTATTTTTATTAAGACAATTGTCCATGATCAAGACTGAGTTGAGACAATCATCTTAACTTTCTTTTTATTATTGAATATATTATAGAAAATAATATTTTGGACAAAAGTTTCCTGGTACACTTTCGACGTAATTCTTCCTACCTCTGCTCTAATTCTGGCTTTTAAATCTGATAAAGGTTTTTTTTTACATAAAACTGATTAGTAAGTTTTATTTAAATACCAAAATTTACCTACATAATTTTTTCTCGAAAATTTTATTATGTAACCTTCCAATATTTTATACTACTCGATGTAAAAAGTCTTGCAGATCCCAAAAATTTGAAAAATGACACATGTTGCTATTTGAAAAAGTTGCAACGCCTAACTCATGCGCGAAATGGCGTAAGAGAATTACTTGATCCTAAAAATATGAAGCACCTTCTATCAAGTAACTTTTCTGATTTTTTAAAAAAATTCAATATTAAAAAAAGCAACACGCCACTTACTCCCTACGAAAAAGAACGCTTAGGCCCCCCCAAAATTGTTATCTCTCTCTAGATTTAAATAAGTTATTGGCGCATCTAGGCCTTAAAACTTTTGGGGTCCCTTAGGTTAGGTTAGTAATAAATAAGCTGGTAAATCCAAAAATTTTCAGTAGCGTTTTAGAGCAGAGATTACCTAAACAGGCGAAATATGTTAGTTCTTTCCAAACTGACAGCAAAACCTGTAGTGCGGATAGTGCGGATATTTTTGCGGATGCGGATCGGATGCGGATTTGTTATTTACAAAAGCTGCGGATGCGGATCGGATGCGGATCATGGATGTGCGGATGCGGATCGGATGCGGATACAGAAAAGCTTATCCGCGCAGGGCTCTAAACATAACAAGTGATCTTCTCCCACAGAATGTTGTAGACCAATGGAAGCTATTTCCCCAAATTTTTAATATAATACCCAGCTTTCTGCACTATCAGTATGCAACACGATTTAATAGCTCTGGGATCTAATTCCTGAACTCATTAGTCTTTTGTGAAGTGTCTGATTTAATTGACAGACAGGAGTTCTTACTAACTTGTTTTTGATTTGTGGGCGCCATCCTTCAATAAGTATGAAAATCACGGTTGACTAATTAATTTATTTTGATTATTAACATACATCAGTTGTGCTTACTCTATACATATTAACAATCCGTAGATTCCCACATAATGAGATCATAATCCACGGGCGGTTTCGGATATGAACTATATAGTTCGCTGGCTGGCTGTATCGATTCTTAATTGGATTGAAGGGTTGTTGAATTAAACTCATCATTTTAACTAGCCTGCTCTGAATCACGATTATTGTTTACCATTTACATGGTGTGTGCACCAGACTTACAATTGTGATGATTCAACTAATCCAATTACGAGACACATATTCACAATACTTAAAACATGGCCTTTTATACACTAATTTGTCCACTGGACCAAATCGGAGACTGCGGTCTCCGAAAACAAATTGTCCCTCATACGTTTTGGAAAATTGACCTTCCATCTCTTAAGCCGTTCACTACACTATCTTATTTACGGAATTACATTGAAACTTTAACTGGACTCGACCGAATACTCTAGATATTTCTTGAACATAAGACGACCTAAATAGAACTACCAGAGAGCTTACTCGAGTGAAAAAATACCATATAATACCATTGACCATTTGGTCTATCTCAGTCCTTATATGAAAATTTATTGGTAATAATTTAGATAGCATAATATCATTAGAAAAATAACCAAAACTAATGTTTATTTTAAAGAAAAATATTAATTGCTTTCCACATATGGTCTGACTACTTCTAATTTAATAATTTGACACTTTTGTAACTAATATAGGATTTACGATTCCCTGTTCTTCTTCATAATATTAGGTTTTCAAGTTATTCTAATAAGCATGTCTGCACTTATCTTAAGTATCCCTTCCTACGAAATAGATTAATATTAACATTTAATACTTAACCAATCCATTTAATACGGTCAAAGAATCTATTTCTACAAATTAACATTTAATACTTTTTAATATTTTACTCTGATTGGATAATTGCATTGAATTTAGTTCTAAATTTTAGACTTGAAACAATACCTAAATTAGCTCCATTACATATCTCTATCCCCATCAATAATTGCTAGTCTTACCAAACAGGTTAATGAAATTTATTTCTGAACCAATATCAAAATTACCACCAATACAGATTTTTTTCCTCGTTTGTGGTTGCACTTTTTGATATCAAAATATATTTGTTTCTCGGTGGATAAAAGTGACCACTAGATAGTACCTTAAAAAGGAATAATGCCCATAACCTAACATAGAAAAATATTCACTACATAAATACACTGATAACAATAAAAAGTATTATTTATGTATTATTATAATTGCTTTTAATAAAATATTACTACTTATTACAATATTTTATGGGTCATACAATTTACTAGTAACAGTACATTACCTTATATAAGAAATATATTTTATATATAATTCCTTAATAGTTAATAATCTATATTTGAAAACACATTACTCGACAATTCTGGTTCTGTTTTTAAAAAAACTAGATTTCTACATTAATAGTCGTAAATATAATATAAGTAAACTATAAATCTTTAAGGCGACATCTAACCTAACCCTAAGATCTATTTGTAATGCGAATAATCACAAACGGTAATAAAATAATGTTATATTAACCAATTTAGAATCAATTTCTAAATACATTTTTATTGATAAAAATTATTTACTGTTATTAGCTCCGCAACGTGATCTCCAAGAGGATTCAAACTTCTTGGAAACTGTACAAACAATAAATTCCGTTTTGGTACAAGGCATCTTCCTTTATGGTTTTTAGCAAAAACCAATAAGAACTAGGATATGGAATGAATATATATGATTTCTATATGAACTAGAGTAACCAGTTGCCTTGAAAGGGTTAGCAGGGACGACTGTTTATTAGGGTAAAAAAAATAATTATGTGAATTGTTAATTTTCACACATTTCAGGGTTTTGTAAGTGTTTCAAAATGTAAGAAGCCAACATAATGCTGGATGTCTAGGAATATTTTTGTTAACCATTTTTATTCGTTACTTGAGTACTAAGAGCTACCATTTATTTTTTTTTAACAAAATTTAATGTTTCAATAAAATTTAAATTAAAAAATCCCAGTTTTTTTTTTGCATTTGATTAATTAATTTTGTCAAAAACACAACTACTTTTCGTTCCTTAATCTACGTTTTAAGGGTTTTCTTTTGATACCACACAATAAATTTAAAAAACAATTTATTCAAGGACACAAAAGAATCGATATTTTTCGAAAAACTAATCTGGTCTAAAATCCCTGTTGAACTATTCCGGTTCCCAACCATGTTCATTATGGTCAGTTAGGAATAAGCCTTCGCTATGAGATTTTTTTTCATTTGATTTTTAAATTGTTTAATTTCCAGGTTTCTAATATTATCTGGAAGTTTATGCAAAAACTTATTTCTCATTATAATGTGCTGGTCTCTCAGGTCATATCTAGAAAAGTGTATTCTAAAATCAGTTCTATTGCGAGTGGAGTAACCATGAAAAGAACTATTCGTTTTTATAGACGAAGAATTTTCTTTCGTGTAAATTAGGATGTGATATATGTAAAGTGCTGGAAAAGTGAAAATACCATGCTGAATGAACAGTTCTTTACAAGGTGTACTCCATTCGACCCCACTTAAAATTCTAGTATATTTCTTCTTCAGCCTGAATAATCTCAAAGTGTCAACTGAATTTTCCCACAAAATAATACCGTAGGATAAAGTTGATTGGATGTATCAAGGTGTCAACCGAATTTCCCCACACAATAATACCCTAGGTCCTAAGACAAAGTTGATTGAATGTAGGAAAAATATGCTATTTTCATAGTTAAATATTTTGTTATCTAGGATAGCTTATGTAACAGACAATTAAATTTAATAATTTTTGTGGCAATGTTATTTATTTGTAGCTTCCAGTTAAGTTTGTTATCCAGGATAATGCCAAGAAATTTGGCTTAGTTGCTGAAACACTCATAATACTCATTAACGCGCCTATTAAATGTAACAAGTATATTTGTTGTTTTATCAGCGTTAAGATATAATTTGTTAGCTGCAAACCAATTCTGAACTAACTTAGTATTATTTTCCATATTAGTTTTGGCATGTTCAAAATCAGGACCTGTATTGATAAAAGTTGTAACATCCGCAATCATAACTGTGTTGAATGCATGTAAGGGATGATTATTGATATATAATATGAAAAGTAAAGGGCCCAGTATCGAACCCTGCCCAACTCCTATGTTGATTTGGCTACAGGAGAGTGTGAATTCTTGTGATGAACATATTTTTCTCGATCATTTAAATAGCTCCTAAGCAGTGTCAGTATATTATCTATTTATTACGGTACTAGGCGATTAAAATATTATAACCCTATTGTTCACTTACCTTTAATCTACGCAAAAATATATATTTTTTTTTTATGACTTATACACTTCTACTTCTCGTATTTCTGTATTTCTATGTAGTTTAAATGCACTAAACAGTACGAACACAGTAATGACGTTCCGCCTGAATATATAATACAGATTAGAACATGTATTGGCTCGCATTAGTTTGAAATCTCTTTAACATTTCTCAAATTGTGCGTCGCGAAGACCCAGGACCTTTTTTTGCTCTTCACTTGAATTTGGGAGGTGAGGACCTTTTTTCTGCTCTTATTTTGCTTTTGGGGAAGTAAATTTTATCAATTTACTTCATTTGCCAAGGACGCCAAAAACGGCTCTGATTGAATGTATTGACGCGCCGCGGGAAAATTTTAATACATTAAGATGCGCCCGGAATCGAAAAAGTTTGGGAACCACTGCTTTAGCATATAAAATAGTTGTAGCTATGCTACATTTCGTTTGTAGGTCTTAAAAGTATTCCTATGATATATCAATAATTTGATGTTGCACATATGCTGCAACGCGAAGTAAAGGGTTAATATGTTTCATATCTTGTATCGGATCACCGTATTGAATATCCACGAGACGTCACTGCTGTATAATGGTTTTTAAATACTAGTCTCAGGTACACTATACTTAAGCACGTGCTTCTCTGATGTAATTTCATTTAATGGTCACCTGATCAGTCAATGTTATCGGTTTGGTTTTTATTTGGTTTGGGTTGGATTGCAATACCAGATCAAGTTTCTCTATTTTACCAACCTGTATCACACGATTTGCTACCGTATTAATGGTCTGCATCGTTTTCAGTCGTTTATCGTAATCATTTTAACGATGACGTTTTCATAATTATGAAGAATGTTGAAAGGTTTCAAAACGAAAAAATGTTAAGTCACGTTAAGCTGGTAATATTAGATCGGATTATAAAACGGACAAAAGTACGATAAAACAAACTAGTTATTGACAAATTTACAACCTGTGTGAAGGATTTCAACTGGATTTCAAGTTTTTAGAAACTATAACAAAATTTTCCACCAATACAGCTAACATCACTTAGTGGTGTCTGTATCCGAATCCGTATCCGCGAATAATCGGTACAAAATAAAAATTCGTATCTGTATTCGTTTTTTTTTTTTTTTTTTCATGGCCGATCTTAAAGGGATATCATATAGATAAATTCGAATTAGTTTTTATATACGCTTGCATTCAAAAATGCTCAAGATGGAGTAGATTTTACTCTGAAGATTAAATTAATGTTTAGACGAGCATCATATTACTTACCGGTGGCTTCAGACGGTCTTGTATAACGGTTTCCAATATTTTTTACTCGCGAACTCTAATAATATTTAAAATCGCAACCCCCCACTCTGAAATCGTGCAGGGTGCGCCGTAGAGTCTTTATGTAAAATATTATAGAACTTCAGAATACCACAAATGAAAATATCAAAAGTATTACCATTTAATAATAAAAAATTTAAATAAAAATCAAATCCGTTCATCAATCCCCCCCCCATTCAGAGTCACATCTCAGAAACGATTAACTTTGTCATATAGATGATTTGCATTAAATCTACCTTATTTACATAATATCTACTTTACACCCTTAAAGTTTAAACTATTTACTTGATATTTTATTATATTTAGAAAGAAAACGAGGTTTATGACGTCACCACTGTTTTAATATTGTACCGAGAGTTTCTTTTTTATTTGGTGATTACTTTTACCCCGTAGAATGATGGGCTTTTCTCCTTGTACTTTATAAACTACTAATACTACTAATTTATAAACAAGGAGTCCGCGAAAATATTTTATATTTAGGTAGTCCGCGACTACTACAAAGTTGAGAATCACTGTTTTAACACATATAGACCGCACTGTGTAGTAACATTCATTTGTAGTTTAATAACAAATTTGCATACAAAATTATTTATAAAGCAATTAATGTTGGATTACACCATAAAACCATTATAATGGTCTCTATAACCTTAAATATCTCATAATAATGCAAGTTCAAATAAATAAAATACACAATCACTATTAGCTGTTATCATAAATTCAAATGAACTATTATTACCAATCAACTAATTTAATAGTCTGAAGTATTTTGCCTATAAACAAATACGTATCCGGTATTCGCCAGGTGTGAGACGTTCCGAGTACAAGTCTATCGAATGTAGGTAGATGGCGCGGACTATATTATTAATTATGCAAATAGAACCAGATGTACCGTTGTTTTACAAAACCTCAACATTCAGTTTCAGAGAGAGTTTAGAGATTTACCAACAGATTGTCTCGAAATTAATATTTCTAGACGTAGGATGATTTTATGACGCACATTATATTTAATTCATGTAATTATTTGACTAACTAATAATTAATAATGGTATGAGAATTAGTTGAAATAACTGACGATAAAAAAATTTGGTTCTTTCAGAGTAATAAAAATTGATGTGGAGTGTGAATTTTTACACATTTCAGGACTTCGTAGATAACTAATGGCCAACAAGGGGGCTGTATGTTGAATATCCGTTACAAAATAAAAATGAACAATATTTTGAAAATCATTTATCGTCTGTTATATATGTACTAAGAGCTTTCATTTAATATCCTACATAAAATATTAAGCAATATATATTATTTTCAAAAATGTATATAACCCGATATAGATCATCATTGGCGCGACAGCCCAAGGTAAGCCTTGGCCTCCTGTACCAGGTTTCATTACCATCTTTTTCAATCTATGTACATTCAGGAGTAATATGGTCAGTATTACGTCCATTTTTAGCGTACACTGAAAGGCACCTACACTTTATAGCCGGTTGCGAACGACTAAGCAGAACCTGTAATTTGTATAAATATTTTTACACAAATTATTTGACATAAGCAGGTATTGAACTCACGTCCGTGCCCTTGCACAACGGACAAATAGCAGATACAAGCGGTTTAACGCTTGCAGCTTCAGGCTTGCTCGAAATAACAATCTAATCAAAAATTTGTGATGAACTATTTCGATTCATATTAATGTACTTTACTTAGATTTTTTCAGATTTTTAAATTAACTGCTCTTGAGCTGCGTTCAGAGCTCTTTAAATTAGTTGACTGTTCACCGTGCGCTATGGATATGTTTAATAAATAGTTTTAACGTAAACGGCAGCGTTTACAGCTAAGCAAATTAGTGAGTTACAAATAGATCTGTGTCTTTAAACCAAGTAGGGTGGCTTCGTTAAATGTTTATTATCTATTATCGTTTTCCTAATTCTGCTATCCTAGATTTTTACTAACTAAACCTAACCGAATTACCTAAATTGATCATATTTACTGTTCATCTTTGTAAATTGCTTAATTATTTATGTAGATAAGTAGATTAAATTATAGCTTAATGAACGTATTCTAACTTTCAGAAATGAATTAGGTCATAAAAATAGTTCTGAAGCAGTAATAGGAAAAGTGACATTCATAATTTAATTCTGCAGGTCAGAATGTATAATCTACAATTAATCACATTCTATCTGTCTGCGAGATTCAAAAATACCTATATATTTTAATGATACAAATTTTATGCAGCTTTGCAGTGAGAAACTATTTTATCTATCACCATATTTTATTAGAATTTATATTCATTTCATTTAACAACTCCTAGGAGCAAGTTTTTCACATCTTTTTGTTACTTTCTACCTGTATTTTATCTCGTGAATATATCACTTTCTTGCATAAATTATTATCGTTTATACTTATGTGTGTTTATATTCATAACAGATGTCTACCACAAATTCTAACCTACATTAAACTAATTTGAAAGTATGTTATTAATTTATTAACTTTTTTATTCACCAAAATTGTAAATGTTAAAGTATTTTATTTTGAGGGAATCCGTGTCTTTGGGTTGGTAGTAAATATTGAATGCTATCTATATCAGTTCCGTATTTTCGGATCTGACCTTTTATTTTATTGATGAAGCCAGTAAAAAACGGATATATCAGGTTGATATAAAACTATGGCGCTTGTTTTTTATGTCTAAATTAAGTTTTTTTGACAGATTCGTCCTTGAAGATGTAATTATGCAGGTAATGTTAGTTTTTTTTTTTTTTTTTGTATTTTTATATATGTAGGTTACAATTGGTGGTTTTTCAAACTATTTTACTTATGGAACTATCGTATAAATCAAATATAAAGCCTCAATTTTTATTTTAGGATTAAAAAAATGCTTATTTATTCCGTACTAGCAGAATACTCGATCTTCGTACGTGATAAGTTCAATTAAATTGATTATAAAGAAAATAATTGTGTCTTTTAATAATTCTTAGTATGTCTAAAAAACGTCTTTATACACAACGTTTGTTGTTTTTCCATTCTCATAAAGTACATAAGGTACATAAAGGAAACAATTTATGCTTTTACTCACCCTTGAGCAGGCAACATAAAACTAGCCGTGAGATAAACTGCTCGTTAACGCCTGCAGTTTTCAGTATGCACAAATTTTTAATAATAATATTTTTAAAACTGCCACACTTTAAAACTGTCGTAATTTCGGTTTAGATCAACTTATATACATAGTTTTACATTACTCAGTAATGTTCAAAGACGACGTTTCTGTAATTTTCATAGACAAATTACTGCCAAAAAGGTTTCTAGGTATTTTCCAACATTGATTTCTCCAAGTTTTCTCCAAAACTAAAATAGAGGTATTATAAAAACTTAGCTTTTTCTTCAGTTTTTGAAACTCTTTCTAACTAAAAAACTGGGAAGTGAATATGATTCATAGTTTTAGAGTTATACCGGAAAAATTGTTTTTTTTTTTTCGTTCTTACCCCACAAAACTACCCCTTTAAATTAAAATTCTGATATGAAATATAGCCTACAACCTTCCTCGGACTAACCTTAAGGTATGTTGATCGTGAGGTCCGTATAGACAGATAAATAGACATACTTTCACATTTATTTTCTACATTTCTATCTTGGGCGAACAATTGCCAATTTTCAATCTCAATATCTTCCGTAAACAAATGCGCGTACCATATTAGGTAATGTACCCTTATTTTTGATAGAAAATGTTAAAAATTTGGCAACAATGACTATTTTTGCCTAATATTCCCATTTCATAGTAACGAATAAAAATGTAAAAAAATATATAGAAATGTAAAAATATATATTTAAGCTAGCAACGCAGACGTACGTATCGAGACATTTTATCGAGAATAAAAAATAAACTATGTCTTTTCTTCTTTCCATTTATTTTGTTAGATTTCCACTTACGTTTAATATTCAGTCTCTTTTTAACAAATTGTAGGTGTGTGACATATTTAAAGTCATTTGATTTATCTCTGCATACATTTATCCTTGATGTGTCTTTCGCTGGTTCTAGTATACCTTTTTAGTAATTTTAAAAGACTAATATTTATGGCCATGGTGCAACCAATCACAATCTTTCTTATTTCAGAAAATACTAAGTAGGTGCTTATGTTCTTTCAATTTCCGGCAGGAAATACCGCCGGTGAATGAACTTCTTATTGAAATTTTGATGACAAATTCACAAATTTGGTCAGATTGCTTAATGTTAACAAGATATTTATACAATCTATTTTCATTTGCGGTTATGCAAAAAAAGTCGAATCATTCCCAGGTTTGAAGAATGTAATGTTTAAAATTAAACCGTGCTCCAAATGCAATACAAATATTTCCGGAGAAAGAGGAAGAGATAAAAGTGTTTACTAATTAATAAATCCTAGTATTTTTTCTCATTCATCTAAATAAATATGCATATGATTCATATGTGAAAATATGATAAGTGACGGACGGGAAAAGTATCACATTGCTCAATGTTAGATTTCATTCAGTAAATACCAGGGCAACGAAAAAAATACATTACAAAAATTAGTTTTCTATTTTTTGTGTTTTTGTCTACTATATTGTGTTTTTATTAACTAATATACAGGCTGGCTGAAATTTAATTCCTAATGCACAATTTTATTATTATTGAAGATAGGGTACAATTTTAAATTTGAAAGTTTCTTGATAATCATATACGGGGGATATTCGATTATCTATGAAAATTTTAAATGGAACACCCTATTTATTTTTACATATTTAGACAGACACATAAGTTACGTATACAACCATGCCAGATATGTGTCATTCAGAAACCTCTAATAGAGGTGCTGCAACCAGTATTATTGAGATTTTCTTGGGAAAAAAAAAATCATTACTAATATGCCATAATTTTAACTACATACATGTCTGCAAGAAAAACAATATGATATATAGGGGTATTACATTTTATGTTTTAATATGTATTAGTCAAGTATGTAGAAGAAAATTAACTTTTTATGTGCTGTACAGAACATGCGATAAGAATGCAGGATTTCTTATTTTTGTTATATTCATCTTCTGTTTTAGAAATTCTTTAAAAATTTAATTTTAAAAGAATTTGAATGACACTATCTTTGCATGCACACAACACCATAAAAAATAATGATATATGTATTAAAAATACAAAAATATCAATAGTCAAACGTCCACTACGCAAACTTTTAACTGCAAACGTCTGCAGCTCCGAGAGGAGGTATACCTCCTGTATTCTGCCGTTACCCCCACTCAATGTCTATCGCCACAATACAATACGCAGTTGGTGCTGCTAATGCACGCAGTACATCGAGTCACTTTACATCATAACCTGTAGACAAACTATTTGTTTTACGCACAACGCACAACAGGAGTGATGGTTTTTAAATAAAAATTAAGAGATAGCGAAAATATCACAAACGTCTGTAATGTTGAAATGAATTTAATTTTGAGGGGTGCTGTAGCTCTTATGTACCAGCCGCTACTGGTGTCATATTGATCTAAAATAAAAAATTAAATAATGAAAAAAATAAATACATTAAATAGGCTACGAATTGACAAAAATAAATAATAAAAACAAGACCTACAGCAAGAGTAACAAGAAGCATTTTGAAGTTCGTCTGATGTGTTCTACTTCTCCCACTCTACTCATCGAAACTTAATCATTTCGAATAACAATTTTATATATCATTACCAAACTCTTTATGGGGTCAAATTTCTCTAATGAAAACCAGCTAGGACATTTTATCGAGAACTTTTTCACGTTAAACCGGTGAAATTTACCGAAAAAGGACATATCTGTAAATGCTTCGTCTGGAAAATATTAAAGTTCTAGTGTTTATGTATAGTGAAATAAGTATACAAATTGATTTATTGACAAATACTGAAATGTCAAACTAAATAAAAAATCATATACTATGCTCAAAATGTTGACTACCAGCTAGAAGGCAGGCATGACACCTGACACCTGTCATTACACACAATCTTTTTTTGGAAAATATGCATCTTCAATGACAAACCAGTCACCAAATCTTCTTTTTACGGGGTAGTCCCTTAGCAGCAATTGTTGCACATGTTATACATGAAAAGAGCGACTTTTAAAATGTTCCGACCCATTAATCTTGATAAATTCAGTTTCATTGCAGGTCTTCAAGTATTGCTCGATAGACAACGAAATAAAAAAAATAAAATCTTCGTCAGTCCAAAAATATCCCGACTCTCCCCTCAATCACCAGACATAATTGAAAACCAAATATAATTGAAAACTTACAAAGAATTTTGAAAGAAATATAAGAAAACTTTAAAGAAAATTAAAAAAATAAACGATTACAGAACAATGGGATAAATTTGCCCTTGTTATACAGAAAATTTAAAATAACCAATACCACGAAGATTGCAGTTTGTGCTAAATAATAAATAATATTCAACTGAATACAAAATTACTGATTTCTTAATGAATTTCGGTAAATTTTATACAACAATACAATACGATTATGATAATGAGATGCAGTTGTTTATATTTTAAGTTTGAGAACAATATTTTTTAACTGTTTTAACTGTATTTATAACTGTTAACGTGGAAGATACATTGAATATACCGACGAATAATCGGCAATTTTGCCGTTTAATCGGTATCGGCATTTTGATCGATTAATCAGTTTTGTTAATCGGTCATTCTTATTTTTATTTTATTAATGTTAGACACGTATGCTGGAGCAAGGGTAGCAGGACTCAATTTAATTATTCTTCCAATTTGTTATTGCAACGAAAAGTAGCGATGTTCGTTTCATGTTTTTGTTTTCCCCTTAGAGATGTCAGCGCATATAGATACCATCATTCGCCCAATTACCAGAAGCTAATTTATCAAATAAATTTGAAAAATATAATGATGCACCCGTGTTCTTGATTCTTCGGAAGTAGAAGAATTTTCAGCTAAAGCATAAGTATTTTCCAAATTATCCAGTGTCTATTCTTATATTTTTTCTGTCATATCTCATTATTTAAATTTCATTTTGCATTTTGGATCTAGCAAAGAAGCCAAACAAACTTATTTCCATATATGCTGAAAATCTTTTCTCAACCGTCATTTTGATTAATAAAATTACAAAAGTTTTAAACATGTGTGGGTTTCAGAAAAAGTTGTCGCGGGCCGCAGTCGGCCACGAACCGTAGTTTGCCCACCACTAGTATATAGCAATCATACAAACTTTACAATCATAGGTTGCTATAACATATAGTACTAGCTGGAAAATTCCATATACATTATAAATAATCGGCAGCCGATTAATCGGTATCGGCCGATAAAGCAAGGTAGATTACCGATTAAATCAGACCGTTTGCTTATCGGTGCAACCCGAGTATCGAAGTAAAACATAAAATGCCATCGATACCAACTATCGATATTTTGTAAACCGGTACCCCATCCCTAGAAATGATTTGAACTATTTGTTAACAAAATAACAGCATCATTCCAATTGAAAATATTAAAATTGCAAGAAATACTACGAGTTAAAATGCAGTTCTAAACAAAACACTTAATTTCTATTAATAGGTAAGAGTCAGACCGATAAAAAGGGCTCTCAAGCCTTAAAAGCTTGTCCATGGTTACTCTATACATAATTCTATACATATTGTACAAATATTGCTACAAATAAATAAAATAAACACTACATAAACTGTATATTTATACCTGTTGAATATTTCATAATTCCCATTTAATATATTCCAAACATATCGAGCGATATCTACATACCCCGGTACACTGCATAGTAGAAGAGAAAAATCTCTTATGACTCTGGATTGATTGCAAATCCTTGAAATCTATCAAATCAAGGTCTAGATTCAGAGCTATAGAATGACTGTTAGTTCGACGTGCTTCGATGGAAAAGCATTGAGCATGAAAAAAATTAAACGTTTTCACACAGTACAACTTAATCTTAACTTTATTTATTTATTTAGATTTAACAATTAAGATAATGGTATTTTTTATAATCACAAATTATTTCTTTTGACATATTTATCACCTGTATCTACATATGGTAGGATTTAGGAATGAATTAGTTTAAAATCCAGATAAAGAATGTTATAGATATGATAAAATGATGCAATCAGAATTGTCGTTTGTTTGAATCTAATTGAAATACTAAATATTTGTATATAAGGTTTGCCAACAAAATTATACAAAAAAAATAGTAAAAGAATAAGTCCAGGATATTGGTGTTCAAAACATTAATTTTGGAGAAAGTTTCGCAGGAGTTTTAGAAATTGATGGGATGAATGAGGTGCTGTTTTTGGGATCACATTTTGAAACTAAAATTTTTTGCCGGACCTTCTATAAACGTGCAAAAATATGCAAATATCTTCGTTCCACTGTAAAATTCGAAAATATATATCCATACAAAATCAAAGAGAGAAAGAGAGAATTCTCTATAATTTAGCATTCATGTTTTTGTTGTATATTTGATTGATTCTAATAATTTTAGTGACTCGTCGCATGCGCATTCATCAAAAATATCTGTTTTTTTCCTCTTCTACTTCATCGATCCAACATTTTCTGCATTTGCAATAAAATAGCTTTAGTAAATTATCGGGAGCTGGAGGCTAGAAGGTGAGAACAGGAACCAGGAACTAACCCATCTTTGCTTTTTTAGGTCCCAATTCCTGTGGTTTTTTTAGGCTCTATAACAGGTTTGGACCTGATGGTATGTACAGAGTGAATTATTACTAATAATATAGAAAAATTTAGCTCTTTTTTATTGAAACTTTGCTATATTTGATGGAATATGTCGATCAAAAAAAACGCCTCTTGCCGCCATGGAATGCTATTTCAACCAATATTTGCATGATTTTTCCGCGAATTTCAATGGAGCTCAATATTATTAACCGTCACGTAATAATAATTTTACTCCTTTTAGTATAAAATTTTATTTCAAGAAATTTATTTTGTGCATAATGTCAATTGCACGCGCAAGCATTATCTGTTTACAAATGAATGGCGTAGGGTGAATGTCTTTCTTTTGTCTGTGGATACCTATTGTTTAAGATCTCTTTTGTATAATATCAGTAGTAATTTTTTGCTTCTGCATTTCGACTTAAAATAAAAGGGTTCCACCTACAATTTTGAGAAAAATTAGATTTTTAGATAAAAAGGTACCATGCGCATTTTTTAAATTTAGAAGGTTGCATCTGCATGAATTACTGCTTCTAGTTCACGTAAAAAGAGCCCTATCTACAAATATTAAAATGCACTTAAAACTTTGTCAATAAGTATATTGCTAAGTTAAACTTAAAACCGCTTTTCTTCACTGATTGAGCTTAATTTTCTCACGTAACTGAAATACAGCACATTAAACCATTAATATATTTGAAGAGGAAATAGTTCACTGCAATGCCTTTATGAATTGCTATATTGTTTAAAGCAATGTATGTGCTTCATGGCATTCAGGTACAAAATTATTCTCTATTCTCAAAATAGTCTTTATATAATAGTTTTTCATAATCCAAAACAGAGCTCTTAGAATTATAAATAACGTCTCCTCCAGGACCCACTACCGGGAACTTTTTAAAAAATGTAGAATAATGTCAGTGTACAGCCTATTTGTATATATCTGCCAGGTGTATGTTAAAGAAAACGCAGCCCAGTTTATCATCGTTTCTTCAAGTCATTCTTATAATGTTCGCTCCAAAGACAATATTCGTCTCCCTAAAATAAGACTTGAGAAGTCAAAAAACGATCTTTACTCGGCTGCATGTTTTTTCAATTATTTGCCTTCTGCTGTCAGAAATGTTAATAACAGGACCTTCAGGAAAAAACTAAGAGAGGTCCTTCTTCTAAACTGTGTGTACTGCACTGATGAGTACTACAGCATTGATTTCAGTAAATACTAAAAACTTTCCTTCTCTTTTTAAGTATCCCATCTGGCAATTGTATTAATTTTATAATTTATATTTCAAATTTATATTTCTCATAATTATGTAAGATGATCAGTGACTGGTATAAACGTGGAAAACTTGTATAAGTACTAAATAAAATTACTTACTTAATCCTGAAGCCTTTCTACCTTGCGGTGTAAGGCTATAGTTACTTATTTTCTGGTGTTGTTCTCCATACTTCTTTCCATCGTGTTCTGTCCTTTGTATATTTTCTTATCTCCTCCCACTTTATGCCTCTCTTTGTTGCAGCTTCTTTTGTTTCTTGGTTCCAGGTTTTTCTCGGTCTTCCTGGTCTAACTTTCTTCATTGTTCTTGTTTTATAAACTATTTTTACTATTTTGTCTTCACTCATTCTACGTATATGTCCCAGCCATCTTAGCTGTCCTTCTTCTACTATAGTCTCTACTGGTTTTGTGTCTAGTTTTTCTCTAAATACTTCATTTCTTATTCTGTCCAATTTTTTTTACCTTCTATTTTCCTTAAAAATCTCATTTCGGAGCTTCTTATTTTAGACCTGTGAGTCTCTGTAGTGGTCTAGGATTCTGAGGCGTATGTCAAAATTGGTACTATCACTTTTTTGAAGATCTCTACCTTGATGTTAGTTGGTATTTCTTTTTTAGTTAAGAACGGTGCTTTGATGCTATTGAACATTGTTCCTGCTGCGCCTACTCTTTCCAAAATTTCTTCATCCATTTTTCCATCTTCTGCGAACACTGTGCCTAGGTATTTGAATTTTCCTACCTGTTCTATTATTTTGTCATCTATTTTTATTTTGTGTTGCATTTTTGTCCTGCTTATTACCATTGTTTTTGTTTTTTGTGTGTTAATTTTCATATATATTTTCTTTAAATAAAATTATTATTATTAATTATTATTATTATTATTAGTCAAATTATCAGATAAAACCCTTTTATTTTAAGGTCGCGATTTATCAACAATTATATTTAAAATTGTGCTCTCGTATTCGATATCAGGTATGTATATTGATTAATCTTACATATGTATCACGTACTTCAATAGGTTTAGTATAGATCTCCATAATTGGTAAGCGACAAAAAAAAAAAAAAAAAATGCTATGGAGCGGCCAAAACAATCAATATTTTTTTCCTTTAAGTTGTCAATTGTCTGCGGCTTATTGTCATAGGGTCACTCTTTATATTCAAAAAAGAAATCTGGCTCTGTTAAATCCAGTAATCTTAATGATAAATCATTATTCTCAGATTTCGATAAAATTTATCCAGGAATAAAAAGTAGCACCGACGTAGTAACCGACGTAAGTAATGACCGACGGTGCGTCAGTCACTCGGAAGAGAATTTTCGACATTTCGAAATAAGACCAGAAATCATCTTTATAGTGTATTAATTTGTGCTTTTAAGTTTTTTACAGAGTTTATTTTAGAGCGTCTGAACGACGATTCCATCTCGAACAGGCAGTGCAAGTTTACACCCGTATTTCGCCTTCAATTTCTGCAGGTTCTTGTAGATATTTAAATACTGAAGTCCATTAAAAAATAATTCATTTCTAATATTTCCACACACTGGAAGGAAATAACTATAAAGTAATTATAACCACTTTGGAAACAGAAGGAAAAGATGATAAGCAAAAGTTATATCTGACAATCTTGACAAGTAAGATTTCATCAACAGTTTCCTAAAATGAAAATGACTGTGAATTAACTCAACTAATAACCTACATGAAAAGTCCATTATTTCAGCTATATCTGCATATACAATGACATAACCTCTAAGTGTCCCTGACTTAAGATTTCTATGAATGTTCTTTAAACTGTTATACTTACAATTCTCAAGTTTAACAACCGTTTAAACGTTTAAAGTAATCATTATGCACTTACTACATAAACATTGAGAAAAGTTCCTCGTGATCTTCTAACGTTTATTTTACATATAGGCACGTTCTTACATTTGTTATATTATCTGTTTTATTCTTGCCTTGCATAAAATAGATAAAGCATATGTGTTTTTATGACTTGTTAGGATTATTATGTTGTTAAACGACACCAGATGTGTTACTAAAATTAACTTACGAAGAAATAATGCAGCACATTCTGGAAACGAATAGTCTTATTATGAACAAAAAGCTATACTACCCAGGATAAGATTTTACGAGTATCCTAAAAATAATTAAAATAGACAGAAGTCAGTTCATAAAGGCCTTATCACACTAGAGTTATTATTCAAGTCTAAAATTGGAAAATTAAAGTCTTTGTGTTCGAATCGAAGTCTTGTGTGTGTGATAGCATGAAAAAAAACCTAAGTCTTTAAGTCTGAGCAAATACATCGAGATATATTTCCCCTGTCTCTAGAAGATAAACGAAAACCAAGTCGTCAAATGCGCGTGCGCGGTCTATCCCTCTCAGTCAGATCAAGTGAGATGGGTGTATTGTTAACGTTATGTACGCAAACGCAAGTTACTTTTCACTGTTTCGCGTGTGATAGCTGAAGACGTGAAGACTTGAAGAGTGCGGAAGTCAGCAGGCATACATTAAACAAGGAGAGAGCGTGTGTTTTGTAAAGGTATTATGCTCTCTGTCTTTTGATTCTATATGGGTCAGTAGCGGCTGATGAATAAAATATTTGGAGCGGCACTTTTTGCTCCATATACTACAATGGTGACCAGCCTACTGCCCAACAATACGATCGAACGGCTCGCATGAAATTTTTGCCCCTTGTTTTTTTTTTTAATCAACCCCCCCCCCCGCCCCCATCAAAAGATTTTGAGAATTGCTCCACTCCCCCTGTCTTTAATTGATTTTTAGAATTTCTTTCCCACGTTCTCAACTGATTTTCAGAATCTGGCCCGACAAACATATTATAATTGATATACACAATGTATTAAAGTAGAGGGAACACGATTTATCTCGAAAATACGATGTTGTAAGTTGGTGACCAAAGTTGACCATAATAAAAATAAAAATAATTAAAAATAATTCTCTTTCCAGTTCATTTTTATTACTTGCGTAAATAAATACATTAAAAATCGTATGTGGCAACACTGTGCATTGGGACACTACGAGTAGTATCCACCTGTGCATTGTTTTCTAGATCTAAATTTTTAAAATCCAACACTTACATGAAAAATCTTTGAATTAGAAATAATAAAAATAAATATATGCAGATATACGAGTATAATACTTAGCTAATTTAATGCAAGTTTAAAGTACAAATGAGATTTTAAATTCAGTTTTTTTATTAAAATTTTTTAGGAGTCACTGTTCCAACGACACTCTGTCTCAGCCGCAACTGATATGGGTTCTATGTGTATTGAGGCTTATTGTCGGTACCATATACGTTCTATAGATATTCCATAATATTGTTTTCTTTTCCGTTACACTGAGTTGAGCCTCTTACTCTGATGCTAGTATAAATAGATCGAACCTTGGTTGAGATTTTTGCGATTTCCTTTTATTGACTATTTTGTTTTATAAATCGGATTATGCCTTATTGGATTTAAAGAGATAATTCAAAGAAAGAGTAAGTACGATCGCTATACTTTCAAGAACAAGGAACGAATTACAAAATACAACTAAGAGACTGAGCGAAGCAGCTGCGAAAATAGGACTGATAATAAATGAGAATAAAAGCAAGTATATGCAATGGACAGAAAGCGAAATGGGTAAGAATTTGGAAATAACAATGACAGGAAAAAAATATACGTTTGAGGAATTGGATCATTTTGTATACCTAGGAGTGGAATTCTATAGAAAACCGGACAGCTTGATGGAAATACGAAAAAGGATTATGTCAGCAAATCGTAGCCTATTTGATTTGAGAAAATTTTTGTATAACAAAAGATTAAAAATTAGAATCTATAAAACAATAATAAGACCGATAGTTGTGTACGGAAGCGAGATATGGACGCTGAATACAAAGGAACTAACAAGGATAAAAGTGTGGGAAATGAAGGTCCTAAGAAAAATATTCGGAGGAAAAATGACTCAAAACGGATGGGATAGACGAACAAATAGAGAATTACAAGAGTTATACAAAGAGCCGAACATAGTAGGAGTAGTGAAAAGTAACAGACTTAGATGGATGGGGCTATAATGCAAATGGACAGTAATAGAACACCAAGGAAGATATTAGAAAGTACCATAGGAGGCAAAATGAGACAAGGTAGGCCAAGGACGAGATGGAAGGTAGAAGTTTTAAAGGACATAAATGAATGCAACATCAGCAACTGGAAGGAGAAAACGAAGGATAAAAAAGGATGGAGGAAAATTGTAAACCAAGCCATGGGCCAACTGGGCCTGCAGAGCTAAATTATATAAAATAAACGGAACAACTTTTTGTTTTTTAGTTCAGGAACGAAAACGATATTGAAAATATTCAATACCGGTTTTAACCTATTTTGCAGTTTATAATTTGAAAAATTCTGCTCGTATTAACAGATACAATGAGGCTGCCAAGATTTTTTGTTTTTACACATATCCATTTTTATCTGTTTCTGTAAACTCTGTTTGATATTAAGTTTAGTTATTAAGCCTTGTCAACATTTATTTCATCTTAGGTGGCTATGAAACATGGAGATTATACTGATTTTACTTGGGATATAGTTGTTTAATTAAGCCTTAATAACTTTTTTATAATTGGGTTTAGACCCATATTGGTTTTAGCTCATGATTTATTAAAGTAAAATTAATTTTATATGCGAGACTAAAAAAATACAGGCTCCGATTACAAAAACAAAAAAAAGAAATAACTCGTTTATTTGATATTTAATTGTTTTTCCAATTGAATATTCTTGCATGTAAAGTAAAACATTTAATCTTTCCTAATGTCGAACGGCGTAGCGTAGTGGTAACACATGTGCTCTGCGTTGCGAAGGTCTTGGGTTCGAATCCCGTTCAGGCATGGAAATTTTCTCAAATAAAAATTGTCCTGGCTAATTGCCACAGTAGCAGAGGCCATTAAATTTTTAAAAAAATCTTTCCTAATGTAACCTGCTTCGTATCTACTATAATAAAGAAGTTAATAATGCTTAAACAGTTCCCAAAAACATCATGTCATCGTAAATCCACATGTCAAGAGCTTTCATTATCAAGAATACATTGATGTGTTTTTCTGTCTATATTTTTCTATGTATGGGTCAAAGAACTGTATATGCATGCCAAATTTCAATTCTCTCAATTTGCCGTTTGCAGTACAGACACGCGCCTAAAAGCTGTTTTACATTATACCTACTTCTCATTACACTATTAATTATGAGCTAATTTAATCGTTTGCATCGAAAAATGTTGGAAATACGAGGTGTGTAAATTAAGTAACCGGACTGGCAACATAGCGTTTGATCTGGCAACATTTGGGACACGGGAGTTAGAGGGGCGGCAGGGGAACATGTGATATGCCTTCAGTATGAGTTTGAACTCACTAGAGTAATTTTGTTGTCCGTAGCGATTTTTTTCGTGAAACAGTTTTCTCTAGTGCGTTCTAAAAATTAGTGACAATCATTTCGAGCAACGGTGTGCTCGCAGGTTTTGCTTCAGACTTGGGCACAGTGCAACGGAAACTTTTGCAAAACTTCAGCAGGCCTACGGAGACAGTGTTTTGTCAAGGACCCAGGATTTTTGGTGATTTAAGGCGTTTTCAGAAGGAAGAAAGTTGATTGAAGAATGAAGATTGAATCACGCAGCGGAAGGCCTTCATCTTTAAGAACCGATGAAAATGTCGGCAGAATCCGGGATCTTGTGCGTTCAGATCGTTAGCTGACAGTCAGACAGTCAGAATGATCGAGGAAGAGTTGAATTTGACTCACACTACCGTTCATCAGACCAATGAATTGGGGATGAGAAAAATCTTCGCAAAAATGGTTTCAAAAAACCTTTCACAGGACCAAAAGGACATCGAACATTCCTCTGGCTCCTCAGCCTCTTTATTCTCCTAACTTGAGTCCTTGTGACTTTTTACTCTTCCCAAGATTGAAAAATTACCTCAAGGGACATCATTTTGGGAAAGTGAAAACATGCAAACGTCCGTAATCGACCAGCTGAAAGCTCTTCCAGTATCCGAGTTCCAGCACTGCTATGAGGATTGGAAGAACCATCTTCAGCGCTATGTGGCTTCCCAAGGAAGTTATTTTGAGAGAGACAATATTGAATTGTAATTCTATTCGAATAAAAAAAATAAATAAAAAATCAGTCCGGTTACTTAATTTGCACACCTCGTATCTCATATTGCATTGTTATCTTTATTTTTTAGATATGTATACTAAAAACCTTAACCCTCGACGATGATGCCCCCGGGACTTGGTCGGTCAACCCGGGTGGTAGTTACGCCACTGACTGGGCCTTTTCCGCCACCGGACTCTTCTCGAGTCCGGGCTCCTGCTGCATCCGGGCCCTTTCCGCGTCTGGACCCGTTCCAAAAGTCTCAGATGCCACCCACACTGAGCCTCCAATTCGAACTGTCCCCAATTCGAATTATCGAAATGTCTAATAATTATACTTCAGAAATATAGACATAAAATTACAAATGGTGAATGATATATTAATCATGAATTTTACACACACACTCTGGTAATGAAATTCCATATCTTATCGTGTATCAAATCACTTAAACCATAATCAATTGAGTTTAATATAATGATCAGAGCAGCTAACTAGAGATACAAGGTTACGCATTAGATCTAAATTGAATGTTTTCAATACATCCTCCGCTAGTTATTCAATCCGTAAATTACATAAACAGTTGCTATTGCGGGCGTGGTACTTATTATATTTCTCTACTTCAACGGATGTATTATCTCATATATAATAGCACTCTGAAATTAATTACAGGCGTGTTACCCTACTGGGAAACTGTAAATATATTTTCATATTAAGTGTTGGTTTATTGAAGAATTTCCCATTTGGCCTTGACTGGGTTATGAATTAAGTCCATGCTAATTTGATGGTTTCCCACTGAGCAGAATGTTTTTAAGGTTTCGTATTATGATGAAGAAATCCATATAGTCACTTAAGGATGGTTTCTAATTGACGTAGACGTAGAACGTAGAAATAAAACGTTGATTTTGTTGCTTTGCTTTCCAATAAACTTAGAATATCGTGTCAAAACTCTTACAGTTAACTTCTTTGTAAAAGAAGTTTCTTAAAAAGTGTCGAATAACATGTATTTGTCAAATAATATGGACGACGATTTGGCAATGCTAGCAATTTTTATTGTTACTGTTTTGCTAATTATTCACAAACAACGTCATAAACACAGAATATCTAAAGCACGATGGTAGTTTAGACCAATTTGCAACCATGGCCGCCACATTTTTCCAACCACGGCTTTTCTAGAATCGAACCGAATATCGCCCGTGCGCAAGCTTTCATATGATCGCCCTCTACTAGTAGGGTTCTATAAAATCGAGCCCAAATTCCGCCCATTTGTTGCGTCGCCCGTGTGAAGTGGACACACTGCGGCCCTGTACGCCGAAAAGTTTCCACAATTAGGTTATCTATTATATATTACAATATATATTCACTATTAAACAATAAATAATCCAACCATGGTAAATATTTATTTCCCTTATTTCAATACCGTGAACCCAGCAAATGTTGTCTGGTTCTATCTATCTACATACGACATATTGAGTATGTTTTATCATTTTCTTTCCTATTGGCCGGACGTAAAAACGTAGACGTGAAATATAAAAATATGAATATTTTACGTGAACGTTTCTACGTCTAGGTCCATCTACGTCTGATTGGAAAACGTAGCATGCATTTTCCTATTACTTATATTTTCACGTAGACGTAGAATTCTACGTCAACGTCAATTAGAAACCATCCTTTAAGTCTGTTCTACATTATACTTTCTCCTCTGCACTACGGATTTATTGTGTAATATCAATTGAATGAGTCATGTAAGGATAAATCAATGAACCTAAAAAAAGAAAATTATAGTGGAAAAATAGAAGTAATACTTATATCAGAACGGCACGTGAAAAATAACAAGATATGGTTGAAAAAAATACAAAATGAGCGTCGTCAATGTAAAAGTCATCCATCTTCTACAGAGGACTTACAAAAAGTAATGGAGTCCAACTAAATGAAGATCTATATAAAAACATATTTATCTGACAAAGAGGATATGAATTAACTTTCCACAATCTAAATTGGTACCAAAAGTTTCGAAATATTTTGAAGACTTAATAAAAATCAAATAACTGATTAGCTGATGAAATACATTATAACAGTATTATTTTTATGGATATTATCGTTATTTATTTTCTTTTTCTTTCTCTTTTAATTAGGTCGTCAATGATACAGTTTCGTTAAATTAATAAACATAAGTTAACACATATAAACTTAACCTAACTCAACAAAAACTGAATTAACCGATAAGAAAGTTTGGCAGAATTTGCAATAAATTTATCAAAAGTTATTGCTTATTAATTAAAATTGCGTAATCAAAGTATTCAAGCACAACAAAATAAACAATTATATCGGTTGGAAAATTAGAATTGTTAATAGTGACCTGACTACAAAATAGATTACACATTTAATATGTATCTACAAGAACTACAAGGTTATTAGAACAACAGTAATATTCTGTTCTATTCAACTTCATGCTTTTTAATAGAATGAAACCTCTTTAATCCAACCACATGTTAGTTCGGACATTCACTAAGCCGTGCCTGGGTATGCTCAGCTTGCTGCAACATCGACTATCGACAAAATGTTCTTTGTGGATTTTATAAGAGTTCTATGGGTTCTGTGGTGTCTGACCATACACCAAGGTGCACAAAAATCCTTATGGCCTCAGACGCATGTTTACCTAGCATGGTACAGAGTGTTTCGATCCGATAAACTACTCCCTTAGAATGAAAATTTTGAGATAACATATAGCCTAAGTTCGAATTCTGGTTATACTCTGTCATCATAACAAATTTCGTGATTATACAAATGTCCAGCCAGTTTTGCGCGAGTCTTGGACAATTGACGAACATATTAACAAATTATTTTTTTTTGCAGATATCATCTCATAATCACTTGAAACTTGGGGGGCGTCGTTAGTATGGTCTGGTAAGGCGTCAAAATTGTTAGGCACGGCTCTAAGAAAATGCAACAAATTTAATATGGGAGGAAGAGGATAACCTTTCATTATCTGTATTAGCAAGAATGTTATCACAAGGTTCAACTTTCAGAGGAAATTAAAGACATAATCGATACCACACAACAAATTGAGCCAAATTTAGCAAATGAAGAAATAACAGAATGGGCAGTAGGTAGCGAGTAAAACAACAAACTGAGAAAGATGTTAAAGAAACAGAAGTCAAAACAGTCAAATATGGAGATTCAGTATCTAGTTTTAATCCTTGCTAAAGGTTGCGAGAATTGATGGGCCAGGCGATGAAAGCAGAAACAAAACAGTAGCTCACTGTATAAAGTTCGTTTATTACAATAAAATATTTCAAAAACAACTTTAAATTCTTTACTTCCAATAATTCGTACAAATCGCCAATACGAAAACACCCTTGCATTGAGCAGTTCGGATTAAACAGGCTGCACTGTACCTATGCGCGATTAAAATAACCGAAACGGCGCCACTATCGCCTTCTGAATTTTTGATACGAAAAGGAATAGTCATCTGTCAATGATTGTAATCAGTATTGATTTATAAATAATTTTTGGTTTAATTTACGTTTTCTTGTCGTATACAGTATATTTGAATTATAACCGTGTATTAAAGAAGTGTACAAATATATGTGAATCCATTTTATGAAAATTTGCTGTTTGTAAATGAATATATTCAGAGGTTATAATGTTGGTGCTAGGTTTTACTCACAGAGAAAATAAAATATTATACTTTGGCCTTAAAATATTTATTTGAATACTTAATGTCTACACTTTTCTCTAGAAATTTATAGAAAAAGAACTGGTAATTTATTCTACACAAGAAAACTGTCAAATATTTGCAAACTAACACACTTACGGAACACCCAAAAGAAATAACAACGGGTTTTAATTTTATTAACAATAGTTTAGTCAACATTAAACGATTTTCTTGCACATGTGAGACAGGGAAAACGAAGAATTCAACGTTAGAAGTTTGTTTAAAAAAATCTGAACAGTAGAAACTCCCTCAATAAATAGAAACAAAATTTTAGAATCATTAATATATAAATGGTGAATTTATTAACTTTTAACGCCTTTTTCTCGTTGGTATTAAAATTAAAATTGCTGAACTAATAAAGAAACTTTGTCTTACACTATAATTTTTCTAATAAAATTCATCTAATATTGGAAGATGTTCTTCATCTGAATAACAACCATATATACAAAAAGCAGTATTTAATCTTTTTTTCTTAAATTTATCACTTTATTCATTGTAAAAACGAAATGAGAATGTACAGAAACAAAAAAGACACATGCTGAACTATACGTAAACAATGACAGTATACTTTTAAGAAGTTTTTGCTTTATTGCCGCTAGAGGTATACACGTTAATTTGAGTCCCCAATATGTATATATTGTGCGGCCGCAACTCAAATCTTTTAATTCTAATTACGACACATCTACCTAAGGTATTAATTTAGAATTTGATTTTACAAATTTTAGTAAATTTGAGTCATCCTAGGTCAATATGTTATTTAAGAAAATGATGAAATAGCGACATGGCTAATGAAAATAGAAGTTATAAATAAAATTATTAATAGAACGTTACGTGATCGTTACGCTATATCTCTTGTGTATTTTTGCAAGAAAATACTTTTATAGATACTATGACACATATAGGGCAATGTTCCTTAAAATATTCGGTTGAGCTACTTTAAACTATGACGCAAAAATAAAATTCCACATTTTACTTTAATTATTTTATCACAACAATAATGAAAATAGCCAGTGTCAACGATTATTGGAATAGTGTAATGCTTTCGACTCTGGACGGGAAGAGTGTGGAGGTCAGCGATGGTACAATTATGTACACCATGAGTTCAAAAAGAAATTAGATAAGGGTTGCTTATGAAAAATAAAAGTAATGTCAACAGCAAACTTTAGAATTAATTAACTGTCATCATTGTTGTTGTTGTTCTTGTTGTCATAAGTTTATATTGAAAATTCAATTAAGCTACAATTATAATGGTTTCTACAACAGAACTCAAAAAATTTATGATTGAGTCATATTTTCTAAATAAGATTCGAGAGAACGGCGAATGGATTTACAGTGTGGTGTCAACTTTAGAGGAATTTCGGCTACAATTTCCAGATATTGCTTTCCTTGAAGGAGACTTTTACAGCGCACTTAGAAAATGTGTTGATTTATTCCTAGATACAGAGAGCATTACTCATAAGAGATAGAACTGGAAGGCCAAGAGTTCGTACTCAAAATACAGTTGATGATGTTCGTCAACGTATAAACGAGGAACCCACTACATCAGTACGTACACTTTCGCAAGAGACTGGTTTATCATTACGAACTTGCCATACTATTGTCAAAAAAGATTTAAAGCTGTTCCCATACAAAATTCTTGCTTTACATGATTTGCTGCCAGCAGATCACAATACGCGAATTGTGTATTGCCAATGGTTCCAACAAAATTTAATTAATAGGGATGATTATTAAATTTAACGTTATTTCTGGATGAGGCCTGGTTCACCCTATCGGGATATATAAATTCATAAAATATGAGGTTATGGATTGCTCAAAATCCTCATACTTCGCGAAACTCCCCTTCACCCGTTAAAAGTTGGTGTTTGGATTGCTGTGTCTCGAAGACGTATTATCGGACCCATATTTATCCACGAAACTGTTATTGCTCAGAGATACCGGAATATTGTACGGGAATTTATTAATCAGCTTCATGAGGATAAGATCCAGCAAGGCTACTTCCAACAGGATAGCGCGAGTGCCCACACCGCTCAAGAGACCATCAATTACCTTCGTGAAATTTTTGACGATCGAATAATTAGTTATCCATAAAATAAATTATCCAAATCAAAAACATTAAAACTACATACATTCAAGCTTAGTTCAATGTTAAAAATATTGATCTATAGTCTATATGATTCAATTGTTATATAAAGCTTACAGTAGACATTATTTTATTTTTCCAAAGACAACCCTTATGTAATTTATTTTTGAACTCCTGGTACAAGGCCCCTTAAAACTAGGCTACATTTTTCACTTTTAAAAATGCATCATTAATCATTTAAAATTAAATACCCATAAATAACTCCATAAAATAAATTATCCAAATCAAAAACATTAAAACCACATATATTCAAGCTTAGTTCAATGTTAAAAATATTGATCAAGTTTTTAACTTTTAATTTAATTACATAAAACCGTTATAACGTCAATTTAAAAAAGAAATCTTCAACTCTGCGTAAGTAATCCTGAATTCTGACCATCCCATATTTGCATATTCTAGAATTATAACTAAATAATAAAATAAAGACAGAGACAAGTTTAGGATTTTTATTAGCTTTGGAATTTCGATTTTTTAATTTTGATTTTTAATTTCTGAACATGTTTTTCTAACCTGTGGAATAATTAATACACAAATACCATAAGGAACAGAAGATGTCGACGTAAACCTTCAACGGTTCTTTGCAAATGCAGGTATTTGCTTGATGGACTTTCCACTTTCTTCCAGCTCCTATCGTCTCAATTTTTGGCCTTCTTAGTGACATGTTCCTTGTGGATGGCACTTACATGCGATATGACTTCTTTTTTGGGGATTTTTTGATAGTATGGCCAAGCCATTTGATTGTTTTCTTTCTTATTTCCATGATTATGTTTCTTCGCTCTTAGGTGGGCATAACTCTTCATTATCAATTTTTGTCAATTTTTTTTTTTAGCATGATCCAGCCGAAAAAGACACTTAATAAAAGATGGAATGATAAAGTTAACAACGAAGCTCTCAATGTGGACTATTTGATAACTTCATTGTTAACTTACAAAATAGGCAGCACAATAAGATTTAAGTGAAATAATCGTGTATTGTAATGCGTGTTGCATAGATTCACATATTAAATTATGAATTTTTATGGTATCTATATATTATTGGTTTAATAATGATGATTGTTAACAACAAGAAGCTTTAAAAAACTGATATATACACAACGTTTTTAATTGCAATCAATAACAATTAACATATTTATTAAAACTTAGTCAACAACAAATGGATATTTTTTTAAATTGTACTTATACAAGTACGTCAATGTTAAAATATTTCAAAATAGGTTGTCTGAATCACCAACATACGTTACTGTTAATGCACAAAAGAAAGTAAAACGGAACTAAACGAGAGCGTCGTAGATAATTTTCGAATTATTATGTTGTTTTGATGTCTTGAATTATGATAAGTGCAACAAACCATAGGTTGCACTGCGGTTTACAGCTGCATCAAAAATTTCTGTTCGTTTTGAATTGGCAGTTTACTGAAAAGTTACTAGATGTTGTTCGTTTCGTTAAAACACCTTTGGCTGGACAATGCTGCGTCAAAAAATCTTACAGCTATTTCTCAGCCAGTTGAATGGAAACATATCGGCAGTACATATGAATGACTATGGCAAAACAATGTATAAACAGATTTTATTCTTCATCTTCATATGTAATTCTTCAATAATCAAATTCCAACATTAATAACAGTTTCATTAAAAAAGTTTCTTACTATTTACTATAATTTTTCTATGATTTTTCTTGTAGGGTGGTCAGTTCAACTGATACTGTAACGCACAGCGTTTTTGCGTTGCGTTTTTAGTAATAGATTCTTACTGGCAAGTTTTGCAGTAATAAATTAACCGCCACGTCAAATACAGCCGAGTTTTGCAGTAAAACGCCAAGTAGGGAAACGAACAAACCTATTAATTCATACTGTCAACTGTCATGCTACAAGTAAAAAAATCAATCTTTATACAAAATCTCATGTTGGCGTACAAGTTATCTGAAAAGACAACACTTAGCAAAGCAATGTGAGAGTTTGTTCCTCTCGTTCCTTCAAAGAACATAGGACATCCACAAAGTTTCTTCAACGAACCCTATTACCAGCAGATCTTTGACTTTTATCCATGAAATACTGATTTTTCGACCTCTTTGGCACAGTGCTCGTGGGCGGTCTACCTCTACTACGACTGCCTGCTGCCTTCAATCTCCGCTAACAACATAATTTCCTCGACAATGCGTAGATGCTTGCCAAAAGTTCTACATTAGTTTGGCCAGAAGAAGCGGGGAATTTTATCTAATCATTTATTTACAAACACTTGCAGTTTTTTCGATGACAATGATGGAATTCCACACAATCATACAACGATACCAACAAAACGTTTGTCTTAAACGTGCACAGATTTGTAGGTAACGCTAGGTAGATTTCTACTTGTTATCGATGTTCCCAAATGCAAAATTATCTTTCTGAACGTGAATTAACACGTTGTTTGCAGTCCCATCAACTTTGGCGATTATGCAACCAAGTTATAAAAAGTAATTCACCTATTCCACATTTCTTCTCCAATTGCTGAGATTATCTATTATTGATATTAGTACCGATTCATATGGATTTCGTTTTGATATTGATTTTTAATCCAACTAAACCTACATCGTGCACAATTAGTTTAGCGCACTTGTCATTGTAGTCAATTCAGATATTGACGGAATTCGGATTATGCTAGACTAAAATTAACATATAATTATTATAAAATAAAATTAACTTATGTACGTCAGTTAAACTATTTTATGTTCAATAATCATGTCTATAACTGTCGGATTTTGAAGTTTAATTCTTTCATTTGTTACAATATTTGGGATGGGACAATACTTTTTTTACTACGTTATTATAAAGTAACATTATAACTATAACTTACTAATCTAGTTGATCAAAAATTATATCTCTTCATTGTCTCTATTGCGTCTGCTCATTGACAGTCTTGACATACCTGTAAACAAAAAAAATATATATTAATACCACTAATTAGAGTTAAATGAAAAAAATCTACAACTATAATTATTGGATGTTAGTTATCCAACTGTTATGTTAATCAAACATGATTTGAATTTTGATCAATAATCCAAACCAGTTGAAACACAAGTTAGTTTGTTAACATTTGTATTCATTATACCAAATCTTTTTCGTAGATAACAAATTTGGAGTCCAGTAGTATTTTATAACTATATTAACATTTTTTCGAGAAAAATATACGAGATATGATTTTATAAAATACATGGTCTGCGCGTGTCACAATGCCTAGTAAGTGGAAAGAAGAAATAGCGACTTGATATGATTTTCGTACGAAAAACAGGTTACGAAAAGGATAAATGTGGTATTGGGCACTGGAACTTAAACCAGATAAAACAATCCAAGGTATGCTGTGCTGATATGTCAATTATGGCATAAAATAAAAAGAAGCTGCAAGAAAACTTGAATCTATATGATGAAGAACTGCAGAAAATAAACATGAAAATAAGTATAAAAAAGAACAAAACCATGGTTGTCAGGGGAGCACAAAATAGAAACAGGAGGAAGACTAGCAGAACAAGTCCAAACATTTAAATATCAAGGATCATTGTTGGCAGAACAATAGTACAATAGATGCAGAAATAATAGAAGCAGCTATTACAAGATTTCAGAATGGTGGTAGCTCCAATCTTAACAGATGGATCCAAGTCGTGGACGATGACAGAAAAATTAAATAGCAAAGTAAGAGCTACAGAAATGAGATTTCTAAGGAAAATAGATGGTAAAACGAAATACGGTTCATAGAGAGAATCCTGGAACAGTTCCCGTAGAACACTTAGCAGAACAAACCCAGTTGTAGTGGTACAGACACTTGTACAGAATGGACCATAAAAGAGAGACAAAAAGGGATTTTGAAGCAAGGACATGTAAATGAATATTCGGAAGAACATCAAAAAGAACTTGGACACAATATAGAAAGAAATGGCAAGAAATATGAAGTACGCCAGACGAATAATACTCAAACACAGAAATGACATAAATTTTATGTCATTTGTCATTTAATGACAAACAGCAAAATTCACAAAATGGTAAAAACGCTTTAGGATTCATGAAGTATTTTAGAAAAACTCTATAAATGTAATTTCTTCTTATACAATCCATTTCATATGCTAATCCCTAACCTAATGTACTAAAACGTAAATAAAATTAAATAAATCAATTGATTAAATTTCATTCAATATATTTCGTTTGGTGGACAAATGAAAAACTAATTGTATACAGAGCTGAAATTTTACTTCCTGTAATAATACATGTAACCAAAAGTAAACAAATTTAAAATTTTTTCAGTCCTGGTAATTATTTATTGTTATACTTATTCATTTGCGTGTAATTATGTTCGGAAATACAAATATAATTAGTACTGTTGCTGAGTTTATAGAATTGTGTTCGGAAACACAGATGATTGTGGGATATCCGTTAACTCCAAGTCAATATACTAGTTAAACTTGAGTGGGAATTACAAGAATGAACGATTAAAAAAACTTGTTTCGCCTCGATATCTTGCATTGTCTAATTAGAATAAATTGCGCAGCTTCTATAGCTTGCAACTGTATCAAGTGACAAAGGTTCTGGAACTGTTATATTCTTATCAACATCTCACACTTCTCGTATTTCTTAGTTTATTAATTATTTAATAATGATTCGTCACGGCTCCGTAGTAAGACAGTTACCTACGGATTAAAGAAATGCGGGTTCCAGCCCCGGAAACCACTTCAGAATTTTCAAATTTCAGTCAGACGGTAAATGAAATAAAAAACTGAAAATATCAAAATCGATTACAAAAGTTTTCGGTCAAAATTCTCTTTCGATGGATACTATTACGGTGATTGTAAATTACTATGGGGAGCAGCAATCGTAAAAATTGTAGATTTCAATGTTATTCTCCTTTGTTCCAGGGTAGAAGTTGTTACCTTCTATTACGTATAGAAGGTAACAACTTCTACGCGAATATAGTACACCAAATATAATTTGACGACTTAAAGCATTTAAATTGATATTTAAATGAAATTTAAAATGATATTTAAATGAAATTTAAAATTTAAACCGTTTAACAAAAGTTCAATTTCCAAAAAATATAATTGCACGTTCTACTCAAAAAAGCGGGGAAACGAACCCTCAGGTTTAGGGTTCGATTTTGATATTAATTTCCACTTTATAATATCTCCTTGAGCGTTACATATTTTATAAAATCTGTATATATTGCCTGTTTCTTTGATTTAAGCGGAACTAGTTTTTAAATTCTAGTAACTGGTCTATATGGACCCCCAAGAGTTGATTTCAACTTGCAGGAGGTCCATGTCAGCGAGAGAAAAATTGGGGGTGCACGAGATGTAAAAATGGTTCAATGGTTCACCAGGTCCACGTGAGTGAACTCTATTTAGGCAGGTCATCATCAACATTCAGGCGTTCTGTAAATGTCTTATTACAACTAACACTAGTGCGTACATAATACTTATAATAGACCTAGATATTACTTAATATATATATATATATATATATAGGACAGACAGACCATAGGACAGACCGTTCGGCTAGACTATGATTAACCGTTCCTGTCCGTTCCACACATTTTAATGTGGAAATACATTATTTTACACATCTGACAATAATATTGGACTGAGGATGATTGGATTACCAATCGAAACGTCTCGATAAATATTGTTTTAATAAATTTATGACGAGTATGACATAAGAATTTTATTTAATACCTATATATATATATATATATATATATATATAAATGTCGTTTAGATTTTATTTTGTATTACATGTAACAAAAAAAAAAAAAATTTAAGTAATTTGTTGACACCTCTGCAATCAATTTTCTGTAACAAATGCTGCATCGTCTTATTTATCTGAAGGTGTTGAAATGTAGCAAATATTTAGCTCGACACTAGCTACTGTAAAAATAACAGTTCATCCGAGACTTGTTCAACATCTTGCAACCGATGTGTTCAGCTCTTCGCCATATAACACAGTGATTTATTGAAGTTTTTTTCTAACAACTACAGTTGTATACTCTACTATTATATGTACAGCAAGTCTATGTGCTCTTAAATATAAATTATATACAACATACAATGGTTAATAGTGTTATTAATTGCTTCTCACCTTACATCAGTGATACTCAACATTTTATAGTTTGTGGTACACCTACGTGACAAATGATAATATTTGGTATACAAATGAAATCAACAAATTATAAGTACAATAGGTGTTACCACGTCGTTAGAGCGATTTCTTCAACTAGTAATTGTTTAAAATTAATGATAATGACAAATTATTAACACAGCTATAAAACTGAAACCTTATCGAGAGTTGCTTCGTGGGTGAAACAAAACAATTTATGTGAAGTAAGAATTTTTTAGACATTTCAGAACTTCGGAAATATCTGGTTAGTGAAAACATTTTTGAGTTTCCTTCATTTGTGAATCTGTTATATTAAGAAATAAGTTTTTGCAAAATTAGACAGAATAAAAAATGAAGTATTTAGAAAAAAACTAGACACAAAGCCAGTGGAGACCATAATAGAAAATATGAAGTATGAATTTTTTAGACATTTCAGAACTTCGTAAATATCTGGTTAGTGAAAACATTTTTGGGTAATTTATTTGTTGAAACCGCATCCCCCTCCTTCATTTGTGAATAACTGTTATATTAACAAATAAGTTTTTGCAAAATTAAACAGAATAAGAAATAAAGTATTTAGAAAAAAAACTAGACACAAAGCCAGTGGAGACCATAATAGAAAAAGGACAGCTAAGATGGCTGGAACATACCGTATGTAGTTTTTTGACTTGCATAGAGCTTTCCCATGTAAAATTTTCCTTTGCATATTCTATATCTACTATGAGCTTTACAGAAAAACTTTATTAATAAAAATTGTTGAATATTTTAGTCCCAACACATTGTGCCTAATTTTGAATAAAAAAATTCCAATTTGATTGAAAAAAGGCACACAATATTTTTTGTATTTCTATCTGAAAATATCAGTTGCCATACATAAATGAAAAACAAATTAAAAATGTAAATGTGAACAGAAATTTCTACAATAGATAAGTTTTTGTTTAGCTAATAATGGAAATATATTTGAAAATTTAATTTAGTTGTAATATTATTTTATTTTGTAAATGTATGTTTAACCTGAAAATAAACTTTGTTTGACGCTTGATTTTGATTTGTGCATGGCAAATGTTATTTTCAGATATAAATTCACAAAATATTTTGTGCCTTTTTTGAAACAAATTGGGATTTTTTTTATTCAAAATCAGATACATTTTGTTGAGACTAAAATACTGAACAATTTTTATTGATAAAGTTTTTGTCTAAAACTCATAGTAGAGATAGAATATGTTATGGAACATTTAACATGGGAAAGCTCTATGTTGCAAGTCGAAAAAGGACATACGGTAGAGTAACGAGATTGAGGGAACGAAAGTAGAAAAAATAAAATATAAGCAGTAAAAAGGTCAATTAGTTATGAAGAAAATATAACTAGACACCCAGTGAAGCACGGTTACTTAATGATTGTTGGAAGGAAAGAGATAAACAGAGAAAAATAGTATTAACGTGGGAGGCAACTGAAGCAATGAGGAGGAACAGATTAGATGAGCAAGGATTGCTAGAAATGATAGAAAGAATAAAAGGCGTACAACACCAAGAACTAGATATTAAAATATAGGAATCAAGATATAACAGTAAATTTAAAAAAACTTAGGACATCGCAACTACCATACCTGAAAGAGATTGGAAATAGGGGGAAAAAAATGTAATTGCACGCTTCAGGTGTGATAACGATGAGTGAGAAAAAGCATTTTTATGAAGGAGGAAGAAAAAAGGGCAGGATGTGTAGAAGCAAGAGAAAATTGATTATATGCTGGAGGAATGCGGCGAAATAAGAAGCAGGAAAGAAACAAGATATGAGGTTGAGTGAAAGTGGAGGAGGATGTGCATGGATGGAGGAGCATATGCATGGATTAAGGATGTAATAATAAGACGGAATGAGGTTAAAGACATTGAAAACAAGAGAAGAAAAAACTAAAATAATCTACGGAATGAAAAAATCCAGAGACAGATTAACTGTTAAACAGATTTCAAGCCAACAGGCTGAAATTAAATATTGTATTTTAAATCATGTGATTGAGGGAATTGTCAATGTAAATATAAATTAAACTGTAATAAATTTAAAAATAAAAATTACATTGAACATTAGCGAGTAGTACTCTGCTAACAGTTGCCATGAAAATACTGGGTAGTTTTTTTTTTTTTTATTTAGAATATATTGGTCTTAGCTACATTGGCTATTAACCAGTTAAGTAGTTGGTAGTTGAAATTGTAGGTGAAGACGAAATTTGGTTTCAACATGACGGTTGTCCGGCGCATTATGGTACCGAAGTAAAATAATATTTAAATTTTACATTTCCAAATAAGTGGATTGGAAGAAGAGGTGAAATACTTTGGCCTCCAATGTCACCAGATTTAAATCCTTGTGATTTTACTTGTGGCTCTTCATAAAAATAAAATGTATAATGTATCGGTCGGCCACAATACATTTAAAGTATTTTTCCTGTATGGGATCAAAGAATTGTATATACATTCCAAATTTCAAGTTTTGCAGGGGTTGGGCACCCCTGCAAAACTTGACTATGTACGTGGCTCGCGACGACTTTTAATGTCGCTCATTTTGTAAATTCGGGTAAATTTTTTGCTCTATAAAATACAATACCCCAGTTAATGGCCACAATTGCTCAGACATTTCTTTTATATATAGAAAGAAAAACTTTTTTTTTAGATAGGCGTTTAGGTATTAATTTGGACGATTATTTGTAAAAAAAAGTTTTCGGTAAGTTTTCTACGCCACTAACCAGTAATTTTTTTCGTTCGAAAACAGCGCGCATCACCCGAAGCGCTCTTCGGGATGTAGTTTTCCAAATTGAGACAAATAAATATTCTGAAAATCTCGCAGAGCTTAAAAATAATTTAGATTTTCTGATTTTCGTAAAATTCAGTAATTGTTTCATTCATCTTAAATCTATTTGTTGATACTAATATTTATAAAATACCGGAACAGATTGCAAATGTGATAAATAAAAATGCTACTGATTTATAAATACAAATAATTACTTTTCAATCTGATTTACAACTAAAAACAAGAATATCACGAACAGATTTTAGGACACTCGTAGATGAGAAAACATATCCACTCTTAAAAGAAACTTTTCAAATATTAAACTCCAGCTTTGGATCAACTTACCTTTGCGAAAGTGGTTTTTCAACAATGAACTTGTTAAAATCAAAGTTCAGATAACTAATAAACATCTGAATGACTGCATGAATTTAGCTATAATATGTCTCTTTTTGTAATACGTAACTAAGAGGGAAACTTTATTTAATGTGTAATCTTAAATAAAGTATTTTCTTTAACATATTACAAATTTTTATTATTGGTGCATTGTTATATACGTTTAAAATTGAAATATTGAAAGCAAAATATATACATATGTGGCTCGCCCAAAATTTTTAAATTCCAAAGTTTCTCGAGCCAATTTAAAGGTTGAGCACCACTGCTCTAAAACAAACCTACACGCAGATAGACAGACACAAAAGTGACAGTATAAGATAGTAATAGCTAATAGGTGTCACGTGTGCCACATCTGGCACTTGACAAATTTTCGGCGGCACGCCAAAGAATCTAATGCACAGCAGGAAAGAGAAAGCGAGTATTTTTTTTATGTAGAATTTTCATATATTTTCACACAAAAAAAAATTAAAACATAGTATTCAGAAGGGTTTTTATATAGTCCAAAATAGTATTTTATTTAACAAGCATGTAACTTAGGCTATAATACACGAGGATGAAGTTTACAACACGAGCCGAAGGCGGGGGTTGTATTCGTTCAACATCCGAGTGTAATATAACCATTATATGCAAACCAAATACAATATTTTATCTACAACTATATAGTTATTTCTAATAGCTAGGTAATTTTTGCAGTGTTTCAATAAATTATTAGAAAAATAGTAAATTAAATTTAAAAACACAAACACAGAAATTTTGAGCGTCTATTGTAAAACTTCAAAATCAACGTCAACGATATGGATCCCACCCCCCAGCTAAAAAAACACGTGGATTTAGTGTTTTTAAGGAATACAGTTGAATTCTACAGCTCATGAGCTTTTGTTAGGTCATCCTTTGTATTTTGGAAGTGAAGACCATTTTTAGGCCAACACTTGCATTGTTGCCGATTCGTACTCTTTTAAAACTATTTTGTCTTCCAAGCCCCCCCCCCTCCAAGAAAAATTGCAGGGTGCGCGCCTGGTAGAGTTGGATGCCTAATGCATTTATTGGGCGCTTTCCTTTTACCACTTTACTTAAGAAATCTAAGCTAAGCTAAGTTAATCTAAGTTGTAAGAGCGTTCCATTTATAAGACACTGGCTAAGATAAACTAAGTTTTTTCCTCCCCCCTTTCCCTTGCTAAGACAAGTACAGTTGTGGATAAAAACTATTCCACCGAAAGCGTTCCTTTTACGTTACTTAGAATTACTTAGGTTAGCTAAGCCATTTGACTAACTTCTTAGCTTAGCCAAGCATTTTAACTTGTAAAAGGAACGCAGCTATTATTTGATGGTTGCAGATAAATATTGTTATACCTATATCAGTATTTACATGCAATTTCTTAGTTATGCCTACGAAAGCCTAATCCGGACCGTACTAATAACTAAACACATCTGTTCTACCTCACTTTTCGTTATACTATCCCTTTTGGTTTCGTTTCTGATCATCAATTTTTTTTAAACTTGGCGCCCGGGATAAATCCCCACATCCTCAGTGGGCTGCATATAAATTCTGTACATCACTGGTTACTAATCTTCCAGAGCAGTGTTTCTCAAACTGGGGTCCGCAGACCACTGGTGGTCCGCGAACACAAAATTTGATTTGATTTGATTAATTTAGTATTAATAATAAGCTTTTTCGCAAAATAAAAAAATTTTTTTTCTTGATGTTGGTGGTTCGCGGTTAGCGTGGAATTCAGAAAGTGGTCCGCAAATGTCGAGAGTTTGAGAAACACTGTTCCAGAGGAATAAAGACAAAAATCATTAAAAAATCACAAGACGAGGATCTAATATTTTATATCACGATACATGCACCTATTTAAAACCACTAATATTATATTTATATAAAACTGGTTTACGCTTCTCTGATCACATTATTCTGTAGTTTCTTAATAAAAATGTTATATTATTGTGAAGGTGGACAGTTTCCAGCTTTGATTATGATATACTGTTTTTGTAACAATGTAGTAAATAAATAACTTTAATTGCATTAGAAATGGTAGGTTTCTTATGAGAAAATTCGTAATTATACTTTTAACAGAAAGAACTTAATTTCTAGTGATTTATGATTTTCTTTAGAATGTAGAGAAATCCCCCTCCAAACTCTCTTTTATAAACCGTAATTGTATCAAAGTATATATTGCAATATATGTTTTTGAAGTCAGTGTTGAGCACGTTTGTGAATTGAGCAGTGACAGAAGCGTATTACGAAAATTTACCCCTCTCGACGACCATCACATCCGACCGCACTCCTACACGGTGCACTCAGCACCGTGGTGGGACAATATATGGTGTGCTAGAAACACGAGCTGTTTTTGATCGTTCTGCGCATGACGTCTTGCTGAGAGCACCATTCTGTTAATCGGCGTAAACATATATATTTTATGTTATTGTATGGTATTTTTAAGTATTTATAAGTGTTTTAAAAACTTAAATTGCAAAATATCTGCCTGTGCGGGAAATCTTACATAATATTACAGATTTCCAAAAAATTAATATCAAAACGATTGATTAATGCTGGCCATCGCTTAGATTAATTCAATTTATAATATTCAAGGTAAACTTAGTTAAAAGTATCCGTTGGTCCACTGAGGATATATAAGATAAATCTCGCCAATCAGCTGTGCACTACATCGCAAATATTGCAATATCAAAACATTTAATAGTAAAAGCCAGTGATTAAATTTAATTTTGTGTTAATTTCGACGTAAATTCACTCACATTATTTGAAAAGTCGTTTGAATGTAAGAAAATAATTTTTGACATTGACTTTTGCCTTAATTTCGAGGTAAATTCACCAGTTGTTTAAAAATCGTTTTTAATGTAAGAAAAGATTTTTGACATACGATTTCCTTCTACCGTGTGATCCTAACCACAAATTATTAATTTATTATTATTATTATTATTATTATTATTATTATTATTATTATTATTATTATTATTATTATTATTATTATTATTATTATTATTATTATTATTATTATTATTATTATTATTATTATTATTATTATTATTATTATTATTATTATTATTATTATTATTATTATTATTATTATTATTATTATTATTATTATTATTATTATTATTATTATTATTATTATTATTATTATTATTATTATTATTATTATTATTATTATTATTATTATTATTATTATTATTATTATTATTATTATTATTATTATTATTATTATTATTATTATTATTATTATTATTATTATTATTATTATTATTATTATTATTATTATTATTATTATTATTATTATTATTATTATTATTATTATTATTATTATTATTATTATTATTATTATTATTATTATTATTATTATTATTATTATTATTATTATTATTATTATTATTATTATTATTATTATTATTATTATTATTATTATTATTATTATTATTATTATTATTATTATTATTATTATTATTATTATTATTATTATTATTATTATTATTATTATTATTATTATTATTATTATTATTATTATTATTATTATTATTATTATTTTGGGGTTTGTCAGGTCTTGACAAGCGTCCACTAATCTCAAACTTCAGCAACCTTTTGAGCCGCGTCATACTAGAGACTAGTGGAGCTAAATACACACGACTGCATCCCAAACCCTGGCGATATGCAGCCGCGGAAATTACGCCAGATCCAGTGCCCGCACAATGCGGAGCGACCCGAGCAGCACTGCTTTCTGCATCCTGCAGATCAAAGAGTTGGCAGAAGATCTACAGGCGGGAATGGACTCGATTTCCCTACGATAGGAGGCTTTCATGCCACCCAAAACACCAACTATCAGGACTACAAGCTTAACTTTATACCCGGGATACAGCTTTCTAAGCTCGGACAAAAGGTCCATATACTTGGACCTCTTTTTCCTCCTCCTTGAGAGAGATATTCTTCTCAGCTGGACTTGAGAATTCGATCACAAACATCTGTTTGGTCTCGATATCCAGGAGGGTTATGTCCGGCTTAGTGGCTGTCAGTAACCTCGAGGTGGGGAAGGAGTAATTCCAATAAATTCGGCACTTGGAATTTTCCACCACCGATTCTATGTCAGAAGGGACGTACGGTATAACCGGTATTTGGTCAATACCATAGGCATGTCTAAGATGATAGTAGAGCACGCGGAGAGCAGCATTATGTCGAGACACGTAGCTCGACGCTGCAAGAGATGGACAAGCAGACAGAATGTGCATTATCGTTTCAGAATGGTGGTGGCACAACCTACAGAGTGTGGACTCCGCTATTTGGAATATGCGGGCCCTGTATGCCAAAGTATTTATAACACCATCCTGACACGCAAACACAAAACCTTCTGTTTCCGATCTCAAACCTGCAGACTTAAGAAACGAGAACGTGAGTTCGGTGGACAACTCTAGACTTTTAATATGTTTGAAGAACACAGAGTGCATACTTTTACTCATGTGTTCTTTTGTCAACATGTCTGTCTCGCCTCGTTTCACCGAACCGGTAACTCTGTTGTACTCCTCCCGAGAGAGTTGTACTCCAGCGTTTTCCCTGACGGGACTCAAGTCTGCCAGGTTAAATCTCGTTGCTGCTCTTCGCGCTGCCTGGTAAAGAAACGCCCCTTTGCCACTAAATTCGTGCTCACTAACGAATTTTAATAGTGGGTCCTGACTTCTGAGGATACTGTTAGCTGTAATCAGGACGAGTCGATCGTGCAAGCACTCCAGATTTAGTAATCCCCTACCCCCATTTTGACGAGGGAGGTAAATGCGCTGCACAGAAGATTTCGGGTGAAGACTTCGGTTGATGTTCATGATCTTTCTGGTTCTTCTGTCGAGATCCTTAAGATCATCAACATTCCATTTCATTACACCAAAAGTGTATGAAATTAATGGGACAGCAAGCATGTTTGTGGCAGCGATCTTGTTCTTGCCAGACAGACATGATCTCCATATCTGCCTAAGTCGTGCCATATACTTGCTGCGAAGGGCCTGCTTAATAAGAGTGACATCTTGGACACCTCTCTCACTGATGCCTAAAAATGTGTAAGACCCTTCGGCATTAAGATGTTTTATAATGCTCCCATCAACCAATTGAACGTCTTCACCGTTGTCTAAACCTTTTCCTCTGTAGATATGAAAAACAGCGCATTTTTCCAACCCGAATTGCATACCTATCGCGGCAGTGTACTCAGCAACAGTATCTAAGGCGGTCTGCAGATTCTTCTCGTTCGAGGCGTAGAGCTTCAAATCATCCATGTAAAAGAGATGGGTAATTTTGTGCTTACGCTTCGACGGGGGACCCGCCATGTAGCCACTGCCGCGCCTAAGCTCGATCGATAGAGGAAGAAGTGAGATGCAAAATAGTAGCGGGCTTAGGGAATCTCCCTGGAAAACCCCACGCTTGAAATATATCCACTCTGTCGACACTGCAGTTGATCCGCTTGGGACAACAAATTGTGTCTTCCAGAGGGACATAAGTTGCCCAATGCATCTCTCTATCTCCGGGTGGACTCGTAACATGCGCAATAATGTTAAAATGAGAGCGTGTGACGTAGTGTCATAAGCTTTTGCGTAGTCCACCCAAGCCATTGACAGGTTGCGTTTGAAATACGACGCGTCATGACAGACTGACCGGTCGATAATAAGGTTTTCTTTGCAACCTGCTTGGCCCCTCTTCGATCCCCTCTGTTCGTAGATGTCTGACCAAACAGAGGCAATGGAGCTCAGTACCCGCTCGTTTAATACGCTGGTGAAGATCTTATACAGCGTATTGAGACAAGTAATAGGTCTGTAGTTCTTCGGGTTGGTTAAATCACCTTTTTTGGGGATTAATACTGTACGCCCCTCTGGTAACCAAGATGGTATTGGTATTTCTCCACGGATAAAAGAAGTAAAATTTCGTGCAAGATGGCCGTGCACGCTTGTGAATGACTTCCACCAGAAAGCAATAATACCATCAACTCCTGGTGCAGCGAAATTGCGCGCTTTCGAAATAGCACGTGTAACTTCTTCCGTGGTAACAGGGGGGCATGCCTGAGGATCTGTCAGGTGTTGTGAACAGAATTCCTCAAATCTCTCCAAAACTGGAGTGTCCTGCACGATCGCCTCGTGTTCATAAAGTTCCCTCCAGAAAGTCTCTGTCCTGTCGACTGATAATGACGGTTCAGAAACCTCAGGTTTGGCCATGAAAAGGCGTGACGGGCTCGTGAGGAACATAGTATTTTCCTCCATGGTCCTAACCCGGTTGACCAGTTTCTTTCTTGCCAGGGCTAGTGCTCTCAATTTGTCCACCGCTTTCTGCTTTAGCAGAGAGAGAGTGGACAAATTATTATTATTATTATTATTATTATTATTATTATTATTATTATTATTTGATACCTCTTATTTTTTCGTTACCTATTTAATACGGCTCTTATAATTTTAGTTCCTATTTATTGTTTTCTTATCTCTGGAATGTCTACAATCTTTTTATTCTCAGAATTCGTGCATTGTATACATTTTATTAATTACATAATTAAACGATTAATATGTAAAACTTTATGCAGATATTTTGAATATTAAATCAATATCTAGTTCAATGTCAATGAAGAAACTGATTATGTTAATAAATTTATCTTTATTAAGTCTTTCACTACAACAGAACAACAAATATAATACTCCTAACATTTTTAGTCCGATCAAGGTCAGTTATGAATTGTATGAAGTAAGATTTTAGGCGCGCCTATCAGGTTTCACGCCATTTGTTCAATTAGAATAACGCTAGAATTCTAAAACAAACTCAAACAGTGAACAATATACAGTGAATTTTCACAAACACGGAGAGTAAATATGCACATTTGTCGTAGTTATGCTAAAACAAACAACTAATCTGATAGACAAAATTCGCACTTGTAATTGTTTTACTAACTTCCAGTGAGAGTGAGAGCGAAATAGTACGTTAATTATATCAAGTGGGTTTTACACGATTCAATTAATTGATCAATTAATTGAAAACGTTGACATTCAATTAATTGATGTGTGTAAAGCGTAAAAATTTCGTCAATTAATTGATCAATTAATTGACAAAAAATTTGATCAATTTATTTTGAAAATAGAACAAGTTCTATTTTTCGTCAATTTTTCATAAATTTTTTAGGGAATTCTAGGTATATTTTTATCTGTTAAGATATTGCCAACTGTTTAGTTGTAGCATAACCTCGAAACTTAATTTGTGTTTCGGTTTCAAATCTAACATAACCTCAAACGTTCTAATTTATTATCATCTAGGTTATTTCTTTTGTTTTTATTCACAGCTCGTAATTTTGTTAAGATTTTTTCAATATTTTCATTTTGATAAATATGTCAACATGTTTTAGTTAGTAATGTAAAAATTTTCAAAAAAATTGATAAATAAATTGATGTGTGTAAAGTGTTGTTTTTGTTCCCAAGGTTACCAATAAATTTTTCAATTAATTGTCAAAAAACTTGATCAATTTGTAGATCAATTAATTGAACTGTGTAAAACTAACTTAATGTAAAAGTCATATGAACTTACATATCTTTTAAAATCAGCAATTTTCACTGTCTTAAATATGTCTGAAGCTTGTATTATGTACCCATAATTCCCATCTATAGGTTAATGTGGACAGGGATTACCTGCAGGTATACCAAATATTATTTCAAAATGCGTTTTAATCTTTTATAATAAAAAATTAATGATATTTTAAAATGTCTTGATAATTTTCGCTGCTCACAGGAGTTCTATTAATTGCACCTGTAGCAATAATACTAAATCCTGAGACAAGTTTATATGAATGAAAAAATGAGTTCTTTTAATCTATTTATACTTTATTCTAAACGATTTTACTAGAAATATGACACCACAAACTGTATTCTACGCTGTATTTTTAAATGCGTATATTATATTATCTAGGTTACCTAATTTTGTTTTGCATTCTATTAATGACTTAACCCGAAATATTATAATATAAAAGAATTCAAAACTTGTGACTTGCCAAATATTTGTGTTAATTTAAGAATTGGTAGTATTATTATCTATAATATAATCATGAACACGCCAATTACAATGCAGGTACAAGTTCATATAAAGGATATCATTACATTCAATATAAGCTTGTATTACATTACATGTTAATGGCATTGCTTACGTCTAATAAAACAAGTAAATATGGCTTGAATTTGCAAACAGAGGTTTAATGATGCAGTGATCCTATGCTACCGATTTATTTACAATATAAGTTACACTACTTCAATAAATTTATAATTGATCTAAACAAGATGTCGCTGCAAAGCAGAAATTCAATCATGGCTTTGTTGCAATCCCAAGATGATATTCATCATTACACTTTCAAATAACTTAAGAGACGATGTTCAGCAAAATCTCTATCTGAAAATTACTCTCTCTTATGGATACTAAGACCCTAGTTCGTCTCTGACCTTTACAAAACAAGTAGGTACGTCACTAACTTGCTTATGTAAAGTGTGGCAGTTAAATCATGTCTGGTGTAAGTAAGTCATGCCGCTTTTTCTATTTAAATGAATGTCCTTTAAAACAAACTATGGATTTGCGGACCTATAAAAATCCCTCTTTTAATCAGGGACCGGAAGCAAAATTATACTTCAATATTAATTTATTTATTAATCGCAGAAAACAAACCCATAATTTGTTATCAATAAAGAAAAATGTATTATGAAAAAAATACCTAACATGCGTATTATATGAAATTATAAAATAGAAATAACAAAAATTAATGACCAAATAAAAAATTTCAGTCTTGAAAAAAAATGTCTTGTTAAATGTAAAATATTAAGTACAGTCGAATTTTTTAAAAAGAAAATGACGTCAAAAGATATTGCTTTTATGTTTACATATCATGTATAAACATTTAATATAAATACGTCTAATAAGATAAAAAGCATTATCAGAATTTTCTTGCCGAATGTATACTAAAGCACTTAAAAACATCTTTTTTCCCTGTTAGATAATCGAAAATCACTAATTTTAAAATGTTTCTACACAGCGTTTTAAAATTTTGAGATTAACATGCTTATGTAAACATAATATTGAGACAAATATCAACGTATGGATGATAGTGCGCAGTGACAGACTAAGGAGAATCAGGGTCTTAGGCAAGAGTCTAATTGTGGGCCCTACCACTGAAATAAATCAGAAAATAACGAAAAAATAAAACAAAATAAAACGGTTTCACGGACCCCAAAAAAATACGGGCCTTAGGCAACTGCCTAGTCTGCCTAGGCCACAGTCCGCCCCTGGTAGTGCGATAAACTGCGTACTTAGGTACTTACACATTTGAGTGAATATTAGGCGCTTTCCAAGTTGCTGTAAAGAGTAACTCGGAGTTACTCCAAACAGTTCGTTATTGTTCCAAGTTAAAGTACTCCACACTCCCAAAATACGCTAGAACTACCTTCCCTCTTCCCCTGAAGGACCAACCTAAATTTCAGAACGTCGAGTGCGATTGGAGTGGGAGTAAACAGTTCAAAACAGTTCGGAGTAGAACATTCAGAGTAGTTCGGAGTGTTTCACACCCAACTGAAAAGCGCTTATTAAGTTTATTCGTATGTCTTTAATTACTCGGTGGCGTCATTTAAAAAAACTTTATACAATAACCTGTTAAGAATACATGGTTACCGCTTAATAACAAAAGGTTCGGGTTGAGGTTCAGGATAAATACAGGATTTTTCGGGTTTTCGGTTCGGGTTTGGGTTCAGGTTCACGTCCCTGCTTTTAATTATCCAATATATGAAGAGTTAATTAGTTAATCAACTTACAAAATTAAATATATACGAATTACAACACGAATTCGAAGCGATCCTATATGGTCAATCAAGACATAGAATAAGTCAATAACTCAAGTTGGTTTTACACAGTTCAATTAATTGATCAACAAATTGATCAAGTTTTGTGTCAATTAATTGAAAAATTTATTGGTAACCTTGGAAACAAAAGCACCACTTTACACACATTATTAAATTTATTTATCAATTTTTTCGAAAACTTTTACATTACCAACTGTAAAATATGTTGACATATTTATCAGAATGAAAATATTGAAAAAATCTTCACAAAGTTACGAGCTGTAAACAAAAGCAAAAGAAATAACCTAGATGATGGCAAATTAGAACGTTCGAGGTTATGTCAAATTTAAAAACGAAACACAAAATATATATTTGGAAGTTATGCTACAACTAAACAGTTGGCAATATCTTAACAGATAAAAATATACCTAGAATTCCCTAAAAAATTGATGCAAAATTGATGAAAAATAGAACTTGTTCTATTTTCAAAATAAATTGATCATTTTTTTTGTCAATTAATTGATCAATTATCAATTCGAATCGTGTAAAACCCACTTTAACATATCTAACAAAAAGACACTCAAGTTCAAATAAATAAAATAAAAAAACATGCTTTTGGACTTCTAAAGAACATATGGAATTTGGAGCAGTACGCGAAGCAACAAAAATCCGAATTTTCTATTAAAACTAACACCGCTCATTCTTTGTGGCTGCGAAATGTAGCAATCCATAAAACCAGTCATATGTCAACTATAATTTTATATAAACAATTGCCTTCGTATATTATGATTAGTAACTATGTGGATCTATGGGCGATAAACAAAAGTAGAATTAGAGATAAAAGCACAAAATTGGCTAGATCATACGCTATTTATTTTTGATAAAAATATATAACTCTTTGTAGAAAACTAAAGCAACGTAGTTCACAATCTGTAGATGAGTTTTATCTTAGATCTTAGAGCCCACACATCTATATGATATAACTCTTATATGAAGTATTCTACACCTCCACATTATTGTCTTTTGTTAAATTTATTTACAAAATTACATAAAGGTCACTTGACTTAACCTCAAGTTCTCCTAACAAACTAAGGCAAGTTTCCAAGTAAACAACAATAAAAGATAATTTTTATGAGCGAAGACAAGATTTTATTCCTCAGTTTCTAACATAATTTAACAGGATTATTTCTTATTAGGACCCGTGTCTATTCGAATCTAAAAGAAATTGACATGAGTGTAGTGCTTACTGCCATATCCAAGCAATGAAACATGTTCTATCAGAACACAACTAAAAATTTTATGTGTAATAAACAAAGCTTCCATTTTTCTCCAAAATTAGAAAGCTTTAACCAAATAAGTTGGTGTGTCTATGTCACCTAAGACAAATTATAAGCCAACAGAAGACCGTTTAATAAAACTTACAAATACCAAACATATTTGCATATATATTAGCACTGAAGACGTGTAGATATTAATGTTAACATCAATCTTTGGATTCTCAACTCTTTATTCAATTTTCCCAATTCTTCATTAACAAAATAACTAGTTTTATTTTAAACATTCTTTCCACATTAAATTTAAATAAACTTGTCGACGCTTGATCTTTACAAAACAATTTAGCATTTAATTTAATTCATATAACGGGTTTTTAAAATCCTCCGCGAATTTTTTCCTTGTCGTTGCAATCATTATTCATATTATTTGGACAACTCTCCGCTGGCATTCTTTTAAACTCCTACAGTTATTTATTTTTGTTATTATTGTCAAATAACGCAAGACACTTTTTGTTTCACTGCTTCTTTTTTATGAGCGTTTCCCAAACTAAAATAAACGTAAGACATGCAGAAAAAAATGTAGAATTAATGGAAAAAAGTATTTTACTCTATAGCAGCTCATAGAGCATTGAATTGAAGTGAATTAGAACATACCCTTAGACAAAACTCATAAAATTGTTACAATGTCAAAATAAGCACCAATTTTAGAAACGTGTGATGATATTTCGTATAAAATGCAAAAGAACCATTCCTTAAAAGAAACTTTTCATTTCCTTCAATATTCTCTAGTGTTCAAACATAATATCTAGGAAGACTATTTAATTATTTTTTATTTATTTATTTAGCATTACAGTCAATAACAGATTTTTATCCTATTATAGAATGACTATACTAACCTAAACTTACATTAACGAGGTGTGATCAAAAAATACGGTGAATGAATTTTTATAGCAACAACTGACGCTACATCCATTTGAAGTAATAAGTCCAATAGTCTGACCCGTTGAGATAGTCAGTATCAAGTTTGAACAAGTTGTGACTTGTCAGTCGGCTTCCAGAACTGGAAGAGTAAGGTCGTGTTTACCATGTCTGTCGCGCATCATGGATTTGGAACAACGCGTTAACATTAAGTTTTGTTTTAAGTTGCAAAAAAGTGCCAGAGAAGCTCATGTCAAGACCAGAAAAATGGGCCAATGGCTTCCTCCTTCAACACGAAAAAAGGTTCCTGTCTGACCACATCCCCTTCTCCGGATTTAGCACCATGCGACCTCTGACTCTTCCCAAAAACAAAAACCGTGCTAAAAGGAAAACGTTTTCACACCATTCCCGAATTTGAGAGGGCCACAACGGAGCAGCTGAAGGCCCTTCCGGAAATGCTTCCAATCATGGAATCAACGTTAGGATGAGTGCATCGCTAGCCAAGGAGAGTACTTTGAAGGAAACCTGACGAGTTTAAAAAACTGAGACGTAGCGAGTTTAGTTTAGGCTAACCAATCAGTAATATTTTTCAACAAGTGCTTAAAAACTATAATTGAAAGATTTTGACTATATAATTGAAACACCATGGCCAATCAAGATCTGCCACAACTGTCGGAGCTTAACAAAAACTTCAGAAATTAAATAGGATTGGTTATCTTTTTAGACGAAAACCTAGCAGCATTACAAGATAAGCACTAGAATAGAATCCACATTGCAAAATAGGACGAAGAGATGGAAGACCAACAACCACACGGCAACACGCCGTAAAAGAGAATAATTATGAAATCTGGCATCAAATGACCCTATCGATGACCTATACCGGATGACGACATTTCGCTGAAGTCCTTTATTTTACCTGATAAATTGCAAAACCCATTTTATTCAAGAATTTTACTTCTCGTCCTCTTGGAGACATAATTGGTGCACAACGTTGTGGTGCGGCAAGTAATTCTCAACATAAGGTCGAATGCGAAGAGTTACGACTGCGTTCAGAACATTTCATAGTGGGAAACTATGGCCTCCTAGTGGATTCTTCAGTTTCAGGGGGAGAATTTGTTCAGATCAAACCAATCCATATAAGCCGGGTGAATGAGCATGCCCCACTTGTAATAGCTTTTGAGCTATAAAATGATAAACTGTATGATACTGATATGCCCATTTATTAGATTAATAAATGAAAATGATTTTCTGGCAGTAAAGTTTAAGTAGCACTGCCTCTGTACCTTCATGACAACATATGTCAAAGTCATAGTAAACTATAAACATGGATTTTAAATTGTGTAGCTGGATTGTTGCCAATGCACTATTTATATCATATCACCTGTGCTCACGTAATTCTGAATTGACTTTCTTTTGTACTTGCAGTGTAATAAACAGACACATATGTCACCTATGTGCAAAGGACCTTGACGACTACCTCTGACGAATATTATTATCATTTTTTAACGAGATATGAAACATATGAGACACTTGTTGAGTAACAATACTTGTGTCAAACGCTACATTTTTGTGATGTATATTAAAATTATTTATTGCCTATAATGGTATGGGGCACCATTAAAAACAACTGGTTATATCACCTGGATAATATATATATATATATATATTCCTTTATTTCACGGAAACCAATGAAAATATCTTCATTTACACCGTAGTTCATCCAAAATATTTCGCTTGCGAAACTAGACACTATTGAACCTTTCCAACTTTCGAATTTATTCTTTCCAACCTCTTTCAATTCCTTTATCAGTTTTTGGACGTTGTTCTTAGTAGCTTATGTCATTCTTATTATTTGTGTATGTTCAACACTATGTCATTTAAAGTATTGTTTTAAACAAAATTCAACAACTTGTTAACATTTTATAAATAACTCTACATTCACACTTGCCAAATATATCCCTAAATGTTCGCCTCTGAAATGATGCTTTGAAAACATCCTATATATAGAATTTTCCCCATATAGTTGTAGTATTATATAGTATTACACTTTAGATATCAGACTGACTCATCAAATCCTTCCATACATTCCGACTCACATTCTTATATACGTACATTCCTAACTTATTACCAGATACTCTCAATGTTTATTTGACACAGGTTTTCCCATTTTCTCGCTCTGTAGTATAAATTTTATGATTGCAAACAGCGGCATTATTTGGCACGATACTAAAGACAAGATCTATCTACTTTCAACACTGTTTATGTTGTAAGCTTATAAATTTGCAATGTTTTAAAAACTGTTATTTTTTAAACAAACATAACAGTAACGACATTTTAACTTCTAAAAGTTTAAATAAACCATATATTCTTGGAAAGATGAAACATTGTTACAAAAATAAGTACCGTAAGATTAAAACGAGATGAAATTAACTTAAAATTTGAAGTGGTAATAAAAATAATTAAATTTTTAACATTAAAAAATAATAACCTTATGCTGCAAAAAGTTCCTAGTATTGGTGCCCAAATGTTTTCCAAAAGTACTAGAGAAATTTCGGTCTAATAAATTGGTAGAAATTGTTCCTCCTGAATTGTATCAACAGTAATTTGAACCCTCTTCGCTGTACGGTGCAACGTTTATAGCAAATGATACAGGTCAATGATAGCTAATTTACAACCAAAAAAATCCCGATCAGTGTGAAATGCATCATCTTGGCTGTACAGCTGGTGAGTAGTTACAGCCCAATAAACAATCGGCCCATGTTCTCTTTTTAACACAAAAGAATATCTGTAAGCGTATAAAATGGCGAACGATGCTGATGAACTAATAGGTTTCTGCTGAACTAATAAGATTCTGCTGAAGAGCTTCCTTACACCGGTTCATACAAAAATTCAAGTTGTTCAAGCAGAAAACTGTACATTAAAAGGATTGATACGCTACGATGCATGCCGGAACGTATGAACAGTCCACAAATATTATTGCATAAAACGTTACGAAAGTAGCGAATATTTGTGGAGTTTAGAGATTTGAGATGTCCCGGCGTGCATCATAGTGTATCTATCAGTCATTTTAAAGTACAGTTTTCTGTTTGTCGCCTGATCGGGTAGTTGTTTAGTTATAAAAATGTCTAATGATGATTAATTGTTTATATCATTATTATTAGAAGAAGGAAATATACAAAAAACTCAAATAAACCATTAGACCTTTTATTTTAATATAAAAAACTGTCCACAACAAGCAATCTATGCTCTTTTACGCATTATGTTTCTTCTGTATTGGATAATAAAGGTCAAGTAAATATTGTGTATACAGACTTTGCCAAAGCCTTTGACACTATTGATAATAATATTATCATACAAAAACTTCACAGCTTTGGTCTTTCTCCTTCCCTTGTGTCACTGCTCACATCATATATTTTAAATCGTTCTCTGTTTGTTACTTTTCGTGGTCACAATACTTCTCACTTTCCAGTTACTTCCGGGGTGCCACAGGGATAAAATCTTGGTCCTCTTCTATTTCTAATATTCATCAATGACATCAACGATGTCATAGGTAGCGAACGTTTGCTCTTCGCTGATGATCTTAAAATATTTTGTTCTGTATCTTCTATTAATGATTGCTCTAATCTTCAAAAAGATCTATCAAATTTAAGCACCTGGTGTACCAAAAATAAACTTCGTCTTAACACCTCCAAATGTAAAATTATTTCTTGCACTCGACAAACTACGCCTATTATCTTTCCATACTCTAGATATAGAGTAGCAATCTTTGTTCCGGGCTGAAAGCACCGTGGATCTGGGTGTAACAATTGATTCCACGCTAACCTTAAATCTACACTTAGATAAAATTTGCTCATCTTCTCTTAAAATGCTTGGCTTCATTACGCGCAACTCTCGTACCTTCTCTGACATCAGTGTGATCTTCACAATCTCTTTTTCTTTCGTACGATCTAAACTAGAGTACTGCTCTCTAATATGGAATCCTATTTACTAGGTGCAGAAAAAGGTTATTGAAAAAATTCAGTTCAAGTTTTTAAAATTCATCTACTATAAAATCATGGGCTCCTATCCCCCATTTGACTTTCCATATAATACCTTTATTCAACTATTTTCAATGAAAACTTTAAGTGAACGTCGGGACTTGAATCCATTAAACTACTTAAATAAACTTATTTCTGGCAAGGTCGACGATCCCATATCTTTACAACAAATTAATTTTCACACCCCTATTCTGGTCATCACTGCCCTATTCCTCATGCTCATTCCAATTTATTCCTCTCATAAATCGTATGTGCTCAAATTATATTCCAAATGAATCTCTTGTAAATCTTGTTTGAATTTCTGTATCATTTCTCCATACTCTATTATATTTATATGCTATTTTTTTAACTTTTTTGTTACTTTAAGATAATCTTTATTCTCTAGACTTGATTGTAATTTTGTACATTTTTGCTTTTTGTAAATCATTAATTTATTGCTGTGTTTATCACATTTATATGTTTAGCTTAATTTGTACCTGTCCATTTATTGGTTAATTCTGTTGGACAGATGTAACGGAAAATAAAGTAAAAATAAAAAATCAAATAATAAACAGTGCTTTTCTGACCATAAATTGCATAAGACAGAAGGCGAATATTGAACATTATTCAAAGATTGAATAATGACACTACGACCCGGTTACTGCTTCAGCAGCAAGCACTTGCTGCTGAAGAGGGCTGCCTTAAGGCTCACGCACATTAGGACGGATCGCAGCTCATCACATTGCAATACAAAAATCAGCAATTATGTCAGCTACGCTGGATAAGAAAAGTAACCGGCCCACTGAAACGACAATTCTATTTTCCCACATACAGTGCCTTAAAACTGAGCATTAAAAACATTAACCATGGTAAATAATTCTACTAATCAGTATTTATCCAAATTTCTTTTTACTAGAAAGTAATTCTTATAATTGAAATATATTTTACGTAATTTTAATGTCAGTAATTACATCAATTACAACATTTTCAGCAAGCTCCATTCTTATTATTTTGCACTGTACCATTTGTAAATATTGCTAAACGTTTCATTTGTATTCTGATTATGTAAGGTATTTTTAAATCATTTGAATTGGTATGTATAACAATATCCATTTAGCCTCAAGGCTACAAATACACTTAATCAAATGTACTGTAAATTTCATGTAACATCATATGATGTCACTTGGCAATGCATTTTAAACAATGCTCAGGCATTTTATCTTCAAATACTTTGTTAAAGAACAATAAAAATTACTATTTTTTAAGTAACTAAGCTGCATAGAATTGGATCAGTAAATTATATTAAAAACGAATATTTCGAGCGATTTCAGCATTTGTTGCATTCACAGCTCCAAAATTAATAGACTATACGCTGTGAGTTATTCACTGTAGATTGTCACTATTCAGTTTGTCATAAGGTAACTCAAGGGACCGTTCACAGATATAAATTTAATACACTGTACGTTGTGGAGTATAGACTGAGTTTCCAAACTTTATAATTAATGCACTGTTTTAATGAGACATACATAAACACACATTAGCTAGCTCACTTTACATAACCTTAAAAATGTACTGCACAAATTTCAACAAATTTTGGAAATAGTTAACGAATTGAATTGCTGTAGTTATAATTTTGTTATTAAAATATACGATATAGCCGATGACGGGTTCGTAAAAAGTCACATAAATGCATTTACTCCTTCGTAGTTGGTTTGAAAAAACATAGATGTCACATTTTTTACGCATTAATTTTCATAGCTGTGAACGCTGTTATAAAACGTTAAAACAGTCTACTAAATTTATCCATAACTCACAGCGTAAAGTCTTTTAATTTTGAAGCTGTAAATGAAGCTTTACTAACACTAGTCGGACTACATTTTTGATTCCATCTTACTTCAATTTCACCATATCATTTTATTCATAAATCAAAGGGCATATCGTCGACATTCTACAACACGAATTGCACCTTCTGATTTTATACATTGTCTATACTGTTTTTTAACTGGAAGGAGCAATTCAAAAAGACCGTGCCGGAAAGCTGATCTGTGATTGGCTACCGGTGAGTCGTTTTTACATACAACAAATTTTCATGACAACGGCACCCTTTACCGTCGACCTTCATACTATCAACCTCAAATTTCTGTCAAAATGTCAGATAAATTAATCGCATGATTGGTTTTCAGATGCAATCTATTTTTAAATTTAATACTTGCGGGAATATTACTTTTAATTTGTAAACATTAATACTTCTTAAAATGTTCTAATGTAAATCTTCCTTTTGAATTTACTCCTCGGAATTAAAAAACAGGCTATAGTTGCTGCTAAACTTTCATTAAAGTAAGACAAAATAAACAACATTCTTAAATAGCGTAAACCCAACGCATAATTAGCCTCTATGTTTTGGGAGACGCTAACGTAATTTACAACCGATACAGATCAATAATCGAAAATTTGTTAGTGGCAGAGTTGGTCAATACTTCAGGGATGTGGTTAATAATTTATGTTTTTCTATAAATTCATTATATGGTTTTACAAAAACCGTATAACAATGTGTTTTTGTACACCATTTGACAACCATTCTTAATCAATAATAGAAAATTGTTTTGCTGTTTGTATATTCGGAAAAGTTATTTTAAAAATTATTTCAACAAAAATTGTAATAATTTCATTCATGATAAATTTCACTTATGCTTTTTACATAAAAATAAAAACAGTGATACGAAAATAACGTAATACAAATATATAGAGCAGAAAAATATTAGAATTTAAACAAATAAATAAATTGCTAAAGTACAAAGAACGAAAAAATATTCAATTATAAATAATGAATTTCACACTAGCTTGTTAATGTGTTTTTATAATGACTCTTTGGCAAAAAATTCTAGCATTAGAACATAATAAATCTGTATTTCAAATATAGCGATTTATTTTGAGGTAGACAATAGAAAAACTAAGAATTGTGACATAATTCTGGCACACAACAAATAGAAAAAGTCAAAAAAATTAATGGGGCTATTTATTTAAGTACTGTTAAAGAAATATGCTCCACATAATGCACATGTAAACAAAAGCAATTGTTCAGAACAAATTTAAACCTTTATATTAAAGTGGATAGGTTAGGTTAGGTCAATATTAGATCAAGTTAATATAGAAGAAAGCATTGATGCTAGATTCGTTTATATAATTACGAAGGTCGTGTTAAGTTCGTTCTACATTATACTTTTTTGCGTAGCACTACAGATTTTTTGCGTAGAACTGACGTAAAAAGTATAATGTGAAACACAATACTTCCTTCCAACTTTCGATGCTACACTACAAACTACACTATTTTCAAAACTACCTCCGGTCAAATTTTTGAATGACAGTTGTATACTCCTCAGTCATGCCAACTACCAACTTTGTAGTTTTTGTTTTAAACTTAACTTTTAGAAGTTCATTAAGTTGATAAGAAGTTTATTTAGACCATATAATTAAATATAAACTTAACACAATTAAGCAATATTTATAAATTGGTTCTTTAACCAAACTGTTGTCTGTTACCTGAACTTAAAATTTTTCAAGTTGGCAGTGAAGGCAGTATCGCTATGACCACGGCGAGAGAAACATCGTCGGACAGTCTGATTGTGTTTAACTTTGGTTAAAACCTGTGCGAATACTGTACTGCGGTACTGCAATTGTTTCCGAGAAACAAAATAAAATAGAGTTTTTTCTCTAAGACCCAGACAAAATGAATATGTATAGAAGAACAAACACGTTGAGCCTAAATTTCAATGAAGTTAAGGTAAAGATGTCGCCCTTAGATATTCACTTAGTAATAAAAGATGAACTGAAGTTTAAAAGAGAAGAGGTACAGGCTATCGAAATAGTTGGACCAAAAACATATGTTAAACTAGCAAATGTGCTGCTAGTAGAATCAACTATAGAAAAACACGGAGACACAATTAAGTATAAATGTCATGATGGCCAAATATATCCTGTCATTTTGACAAATGAAGATGCGATTACAATTGTTCGTGTGCATCATATCCCGATCCACATGCCGAATACTGAAATTTTAAAGGAATTAGAACCATACGGTTCAATTACAGGGATAAAAAATGAATTGTGGGGCAACAATCTTCCTTATCCATGTGCAAATGGAGTGCGTGTGGTACAAATCAACCTTAAAAGACATATTCCATCTTATGTAACGATTTTTAATAGAAAAACCTGGGTTACATACCCAGGTCAACCGAAAACATGCAAATTTTGTAGTAGCACAGAACATCTACTGGATGCATGCGAAAAGACGATAAATAATCGTATGAAAAACCTTTCCACAAATTATGCAGAAAAGGTAAAAGCTACGAAGACCACTCAAAGTTCCGCGATACATAATGATGTTGTATGGTCAGAAGAAATAGACCGTGAAGAAAAGGAATTAAATAAAAACACAAAGGGAAAAAATATAGACCAGAAGAAAGAAAATAATACAAATGTAGAAGAAGTGACAATACAAGTTTGTTCAGAAAATGTGGAAAAAAACAAGGAAACCAGAAAAAATGTGGAAAACAAGGAAACCAGAAAAAATGTGGAAAACAAGGAAAGCAGAAAAAATGACAAGGAAACTATAATGAAGGAAAAAAATATGAACGTCCCCGAAAAAGCAATAGAAAAGAAAAAAAATGGAGAAGGAAAAAGGAAAAAGGACATAATTTCATCTGACTCGCAAGAAGAATCGGAAAAAAGACATAAAGTGTTACTAACGGAAGAAGATACCGGACAAGAGTATTACGTAACGCTCGACAAAGAAGACTCACAAACGGAGATAAGTGTAGAGAGTCCAATCTCGTATCATGGAGATAGCTCAGATGAAACATATTGATCAAGTAAATATTAAATATTTGACATAAAATTTTTCTCATTGTGTATTCATTACTTTGGCTTTGTTATTTATTTATTTAAAATATCACTATGTTGCTCAGAACTGTATCCACCCTTAATATTAATGGAATAAGGAATAACACGACTACAGCACTGTTAAAAGATTTCATAAAACATTTTGACGTAGACATACTTTTCTTACAAGAAATTAATGCGCATAATTTCGATGTTCCCTTTGCGTACAATTTTATTTCAAATACTGGCAATAAAATGTTGGGTACTGCTGTCATTTACCGAGCGGTCCTAGATTTAAAAGATATCTTACATGACCCCGAAGGTCATTTTATTTCTTTTACGTTTGACAATATTAGATACATAAACGTGTATGCACCGTCCGGATCAAATGCTAGACAAGCAAGAGACCAGTTATTTTCAAACGCGATAACACCACATATTAGACCGACTCTTCCCATAATATTTTTAGGTGATTTTAATTGTGTCTTGAATAAAAAAGATCAAAAAAATTCTTTTAACTTCTGTAAAAATTTGCTATTGGTCTCAAAAAAATTAAATTTGCACGATGCATGGGAAGTTAAATATAAAAACTATGTAGAATATACATTTATAAGAGGAAACTCGGCGTCCCGTATAGACCGTATCTATATATCAAATGAAGTAGCTGGTCTATTACACGACATAAAGGTTCAGCCTTTTGCGGGCAGCGATCATCACGCGGTAATCGCACGTTTACAAGTCAATACTTGGGTGCCTCTACTAGGCAAAAGTTATTGGAAAATGAATAACTTGACATTAACCGAAGGTTTGTCAGAGGAAAGCGATTTTTTTGTTGTATACAATAACATGAAAAAGTACGCTAAATATAAAAAGGATTTCTATGAGTGGTGGTACCAAAACTTTAAACCGAAAGTAAAATATTTCTTTAAAAGTTTAGCTATTGAAAATGCGATTAAAAAAAGGTGTACATTAAACTTCTATAATGATATACTAAATAAATTAGTAGACAAACAAAAAAACGGGGAAAACGTTTATGACCAAATAAAAGAGATAAAACTTTACATAATTGATATTAAAAACGAACAATTAGAAGGTGCGAAAATTAGGTGCAAAACGTCGCTTTTGGCAGAAGAAAAGCTCGCTCTTTTTCATGTTGCAAAAGAAAAAATACAGGGGGATGCGAAAATTATTAAAAAAATAAAAATTGGGGACAATGTTTTTACAGAGAATAATTATATAATTAAACAAGCAAAATCATATTTCGATAAACTGTTTGACAATGAAAAAGTTTGTAGTATCTCTATTGATTTAATATTAAATAGTTTTAGTAAAACCCTCTCTCCCGTCGAAAAACAAATGCTAGATGAGCCAGTAAAACTAGACGAAATAAAAAATGTACTCTCTACTATTAGCGCAAATAAAACACCTGGGCTCGACGGAATTAGTTACGAGTTTTACAAAAAGTCGGTAGATCTTACTGGAAAAGAACTGTGCAAATTATATAATGCGCTGTTAGACGGAAATATAACATTAAATTCGGAATTCGCTAAAGGTGTAATCATTCTCATCCCAAAGAAAACAAAACCGGAATCGATTGAGGATTTTCGACCCATTACCTTGCTAAACACAGATTTAAAGATCCTGATGAAAATCTTAGCGAACAGGTTAAGAAATGTTATCAGTTCTGTTTGCTCTAGTGAACAAACTGCGTGTTCACCCAATCAAAATATAATTAACAACCTATCCGAGATAAGAAATGCAGTCTTGTCTTATGAAAAAATCACGGATACACCTGCCGCGATGCTAAGTTTGGATATGGCAAAAGCCTTCGATTCGGTGTCACATGAGTACTTGTTTCGAGTTCTAAAAAAGATTGAAGTGCCTGAAAAAATCTTAAATCTGATTAAAAACATTTATAAGGTAGCGGAATCTGTTCTTCTGATCAATGGGTATGTCTCCGAAAATATAAAAATAAAAAAATCTGTCCGGCAAGGATGTCCCTTATCCATGATACTGTTTATAATGGCGCTTGAGCCTCTTATAAATGCAATTAAACGTACAAATATGGGGTTTTTAATTGAAAATAAAAAATTTAATATTTGGGCCTACGCAGACGACATTGTTGTTGGTTTATCTAACAACAGCGACATATTGCTGCTAAAAAAGATTTTACAAATTTTTCAAAAAGCGTCAAATATAAAAATTAATTATAATAAGTCGGCCTTTTTCTCGCTTACAAACGCGCAAATGTGGCAAATCCCTCCGGAAATCCCAAAGGTAAACGATCTGAAAATACTAGGAATGTTCATTTGTCAATCTTTTAACTCAATGGTTGAAAAAAACTGGAACTCAGTTTTAAGTAAAATGTGTAACACACTGTATACAAATAATTTAAGGAACCACAATTTGATTCAAAAAATATGGTTTATTAACACTTTTGCTTTATCAAAAATTTGGTTTTTAGCACAGGTACTACCCATACCTAATTGTATTAGTCAAAAATTTATTAAACATATAGGGTTTTATCTGTGGTCCGGAATCCTTTTTAAAATTAAAAGAGAGCAATTATACCTCACATCTGACATGGGAGGTCTAGGTTTAACATGCATTCACGCAAAAGCTAAATCTCTTCTAATCAGAAATATTATAAAAAATGACATAGGCAGAGAAAGAAAAATAATTGAAAATTATCTAAAATTAAAAATAAAAGGTGACCTTACAATAAGACGGTTCTATAACGACATTTTAAATTTGATAGACAGTAACTCTTTAGATGACAGCAACACCACAACTACAAAAATCGTGTATAAAGTAATTATGGATCAAAATTATGAATCGCCAAAAATTATGCTAAAATATCCCCAAAAAAAATGGTATAACATTTGGACAAATTTACATAAAAAACATTTACCATCAGATTGGAAAGCAACGATGTATGCGATAATAAATGAAATCATTCCAACAGGTGAAAAAAAATTTAAATATAATATTGAGCAAGATCAATCATGTAAAAATTGCGGCAAAATAGACACATTGGCTCACAGAATTAACGACTGTTCCCAAAACATCAAAGATATCTGGGAATGGACAGTAAATTTAATCGCTCATAAACTCCAAATCCCGCAAAGCAAATGTTCCTTGGACTCACTAATGCAGCTCGAATTACAGGACAAACGAAAACTGAACGCAGTGCTGTGGTATGTGTATGCAGCAGTACACTATAATGTAGTGGAAAATTGTGATATGGAAACATATGTTAAAAAATTAAAATTCCATCGTTTTAGATTAATAAAGGGTCGATCATGGGAAAGAGAAACCGGGTTTTTTCTGAGCATATTCTTATAAACTCGAAAATTGTATACTCGATTTAAGTTATTTAATGTTTATAATTGGATTAGTTTTAGTAACTATTATTTTTTTGTGTTTTGGTTTGGAATATTTAGCTATGTAACATAGGATATCTACATATTTTAATAAAGGAAAAAAAAAAAAAAAAAAAAAAAAAAAAAAAAAAAAAAGAGTATCACAAAGTAATAAAAGATGAAAGTATCGCTGTCTCTTATTTCCCCCCCCCCCCCACTATATTCTGTAGTATCAAAAGTTGGAATGATGTCAGAGTTGGATAGTATAGAAAAGAGTATTGAAAAAAGTATAATGTAGAATGGATTTTAGATACGTTTGCGCGTAGAGTCCGTGAAGATCAACCCTTGGCATCATTTCGTGTATAGTCGGCTACAACGCGTCCAGCACAAATTTTAAATTGATCATTATAAACAATCTCATTGAAAATCCCGCCATCGAATCTTTTTATGGAACATCTACAGCGTGTCATCCAAAATCAGCATCAAGGATTACTGTCTTGCGGACTGGCTTTACTGCACGACAACGTTCGCCCGCACGTTGCTGCCTTGACTCAAGCTGAACTTTACGAATTTCACTGGAACATTGAAAGAGTTAATCGAGCAGCAGTTTCGAGACGATTGAATAAGATAGGAAATTTGCAAGATTCAGAAACTTAATATGATTGTAAACGACACAAATAATTTAAACTACGAAGTAAGATACTGATAAAAAAAAAAGCGATCACTGTATTTAAAACTGAAAATATGTTTTAATTAAACATTTTTATAACAACATTTATACAAAGTTGATTCGTGATTCGTATGATCCATTATCTATTCCAATATATTATTGTAAGAAACACAAAATTAGATCGAATAAACACTTTTTCTGACTGATATACCCAGACACGCACCCAGGAATTTTTCTTGGACGGGGGGTAAAAGACAAAATTGTTTTAAAGGATAGGAATCGGGAAATTACTGGGAAATAAGTGCTGGTCAAATGTACTTTACTTTTCAAAATGCAAGTGTTGATCTAAAAAAATTGATGTGAAGTGTGAATTTTCACACATTTCAGGGTTTTGCAGATATTTAGTAAGTGAATGATGATTATTTTGGATGCGAAAACAAATTTTATATTAAAATTTTTTTTTTTGTTAATTTTAATTCGAACGCCTAATACCATTATTTAGGTTTCTAAATATGTGCAGTATTTTTTTTTTTTTATATAGCAAGGTTCATTAAGAATTTTAAAAATTGCGCCTATGGCTTCCATTGGTTGTTATAAGTTCCGCCCCTCTGATTTCGTGTACTTTGAAACAGAATTAAATTATAATTTAAACAATTTCCACTGGCTATTAAATTTACGCTTTTAAAAATTAAATGCTACATTTGCCAAAATATAACTAGAATTTTGAAAAAATAATTTAAACAATATAAAAATTAAAAAAAAAAAAACAAAAAATAATATAGTCTCTTCTCACAGGATTCGATCCCTTTCGGATCGGATTACTCATTTGAAAAATCAGCGTCTAATACCACTAGACCAGCATACATGTTACAGTGTGGCGTGTTACAAAGCTATAACTTGTGTACATTATTAGCCAAAAATCACAAAAAATGCGTTTTTTTCCAAAAACCTAATCTGATCAAAAATTCCTGTTGAACTATTCCGGCTCACACGAATGTACATTACTTAGAATTTTTTCAGATTTTTAGTTTAAACCATCTGGGCTACAGGGTGTGGGACAAAATTTTTTTTGCACAATTTTGGCAAAAATCGCATCAAAATAATTTATTTTGCAAAAATAAAAATTTGATCGTTAATCCACGTACTAAGGGCTTTCATTTGATACCCTACTCAAAATTTAAAAAAAATATTTTTGTTTTCGATGAGCACATATTTGTTTATATTTTTAGGGGGGTATGTTTTTTAGATGTTTTAGTATTTTTCCTATGTGCGGGTCAAAGAGTTGTATAAGCATGCCAAATTTCAACTCTCTAGGTTTAGCCGTTTGGCTACAATTTTTACCGAACAGACAGACAGACAGACAGACAGACAGACAGACAGACAGACAGACAGACAGACAGACAGACAGACAGACAGACAGACAGACAGACAGACTGACAGACAGACAGACAGACGACAAAATGACGGTATAAGGGTTTTTTGGTCATACCTACAAAACCCTAAAAAAGGCCCTCCTCACATCTAAAATACAAGTAATGACCTAAAAAAGGTCCCCACTTCCAAAATACAAGTGATGGCCTAAAAAAAAGGTCCTAAAATACAAGTGATGACCTAAAAAAGGTCCTTACTTCTAAAATACAAGTGAAAATATACGTGTTTTTGGAGCTTTTGGTGTGATTTTCTAAAGCTGAAGCCCGTGCGCCCCGCTGGATGTACCTATGTATGTGGATGTGCGATCTACTATTTATTACGACGGAGACATTTTATGCTAAACCAATATTTGTACATAATTCTTATGATTGTCTTTGTACGTGGTTATATGTAAACGCTTACCAAGTCAATGATAAGATTTATATTTTAATAGGTTTTGCATAAAATGTCCGCGCCTTATTATGCTTTATGCAATAAATTTAAAGGCTTGACTTACCAGTGCCAATGTCCATAAGTATTTGCTTTTGGATAATTTGCTAACTGTATAAGGCGATTACCTAAAAAGAAAAAATATATTTATAAAATATTCTACACTCAAGATGAACATTACATCAAATAAAAATTCGGTGCAAATATTTGAAGGAATATTTAGTCAAGTAAATCAATTATAAATTAAAGAACCGCAAGAATCAAGATATTCGATCAGTGTTCTCAAACCAATTATCACAAAGAAATAAGTCATAAGTTTATAGTAATCTGGTTACGTAATGAGGATGAAAGAAGGAAGAAAGGTAAAGAAGATGTGGGAAGTAATACTGAACAATAATTACAAAATATTCAATACCAAGCAGAAAATATTATTAAACAATTAAGGTATAAGACAGTTGTGACATTCGGCGTACAATTGTCCGTACCGGCGTACAAACCGGACGATACGCGGTATTCAATCATTTTCCGCCATAAAAAAGACGATCAAGGAAAGTGACGATTAGTGACAACGTTGCCCCGAGAAAAACATGTTAACTGGTCGAAGCCTAAATGCTACAGATTTAACGAATCATGGTCTGAAGTTACTGTTGTGTTTGCGCATCTACAGTATAAAAAAGGCTCCAGAACTTTGGACTTCGAGAATGCCAAGAGCCCAGAAAGCTACTACTCTCGAAGAAGCTTAAATCGTTTACTTTGGACAAGTGTGCATCAAAATTAACCTAGCACTGAAGATTGTTTGATAGCTAGAATTACCTTAGTAGACTAGACTCTAAGAAGGAATTTTTGATTTAATTTTGATTCTCTCTTGCCCAACGTGAATTGTTTAAACGTTACTTCCCCAAGAGCAGTGGCTTCCTACGCGCTCGGCATCCTCGAACTCCATAGCTCCTAACCCTTTTTCTTACTGTAGATGTACAAACACACCAGTTGTTTCAGGTCATGATTTTGTCAAATTTGTAGCACTGATGGTGATGCAAGACATCTTACCACCAATGTATCTATACGATTTATTTATCAAAGTGATATTTTACTGTATTTTTCATCTGAATTTGTTTTTTTTCATGAAAAATGTTTTTCATACCTGTAAACTTTGGCTTTAATGAATCCAGTAACTATACAACCATTAATTATTGTCAAAATTTTATATTTATTTTGCATCTAATATAGTTAATTGTGTGCTTTGTATAATAGTTTTTCTTTGCCAAAATGCATCAGGAGCAAAAGAATACTCGTTGCTTTCAAGTCATTAATTTTTATTTAATTCTAAAATTAAGCCAGCAGTCCAAGGAATTAACAATTGCACGCATTGATGCCACATGCATTTAATACAAAACGGATATGAATTAAGTAATATTACGAAAATAGAAAGACATTTTCGAAATTAAATAATATTTTCACTAATTTCGCAAAAATGTGCAAGAACTTCCGGCAATTTATTTAGAGGTCAAAGGTAAATAATAAAACCACAAAAGTGCATCACGGAAAATGATTCATGGCATCAATTTTCTTGTAGAAATATATTATTTGAAATTTACTATGAGTCCGCAGCGTCTGAAACCGGGAGAGGCACATAGGTTTCATATATGACGGTATTGTTATTATTTATTTAATTTATTTTTTTCGCATGGTCTCTCGGAATATCTTTTCTATTTTTGTTTCTAAATCTTTCGGAATGTGATTATTTTGTCGCTTGGTTTCCTTAATTACCATTAGACAAAGTTGACAACCTTAAGGGGACCAAGTGGATCAAGTTAGTTAGAATTTTTGGGGCACAGCAACGATGGCTATTTCCGCCTAATACATATTTTTGACTATATCTCAGAAAGACTGATAGTAATAAATCATTTTGTCAGGCAGTTACCAGTGGCGTGCACATTTCAAACACGTTTAAATTGTTTTTGTGTATTTCTATATTACTACTTATCATTTTATTAAACGAACCATATGTGACCATATTTATCATATCATTAAACACACCCCTGTGACTATATTTTTCTTCAAAATTTTAGGGTCAAATTTTTATGGTCTATTGTGTTTAACCCTAGTTCGTATTCCCATATAATATGTGCGGCACACTCGGTTGTTTTTAACAATATTTCGTTTCGAACTCTTCATATTTTGTCGCTTTTGTTTTGACGCTTCTGTGTGAAAAAACAATAACTTTTTACAAATAATAAATTTTATTACTGTCAGTCTTTCTGAGATAGAGTATAAAATTGTAACAGTATAAATAAAACAATAAATTAATAAATATGCTTTTAACATATACACAATAAAATACATCTTGCGCGAAAAAATCAAGTAATTGAAAATAAAAGCCTGTTCGAAAATATGAATAGATGGGGGCGATGATACGAAGCTGTAAAGGAGCCAGTTACCATCGGATATCACAGGCAATAATAAAACACATTAAAGTAAGATGAAAGACTTGAAGGTACTTAAGTGCTTGCGAACATACACCAACCAGCTACAGTAAATATCTCCTTAGTTTTAAATGTACCCGTACACGCAGTATGGTTATTAGTACTTATCAGCGCTTGCAACATGCGCCGATAAGTAAACAGGAATCTTAGATTTCTTTGCTGATTTTTTTTTACAAACCATTTACATTTCATAGTTACTAATAAAATATCTTTAATGTACCGAAATACCGACATTTAAATTTACTAATCGGCAGAATATATTTTATTTTGTTATGGATTTGTTCTGCAGAAGTGTCTAGTATTAGTAGCTATATTACACCTCCAAGCAATGACAGGAACATTCATTATAAACCTGGCCATTTTTTTATGAAGGAATTGCAATAAACCGGCTTTGGTAATAATATTTCTACGTGTCCACTAACCAGAGTAAACAAGCTCCGACAACAGGCGCTTCTAGGCAACAATATTTCTACGTGTTCGTAACCTAACCTGCCAGCTATTGCAGCGTTTTTTAAACAATTGGTCTCGACCCAAATATAGGTGGCGTACAACGTTAAAATGGTCGTCATGGGTTTATTTTACTTAAGATGTATATATACTAAAAATTGTGTTACAGTTGAAAAAATATCATAGTGGGTCGCGAGACAAAAAGGTTAAAAAAACACTTAACTAGTGTGTGTGTGTGATTGCAACCGTAAACGAAGCTAATAAATGATACCAAATCGCATTTAATGCGGACGAAAACATAATTAAGACGACATTTTTTCCAGAGCTATATATGAACAAGAGCCTATGTATGAACATTTAAAAAAAAGGAATTTGGTAAATCTGCGAAGTAGCTGTAGTTAAATTAGATGTTTCAATTTATTTTTATCTAAATCCACTTTTTTACTTCATCTCAACATTTTGTAACCTAAATACAAAAATAACTCGCAACAAAAAGTTCAATTAGTAAACCAAAAAATTGCCGTTCGAACAAAATTATTTCGGGAGTATGACTAAGTGCCAAATAACGAAAATCCATTAAATGTAATGCCAAGAAAAATACTCGAATTACCACTCAACAAAAAAATAACATTCGTTTCAAGTAACAAATTGATTATCAAACTTGAGATCATCTATAAGGGAATTGGAATTTATTAACAACTACAGTTCACTTAAAATTAATTTCACCCTTTTATTAGAAACATAATGCAATAAACCACATTAATGAAATCTGGCATTTCGATAATTGGATTCATAGTACTATCGCTACAACTTCATTGGTTTAACTACTTCCTATTTTAGGTAGAAACGATATCGATAACATATTTCTATTATCTTGGTTCTCGCTTATGTATGGACAGGTTGAAACTGATATGGCATAAAAAAAACATGTAACAAGGACAGTAGATTCCAAATTGATTTCTCGAAGATAGTTGAGCACTTCACAGAGTTCATATTTGTCATATGGTAATTCTACTTCCGCCTTGTATAGCGTAGAACATAAGTTACATAAGGGTTGAACATGCAATAAACATATTTTTTTAATCATAATTTTTAATAAAATGGATGTGAAGTGTCCATGTTCGCAATTTTTATGGTTTCGTTGATACAGTAGAGCAGAGGCATATTCAGGGGGGCAAGGGGGGCCTTAAGGTCCAAAGAAATGAAAATTTAACTAAAATAAAATAATCTTTCAGCAAAATAACTTATGCATTTTACAATTTATAAGCTATATTTAGATTTTTTTTTTTACCAATAGAAAATGCATATTACCATGTTATTTTTAGGTTTTCATAGGTATAATCAAGAAATCCTTATTCCATTACATGAGTCTATCCATTCGAAAGAAATTATGGCCAAGCAGCTGGACTTAGAGAATTGAACAAGTGTACGACAAATACTGGGACTAAAAATATATCCCGCGAAAAATATAAACAAATATGTATTTTGCAAAGAAGAAAAGTTTGAAAAATTTTGAGGGATATCAAATGAAATTTTTTGATACATGGATTAACAATCACATTTATTTTATAAACAAATAATGAAATAATCATCTCTTTTTGTTTTTGATATAAACATCAATATCCAACAGCAGGGGTGTCTAACTCATTTGACTCGCTGTTTATTTTTTATACAAAATAAGCAGTGACGGAACTTCAAATATCCCGAAGGGCTCCTTGATTTTTTTTTATAAACGTATAAAGGAAAAGAGATTATATTTTACATTTTTAAATATATTTTTATCCTAAATAAGCTCAAGTTTTTTTTTGTTTTTTTTTCATTAACGCTTCAGGGGCCACAAAAAAAATATGTTGCGGGTCGTTGGTGGCCCGCGAGCTCCACTCGTCTTACAGATAACATCATAAAGGCCCCCCTAACCATGAGTCCTGTATACGCCACAGTAGAGTTCCAGTTATCCGACCTTAGAATATTCAACTTTCCGGATTTACGAACAAGTAAAAATTAAAAAAAAAAACATAATGTGCAGATTTTAACATTTTTCATTGCCAATAGTGAATTTTTTACTTTTTTCTTTTTATATAAAGTACCGTTCAGCATCTAATTTATCATATACAAAAAATGTTGACATCATTCATTAAGCTTTTTAGGGTTTGTAGGTATGACCACCAAAAAACCCTTATAACGTCACACATGCGTCTGTCTGTCTGTTCGATAGAAATTGTAACCAAACGGGTGAACATAGAAAGTTGAAATTTGGCATGCTTGTACAACTACTTAACCCGCATATAGGAAAACTATAGAGAGTACTAAAAACACATTGCTAGAAATATATAAACAAATATGTATTTAGCTGGAAAAGAAATTCTTTTTTAATTTTGATTGGGGAATTAAATGGAACCTCTTAATTTCTGGACAAATAAAATTTTTATTTTTTATTTATTTTTTGTTTTTTTATTGGATTTACACCAAAAATGTGTCAAAAAAACTTTTTCCCATCTATTTCGCAGACCCTATTTACCAATTACTACTTCTTCCCCTAAACTCTATTTACCAGTGTCTACTTTTTCCCTTAAACCCTATTTTCCAGACGGGTCCATATAAAAATATGAGAAAAAAAAAAACAATAATGTACAATGATGGGAACCGAAATAATAATACGGGAATTTTTGGTCAGATCAGTTTTTCGACAAATATCGTTTTTTGTGCCGTTGAAAGAAATAATTATTTGATTTTAAGTTTATTGTGTGGTTTCAAATTAAAACTCAAGACATAAAAAAAGAAAGTAATTTATAAAAATGACTTTATTTTAATAAGATTTTTGCCAAAAATGTGCTAAAAAATACCTTGTCTAAAAAAAATCAAAAAAGAAAGGTCTGAGTAATGCCCATCACGCGCACAACTAGAATATTTTGAAGGGTAGGCTCAGACGACAGAAAATTTTCTTAGGAGGACTCAGAGGGACTCACGTTCAATTACAAGAAAAACATATCCCTTAAAAGCGTGTTTTTGAAGTGCTTCCCGTGAATGCATTATTTGGGTTCACATTAAGTGCATTACTATGAATTTTCTCAACAGCCCCTCGCGTAAAAAGTTTAGACAAAAATATTAAAACCCATTTTTGGCAAACATCACATTACTATAATTTTTTTAAAGAAATATATTCGTTAATCCACATTCCGTTTGATACCCTCCAATGTTTTTATTTTTATATATTTATTTTTTTATTTTTATTTATATATATATTTTTTTTTCTAGAACACTTTTTTCTAATTTTTGTTTTATTTTTCAAGTGATGTTTGTTTTTTTTGACCCTGTACTTAAATCGGACTTATAATAAACTGTAAACACGACTTAGAAACATTTCGATAACCGAGTTCATATTATCGTTAACAGCTTCATTCCTTTAAGCACTTTCCATTTTAGGAAGAAACGATATCGTTAAGTGTAACATATTTTCTATTATCTAATTTCTTATCCCTATTTCAAGTTTTTTTATGGGTTTTCAATGTAAAAATTTCAAACGACTTCTCTGTTTGGTAAAAAATCCGTACAGTTACTCAGTAATTAATAAACATAAAACATTATAACTAACAAATAAACAAGCTTACCGTTTATAACAGTGTTAGATGATTTCATAGGCTTTGTGAGTTGTTTAGTAAGATCAAGTAGACAGCTAATCAAGGGAGAATTTTTTAATTACGTTCTTTACTGTGTGTGTGTGTGAACTTCATAATGTGCAAGATGGATAGACCCAGTTCTCATACCATTTCCGATTCAAGGTGATACTTTATTTCTCACAACTTATAAGCATTCTATCAGCAATACGTGTTTTTTTTAACTTTAGTTCTGTGATATTGCAATATCTATATATATTGGAGACTATATCTGTTTTATTAATATATAATATCAATAAAAAATCAATTTTTGTCTGTCTGTCTGTCTGTCCGTCTGTCTGTCTGTCTGTCTGTCTGTCTGTCTGTCTGTCTGTCTGTCCGTCTGTCCGTCTGTCCGTCTGTCTGCCTGTCTGCTGTCTATCCGTTCGTCTGTCCGTCCGTCTGCCCGAGAATCACGCAAAACGGCTGGACGTATTTTCATGTAATGGTATGATGATACAGTAAAACCAGGATTCAAATATAGGCTAAAATGTCTGTAGTACACGATGCGATTTCTCGTTTTGAATCTCGTACGATTTATAGTACACAAATTATTGTATCGTGAACTACAGGATTTTCGTACGAGATCTTGTATGATATGGAAAACCAACCAATATTTATTGTCTCGACCTAAAATATTGGACAGAATGAACCAATAATGGCGCAGTATAAGATGCGCATATTCATGTGAACGTAGCGAACAACTGTTCATCTGTCAAACACATTTCGAGGTTATTTAGTATCAACCTTAACAATATTGTTTCTTATTTTGTTTAAAATAAATTGGATTTAGCTGTTCACATTCTTAGGACATTTTTATATACGTTTGGATTTATTCAACATCTTATTATCCATTTATTTTTTTTTTACAGAAAAAGAGTATACTAAAAAAAAAAAGGTCACACTCCAAAAATACAAGTGATGAGCAAAAAACAGAGGTCCTCACTCAAAAATACTAGTGACGAGCATAAAAACAAAAAAAAAGGTCCTCACTCCCAAAATAGAAGTGAAAAGCAAAAAAAAGCCTCACACTTCCAAAATACAAGGATAAGCAAACAAAAACGTCCTCACCTCACTCCCAAAATAGAAGTGGTAAAAACAAGTGATCAGCAAAAAAGAATATATTCAGGGTTTTTTTTTATAAAAAGTAAGAGTATAAAGATATTACTCAAAAAAGAGTATAATACTCTAAAAAAGAGTACGTCTGGTCACCCTACTTAACTAGTGACTTATCTAAGGTGACCATTCAACATTCCAATCCGGAAAAAAAGTAAAGGGGAAATTATTTATTTATTTATTTATTTTTTATTATTATGTGTTTGTAGATTTTTTCTTAAACATTTCTTTTCCACACTCTACTCTTAATTACAATTTCTATACTTCTCATTTATTTATTCAAGTTGGGTGTTATGCATAAAACAAATTCAACGAAATCATTATTAATATAATATGTTTTTATTTTCCTTAAATTATTTTATAACGATAATAATGACAACAATAATATTTTTTGATAAAGAAAAATCGTAGTTTTATAGACAAAAATAATAATAACAAAAAATAAATAAAATAATAATTCCCTTCAATTTCAAATATAATAAATTAGAACAGAAATCGGTACGGCTTTGCGAATCCAGGAGATTTACTGATTTGGGACAAAGATTAATATTATCTAATTAATTAATATGTCTTCAAAAATTGGTAAACTATCTGTCCATTCTAGGTTAAGTACAATTATTTGAATTCTGTCAACTTACAAAAATAGACGTAGTGGGCATCAATTGATACAGATTCAAAGCGATAAATACTGGATGGTATACTACAATAATTTTACATGCGATAATTCTGAACAAAATTCTCAGTGCAATAATAATCGTACGACAAATCGTACGATATTCAAATCGAGAAATTGCACTACAGTCTTAAGACATTACTAAATTTTTATCCTGGGAGGGGGGGGTGTTTTGGGGTTAAAACTGTTTATTAAAAAACTTAAAATATCTCCCTTATTATTAACGTAACAATCACATTTAGAACAAAAATTGTTTATAGTAAAACAACAAATCTCTTTTGTTCAATGTATTTTTTCAATTAAATAAATATTTAGGGAGTTACGCGAAGGGGGAGGGGCTAAAACTAAAATCTACATATATATTCCTTATTATTGACTTAACAGCAAAATCATATATGAGAAAAAGAGTTTATAATGAACAAATCAATCTTTTATTTCTACGCACTTTTTCATTGTGATGACTATTTGGGGAGTTACGAGGGGACACCCTAAAGCCGTTTTCAAAGCTCAAACTTTTGAAATAGCTCCCTTATTATTGACTTAACAGCAAAAATATATATAACAAAAATTATTCATAATAAGAAAACAAATCTTTTTTGTTGTAATATGCATTTTTTAATATATAATGTGCATTTTTTAATGGGATGGATATTTTGGGAGTAATGGGAGGTTAGCGGGATCTCCAAAACTAAATTCTTGAAAGATCTCACTTATTATTTATTTTACACCACAAATTTATATAATATAGTTCAAACTCCAGTAACAGGCAAATTCTACAAGCAATCTAATATTCAATCTATATTATGGACGGTTTTCTAAGGTTCTTATCTACTAATGTATAAAAGACTTATAGATTAATGGACAAAGAACTGCATTCTTACCATTTTTACAACTCTTAATGCAAATGCCACTTCCCTGTATTTATACCCATTGTGCTGTAGACCCCTCTTTTAAGAACCTTTTATCCATATTTACCTCCATTTATAAATTGTCTTTCTTTACGAGGGGTGTTTGATAAGTCAGTGACTTTGATAAGAAATGACGCTTAGATCGCAAGTTTGATATTATTTCGGACCTTTGCCATTCTTCGTAGACATACACACTACGTTTCAAGTAGATCTGTGAAATAGTATATTTTTAACAGCGTTCGGAAACGAATAAGTTGATAAAACACTACTTTTTGCGTGGATGAACCATTTAAGAAATAGCAAAGCTAAAAAAGTATTATGGGAACTCTGCTCCGTAGCATGGAATGGTTCACAGGTGGTTCATTGAATTTCGTCGTATGAGCACAAATGATGCTTAGCGTCTAGGACGGCCGAATGAGGTCCAACTCAAGAGATGTTCAATCAAATTCATGATATCATATCGGATGACCACCGAGTGAAGATACGCGAGATAACCAAGATGATAAACCTGAGATGTTTATCTCAGATGAACGTCTGTATCATATACTGTAAGAGATATAAGCAAGATGGGTGCCGTGTCTGCTCTTTGTGAATAAAAATAGAATCGCGTGAATAAAAATAGAATCATTTCGAAACAATCCAAGTGAGTTCTTGCCTTTTTCATAACCGTTAATAAAATATAAGTCCATCACTACACACCAAAAACAGTAGCGGCGCTAGCTCTTAAAATTTGGAGGGGCCAGGAAATTTTTGAGTAAAATTTGGGTAGGGCAGGAAATATTTGAAATAATTTTTACACGAAAATTCAAATAATGAACAAAAAAAAAAGGTCCTTACTTCTAAAATACATATTTCTCCAAGCAATTCTGGAAGGGGCAACTGGGAGCCAGAGCAATTTTTGAGTAAATTGGGAGGGCAGGAAATATTTGAAATCCTTTTTACACGAAAATACAAGTGATGATCAAAAAAAAAATGTCCGCACTTCTAAAATACATATTACACCAAGCAATTCTGGAAGGGGCAACTGGGGGCCAAAGCAATTTTTGGGGAGCCGCCCCCCCCCCTAACGCCGCCGCTGACCACATATGAAAGAACAGTCAAAACAGTGGATTTTTCCTGGCGAACGTTCTCCGAAGTAGGCACCAGCTAAGGGAACCCTGGCCGGAAAAGTACTGGCCACGATTTTCTACGATTCACCACGCATAAAAACGATCACTATTATGCCGCTTTATTGGACCGATTACACACTGAATTGATGAAAAAGCGGCTCCTTTTACCGAAGAAAAAAGATCTTTTCCACCACAACAATGCATTAACTCACTCATCCGCAAAAGTTGGTCGAATTGCGCTACGAACTGCACCCTCATCCACCCTATTCTTCAATTTTGTCCCCCTGCAACTTTTTACTGACCGCCAACATATATAAGAAATTTAGATAGAGCTCCACGAATTGAGGTCCCTACATAACGTTTTGACTATTTTTAGCATGATGTCTGTCTGTCTGTCTGTCTGTCTATCTGTCTGTCTATCTGTCTGTCTATCTGTCTGTCTATCTGTCTGTCTATCTGTCTGTCTATCTGTATGTTTGTCGGTCCGTCCGTCTGTCTGTGTACACGTGCAGAGCATATTTGGCTAAAAGGATTTTTATGAAACTTCATATTTAAACTTTTGACATCAATGGCACGAGTTGATCAACTTTTAGTAAAAATCGGTTGACTAGAAATGGGAGTTTACTCGTGTCGATTTTAAGATTTTTGCGAATATTTCATAACAGAAAAATATTTCGAAAAAATTTATTTAACAAGTTGCTATAAAAGCAATAACTAACAACTTTTATTGAGACATATTTTGATAAAACGAAAAATTTTGAAAAAATTTTCGAAATTTTTTCATTCTTACATGTAACTTTTCCATGGTTATGATAAATAATATCTCTATTAGAAAATATTGGGCCAAGTTATTTCTACTCTGCTGCTAGAATGTATTTTATACAAGTACTTTGTGATGGCGGTCGGTCCTGTGGTGGTCACAGCTGATTTTTTCTCTTTCTATACATGAAGAAATGGCGCGTTGGAAATTTATTCGGTTCGAACGAGGAGATCATCGCTGATATGTAAGCCTATTTTGCAGAGTTTGAGAAATTATACATTTTGGAAAACTTAAAGAAGTTGGAATATCGTTGGGCAAAATGTATCGGGCTAAAAGGAGACTATGTTAAAAAATAAATCTCAGTTGGGTAAAAAAAAAATACCTTCGTTAATATAATAAGTATATTTCAATCTGACGTACTAAGGAAACAATATAAATTTCAATCTTCAAGAAACTGTATAAATTTGCTCGATCTAAAATCGCTTTTACAGGCTGCGATTGTTGCATTCTGCTATTTAATGTTATTTCCCTTATAGGGGAAATATATGACTTTATTCATAAGATATTCATTTATATCGTGTTATCATCGTTTATTTTACTACAACATATGTTCGTATTACAGTAGTTCTATTCATAGTACGCCCGACCTCATTGCTAGATTCTTGCATTCTCTGATTTAAAATTGAAAATAAAATTTCTTATCTGGCGTTAATTATTTAATAAATAATTCATCACAATAAAAAAAACAATTTTCTAATGGTTGAACTTTAGAACCATTATATATTATGTGTTTATCTGTTTACTTTTTGTTAGTTTTTATAATGGACTAGCTGAAAACCCGTGCTTCGCTACGGTATATTGATGGTCTCATTGGCATAAAATCCGCAGTTTGTTTTTAAACTTGTGTATGGGTAACCTTTGTAACAAAAAGTCGATATCTCATCGGTCCTAAGGAGAAACTCCTAAGGAGAAACCTGAGGAAACTGTCAAATACTTGCACTTGAAAAGATTTTGAAAAATGTGTTTTAAAAAAGGCACGTATAAGCCAAAAATGAATGTTATAACTCAACAAACAGGAAAAACTATGGGTACTATTCGCGACTCCAAATAACAGTGAGACATCTGGTGGTGACTGGCTAAATTAAACAGAAGCGTATATTTGGATAATATTTGTAGCGTGTTGTGCTGCAGTTTATGTGAATTAAGAAGTATTTCAAAATATAGTGACTTAAATACAGTGCTTTTTTGCCGAAATATTGTTTGAACAGATAAATATTAAGAAAAAACTTCTGACATATACGCTTCTCGTCCGCCATCAGCTGTTGTACGCAGCGCCGCCAACGTTAGTTTCAGTCGCGAATAATTCAACCCGTTTGGAGAGGATTGGGACGAAATCATAATTTTTTTAAAAATTATTGTATGTTATTGTATGTATGTATGTCAAAGGAACGTTCTATCGAATAAAAATATCCATTAACCCCATTAAGGGTGCATTTTAAAAAACTGTCAAAACCATTTCGGGACATTTTAAAAAGAAACCTATTTGCCGAAAAGGAATGTTATAACTCAACAAACACATAAAATACGACGGGATATATAATTCATCCCGAATATATATTCACCTCTTCTCACACTTCCTCTTTTCACCCTTTAGGGGTGAAATTTAAAAAAACTGTCAAAATCATTTCGAGATATTTTAAAAAGACACATATGTGCCAAAAAGTAATGTTGCAACTAAACGAACACAGGAAATACGACGGAATATGCACCCCGATTGTAAATCCACCCCTTTTGGGGTTGATTAGGACAAAAACCTGAAATATGTTTTTCGGTATTTGTATGGGTAATCTTTGTAAGCAAAAAGCAAGTCGATATCTTATTGGTTCTAAGAGATATTAAGGAATCCTTGAAATCATAATTCACCCCTTTTCACCTTATAAAGGTGAAATTTTAAAGAACTGTCAAAACCAAATCGAGATATTTTAAAAAGACACCTATGTGCCATAAAGTAATGCTGCAACTAAACGAACACAGGAAATACAACGGGATGTATAATTCACCCCGATTGTAGATTCACCCCTTTAGGGGTTGATTGGGACAAAATCCTGAAATAAGTTTTTCGGTATTTGTATGGGTAATCTTTGTAAGCAAAAAGCGACTCGATATCTTATCGGCCCTAAGAGATTTAAGGAATCCTTGAAATCACAATTCACCCCTTTTCACCTTTTAGGGGTGAAATTTTAAAGAACTGTCATAACCATTTCAAGATATTTTAAAAATACACCTATGTGCCATAAAGTAATCTTGCAACTAAACGAACACAGGAAATACGACGGAATGTATAATTCACCCCGATTGTAGATCCACCCCTTTAGGGGTTGATTAGGACAAAAACCTGAAATAAGTTTTTCGGTATTTGTATGGGTAATCTTTGTAAGCAAAAAGCGACTCAATATCTTATCGGCCCTAAGAGATTCAAGGAATCCTTGAAATCACAATTCACCCCTTTTCACCCTTTAGGGGTGAAATTTTAAAAAACTATCAGAACATTTTCGAGATATTTTAAAAATACACCTATGTGCTAAAAAGTAATGTTGCAACTAAACGAACACTGGAAATACGACGGAATGTATAATTCACCCCGATTGTAGATCCACCCTTTTAGATGTTGATTAGGACAAAATCCTGAAATAGGTGTTACGGTATTTGTATGGGTAATCTTTGTAAGCAAAAAGCAAGTCGATATCTTATTGGTTCTAAGAGATATTGAGGAATCCTTGAAATCATAATTCACCCCTTTTCACCTTTTAGGGGTGAAATTTTAAAGAACTGTCAAAACCATTTCGAGATATTTTAAAAAGACACCTATGTGCCATAAAGTAATGTTGCAACTAAACGAACACAGGAAATAGGACGGGATGTATAATTCACTCCGATTGTAGATCCACCCCTTTAGGGGTTGATTAGGACAAAAACCTGAAATAAGTTTTTCGGTATTTGTATGGATAATCATGCTAAAAAGTAATGTTGCAACTAAACGAACACAGGAAATACGACGGAATGTATAACTCACCCCGATTGTAGATCCACCCCTTTAGGGGTTGATTAGGACAAATTCCTGAAATAATTTTTTCGGTAATTGTATGGATAATATTTGCAAGCAAACAGTAAGTCGATATCTTATTGATCCTAAAAGATATTAAGGCATCCTTGAAATCACAATTCACCCCTTTTCAACCCTTAGGGATGGATGTTTAAAAAACTGTCAAACCCATTTCGAGATATTTTAAAAAGACACCTATGTGCCAAAAAGTAATGTTGCAACTAAACGAACACAGGAATTACGACGGGATGTATAATTCACCCCGATTGTAGATCCACCCCTTTAGGGGTTGATTAGGACAAAATCCTGAAATTGGTGATTCGGTATTTGTATGGGTAATCTTTGTAAGCAAAAAGCAAGTCGATATCTTATTGGTCCTAAGAGATGTTAAAGAATCCTTAAAATCACAATTCACCCCTTTTCACCCTTTAGGGGTGAAATTTCAAAAAACTGTGAATACCATTTCGAGATATTTTAAAAAGACACCTATGTGCCATAAAGTAATCTTGCAACTAAACGAACACAGTAAATACAACGGGATGTATAATTCACCCCGATTGTAGGTTCACCCCTTTAGGGGTTGATTAGGGCAAAATCCCGAAATTGGTTTTTCGGCATTTGTGTGGGTAATACTTGTAAGCAAAAACTAAGTCGATATCCCATCGGCCCTAAGAGATATTAAGGAATTCGTGAAATCACATTTCACCCCTTTTCATCCCTTAGGAGTGGGTTTTCGAAAAATCCCTTATTAGTGGGTGCTTACGTTATGGAGGGAATATACTCTCCAAATTTCAAGTTTCTAGGGCCAGGCGTTCGGGCTGGGCGGTGATGAGTGAGTCAGTCAGTCAGGACACTGCCTTTTATATATATAGATAGATAATAAACATACATCCATTCGCAACAGTTGTTTAGGTTAGACTGACTGTAAACTAAATGCAACCTCAGGCTTCGGGTTATAACAATTACGCACGAAAATGCACGATGTCCGAAGCTGCACTAAAGCCATCCAACTAAATATTTCTCAAAACTATGTTAATGCCCAAATATAAATAAAAACAAAATTCATGAATATCGTTTCTAATGCGATTTTTTTTATCGTTATACAGACGGCATTTTCTACCTGTAAACCAAATTTCCACACTCATCAAATTTGCATAAAAACTCAGTACCATATGTGGGTTACAATTTCCGAATATTTTCTATTTTATAGATACAGAAAATAGATGTTTTTAAACAAAAATAGAAGAATGAGCAAGTAGCCCACACTGAAAAAATATGGCTATCAATCGCATTTAAATCAATATTCGTAAAAAAAAGATAGAAAAAAAAATAATTATAATAAAAATAAGTTAAGAAAACTCCGTTAAAAATAATTATCCAGAAAACAGATATTCAGCTTATGTCTCGCTCTACATACACGAACCATAAGTTTTGCTAAATAACAATTTATTATCAGCTGTAACCAAACACCGGTTTTATTTTCTACAATGTTTACCTCCTGATAAAGGTTATTCTCGGGCCGAACACTTCCGATATTTAGCGAACACTCACGATGTTCATACAGTTAGACAGTCAACTATTGAATTAAAATTCCTATCCGGTCACTGCATATGTGATAGATATACCAATGGTCGAATGTAATTAAAAACAAAATTATTAATTTCTCGTCTCTGATGGGACTTTTTTGAGATTTTCGATTTTTCTAGCTATGATGAAGCCATTTGCTACCTGTATGCAAAATTTCAACTCGGTAGCGTATCTGGAAGTGGGTTAGAATTTCCGGACATAGCCACAAATATCCATTTTTATATATAAAGAAGATATTACATAAAGAACATTTATAATTGCAATATGTATTTTAATATTAATAAACTATGCAACAAAACAAAAACGAGGTACAAATGACCTAATTAAAAGAAAGTTACAGTCTTATACAACCCACAGGGCTATTCTAAACAAGATATATTAAGTTTTACGGCGCTGTAATTGCCTTAGACCCTATCTTATAAAACGTACATCTGACAAGTTTCTTAATATTATATCGGTGTAAAAATGTTCAGATAAAACAAATCGTCTAGAACAATGTCGGGGAGACATCCGCTACATGGAATAAGTCAGTGTCGTTTAGTGACAGTGCCATTTATGTGTAGTATCAAAATAACGGTTAACAATGAATTTAATTTATTTCGGTAAATTTCATTCGTTTCTACATAGAAAACGCCGACAGCGTTGAAAGTGCTAGGTGTTGACGCAGCACTCCGCAGCTTTACAACGTTTTCTTCTGCTCTGTGCTCACTTGGTGCAGCTCAATGACCCCTCATTTTGGCCGGAATTTTGTCTTCTTTCTTCCAAAACCCGAATTTTATATTTTATAACTTTTAAAGTACACCGATGTTTAACATCGGATTGCTTTCACACTAGATGTTTAAATCTCCGGTGCTGCCATTTGCTAGGGTAATTTAATTCTTAAGTTAGCGTCAGGAAATTACTAGTTTTGAACTGTGCGCACATTTTGAATTATTATTAAATACATATAGATATTTGATTCCATTCTGCAATAAAGATACTACAAAAAAAAAGAATATATTACACCTGTATTAACATAGAATAGTCGATACATTTTACTTTAATTATTGTAGCTCTGTATTGTATTAAATACATTATTAAAATAACTAATTTAATTATAACAATAAGTATAAACTTCTTATAACGTCAATATAATACAGTATTCTTATTTATGATAATATAAAATGTTGATAACACAAATTCAAATATTAATTTTTTATATTAGAAATTATGTTGGCAATACGTACTATCTATAACAGTGTTTCCCAACCCGTGGTCCGCGGTATGTTTTCAGGTGGTCCCCGACTTCGGCAGCAATAAAAGATTCGTTCCGTCAGTGGTTGAAAACCACTTTGGAAAAAAAATTGCAAATGTTTTTGTACACGATCAGTACCAGTTTTGAAACTAGTAACTTTTGATTTAGTTTTTGGATTATAATTCGGGAAGAATATCCGGCACTGAGCGAAAAAACACTTAAAATACAAGGAGTATTTTAAGTGTTTTTATCCTTTCCATTTAACATACATGTATGAAACTGCATTTTCTGCGCTTAATGCCATTAAGACGAACCATAGAAACCGTTTAGATATGAAGCCGGCATTGAGATTGTCTTTACGTTCTTTAAGGCCTAATATTGAAAAACTGGTAAGCGATATGCAAGCACAAGGCTCCCACTGAATGTATTGTAAATTATTGTTACGAATAAACAACAGAAAAAATAATTTAATTCTTATTTCTACACCAATACATTCTTTATTTTCCATAAACTTTATTTTTAGACGCTGTGACTGCTTTTTCTTGATACATTTTCCTCGTTATGTTTTAGTGAGTACCAATTTTTATTATTGAATATATGACTATTCCTTTAGTAGCGAATATTTATATAAAAAATATTATAATTTATTGTTAACATGAATAAATATTATTATTATTATTATTATTATTTAAAGATTTTAATTTAAGACACTAATCTAAATCTAAATAATACGTGGTGGTGGTCCGCAACTCTAATGTGATTTGGAAATGTGGTCCGAAGGTGTAAATAGGTTGGGAACCACTGATCTATAACACGCAGATCTTCGTCTTTCACACTAGCACTGGACTCACCCTCACTTTAACTTCGGATCTTAAACATCTAGCGTGAAAAGGGTATTATAGTGACCTCCACACATAATCGAGCAAGGATAAATTTTGCAGTGAAACACACAGCTAGATTTTTGTTTCTACGATGGAATCCAATTGTGGAGCTTAATTCCGAAACGCAATTATTCCCCTTTTTTTCGAAAACAAACGACAGATGTCACCACCTGTATTAAAACCTGACAAATACATTGGGTCGGTCATTTTTGTTCCAAAATTAATTTTCCCCAGTCAAAAATGCATCCCAAGTTAGTAATTTTTTTCAAAAGGTTATTATTCCACAATTTTGTGATAAACAAAACGGAATTAATCCAGTTGTCATTTTATTTGTTTAATTGAGAGCGAAACAGTTTGCCAAAAATACCAATTGGAGAGGCTTTCTATTCCAGACAAATTTCGTTATAAAATTTGTGTTTAACAGACACTGGAACAAAACACCCTAGATTTTACATACGGATGGAAAAATTAGCATCAAGAGTCTCTACAGAGATTGCATCAGTTCTTTATCATTTTTTGTCAAACCAAAATTTTAATAATAATTGCACTACCATACAATCGTTTTCCGATGGGCAAACCTGTTCCTGTGGACAAAACAAATATAATTTAGATGTCCATGTACTTATTAAATGGTTGTGTGATACATTTACCTCTGTAAAAAATATTATTTTGATTTTTCCTGTACGCGGCCATTCTTATTTGCCAGCCGACCGTGTCTTCGAGAGAGTAGAAAAACTTATAAGGAAAAGAGATGAGATCATAAGTCAGATATATTATAAACATATTTATGAGGAAGTAGGATCAGTTAAAGAATTGGATAAAGAATGGAAAATATTAGATTTTAAGAAACTGACAGCTAATTTAAAAAGAGTGAAGGACTGAGTCAAGTAAAAAGTTTTTGTATCAAAAAAATAAAATACCGTGAAAAAACAATTGTAAAACTGAAGACAGAATTGTACTATAGAAATGATGATCTTTCAAAAAATTATATAAATCTTTTGAAACGTGGCAAGTCGTTACATTTTCCATTGACTGAAATTAATCTTAAAAAATCAGTCAAACAAGAAAAGAAAAAAGACGCTAATAATATATTATAATCTCAGAAAGACTGATAGTAATAAAATTTATTATTTGTAAAAAGTTATTGTTTTTTCACACAGAAGCGGCCCACAAAATATGAATAGTTCGAAACGAAATATTGTTAAAAACAACCGAGTGTGCCGCACATATTATATGGGAATACGAACTAGGGTTAAACACAATAGACCATAAAAATGCTACCTTAAAATTTTGAGGCAAAATATGGCCACAGGGGTGTGTTTAATGATATGATAAATATGGTCACAGGCGTGCGTTTAATAAAATGATAAATAGTAATATAGAAATACACAAAACCAATTTAAACGTGTTTAAAATGTGCACGCCACTGGTAACTGCCTGACAAATAGATTTATTACTATCAGTCTTTCTGAGATAGAGTATAAGATTAAATTTTTTTATTAAGAGGAATGGCGAACTAGGCAGGAACTTGCATGATATAAGCTCAATATAGATGAAGAACAAAATGCACAAGTAAATGAAATTTTACTTGGGGAAGAAGAAACAGATTGCTGTGATTGTCCAGAAGAGAACATTGGTGTCAAGATATAGTAACAAATAAACCGAAATGAAAAAATAAAAATATATACGATGAAAAGGAAAATGAAAGTTATAATTTTATTGTATTCAAAAGGTATTACTTTAATTTATTTTTCAAAAGTAAATTATTTGTAGATTGTTTTTCAAAACTGTATTATTATTTTTTACAAAGTTAATTAACAACAATTAAAATCATATTAAATTTTTATTTCTGGATTGATCTAAATGTAGTTACTATGTTAAATGGAACTGCATGTTTAAATATTGTTTACACCATTGTTTCCCAACCTTTTTCTTCTCGCGAACCCCTTATAAAATCCGAACGAATTTGGCGAACCCCCTATGTCAGTGTTTCTCAAACTTTTTAAGTTCGCGGCCCACTTTTGACGGGTAAACATTTTTTTGCGGCACAGCTATGAGTTATTGAATATAGGTTTAAATGGAAAATTGTAAAATTTCGCAGCACACTCCTAGAATTTCACGGCACACTTTTTTTTGCGTTTATTTTTCTTTGGCGATTTTAAATTCTGCCATTACAATATTATTTTCGCGAACCGCCTTTGTACACCTCGCGAACCACCGGTTGGGACACGCTGGTTTACACCAAAATGAAGATCTGAGCAGCGTATTTTAGCGAATAACTCAAAATTATGAAAAGGGAATAATTGCGTTTTGGAATCAAGCTCCACAATTATTTGTTGCTACACATAATCTAAAAAGTTTTGCCAGTTGGTTATCTTGGCTACTTTTTACTTTTTCCTTTACTGATAAAACTTTCTTTTTTATTACTGATGTTGAATATTACTGAATAAAATCATAAATGAAGATATGAAAAACCACAGAGCGTACTTTACAGAATTTAATGTAAACTTATTCCTTACGCATGAGTGCTTTTCAAACGGTGTTGTATGAGGGAGTTAGGTACAGTTTCGCAGCTGCAAATGTGGGCATATGAGTACACAAGCTGCAAGTAGGGGTGTCCATTTACGGATCGAAACATATGGACAAAAATTATAATTGTACTGTACACGCTTAACGGATTTGGAGATATTGAGGAAAATTGAGTGGCTGCATTATTGGGAATTTAAACAAACACCCACGGCCTTTAGATATAATAGGTATTCATTGAAAGTCATAGTTTAGGGCTTGGCTGGTGACACTGGAAGGAAAGATAAGTATTATAAATCTGTTCAGGGTTTTCTTTTTATGGTTTGGGCGAGTCGATATACTGCCTTGTAAGAACAACTGCTATGTTCGATGTTAAAATATTTCAAAAATACAAAATTGATATGTTTTTGAATAAAATGATTTTAATGTTAAATTAGAGATTAGATTAGATAGTTAACTTAGTTCTAAGCTATAGTAAGATCTATACATCTATACATTTTCTACACAATTTAAGGGAAATATGATACGAGGGCTACCTTTTAAATGTTTAAAAAAACTAAGAAAGAAATTTTTTTTATTGGAACAAGCTGTTTATTGCTTTTCAAAATATTTGCCTTTAAGATTTATACACTTTTGTATGCGTTCAAACCAATCATCGAAACATTTTTTCACTCTGAAGTTGGTATCTCAAAAATATGGTTTTCGAAGACTTCAACAACTTCTTGAGGTGATGAAAATCGCTGTCCACGCATTTTTTATGACATTAGGGAACAAAAAAAGTCGTTATGGTATAAATCAGGTAATACGGCCAATGAGGCATTAATTCGATGTTTTTCTCCTTCAAAAAATCAATTGTTTGACGTGCTGTGTGGGACCTTGCATTGTCAAGGTGAAGAAAGATGCGTCGTTTTTGGTTGTTTTTCCTGATTTTGTCGATGACTTCTGACAAACAAATTGTTGTATACCATTCAGCATTAACTGTTCTCCGATCCTCTAAAGGAATGGTTGTGACATGTCCAGTACAACCGAAAAAACAAGCGATCATTTTTGTAGAAGTGCTTCGTGAACTAACAACTTTTGCGGGTTTCGGTTCATCTTGGAAGACCCAAATAGTGAATTGTTGCTTAGTTTCCGGTTCATATGAATAAATCCAAGTTTCGTCACCTGTAATGATGTTGTATACGGATTTTGCAGTGCCTAGGTTACACCCCTTACACCAATTAACACGGCCTATTTTTGAGCTTCGGTCAAATTATGCGGAATCCATCGGGAAAAGATCTTTTTCACAGCTAAATACTCATGCAAAATCGAATGTATTGCATTCTGCGATATGCCAAAGGATGCCTCTATCTCACGGTAAGTCACATGCCGATCTTGTTCAATCATTTTGCGCACAACATCGATGTTTTTTTGAATCACAACCGATTTTGGTCGATCTTCACGAGATTAATCACTGACGGACGCACGACCACGACGAAATTCTGCAAACCAATTGTAAACAGTCTTTTCTGATGGTGCTTCATTACCTAAAGTTGAGCAAAGTGAATCTATGCATTGTTGTTGAGTTAGGCCTTTACTAAAATCGTAAAAAATCATCCAACGGAAACCTTCTCGAGTAATATTCATTTTTCCACAAACTCGTTTTTTTAACGCTCACTGTCAATAAACTACTTGGTCAATATATAACCAGCCACTGAGTTCACAATAAAAAAAGTCAATTTTACGAATATAGTAATGACACATTTCAATATTGCCATCTAGTGGTCGTATGTAAAAACATAAAAGGTAACCCTCGTACTACATCAACCGAAAATTTTTCGGCGCAACGCAAATTTATAACGATGTTCGGTTAGTTAGTAATACTTGTTTTTAGAACTAGGAACGGAAGTTTAACAACTAGAATTTTAAAAGGTTTGCAAATATTTGCTTTTATCACCAACAAAGATATGAGGTAAAATAGCTAACATTTGCTGACGATATTATGAAAATTCTTTGCCAAGTTTTGAATATATCATGTAAGATTATAATCTCACAACAAGAATACTAATCCTACTTTTTTAGACTTCCGTAGGTATAACCAAGAAATTCTTACACCGCCACTTACGTGTCTGTATACAATACAATATTTATATTAAAAAAAACAGATCTTATTTGTTGTATATATTTTTGAATTGAATGAATATTGAAGGAGTGTTACTTATAAGGTTGAAATATCTCATTCAGCATTTACTTAACAGCAAAAATAAATATGAGAAAAGAAACTATTTCTCTCTCTTAAATGCCGTTTTTAATCTATATTAATAAAATTGGAGGCTATATCTGTTTTTTTTTATTTTTTATGCCTCATATTTGGTTTCTACTAGTGCTGGGAACCGAAACTGGTTTTTCGGGTACCCGGTTCTAGTTTTCGGGTAAAACCGGGTTTGTAATTTTCGCATTACCCAGCTACCCGGTTCCGATTACCCGGTTCCAAATATCCGGTTCCGAATGCCCGGTTTCGGATGCCCGATTTCGGATACCCGGTTTCGAATATCCGGTTCCAGATACGCGATTCCGAGTTCCTAGATTAGTTACCCGCTTCTAGGGTCGGGAAAACACCAGAGGAATTCGAATGAATACACATTCCCGATGTTGATGTAAGTAAACTGTTAACATAAATATATTAATATTAGTGCTGGGAACCGAAAGCATAAAATAAAGTCACACAGAAAATAGTGCGAACTTCCTAAATTCCTAGTAGTGCTGGGAGCCGAAACCTGTTTTTCGGGTACCCGTTTCCGGTTTTCGGATAAAACCGGGTTTGTAAATTTCGCGTTACCCGGTTCCGGATATCCGGTTCCGTATTCCCGGTTCCGATTACCCGGTTCCAATTACCCGTTTCCGGATACCCGGATAGGGGCTAAAGCTAAACTTTTGAAATATCTCCCTTGCTACTGACGTAACAGTAAAAATGTATATGACAAAAATTATTTATAATAAGAAAATAAATATTTTTTGTTGTATACAGGGTGTTTGTTTGAAACGGGGCACCCCGAAAATCTCCTTTATTTGTAAAGATACAAAAAATCTTCAGATCAAAAGTTAAACTAGACAAAAAGGTCCATCTAAAGGTTACTATAAGAATTTCTTTATTCTAACTTTTGATCTAGCATAGGGAATCGATAATTTTTTATTTTTTTCCTAAAAGTACATTAAATTAGCTTTACAATGATTCCTAAAAGTCATACTTTATGTTAACCATTTCAAAATGGCGACCATTTATTTACAAAATATTAATCAACATAAGTTTTACAAAGTTGAACGTAGCAAGCTTTGAAAACAATAAAAAAAGAAACAAAATATCTCTAAAATAAACTATTTGACTATTTAGAAAAAAAAACTATTACTTTTTACAATTATTTTACAAAAAAAAAAAAATTACAAATGTTCGATCAAACCACCATTATTGTCACACATTATTTTAGAGATATTTTGTTTCTTTTCTTATTGTTTTCAAAGCTTACTACGTTCAACTTTGTAAAACTTATGTTGATTATTATTTTGTAAATAAATGGTCGCCATTTTGAAATGGTTAACATAAAAATATGATTTTTTAGTGTCATTGTAAAGCTAATTTAATGTACTTTTAGGGAAAAAATATAAAATTATCGATTCCGTATGCTAGATCAAAAGTTGACATCATTTCCGGTGAAACCGGAAGTGCCTCAGAATTCTTATAGTAACCTTTAGATGGGCCTTTTTGTCTAGTTTAACTTTAGTTCTGAAGATTTTTTGTATCATTACAAATAAAGAAGATTTTCGGGTTGCCCCGTTTCAAACAAACACCGTGTATACTTTTTCAATTGGATGAATATAATTAATAATAAGTTTCAGGGAGATGAACATTTTTTTTTTACTCTTCAATGCAGTTTTTATAAGATATATTTGGGGAGTCAGGGGGAGTTCTACCTATAAACGAAGTATCTCACTTATTATTTACTTAACATTGAAAATATATACAAAAAAGTGGTTTAGACAGTGTTTCTCATACCTTCGAAAGTTGCGGACCACTTTCAGAATTCTTCAAGAAAAACATTATTTTTGCATAAAGGCCCATTATTAATACTAATGAAATTTTGTGTGCGCGGACCACCAAGAACTGACCCACGGACCGCCAGTGGTCCGCGGGCCACCTGTTGAGAAACACTGGTTTAGAATAAATACACGATTATTTTGTGTTCTACTTGAAACTGAAATATCTTGTTTATCATTTACATTACAGAAAAAATATACATTACAAAAACCGTTCAGGGTACGGGTACTCCAGCTGGTTTGTCATATATGTATCTAATATATTTCACCAATTATTTGTAAAACACGTAGATGACATTGAAACAAATAAAATTGCGATACCTACAAAACCGGAGTTATTTGATAAAATATCTGGAATTTAAAAACGTTTTCTCCTATCACTGACCTAACACCAGTGAAATATTTGCGTCGCAGATTATCTGCCAGACTGCCGGGGTACCGAGGGGAATTGTGTGCAACCCTTCGATCAATTCTACTGTCTGACTGTGGGGTTGCTCCCCACCAACAAATCATTTACGTTTAAAAAGATATTTCCTGCCCACAGTCTGATGGTGAATTCAGGAATTTAATATCACTGACAGCGTTAACAATAACTTTATAGATACTTTATATATCATTTTTGTTTAAATAAAATAACGGGTGTTTTTTTTAGAGGTATAGAACTTTAAATTGCAATAAAACAACGATGGATTATTCGATTGACATTAATTTTTTTTTATTCGAAAGATAATCTTGTGGCATTACATTAAATCATACCAACAAGACGGCGCAACATGTCACACAGCTCGTGCCACAATCGATTTATTGAAAGACACGTTTGGTGACCGCCTAATTTCACGTTTTGGACCTGTGAATTGGCCTCCAAGATCTTGTGATTTAACACCGCTGGACAACTTTCTGTGGGGCTATGTAAAGTCATTGGTCTATGCGGATAAGCCACAAACGCTTGACCATTTGGAAGACAACATTCGCCGTGTTATTGCCGATATACGGCCACAAATGTTGGAAAGTCATCGAAAATTGGACGTCCAGATTGGACTACATCCGAGCCAGCCGTGGCGGTCATATGCCAGAAATCATATTTAAAATGTAATGCCACAAGATTATCTTTCGAATAAAAAAAAATTCATGTCAATCGAATAATCCATCGTTGTTTTATTGCAATATAAAGTTCTATACCTCTAAAAAAAACACCCATTATGAGAACAAGTTTGTACATTAGAGTATTGGCTATTCCGAACGTTTAAGCGGAACTAGATTTTTAAATCTAGTAACTTTCAAGCTTTTGGCCCTTTTGTTTAAGCTTTGTAAATCATACTGAGGTACATTCAACATTTTTACATTTTGATTTTTTAAGTAATTACACAGGCTTGCGAAAAAAAATAATCTCCACCGCTTTCGATTTTAAGGGGGTGATTTAGGTACAATGGCGAATCCTATCGGAAGACCGGTCGGAAAATCGTCCGATAGTATACTTAGATGAAACTTGGTACGACTCTCTTGATGTCGTAGTAAAGATTTGGACTGATAACAACCAAAGTTGTTATACTAGCGCTAATTCAATCTCAAGAGTTTACATTAGGATAGTATCTTTGACATTAGCAAGCTAGCTACTAGCTTGTCTACTAGCCTAATGTAAATACGCCATTACGACGGTTGTATATGCTTACCAGAATAGTGAGGTGGAATGCGTTCAGTATTTATTTTACTTGTGATTTGTTTATTTACGTCAATTATGCACATGGCCATTGAAATATAGGGCAGTGCTTCTTACCCATCTTTCCATCACGGAATGGTGAAGTCAGATAATTTTTCTCGGAGCAGTAAAACGTCAAATAAATTTTCTGGGCCCACCAATATAAAAGTACAAATTATAAACTAATTGAACTCTATAAGAGCACAAAGTATTGCACAAAGCATTGTGCAAGGGCCGTCCGGTGGCATGGAGAAATGGAGCGATCGCTCCAGGTGCCTGGGCTACGAAGGCGCCTTTCAGATATTTTACATTATATTTTTATAATATTTTCATAATAAAATTTTAATAATTTGCTTGTTGAATCTTTATAATTTAGGTTTTGATTTATCTTTGTTTATAAATACCTATTACATTTTATTTCGTCAGCGTACAAATGAGCGGCGACTTGTCGAAATAAATGAAAGAATGTATAGGTAATCGTAAACTTACAATATATCTAACAGTGCTGTCGCGGCCTCTATTTTAGGATTTATTAGGCTTTTTAGTGCCGAATTACCGATCCATATTCCGCTTTAATATCGATACCTAAAATCGTCTCAGAAATCTATTTAATGTCCCCCATGTCCCGACTTCAGAAACAGGTCGGCAGCGAAATGTATTGAAATTATTTATAAAATAAATCTAAGCATCTGTTCCAGAAAGCAATTTTAATTCGTGCGGGAGCCGACCTTTAACGAGATCTCCTCTCCCCACTCTGACATAAGTAACAATGCATTTCGATATATAAGGAGAGAACTGTTAGACGAGGCGGTAAAAATGTAATAAAACCTGTAAATTATTAGCAATGGTTTTCAGAAATTAATCAAACGTTTTTATCACCTAACAATGTGTCCCCCTCTAGCAATAGACAATCACGTTTAGTGATTATTATTTTTCAGTGTTCTGAGTTTAGTCACTTGTAAGATGTTTTTTGCAGTTAGGGTTAGTGTATGACTTTAATAATAATATTATTAGGGTACTAATATCTGTTAAATATTGTTAGTGTTTAATTATTGGTGTTCAAAACTATTATTTGTGATTAAAGCTGTGACTTTGACTTACTTGCATTAATATTTATTTATTAATTTCGTTACCCTTAACATTTATAATGGCGCCGAAAAAACGTTTTGCAAATTTAATGAGAATTTGCAGAAAGAATAGCCCTTTATACAAGGGGATGTTTCAGTGAAACTTTGCATAAAATCTTGGAATATAAACATATATAAAAATTGTGAGTAGATACTTTTATTTGGGGGAAGGGGCATTTCATACGTAATAAGTTTGCAGTCTTAATAATTTATCACCTCAGTATAAAGACGCCTTATTATAATGTCTGCTCCAGACGCCAAAATATCACCACACGGCCCTGATTGTATTTATAAGTTTTATGGAACACTTTTCTCGTAGAGTTGGACTCACGTTACAAAGTTCGTTTTTGTTTTCATATTGTAATAAGCTGACAGTATCTGTTACAATAAAATCATTCGCGTTCGATTTGGTAAAGCAACACATTTAGATTTACAGAACAATATTTTTACTCTTCTAAACTTGTGATGTAAATATTTACTTAAATATTACGTAATCGTTTCACATCTATATACCATGGGTACTGGATCTTGTTTATTCAGTCTATCTTTTTAAATAACAAAACGAAAACGAATGATTCTACTGAAGTAGAATCAAAACTGAATAAGTTTCTTTATCTAGAAGAGTTACACGAGCACACCCAGCAGGTTTCAGACATTCGGCAGAGGTCGGCAAACCGCGGCTCGCGAGCCACATGCGGCTCTTTGAAGATGTTCGTGTGGCTCTTCAAATTAAGTTGATATGGAATACAATTTAGAAAATATTCACGCAAAAGTTCATTTTATTTTCATGCATTTTTCTGCAGCTATCGATAATACCAATGACTAAAATAGAACATATTTAAATTGACACTGCTCATTAAATGATGCTAAAAAAAGTCATTCATGCATGACTTTTTTAACAAAATTATGACTCTTTAAAATGTTTCCAGATACCGTAAAGGGTGAATTTGGCTCTTTAGCCTCTAAAGTTTACCGAACCCCTGAGTAATGTATCGCGTAAAATAACACGCCATGTAACATTTTTTTCTAATTGGAACAGGATCACGTGCACAAGCCGGGCGGATCGTAAAGCGCTTGATCTGATCCACTCTGTATCGATTTTTCTCACAAACACAAAGGAATTCGTTATATTTATTTGGACGTATTTTAGATACAATTGATACTCGCAAGTATGGACGTTTGATACAAAGTTTACATAACCTAGAGCAGACAAAAAATGTTAGTTAATAAAGTCTTTTTCAACACGTTTCGCCAGCATTAGCTTTTTCTGAATTTGTTGTATTCTGTGTATACATACAAAGTTTTAACAAAAATTTAATTAAAACTACCATGTAAAGTCTATCCTAACCTAAGATATCTTAAACCAGTAAGGCCCGAATAATTTTGCGTAGAAAACAATACATCTTTGCATAAAATGGATTAAACTGTGTATTTAGAATACATCCTAACTGAAATTTTAATTGGCACTTGGAGGACATCAAAGAAGAGTTTCTGTTTTGTAGAGCACTAAAAATTACTTCGAAAGATGAAGACGTCATGGAGATCATAAGTTCATTCTTTGAAAGTAATGACTACAATTTGAAAAGCTTGTGTGGATTGTGTACCGATGGAGCACCAGCCATGCTTGGATCGAGGTCGAGCTTTCAGTCAAAAGTTAAAGAGCTTGCACCCCACGCAAAGGAATTACACTGCAATATTCACCGATTTTCCCTTGCTACCAAAATTCTTCCAAAGCCTTTGCAAGAAGTGCTCGACTCTTAGGTGACAATTGTCAATTATATAAAATCTAGTGCTCTCAGTACTCCTCTGTTCAAAGAACTATGCAAAAACATGAACACTGATCACGATCTGTGATCACTGATCTTCTTTTCTACACTGCTGTTTGTTGGTTATCAAAAGGAAATATTGTTGGCCGAATTTTTGAAATGAAAAACGAAATAACACAGTGCTTAGAAATAAAAGGAAAACATGACTTTACGACACACTTTAGTGATGAGACCTAGATCCAAAGAGGAGCTTATTTATCTGATTTCTTAGATCAGCTAAACAAACTAAATTTGAAACTGCAGGGTGAAACAACGGACATTATTCACTTCAAAGATAATATCCAGGCGTTCGTATTAAAGCTGCAAAACTGGTGCCGTAAAGTAAATCTGGGAAACTTAGCCATGTTTGAACACCTTTGCACCAAGATAGAAGAATCAGAGACAGGAATTGTAGGTAATCTATGAGAGGAAATTAATAACCACCTTAAAGCCCTTGAATCTGAAATTCAACGTTATATTCCGGAGTTCTCCAAACAAGAAGCTGCCTTAGTACGAAACCCATTTCATGTATCTTTGGATGGTACCGACATTCCCGATGAAGTACAGAATGAATTTTTGGAGCTGCGAAATTACTCCTCTGCGCGTGATATATGGGAAAAATTGTTATCTCAATTTTCGAAAATTTTTTTTTCGAATATTAATGTCATTTGCTCTATTTACCTCTGCGAAAGTGGATTTTTAACTGTTCTGCAGATCAAGAAATAAACCAGGAATAAGCTGGATGTTCAAGATGACACGAGATAGGCTTTGACAAAAACTCAACCAAGAATTATTACACTTGTTAAGCAGATGCAAGCTCAATCAACACATTTATCATTAATAATTAATACTTAATAAAAATTTCATTACTTTTGTTAAGTCCTAAAATATATTTTGTCAAACCCTTTATTTTTTGTTTTATTGATCAAATATGGTGGATGAAAAAGCGCGGGTCGCGAACATTTTTAAAAATTCTAAAAAGGGTCGCGATTAAAAAAAGGTTGGCAACCACTGCTTTAGATTATCCTACTGCTGTCGTTCCTTACCTACGCTGGTCCAATGCTTTCATGCAGCTTTTACAATTCGTCTCTCCATCTCATACTTCCACTGGACAGAACACGTAATGAGGATAAAAAAAAAAGAAGGTCTGGAAAAGAACAGCCAACTAGCGAGAACCCCTAACAAAAGCTGAAAGATCAACTGAAAAATTGTCTAGTAAACACACAAGAGACCTGACATTTAAACTGATAACTGATAACCAACAGATAAAGATGAAAAACTTATAGGAAATCAACCTGACTGCCAGCGCCCAAAAATAGAGACGGAGAAAGCAAACACTAAACAAGGGAGCATCACTGGACCCTTACTATGAATTACAATAATGAGTTTAAATCGTTTTGATTATAATTTTTATGAAGCTAATAAATAACACAAATATTAGATAATATAGCATGTGACTGAAACAGTGACATTAAAAAAACAACAGTACAGGTAAACATGATAAAAGTATGATAGTTAAAATACTAAAATTGTTGATATTTCTGTAGTTCGACGATAATTTTGTAATTAAGTGACATACCATTGTGTATTTTGGCCTTGGTAAACGACCTGGCATGTTCTAGTCGTTTTAAAATTCCACTCTTAATTTGTATGCTCATACATATTGATGGGGCATACCTACCTATATAAACTTAAAAATTCAATATATTTCAAATATATTTATATTTCAATAACATTTACTTATCAAATATTTTGATCGCGTCTAGAAAATAATATTTAAACACTAAAATTTAATATTTTTACTCAAAATATTATGTTTGGGATTTAAAGTTGTATTTTAGACCTAGGGGTCTATTCTGTAACTTATCGACAGTCCCTTGCACACTGCCTTATCACCTATGCAGTGTTTGTATTCGACATTGTCGAAAGCAAGTATCGTCATTTTGATATATTGTGACAGGCACAATAGACTTACAAAAACGGGTTATTCTCAGTGATGGCATCCTAAATTTTCAGGAAGCGGTTCTATAAAGTCATGTGATATCTATGAACCTATTCTGTATTTTTAAGAGTGAATAATTCTAACAACCGGTTCCCTAAGGTTTCAATAATTTTAAGAAACGGTTCGCGAAAACCGGTCCGAACCGGTAGGATGCCATCACTGGTTATTCTGAAGAGAAGTATTAAGTTTAACAAAACTGTTATGTTACAAATCTGGCCCGATGTACGAGTTATGGTTGGTTTATATACGGAACAAGAATAAGGAATAGGAAATAAGAATAGTACACAAGAATAAAAAATATTAAACCGTTTATATAGGACATAACATTTCGTCGCTGCGCCTGCGTACTTGCGTTGGCCTGTGTTTAACATTTGTCACTTGACAGGTTCTGATTCATAAAACCTTTTAAAAAATTTCGTTTATTACCGTTAAAAACATTTTATTGTTGTTTACAACCCTCTGATCACAACTGAAAAACATCTGTTGACCAAACTTTATTACGGCAGACATTTTGATTGCTGTACAATAAAGCCTGGAACAGAATGCACAGCGCGCTACGGCGTCAGCGTGGCGTCATTTGCGACAGCGTTGCGTTAACGCCGTTTAGAATTTTCGCCTGCCCACAATGCAATAATTTTTAACGCCGTCAAGTGTCACTTGACAACCTATATCTGTGTTTATACGTGCGCTTTCTTTTATTAAAAGTATAATGGATGATGAAGACTTGTGTGTGATGTTATTTATGTTGTATGCAAGTTATTTATACATACAAACACTTTACCATTCAGTAAAAACTGAGGTTAGGTGTTCTGCGTCAACGTTCAACGGCGTCAAAAGTTGGAAGTTGACGAACATTTAGTATCAACGGCGGTCGAACGCCGGAGGACGTTGTGCATTCTGTGCACTTGCGTACGACAGCTAGGTTTTAACTTTCTTCTGACAGATAGCGCCGTACGTACGGCGTCAACGCGTCGTAGAACTCGGTGCATTCTGTTGCCCACTTAAGAATAAAAATGTTGAATGTTACCAACTATTCTTATGTTTAAGTTAAATTTCATTCCTACATAAACCGATATACGGCGCAGCCATGTTTTAACATCTTGTGCACTATTCTTATTTCCTATTCCTTATTCTTGTTCCGTATATAAACCAAGCATTAACTGACATGGCGTATTCCTAGCTGAATTTCTACAGTCTCTTAAAAATTAAATAATTAAGTTCAAAATAACAGTAATAGCTTTCTTTACAGTTATTTGATCGGGTTTACGCTGCTAACTTCCCTTCCAGTAGATAGTCTTTTACAACTCTCTCTATACAAAAATTCAGCCTGTCTCCTTTAGTCCACAAAATATTAATAATAACTTCGAAAATATATAGAATTCCTTAGAGCAGAGTTTCCCAAACTGTGCTCCGCGGAGCACCATGTGCTCCGCGATCTACTAGTATTGCTATATATTTTCTCATTACGGTATCTTGATACGAAATTCATAATCTTAGTTCGAACAGTAACTCGTCAAAAGAATTCTTGACATTCGACGATAGTTAAAAAATTCCGCTGGATGATCTACCAAAACATCGAATAATATAAGAAACTGTTTTTTCACCAAACATTGGCTAATTATGGGATGAATCCAAAATTGTCTCTCGTGGCTCATTTTCCAGTGATACAAACTGTCGTGTGCGTTAGACTTGCCCACTGCCATAAAAAGTCTGTCATGGGCGTTGGTTCCTGAGAGTCTATCGTGTGCGGTAGACTTTGGACGAGATCTCCGCTCCCCACTCTGACATAAGAAACAATGCACTTCGATAGATAAGGAGAAGACTGTGAGGCGAGGCGGCATAAATGCAATAAAACCGGCATTTATTATCAAAAGTTTGCGGCATCTAATCAAATGTTTTTGTTGCACTTAACAATATGCCCCCCTCTAACCATTGACAATGGACAATCACGTTTAGTGAGTCACTTATTTTTCAGTGTTCTGAGTTTAGTCAGTAATATCAGTTGCAAGATGACTTTTGCAGTTAGTGTTACTGTATGACTTAATAATATATATTATTAGGGTACTAATATCTGTTTACTATTGTTAGTGTTTAATTATTGATGTTCAAAACTATTATCGGTGATCAAAACTGTGACTTTGACTTGCACTAATATTTATTTATTAATTGCGTTACCCTTAACATTTATTATGTCGCCGAAAAAACGTTTTTGCAAATTTAATGAGAATTACCAGAAACAATATTTCTTTACACAAAGAGGTGTTCCAGTGAAACTTTGCATAAAATCTTGGAATACAAACATATATTGTGAGTAGATACTTTTATTAGGCGGGGAGGGGCTTTCGTAATAAGTTATATAAAGGCGCCTTGTAAGAATGTCTGATCCAGGCTCCAAAATATCACCGCACGGCTCTGGGTAATCGTTGCCGATAATTTAAATTTATCAAAGCAAGTTAACCGTGCCGTTAAAAAGCCTAAAAGTAGATATGTTTATAATCAAAAAAAGTTTTGCTAGAGTTCTGTCTACATTATTTACGCAGATTTATAAAACTTACGTTCGTCCGCATTTAGAAAGCGTCTCTAACATTAGTAGGTGTTACAATACCATGGAAACTATTAAGAAAATACCTTCTAGGCTGCATTTTGAGTTTTCTGTTCTTAATTATGAAGACATCTACATCGCTACACTATAAGACCGACGAAACGAAGAAGACACTGGAGGACACTTATTCAGACCTGGAGAATTATTCACGGTAACCACAAGACAAATCTGAAAGACATATTCCACCTAGTGACAGCACCCTACGTGGTCATCAACAATGGCGGCTTTTATGTAAGGGCAAATGGGCAATGTCCATCCGAGAAAAATAATCTTTTTATATTTTAAAATCTTAACTTATCTAAATTTTATTTAAAGATGCTAAGATTCTTATATCATTTTCAATTTAAATTTTTAATCCTACGATTTTTTTTCCTACGTTTATTTTCCTACGCTTTGCTCAATTCAATTTCGAGCGATCGGTCACACCTCAGCGCTCGCATTTATCGGGCATGCAACTATTCTGCCCCAAGACTGCCTATATCTATATGTAAACTCCCTTTGCGTCGCACTATATCGGGTAGCGTAATTCTATATTCCCCATTGGGACAACGCCCAAACGTGTGAAATTAGCTACACTATGAAATGACAAGTGTTGTAACTTGACAAGAGACAATTATTGAAATGCGAATAACTTCAGAGGATTTACATTTTTAGTTTGCTATTATTGTGTGTGACACAGTAATAAGTAAATAATAAGTAAATATGGATATAGTTTTACATATTTTTAATATTAGGGGAAGTGACATTTGAAGAAATACTTTTGTTCAAAAACAATGGTAGGTTTTTACCTATAATGAATATGACATCTATAAAGTTAAAAATAAAGAAGTTAAAATGGTTTTTTAATAAATATATTTAAGTGTAACGAAAAATGCTTTTTTCGGTTTCGCTTGTTTAATTTTTAAAGATATTGTTATCGATACAGAATGGGTCGAAAAAGGTGTCGTTGATTAAAAACATTTACGCGAAAAGGCTAAAAAACATAACTATGTACAGCGTATATTAAAAACTATGTGAAATTTAATATTTTTGGAAAAACCGATATACAAAATCAGCTTGATTCAGCATTTAGAGCCTCGATTGTAAAATATAATGACAGTCGATAAATATAGATATATAATTAATAAATTACATAGTTTTTTTGTATAGTCGGTTGAATTTTTTGACGCACGGCATCAAAGGCTATTTGCATCTATAAAGCCCAATACATGTCACATGGTTGATCTGAACAATCTTTAATGTGAAAACAAAACTGTATAACTGATAAGCTTTTTATTATTTAATCTTTGATTGCCCCTCCAGTTGCTTAGTCGTGGAACCACCACTGATCATCAATAAAACCTGGTAAGGGGGATATTTCGATGCAGATCTCAATTGATTCTAGCTAATCGAGTGGAAATTTTAAAATTATGTGAAGATAATCTTGGTGAAACGATATTAAATTATTTAGGACTGTTTAGAGTGAGGAAATGATGTTTTATAAAGTCAAATTATAAATTTCTTTAAAGGCTCAATGTAAGAAAATGCTGCCTTAAGAGAGATAAAATAAAATCCTGGAAAGAACGCCTAGAACCTGGAAGAATGGACACCGGGCGATCTATTTATTACTTAAACCTGAAGCTACTTACCAAGACTGTGGCAGGCATTAATTCCCTATAATTTCACCGAAGTTATCGCATGCGTAAAGTTGGTAAGGACGCAAAAATCATTCCGGCACCCTTTTTTGGTCATAATTTTGACCCATAATCCTTTTTTATTTGGTTATGACCAAGGTTGGGGGCGCAAGACTGGTAATTTGCCTCAGGCGCAGAAATACCTTTGTCCGGCTCTGGCGTCAGGCTTCGGTAGTATTCAGTACATTTAACAATGGAAAATTCATAGTGGAAAGTCAATAGACATTCAACAGGTACCACAACTACTAACTTTTACCAGTGGGTGAAAACTTAAAAATCTACGAACGCCTACTATAGTAGCCATGTCAACCAAGTCAACCAAGAAATTACTGTGTACAAACAAGCGATGCACAATGACAACCGCAACGAAAGGATTAAAAAACAGATTTAGATTAGAAACTCAAGACTACTTTATATTAAATAAAAATAAGAATTGCTTAAATGAATATTAACAATCGAAACTTCAATATACTGTTAAAACTAAACACACATTCGATTCAAATTCTGTTTTATTTATACACTGAATGACCTAATATATTGTTAAATATAGTCGGCGTATTCTAGAAAAAAAAATCTTGTGTCTACAAAAATATAACTTGTTTGTCAGTGTAAATAATCTTGTTGATCTAGTGATGTTTTCAAATTGATTATTTGAACCCATTTGGACATAAACGAGGCTTTTAAAAGAACAAGATCTTTTAGTATTTTAAATGTTACAGGCTAACCAAATTACGCACTTCTAAGATTTAGTGCGGTTTAATTGGTAAATGGCATTTTGCTAATGTGATAAAATCGTTAAATTGATAAGACAAATAGTAAAACATAAAATTCTAGAAAGTAACGGTTAAGAGATTTGAGATCACTACATGGTAAACGAAAGAGCTATCAAAATAATGCTGTTATGTCCACCAAGTATATGAGGTGTACGATTATATGTAATATATTTAACTCTGACCATTATGAGACTTTTTTATAACCGCTAACTCCCAATATGAACTGCATGATTCCTATTATGTTTGTATGATTAATGTATGTATTCAATATCATTCTTAGCTAACTTTCTAATAATTTTTTCCAGATTGTACCAAAAAATACTAAAGGTTGTGCGGATACACTTGTTTGTTAAAACCTGTAACCGGGAGTTATCAGTAGAGCCCTGCGCGGATAAGCTTTTCTGTATCCGCATCCGATCCGCATCCGCAGCTTTTGTAAATAACAAATCCGCATCCGATCCGCATCCGCAAAAATATCCGCACTATCCGCACTACAGGTTTTGCTGTCAGTTTGGAAAGAACTAACATATTTCGCCTGTTTAGGTAATCTCTGCTCTAAAACGCTACTGAAAATTTTTGGATTTACCAGCTTATTTATTACTAACCTAACCTAAGGGACCCCAAAAGTTTTAAGGCCTAGATGCGCTAATAACTTATTTAAGTCTAGAGAGAGATAACAATTTTGGGGGGCCTAAGCGTTCTTTTTCGTAGGGAGTAAGTGGCGTGCTGCTTTTTTTAATTTTGAATTTAAAAAAAAAAATCAGAAAAGTTACTTGATAGAAGCTTGATAGTGCTTCATATTTTTAGGATCAAGTAATTCTCTTACGCCATTTCGCGCATGAGTTAGGCGTTGCAACTTTTTTAAATAGCAACATGTGTCATTTTTCAAATTTTTGGGATCTGTAAGACTTTTTACTTCGGGTAGTATAAAAAAATTGGCAGGTTACATAATAAAATTTTCGAGAAAAAATTATGTAGGTAAATTTTGGTATTTAAATAAAACTTACTAATCAGTTTTATATAAAAAAAAACCTTTATCAGATTTAAAAGCGAGAATTAGAGCAGAGGTAGGAAGAATTACGTCGAAAGTGTACCAGGAAACTTTTGTCCAAAATATTATTTTCTATAATATATTCAATAATAAAAAGAAAGTTAAGTTGATTTTCTCAACTCAGTCTTGATCATGGACAATTGTCTTAATCAAAATAACATAAAGTGAGATTGAATGCTACAAAATATCATGTATATACAGACAACCGAAAATAACCGAGGACTGCGTAGTCAGAACACAATTGCTTGTTTCCCCGAAAGTAACCGAAGATTTAATGTTCACGCGGATATTGCGGATAAGCGGATATGACATTTAATCCGCATCCGATCCGCATCCGCATGGTTTAAATGATAATTTATCCGCATCCGCAGAAAAGTTGCGGATATCCGCGGATAATCCGCGGATACCCGCGGATTTGCAGGGCTCTAGTTATCAGTTGGTCACCTTCCATGTTTTACAGCCATACGGTACTGTGGAACGAACGTTAGTACAGAAAGTATGCAGACTTCCCTGAGTGTGCCAAAAGCATGCCCAACTTTCCGGATACCGTTTAGGCATGTTTCTAAATTCAGCTAACAATTTAGTGCTAACTTCTAGCGCTAGATGCTCGCTGTGATGGTAGATTAATGCGCTAAATACAAAATTTCAAAAATAAAGAAACGACTTGCTAGATTGTTGCTAGGAGGTTATGTAGTTGTTAGTAAAGCTGACATTTTATGTAATGAAACGACTTCTTCAATCATCATTAAGTTCAAAAGAAGAAAGTGATGAAGAACACTGTACTAAATATTTAGAAGAATTAGAATTTTTATATAATCACCGTCATGAGTGTATCGTTATATTGAAGCATGTACAATACCAAATTATTGTTAGGAATTGCCATATATACAAATTTGAGATAAACAGGGCTTGACACCAGAAAACTATTACGTCAAATGTCAAGTTGTGATCTAGCGCTAGTACCTAGCGGACATTTAGTGCTGTAATAAGAAACAGCTTGCTAGAATTTTACGCTGAATTAAGAAACGGTTTGCTAGATTTGTGCTTTATGCGCTAGATCTAGCGCTGAATTAAGAAACATGCCATTTTCAACGTCAGACAAATCTCCTCCTTGACCGCTAATTACACTGCCGAGGTAGATGAATTTATCTGTTTCTTTGATAGGAGAATCTTCAACAATAAACGGATTCTGGTTGGGTGTATTTAATCTCAGCGAGTCTGTTTTGTAGTAGTTAATGCACAGGTCAATTGTCTTCGCTTCTGTATACATGACAGTTTTGCTTGCATATCAGCGAAAGATTGCACAACCAGACAAATATCATCTACGTAATCCCAATCTTCGAGTCTAGAGGAGAGTCCAGCGTATGACACATAGAATAGTTGTTACTTTCTTCATGACCGAGTCCAAAACCAATGTAAATAGGAAAGGTAAAAGTGAGCCTGCTTTACGCCTCTTTGTATGAGAAATAGATCACTTATGCAACACTGTGCAATTAGCAGTTTTGATACAACTTCGTAACTAAATCAATTAGGTACTACGGTACCAGTTTCTCCCCGAGTGCTATTAGGAATGCTTCGATGTGAACACTCTCGAAGGCCTTTTTAAGTCTAAAAATTCGCTTTTCTTCGGATTAGAATAACTACTGTTCTTTAAATATCTAGGAGTAGTAAAAACGAAAACGGAAAAAATTAAAAACAAATATAAGAGTAGGAACTACTGGAAGACTGTTCAGTGTATTATAAACAACTTTTCTTGAGAAATGAGAAATACCGACGAAAACCAAAGTGGATATATTTCGTAAAATAAACGTACCAGCACTAATATATGGCTTATAATCATGGATGATAACGGTAAGCAGGGTACAAAGTACAGAAACGATATTTCTCCCTTGAATAAAAAGAACCTGAAGAGTGCGATTTAGAAACGAGTGATTTTGGAGAAAACAAAACTGTTGGGACGTCTAACGAAGAAGGGTAGTTACAATTATTGGACATCATGAGAGAGTAGAGTAAAATAGGAATAGCTCGTAAAACTTAACAAAATTCCAACAAAAAGCATAATTGGAAGACCAAGAAAAACATGACAGAAAAATGAACCGTGCAAAGCAAGATACCACAAGAAATACCTCTTAGCTCAAAAACTTAGCGTGGAAGTCAGTGGCATGAAGGCAGTACTACAGAACTATTCATGCTAGATAATAATAAAATGAAAATTGTATTGATGATCGCTAAAACCTGGAGGACAAAGTAGTTGAAGAGGAAATCCAATGGGAAAAACGAAAGTTTTCCTGCCCACACAGTACATATACTATCGAGATGACTAGGACACAGGGTGATTTCACCTGGTTCGAAGAAAAATTTTCTCAAAAGATAAATTTAGGAGGTGACATGTCTGAAGCAAATTTTTAGCAACCAATTTCTTATGCGGTGCTCCAGGGTTTCTACTGCCGTGTGATAGTTCAGAACACAAAACTTGCTTAGGCTCATGGCTAGCTGAAATTCAAATGACATGCCCTGTTCACATATGATGTTTCTGGAACACAGTATAACCTCAATGCGAACTTGTACTATACTTATCACAAAACGTGTTAGAATTCTACCTGAAGTTTATTGGTAACAAGTAACGTTAAGTACGCTAGTCGAGAAACATTTTATAGAATATTCTCCAACATATGCTTCATTTTTACGAATATTTACATAATCCGCGATAAATAATTTACAACGAAAACGTCAAAATTATTTTTAAAATCTTCAAAAGATTATTTTCAGCTTTAGTTTACATGTGTTAAAAATAAATTTTAATGCATCATTATTTTAAAAATGTAGAGAGAAATATATTGCGAATTGCACGATGTTGAAATGGGGACAATGTGTAGAAATAGTGAATGAGACCAAGAGGAATTAATAGATACGTACATGAAGGTGAAAAAGGTTGGGCATTAAGCCATAAACAATTCAAAATAAAAATCAATGTCAAAAATATGTACTAAAATAGAACGGAAGGTTCCAGTTAACCAGAAAATCTAATTTATTATATGAAATTTTATGAAATTATTTAACGCTATCACTTACTAGAATAAATTTCAACAGGTGTGAAGTATAAAACTATTTCAAGCATGTATGAATTTAATTTTTTTTTTTTTATATAACAAGACTTTTTAGTGCTAAACATGATAGCGCCAAACAGGGTTATATTAACAATATTTAAACAAATATTTCCTTGTCTTACTATACGGAATGGACCCTCACTGAAGCTACATCCAGAAGAATTCAGGCTTTCGAAATGTGGTCTTATCGTAGAATACTAAGAATTAGCTGGGTCGACAGTCACAAATGCCGAAGTTCTCATGCAAAAAGAAGTTGAAGTTTTAAAGAACACCAAGATCGGGAAGATAGAGAAGGCTCGCTTCCAGGGGGCTCAGGGGCTTGAGTGCCGCTCCACAAGAACTCGAAAAACAAGTGTTTTTAAGAAGATAAGTTTTGACTTCACTTACATTTCAGAGCTCATGAGCCTTTTTTTTAGGTCATTACTTAGATTTTGGTGCCTGTATCACTTGTATTTTGGAAGCGAGGACTTTTTTTAGGTAATTTATGAATTTGTAAGGTAAAATCTTTTTTGATTTTTGGAGGTATTTAGGTTTTTGGCCCGATTAAAATGTAGGTCCCGGTTCATCCCTGCCCCTATAAAACAATTTTGTCTTCTAAACAATATTAAAACCTAAAAGTCTGCTATATATTTTCAATTTATCTTTTATAGTTTAACCGCCGTAACAATTTTAATGTGTCGCACCCAACATTTTTCAGACTTATTTCAAAATAATATTTAATTACTCAGTATCCTGGTGTCATACCGTGATGACATAGAACTTGAAATCTTTTCAGACAAATTTTCCACACTCTGTTGAGAATCGCAACATAATCGGCTCAGCCGTTTTCAAATTTTAAGGTAACATACAGATATACAAACAGCATGCATAATAAACAATTTTGTGAAACTTAACAACATTTTTCATTTCAGAACCTTGTGCCTTAATATTTGACGTATCTAGTAATTAAATTATAAAAAAAAAAACATTAAATCAGGAGGTTTTTGACTCAAAATTCGATGGACTCAGTATCGCTAGTTTCGTTGATATTTCCTATGTTTTATGATAAGTGGAGATACACGGCTGCCTCCTCAAAATCCATACTGATGACTAATGAAATTAAACACGAATTTTTGGAGGCAAAAGTCACTAACTGGCGCCGAGGCTCGCACCTACAGAGGGGCTCACAGTCTTGACCCCCTAAGCACTAAAAAACACGTTTTAGAGGGACGAATCGTGTCCCTTATAATTGAACTGGAGTCACCCCAAGAAATTCTGAATGCGGGCCTGATGGCGACAGTGACTAAACAGACACGTGACAAAAAGTCTTCAGTGTGTGGTAACTCTAAGGTCGTCCTCATCCGGAGCTACTCTTAAAGAACTCGTTGGTGAGGTGAATTACCAACAGGTATCTTGCAAATCCCTTACAATGTAATTCAATAACGTTGACGGATTACTAACGAGTAGCACCATTGAATTACATTGGAAGTGACTCGCATGCCCAAACTTCAAAGAAGATTCGTGTGCAGACGGTATTAAGCTGCATTCACAGCTCTGAAATTAGTAGACTATACGCTATGAGTTGTTCATTGCAGATTGTCACTAACAAGTTTGTAATATGGTAACGCAAGCGACCGTTCACAGCTCTAAATTTAATAAACTATGCGTTATCGACTATAGACAGACATATAAACAATGTTGCGGCTATAATTTTGTTATTAAAATTTAGTAAGAAATCACAATGTTGCTGATGGGGGGTTCGTAAGAATTCACATAAATGCAATTTGAAAAAACATAGATGTCACAAAATTCGTTACGCATTCATTTTCATAGCTGTGAACGCTGTCATTAAACATTAAAACTGTCCGTTAAATTTATCCACAACGCAAAGCCTTTAGACAACTAATTTTAGAGCTGTGAATGCACTTTAAAGGTAACATAGGCTACACAAACGTAGGTATAACCTCAACAAAGTAAAAGGATTTGTGTGAGTGCGACCTAAATTTAACCCGATTAACAGTGTCCAAGAAGAGAGAAGGAGAGATAATAAAATACATTATGTAGAATTTATCATAACCAAACGTGTCAATACTCTGGCCTTGAAATACTCAAAGTTTTCTCAGTATTCAACAAATTACCGTTGTACATAAAATGAATAATTTGTTATCTGGGAAGCCGGAAGTCCCCCTTGGTTTTCTCTTCTCTATGGATACAAAATATATATACATATATACAAAGATTAGATAAAAAATATTGGCGTATACCAAAACAGTCACTATTGAGAAGTGACATTACCGTTGGCGGCGCTGTTTTTCAAGGCAATATGGCTGAATTGTCTAGTATTCAGCTGTCAATATGCTAACAGCGAACAGGTTAATTTAAGCACAGTACATTTTTATTTTATGAAAATGTATCTATCGACATTCTAACAAAAAATCAACACTAGAAAATATGTAATAATTTCAAACAGTACTACAGTCGCGTAGTACAATATTTGACCACCAGACTGCGTAACCGAGCGTGTCAGTTCTCAATACAAATATAACATTAAGTATTTTGCACTTTTTGAAATATATCTATATTAATAAAATTGTATAGATCTGCTTTTTTATTTATTTTATTTCATTTTTTTCCGGCTTCATATTTAGTTTTTACACCTTTCCGATGATTATAAGAGGATATCCACAAAAAACCAATATCTGTTTATCTATTTGTTCGAGATGAACACAAAAACGGCTAAACATATTTTCATGTAATTTGATACTATGATCGAGTAGAACCAGGATTCGAATATAGGCTATATATCACCTCAAAATTTTCATTCTAAGGATGTGTTTCGGGGTTAAAACTGTTTACAAAAAACTTAATTAAAAACCCTTATTACTGACTCAACAGAAAAATCTATAAACCAAATATTGTTTATAATAAATAAAAACAAGTGTTATTTGTTCTATGCATTTTTTCAACTGAATGAATATTTGGGGAATTACGGGGGGGACCCTAAAACCAATCTTTTGAAATTTCTTCCTTATTGTTGAACAGCAAAAACATGCATTGCTAAAATTGTTTATAATAATAAAACTAATGTTTTTGGTTTTGTGCATTTTTCAATTGGATGAATATATAGGGAGTTACAAGGGAAGACACCCTAAGACTAAAATCTTGAAATATATCCATATATTATTTACTTTTCGTCAAAAGAAAATTCATTTAGGATGAGGTAACCTTACTTTTCTGTTCAATAAAATGAATATTTGCAGGGCTATGGGGCTACCCATACACTTGAAATGTTTCTTATTATTTACTTAACAGCAAAAATATATATAGGAAAAATAGTTTAGAATGAAACGATTCTTTTATATTGAATGTAGTTTTTATTAAGATGAATATTTGGTGGGACTATATGGAGCGCTACGTAAACACTTGAAATATCTCACTTATTATTTACTTAACAGCAAATATATATAAAAGAAAAGTGGTTTAGAATGAAAAAAATTCTTTTCTGTTCAATATAATTTCTAATAAGATGAATATTTGGGGGCCATGGGAGACCAATATACTCGAAATATCTTATTTATCATAAAAACAAATTTTTTAATAACTGAGGTTTTAGAAATCAACATTAGATTAAGCATATTAAAATATATTTAAAAATACCGTAGGAAATCGAGCACATCAGATACAAGGTGTCTCAAAAGAAATTTTATATTTATTTAGCTTACTGCGTGAACGCAACGTATCCGATGGGCGCGGGGGTAATGTCAATCGGTAGCCTGGCTCTTGGGAATTGAGTCGCTATGGAGCGTTTCTCGGGAGCAGACCGCGCGTTATGCGTGCGAGAGTTTTACAAAAACGGTGATTCGGCGACTGTAGCGCGTAGAAAATTCTGCAATATTCGAGGTTTTCACCACTTAAATGATGCGCCAAGCATTCCTCTCATTCGACATTGGGTTAAAAAGTTTGAAGAGACTGGTACAACGCTGGATAAATCAAAATCCGGGCGACCTAGGTCATCAAGAACGGTAGAAAACGTGGAGAATGTTAATCAGTCTGTTCGTGACGACCCGAACCTTTCAATTCGAAAGCGCGCAAGTGCTTTAAATGTGCATAGATCATCATTACATCGCATTATGCACAAAGACCTAAAGCTGCACCCCTACAAAATTCAATTGGTGCAAGAATTAAAGCCCCAAGATGCCAGTCAGAGGCTTAATTCTCAAGCAAATTGATCTCCCGGAGAGGTGACATAAATTGGCCTCCACGCAGTCCAGATTTAACCCATATGGACTTTTTCCTATGGGGTTATCTTAAATCTAAAGTTTACGCCAATAAACCGACTTCACTGGCGCATTTGAAAGAAAATATCCGTCACGAAATGGCAGCCATCCCTGAGTCCACCTGCCGAGACGTCATAAGTAATTTTACTGTTCGATTAAATGAGTGCCGAGAACGCGAGGGTCTACATTTAGACGATATTAATTTTAAGAAATAAATCCCCAAAAAGTGTATTTTAATAATTAATAAACATTTTTTCTATATACGGCTTACTTTTTTTTTAATCGATCCACTAAATATAAAATTTCTTTTGAGACACCTTGTAGTTTGTTCATAAATTCAGAGAATCTTGAAAATTTCTAACTGGGAAATATATTATTTGCCGTAAACCTCCTGAGAACCTCTTAAAATAAAAATACAGTAAAAACCTGTTTATCGCGCTTTTGCCTACAACCAGTTCGTATGACAAAACCCAAATTAAACCCAATTCATAGTAAATTGCGTATATTAAGAAAAGTTTTAAACTAGGCTAATTATTATGCAAATAATATCCTATCGAAATATCCGAGCTTTTTAAGACGAAAAAAAAAACGAAAATCGACACTTGATGCTAATAAGAAATATTATCTATACATTACTTATCTAGCATAGCCAATAACATTACGGATGCGCCGCTTTAATATTCTTACACACTAGGCAAGTAATAGCCTAGACACGTAAAAATGCTGTTTATCAGAACCTAAGAAGAGAAAATAGAAATTGCGAAATGAAGTACGGCCGCCAACAAAAAATTTGTTGAATGCCCACGAATAAAAAAGATTGCCTACCCCGGTTTAAAACGTAAAATTACAAATTCACTGTACAATTATAAATACGTACAAATTAAACGCTGGCACCTGGTACCTATTAAAAATATTAAAAGAACGACAAATCGCCAAGATAACTAAAGTGATGCTAGTTAAACTTTAGTTATCTAAGTGATGCTAATGAAAACGCTTGTTTTTCCTGTCATGCTATATGCCTCTGAACTACATAAATTCCTTCGAAATATACTCCTGGCTGCTAAGAGTAACATAGTCAGAAAGGAAAACTGATGCCACAATTATAAAGGAAGTTAAAGAACCCATAATACTATGGACAAGCAATTCTTTAACCATGTACGACGAATCAGGGATAACCTAGAGAAAGTAATTCTAGCGAGGAAATTTGACGGAAGCTGCTGTAGTAAGTGTAACTAAAAGGTAACTATTAGGTGATCTATTATAGAAACAACAAGAGAGGTAGAAAATCGAAGTCGTTAGAAGGATATAATAAAGAAAATAAAAACATCATAGGTCATCTTAGCGAGAAGAAACGGACGGAAAATAAGAACATATATATCTCATCTATACTAATATATAAATTAGTTCGTGTGTGTGTAAATGTATGTATGTTACTTAAAAACTAAATAATAGCTGCACCGATTTAAAATATAAATACACTAGCGTTCATGACATCGTTTATGGAAAAAAAATTATGACACTAATGGTGCAATTCTGTGGCAAATCTATAAGCTACAGACGATCGTATCTAAGGAGTTGTTTTATGTGTTATTATGAACAGTGTCTTATAGATTTTGTCTGTAAGCTTATAGATTTACCACAGAATTGTACCCTTAAGGTCCCTAATTTTTTAAAATGATTAAGATCAGGCAAAATGCTTTAAATTACATTTTAAAAAAATCCCTAAAAACATAAAAGTTTAAAACTTTGTTTGCACCAATGTGTTCTTTCCGCAGGCTAAAGCTTTTATATGCCTTAAAACTTAATTTATTTATAAACAAATGAAAAAATACTGGAACGCTTTGCAACACACAGCGTCCGAAGCGAGCGTGCAAATATGATGAAAGCTGAGATGGTTCATTTGTGGTGGGAATAACATGCGACGTTAATTCATAGATTTCAGAAAATCAGTAGGTTAAAAAATAAATTACAGCCGGCAAAGATATCATAAAATGTATGATACTTTTCTTCGTTCTTATTATTTTTTTAAGATAGGTTTTTCATTTTTTCATTATACTCGCAGAAAATCTATACTAATATATAAATTAGTTAGTTTGTATGTAGGTATGTTACCCCGCAACTAAAGAAAGCCATTACCGATTTTTAAAAAATATCCGTGGCATTTTTTATGGTAAAATAGATCTATTTTTATGACTCTCATGGTACCCGAATTCTTTACAATTACAATCAAGCGAAAACGTTAGTTATATGGAAAAAAATCCCTCATAAAAGCATCAATGCTAAGAAGTCTGTACGTAATCATCATAACATCCGTTAATAAGCAAGGGAAGTAACGCGGCAGAGGGAGCGGTGAAGGGAGGAACAGACACCGAGCATGTCAGCTAATATATTATAAATGTATCAAAGTAAATAATACCCAAATTTATAAAATATATAACAATTCCTAATATATTATTTGTTAATTACCAATTACTTTTATACATATTTATATGCAAACATATATATTCAAATTCAATGTTATTCAAAATTGTCTGCAACCCCCTGAGGGTTCACGTCCCTTACTTTACGAACCTCTGTTCCAGAGAATCTAGTAAGAATACCATACTTAATAAAAAAACTTAAGAAACTCCCACACCGGTATTAAATAGATTTGTTCCAACGGCCGAGCCTTAAATTCTTCCAGCCCTAAATAAAATGTATTTTTGTTCTATACCGGTCTAAAAATACCCAGCCCATAAAAATATGTTTATTTATGAACTAAATAAATTATATTGTTTATAAAAATATTGTCGTTGCGTGTGGTACCGTAAGATTGCAAGATAAATGTATATTTTCATAGAGGTAATCAGATATGTAGGCTTGGTGTTTGTGTAATCAGCAGTTGTAGTAACACGTGGGCGTCGAGGCGTCTAAAATAGCGTCGATACGTTAGGCTCGCAACACCAACGCAACAGACCATTTCTGAAAATATGTACCATGTAGAATGATGCACACCGAAATCTAAACTAACTCATTGGAAGGAAAGTGTAAACTTTCTTACTAATCCCAATGGAATGTGGGCGTAACCTACTAAAAACTAACCTAAATTAAATAACAATCAATATATTAAATAAATAACACAAATCCCTCATTAACATATACAAAATGAGATTAATTAATGGTTTATATATGCAAAAATAAATATTACAATACTGGTTTCTTGTAGTAAGTTATATCGTCCCACCCTCCCACAAGGCGTCGCCACCATGTTTGGTCATGGACACAGGGGAAACACGACGCCTATATCTATCTCTTTCCCTCTTGCATATTGGACAGAAGCGATCTCGCTTTATTGCGATTCTGCGCGAGAATAGTGCCATTACTACGCGACATACAAACGTTCGTTCAAAATGTACAGTGGACAATTTTGATTATTTCAATACCGAATTTTATAAATTGGATAATATGTAAAATACTATACATAACCGCTATAATTCAAAAAATAAACAATTATTTATAAACCATAACAATTAATGCAAAGTATACTAATTTTAAAATTTATAAAAGTAATTTATAAAACTAAGTCAAAAAATAAAATTAAAAATCTTGGGAATGCACATAATTTGAATATATTTTTATAAAGAAATGAAAAATTAATGGGTATTTACAAAACAGGAATATTTTTTATAGAAAATGTATCATCACATCTATTACATCACGAGCAAACGTCGACGTCAAGGGGGCATAGCCAAAAATAGTATCATACATTTCTAAGCTTAGATAATGTTACGGTCCTCCAAGATGCTGGATCGTCTTTAATATTTTTATAACTAAAAAACTATCAGAAAACCTGTCATTTAGTTTAATATTATCGCGTGTCCCTACTAGCACAACACTAAAATAAATTAAATAAACAGAACCAGACGTGTTTTTAAAATAATTAATGCAGACTCTACAAAAATTTTCTTCATAATATAAACTGTCAGTCGCTTGGTAAAAGTTTAAGGTTAAGAACAAATGAAAAGGAAGAATTTTGGGTTTCATTTGTCTTATGGTCTAGACAGATACCTGAATTAAAAATACCAAAAGAATACATTGATGTTCGAATGTTTAAATATAGATAGGTTGAGAACAACTAGGTAGACACCTGGCGTATAGCGGAATCTCTTTAATCGCAGGCTTTAATTATTTTCTACGATATATAACTACATCAAAATGTATTGTCAACAAGATTGTATACGTGACTAACCTTTTTCTGTTGTTTTTCCCAAGCGGGATCCAGAAGCCCCTCACGTTCCCATTCTTCTTCGGGTTCCATGTATCCGTCACCGTACTGGTGATCCATACCAACGTTGTTATAACTGTCGGTTATCATATTATATTCACAAGATACAAACTAATTCGTTTTCAGAGTTCGTTCGTCAAAAATACAGTGCCGTATATAAGCACGACCGCACAGCACACCTAACCCCACTTGACCCGAGCCCGACTGTAGCCGCTAGCCGTCTGCAACTGAAGTCGGGTAAATAGATGCACTGAGCTTGGACTACAGCGACGGCGAACGTTCCTACTCTTTGGATTAACTACTCGTTCTAAAATACTATTTGAAAAGTAGGCTACTCGCTACTCTTAAACACATTCACTATTTTATTCCTGAAGCCTGAACGAACAGTAATTTGTATCCTACGTTGTCTGTGTATACGTCGCGTTATCTATCATTCCCCCACTGGTGTTAGTTACCGTCTGTTATTCGCTTACGCTGCTAAATATTCCCTAGAAACGTAAACAACTACAAAAACCGGCTTTGACCGAAAGAGATTGTAAATTTTTTAATAAACATTTCTAGATTTTTAATCAAGGTATTTTTTGTAGGTGTATTTAATAAAAAATAAAAATGAGGTCCCACCGAGATTTGAACTCGGATCGCTGGATTCAAAGTCCAGAGTGCTAACCATTACACCATGGGACCGTTGTTACACCACCTCTATATTTGAAGAGAAAAAGTGTAGTGAAAGATTAAATCTTTACTGACATTATTTTCAAAATGGTGGAACATAATATTAAAATCTGAGAATTTGTTGGTTGGTGTTAAGTATTATTTAAGTACTTGTTGTTATTCTTATTAAAAATAATGGACACAGAAAGAATGATAATAGATTTAGATAAAATATGTCGTGCGTGCATGACGGAGGGTGCTGATATGTTATCTGTATTTAATAAAACTGAAACTGAAGACATCCGTATTGTTGACATGCTGGAATCATGTTCATCATTAAATGTATGTATTTGTTTACATCTATTTATTGCCCCTTTGAACTTATAGACAAATGTCTTTTTGCAGATCGAAGCGGGAGATGGTTTACCAACACAAATATGCCTAACCTGTTACGGTTTGATCAACACATCATACAATTTCCGAAGGCAGTGTCAAAAGTCAGATTCAATCATGAGATCTTATTTAAGAGAAGATAATGATAATATAAGAATTGTTAAGATGGAAGATGTATTAAATAGTTGTAACAATGAATTTATAGCAAATGAAATAACAGAAGATGATTTCACGCACTTCGAAGAAGTCACTACGGAAGTAGGAGAATTGGATGATGAAAAAATGACTGAATTAGATTATGAAGTAAATTTATCTTATAACTGTAAAAACTGTAATCAAATATTTATGACACCTGAAGCTTTAGACGCACATCACGAAGGCTGTGAAACGAGATGTCCAAAATGTTTTAAAAAATTCAAATACCAAGATAGTTTGCAGTTACATTTTACTCATTGTGTAAACCATGAATGCCCGCTTTGCAATAAAAAATTTCGTACTTCTGGATTTTTACAGGTAGGTATTTTTCATATCTGTCATTGTACATATTACAAAATAACATAGCGAATGTATGAAATGAGAATTATAATTATCGGTGAACCCCTACATAGCTTTCAAAAGCAGTAGGGATGTCTCTTGATTTTGAAGACAGATAGTCAATATCTGTGCATGTATTAATAAACTAGCTGTCATACTTGTACTTCATACAATTTTTTTTATGTATATTTTTGCTATATTGTAAATAATAAGTGAGATTTCAATTTCAAGTAGGACAGAAATTAATCATTTCTTTATTCATAACGATTCTTAAATGTATATTTTTGATGTTTTGTAAATAATAAGTGGGATACTTCGTTTATAGGTTGTGCTCCCCATAGCCCCCCATATATTCATCTTGAACAGAAAAGAAACGTTTCTTTTCTTCATTACAAACAAATTTTCTTGTGTACAATTTTGCTGTTAAATAATTAATAAGCCAGATATTTCAAGTTTGTATGTACTGCTTCCCAATCTCCCCAAATATATCTTATTAAAAATCAGAACAGAAAAAAATCATTGTTTTAATTATAATGATTTTTTTTTTTTTATTTCAACAATTTGGCTGACACGAAGATGTGATATTTCCTTTATAGGTAACACTACCCTTGGCTCTCTAAATAATTTTCTTTTTAAAAACTGAAAACAGAAAAAGTTTTCTCATTCATATTTTCTCACATGTATTTTTGATGTAAAGTAAAATATTTCAAGATTTTAGTTTTTGCCTGTTTCCCCAAATTTTCATCATATATAAAAAGTATATACAACAAAAAAGATTTGTTTTCTTATTATTAACAATCTTTGTAATATACATTTTTATGTTAAGTCAATAATAAGGGAGATATTTCAAAAGTTTAGTTTTAGGGTGTCCCCTCCATAGCTCCCGAAATATTCATCCAAGTGAAAAAGTGTATTGAACAAAAAGATTTGTTTTCTTATTATAAACAATTTTTGTTATATACATTTTTCTGTTAGGTCAATAAAAAGGGAGATATTTTATGATTTTTAGTAAATAATTTTAATCCCGAAAAACGTATTAAAATCAAACATATTTATGACTTTTAAAATTAAATATTACGCAATAAATTGAACCGTTATTGTAAGAAATAGCTATATATAAATAAAATACAGCCTGTCTTTTATTTATTGATTTGTGATTGTGATTAGTTGTTTGTCGTTCATAATAAATAATTTGTTACCCGTGAATGCATATAATGTGAAATGAATAGTTGTATACAGTGGTGTACAGGAGCAGGTTCGCGAAACCCGAGCACTATATTTTTGGATAAAACCTGTAATAAAAATTGTCTTTCTCCCTATTAACAAAAAAAAAAAAATCAAAAGTAAATCAAAGTTTATTTATATACTAGGTTATTACCCGTCAACAATGACGGATTTATAATATAAAAATTTCAATTGTTTGTATGTATATTTGGTTTTATTTTTCAACGTATGTTAATTTTGTCGCCGATCAGCTAATCACGGGACAGGATATCACCAGTTAGCCAATCACGGGAGAGGGTGTCACCTGTCAGCCAATCAAGAGACAGGGTGTCCCCAGTTAGCCAATCACAAGAACCTCAGGAAAAATTGACGTCATAATGTTACCGACACTAAATAAACTTTTTATAATGGGAAAACGATTCATTTTTACTCAGTACATTACATTTATATTGTTAAAACTAAAAATAATTTGAAACGTTTATTCATGCCTACGAAACCCTAGAAATTTCTGTATGTAATTATATTGGTAGATTCTTAGAGAATAAATCTGAAAAATATTGTTCATATCGGTTAAAGGATATAACAGTGTCTAAAGTTTCTTTTTTATGCCTACGAAATCCGAAATAAAATTCGTTTTCTCCTCGTAAATTCTTATAAATTATATCTGCAAAATATTGTTCATATATACATATAGGCATACACCTGTATCCTTTAGGACAGCGTTTCTCAACCGGGGGGCCGCGATGTCATACATGATCGAAACATGAAAATATAATAGCAATGCGCTCAATCTTGCAAGATATAAATTTTATTCATATTTATAAATACGAGGCGTATTTATATTCTGAAAAATATACCTTTCATAACATAAATAAAATAAATATTTTATTTATTATTCTATCTAATTACTTATTTTGACAACTAATTTAAGCTACAGGCTATTTCAAACGTTTAAGCGGAACTAAATGGAGTATTAATTTTATAAAGTTGTGACTAGCTAACTTTATAATGAGTAAATTGGGCTTTTGCTAAACAAACTGATCAAAAGCAATCAAAATTCAAGTTGTTCTTTGAAGTAGGTACGACTTAAAAGTGCAATATTTTTTATTATATTTTTTTATTACTCTCCGAGCTACAGATAACTCAAGAGTAAGGATGCGAATGTGTTTAGATCAAAATATAATGCACTTTGAACACTTGTAAATAAAAATACTTTACTTTCAAGTCGTTATAGGGAATATAATCGTCATATATATTATAGTTTTTTTTGTCAACCGTAAAAGATACTGAAAAATTGTTTAAATAAAAGTATATATAATTATATTCGTAAATTCTGAGAGAATAAATCTGCAAAGTATTGTTCATATGGGTCAAAGGAAATAGGAGTATCTAGAGTCTCTTGTTTATGCCTACGAAACCCTAGACATTTATGTATGTAATTATATTCGTAGATTCCTAGAAAATAAATCTGCAAAATATTGTTTATATCGGTCAAAGGATATAGGATTGTCTAGAATTTCTTGTTAATGACTACGAATCCCATTAGACATTTCTGTATGTAGTTATATTTGTAGATACTTAGAGAATAAATCTGCAAAATACTGTTCATATCGGTCAAAGGATATAGGAGTATCCTAGGGTTTCTTGTTTATGCCCACAAAACCGTAGACATTTCTATAAGTTGTTTTATCCGCAGATTTATAAATAATAAATCTGCAAATTATTTTTCATATCAATCAAAGGATATAGAAGTGTCTACAGTTTCTTTTTTATGCCTACGAAACTCTTGACATTTCTATACGTTGTTTTATCCGCAGATTCTTAGAGAATAAATCTGCAAATTATTTTTCATATCAATCAAAGGATATAGAAGTGTCTACAGTTTCTTGTTTATGCCTACGAAACCCTAGACATTTCTGTATGTAATTCGTAGTTTCTTAGAGATTAAATTATATATCATAGGATATAGGAGTGTTTAGAGTTTCTTGTTTATGCCTACGAAACTCTAGACATTTTTGTATGTAATTATATTCGTAGATTCTTAGAGAATAAATCTGCAAAATATTGTTGATATCAGTCAAAGTATATAGGAGTGTCTAGAGTTTCTTGTTTATGCTTACGAAATCCTACACATTTCTATATGTTATTTTATCCGCAGACTTTTAGAAAATAAATCTGCAAAATATTTTTCATATCTATTATAGGATATAGGAGTGTCTAGAGTTTCTTGTTTATGCCTACGAAACCCTAGACATTTCTGTATGTTACTTTATTCGAAGTTTCTTAGATAATAAATCTGCAAAATATTGTTGATACCAGTCAAAGGATATAGGAGTATCTAGAGTTTCTTGTTTATGCTTACGAAATCCTACACATTTCTATATGTAATTATATTCGTAGATTCTTCAAAATATCTCTCAATCAAGAGACAGAGTGTTCCCTGTTAACCAATCACAAGAACCTTAGGAAAAAATGACGTCACAGTGTTACCCAGATCACAAACACACACTAGCTAATTATATATGTACGATTACTACCTGAGGAACCCGTAATTCGTACGTTTTTTTTTAAAGCTATCGGTTACTTCCTTCTAAACATTATTTTCATATATTGTTAAATAAAGTGAGACATTTCAAATTTAATGAAAGCTCTTGATACTCAAATGACCAATAAAAATAATTATCAAAAACTGTTAATTTTGATGTGATTATAGAAAAAAATATTGTCCTAAACATCCAGCATACTCAGTGGCGGAACTACATACGGGCTAATAGGGCTTAATATAACTTAATATAGGGTGACCATTTTTTTTTAAGAAGGCAATGCGAGACGGGGCAAAAAAAGGTCGTCACTTCCCAAATATAAGTGAAGAGAAGAAAAAAAAGGTCCTCACCTCCCAAAATCCAAGTGAAGAGCAAAAAAAAAAGATCCTCAAATACAAGTTACAATGCGGGACAAAATGTTAGCGATTGGGACGCCCAATCAAAATGCGGGACAGTTCCGCAAAAAGCGGGACGAATGGTCACCCTAACTTAATAAGATATTCAGAGGTATAGAACATACCATATTATTTTTGAAGATCGGCATAAAACAATTATCCCGTATAAATATAATCACATAGTTAAACTACAAAAGAACTAGGGTTCATGTTTACAACCACGTTGTAAACAGTCAACGTTCAGTGGCGCATACATACGTTTAAGTACTAACTATAAATAAGTATATTTGTTTTTGTTAATTCTTTAAGTAAGATGCGTATTGTGAAAAACTAATCCCTATGGGTTGACACGCCTAGTTATATCACTTCTATTGTAATTTTATGAGTTCCCTAACTTTTATTATTTTATTGCGATCTTCAAAACTAATTTGGTACGGACTATATCAAAAGGCAATAACACATTACTGAATAGATCAAAAAAGTATAAATGGACACAAGAAGATAGTATAATAGGGGATAGGCATGATTTTTTAATTTTTTTTTATTATATTCCTCTTGTTGCATATAAACATAAAAAACAGTTTTTAATTTTTTTTTTTTTAATTTGAAGGCTTAAAAAACTCATAAATGTATGAAGCGCGCGAAAACGACGTGTGACGTCATACCCCTTCTAACTGACGCATGACACTACTAGCTTACCGGCGTACATAGTCTGTTGTGAACTTATTTGTTTGTATAACTTTTATAGGTTATGTAAAGTTAGAGTGATTTTAATTAAAATAAAGTTGAATTCTATAAAAACAATTTATACATGTTTACCGAATTAAATTTTATATTAAAATAGATAACTTATATTGCAGTATTTCAATTATGCCTCTAACGGTTTGTAACTTCATGTAAACAATGTAGTAAAATTCTGACATCTAAATTACATAAATATTTACATTTTACAGAGTTGCAGCGTTTGTTTACATAAAGTTATAGAATATAAAATAAAAATTACTTTCAGGTCTGCTTTGACACCACGTATTTCTTCAGCACTGTAGCATTCATTATTTTTCATATATTCCATGAGCATAAATGCATCAATGTTGGGTAAATTATCACTCTGAGCCCTAACAAAATCTTTATCTGCCATTTTAATAATAAATGCGTGAAAAATTGTTTAAAAACAAATACAAAACTCTCGAACAATACAATACACACACGTGTAAAGATTATGTTGTAGCTGTATCTGCGATGTGAAACCCCTATCGTTTGACGTCATACTCAGTCGTTTTTACTCGGCAACCTTCGCTCCGTGGTCGGCTTATTTCAAATTTACAATATTTTAATTCAAAAATTTGGCTATAATATTTATTAAAATGTAATTTTTGTTTTGTTAGGTGACATGACTAACATTAACATATCAAAATAATGTAGTTTTAAGGAAATACAAATTTTATGCGTATCCCCTATTATATAAACATTAATCATTTTAGGTGTCCTCTTTTCTAATGACCAGGATATGGTAACTCTGTTTAAGGAAAATATTAAAGAACACTGTTTAAGTCCTACAAAGTTTCTTTTGACATTATTTTAACACGTTTCCCTTCAAAAAGGATGTTTCACTATTTATATAAATTATTTCTGAATGAAAATGATTAATTTACGAGGGTAGGTAGATCGCGAAGGTCCACGCTTTTGAATGTTTGGGAAAGGCTGACGTAGAGAATTAAATGAAAGATTTTAATATTTAGATTAACATATTTGATTTTCAAGCTATTGCAGTCAAAAATGTTGCCACTTACTAGATACCTACAAAATATTTAAATGTTTGGAAATTGACACTAAACTTTTTTTTCCAGAACCATATGAAAAGACATAATCCTGCAGTTGACAAAAACATGCCTGGAGAGAAACGATTTAAATGCAATGAATGTGATAAAGCGTATACAAGTCCTGCCAACCTAACCATACATCAATACTCACACTCCGGAATCAAGCCTTACAAATGCCACTATTGTGGGAAAGGTTTTACCAAGTCGGTAGCTTTAAATTCACATATGGCTATTCACACTGGCAACCGATCACATTTATGCAGTGAATGCGGCAGAGGATTTACTTCGGCTTCTATACTTAATCAGCATAAAAAAATTCATACAGGTTGGTTTTGTTTTATATTTTATACATTATCTTATATAATAAAGCTCTGTCTATTGTTTTTCATCTATCATCAATTGCCATATTCGAAACTTTTCGTATGTACTCGAACAGTCTCGCGGTACTACGATAAGAGAAGCGTACGGTGCGGGGGTAACCAGTTTCGTATTAGTAGACTGTAGTCTTTGATTTATCTATGTACCATAATACTGTCAAATACTATAAATTGGCTGATGGGGGCGAAAACGGAGATAAGTCATATGTAAAAAGATAGGACTTAACACGTTTTTCACGCCTTCACGCATCAGCGAATTAATTTAAATACAAATTCAACTAAATACAACTCTGTTAATTTATAAATTTAGTTAATTTATAAATTATCAGATTGTCACAAATACAGGGCATCCACATCTTAAGAATAACTTACTCTGCACTAAAAATTGATGGTAAACATAACGTATTTCTATTCGATCAGCTGCTATTAAATCAAACAGTGTGATTACTGTCATTCTGTACTAAAACTCTTTCAATTTGGTGGATATTTGGGGAGTTACGAGAGTATACTCAAAAACCAAAATCTTTAATTATCTTCTTTATTATTGACTTAATAGCAAAAAAGTTTGACAAAAATTGTTTATAAAAGAAAAACAAATCTTTTTTGTTTCATGCATTGTCTCATTTATATGCATATTCGTGCAGAGACTGCGAGGGGGTCTAAAATTGAACTTTTGAAATATCTCACTTATTAAATTATTAACCAAAATATATGTAACAAAAATTATTTAAAAAAAAATAAATCCTTTTTGTCTTATGTATTTTTTCAATTAATATCTCACTTATTATTTACTTAAGCTAGAAAATGTGTACTAGAAAATATGTAAAATTCTTTCAGTGGTGTATAGTTTAGAAGTTATTTAGTTTGGTTATAGTTTAGACCAGTTATTTCGCAAAAGCAAATTAATAAACAGATATGAAAAATTGTTTTAGTGGTGGATATCTGAGACTTTATTGAGAGAAATAAGCTAGCGCGAACACTGGTGTGCGCAAAATTAAATTAATGAATCCATTTATAAAAAAATTATGTTAAGTGTGAATTTTCACATAGTTCAAGGTTTTGTAGTTATTTAATAAGTATAAAGTCTGTTCTGCATTATACTTTCCTCCTTACGGTTTTTTTTGCGTATTATTGAAAAAGTATAATGTGAAAGACAATACTTCCTTTAAACTTTCAACTTCTGAAACTAGCTCCAGTCAAACTTCGTTTTAAGTTTCTATACTTTTTCAGGTGTACCAACTATACTGGCTAATGGTTACTATAGTTAAATATGAACTAGCATAATTCAACGATATTTATAAATTGATTATTTTAACCAAACTTTTATCTGTCACTTCAAAATGTTAAATTGGCAGTGAATTGGCAATGCTGAATGCCTGTGATATAATGTAAACATTGATCTCAAACTGAAGTGAGATACCCGACTAAAGGAGTTCGGATACTAGGCGTGGGTTTTATCCAGGTTTCATCATTATGATAGGTGAATTAAATGATATGTATTGGTACTTACCAATCGATGGATGAGGCATCTTATAATTAGTCTGGGTAGCTGATCACTTAAGTCGTTAAAGGTGAAGGCTTACACACGTTAAGTAAAAAGACGGTTTAAAATTAACTTTTAAGATTTATTGAAAAAGATATTACAAAATTTAAATGATATAAGTTTAAGTTTAAAATAAAAAAATATATATATTTAGCTCAAATCAAAAAGAAAACTGGATCGAATAAACCACCAGATAATCAACTCAGAGCCTTTATGAATTCAACATTTCTAGATGTTTTCGTGAACCGGACCGTTTACTACTGACCGACTCTCCAAAGAGAATAGTGTATATATATATAAGGGGTCTGATAGCATTTTCTGGAATGATAGTCTAAAATATATGGGTATTTCATTGCTCAAATTTATTAGATTAGATTAGATTAGACTTTATTTGGCATTATTTTGCTACATAAACAAATATTAATATACTAGCGTCGGCGAAACAACACAGTTACGTCACACGACGTAACAAACGACTGTATTGTCTGGAACAATGCAATATAAATTCATATAATATAATTTCATATAATATATTTAAAAGTAAATCTTTTATTATATATAACAAAAGAGAACTAGATTTAAACAATTAATATTTCACACTTAATCTAAAGTATATAGTTTTAACAAAACTTTCAAATAAGAAATAAAAAAAAAAAAAATTTACTTATTTTTCTAAAAAATATTTTTTTAATTTCTATTTAAATTGTAATTGTAATTTTATTAAGCAATAACTTTGAACAAAAGTCATTTTGAATAATAAAATGTGTAAAATAATTTTGAAGTTACGTTTTGTAATTTATGGCGTCTATTTTTCTATTTTCTGAATTCTAAAATCTTTTAACATTAATATAACTTCTCAAAAAATTCTAAAGCTGCCCAAAGGGTTCACAACGGGTGGCGTTCGAAAGTTAGGTTAGGTTAGGTTAGAGACCTTAATCTGGTTCGTTTAAGCGATTCGTTACATTATCTTACTGCTACTTAATTTAATGTTGGCATTGATTTTGAATAATAGTACATAATTTTATTTGTAGGTGAAAAACCTTATAAATGTGAAGAATGTGGTAAAGGTTTCACTGCTTCTGGAGATCTGACAATACATATAAGGTCACATACAGGCGAGAAGCCGTACCTTTGTCCTACCTGTGGGAGAGCGTTTGCTCGCATCACACATCTCAACACTCACATTCGGACACATACAGGGGAGAGACCGTACCTTTGCAAGGAGTGCGGTAAAGGTTTTGCACAATCTGGAGACTTAAGATCACATGTTCGTACTCATACGGGTAAGCATATTCTGAAACATTAACTTTTTTATTAGTTTCACAGTTATTTTGTGTCAAAAATGTAGTGTAATAGTATATTATGCAACGAAAATGGAATGATGGTCATTTTACACGAGTATGAAAGTTGCGCCACGAGGCGCAAGCGGGTAGTGCAATTCATACGAGCGAGATACGACTATTAGAGGTCTGCACGGGCCTATTGTGGACCACCTTTACCAGGTCCGGCCTGTTATGTTTCCAGTCCGGCCCGGCCCGGCCCGAGCCTGAAAATATTAATACACTTATTGCATCTACCCGGCCCGAACCCGACAAAATTTTAAATTTGACCCGAATAAATCTCGTTAAAAAATATTATGATACAAAAATTGCTTACAATTTGTAATAATTATAAAACTAGAAATTAAAAAAAAAATAGATATTTTTTAACGAAGGTTTAAAAATATATTATTTAAAGGTATTATTGTTCTTATCCGGCCCGAGCCCGAATATAATACATGTCAGTCGACCCGAACCCGGCCCTCGGGCCGGGTCGGGCTTGGGCCCATGGGCCAAGCCTGAGCCCGTGCAGACTTCTAGCGACTATTCTATGCAAGTTTCATGCTATGCTTGTTCTACGACTGAAACTTCATTACTAATTTAATTTTTATTCAGTTCCCTTTAAAAACTAACAATCCTATTTATTACGTTGCCTAATAACGGTCATGTACGTGTCATACGGAATGTAAATTCAGTTGAAATAACCATAATTGTGTCAGCTGATTAATTGAACGACCAAGACCAACTCTATCAAAAAATATATTTCCAAAATTTTACAAATTCAATTATAGGCTATTCCAAACCTTAGGCGGAACTAGATTTTGCAATCTAGAAAGTTTTATAGTTTGATTCGTGTAGATTTGTAAATCATACTTACAATAAACAATTTTAGGTCAAAGTTATTATTAGTATAAAATGTCATTTTCATTAATTTTTGATTTTTTGTGTCATTTAATACAAATGTCTCATTTCGTAAATTCTCACATTTTCCTAAATTTTAAAAATGTATTATTTATTTTGTTTTTTTAATAACTGTCACTTTACAATAAATGCCAACATGAAAAATTAAATAACCTAGTCAAGCTATGTTTTCGTGACAACTTAAAAATACGAAATTTCCATTTAATTCCACCTAAACCAAAGAAATTACTCTTATATTATTTAATTTTAATCCGGTTTCCTTTACAAACTAACTATAATTTGACATATGTTTTCAACCTACTTATTACGGTGCCTAGCAACGGTCGGCCATTGCTGCTTGAACCTGTTATGTTATGACCTCAACCTGTTACGTAATGAGCTCATTACGTAACAGGGTAGCGGTGAGTAATAAAAGGAGTGAGAAACGTGCTACATTTCCTAATCACTGACACGCCTGTAATGAACGTATATCTATATAATCGTGGATAAAATAAGTTGCAGGTAAGTAAATGTTGGTCGTGAGGGTTGCATCCGGACACTGTCGCAATAAGCGAAGTTTCACGATCTTTATATTATAAAAAAAAATACTATTTAAAATATGAAATAACACACACTGTTTTGAAATAAACGTTATACATTCAAGAAAAGTTATATCAATTCGAAAAACAAAAAAATTGAAGAGATATTTTCATTTTGTACCGCGTTGCAAAATAGATATCAAATAATACCATATTAAAAATCATATTACAAACGATTTATTTAATATATTATCACAAAATTGTACTTGGTATACACACAAATAATTATCATATCACAAATAATTATTAATAAACCGCATTTAACATAAACATGTAATCACATTTAATCAACGTACTATTGTTTGGAAAATAAAATCACTGGTATTGACATTTATTCAGCAGATGAAGTTCCAGATAACCTTATCTGTCAGATAGTTACCTAGAGGTTTAACTGAAGGTGGAAAGACCGGGCCTAAGTCTAAATAAAGTAAAATAAAATTACTGGGTTTAATAATTAAATTATCGGACTTGGTATCAGGACACTAACTCCCGGGACATTAACCCCCCGTCAATAACCCCCGGAACATTACCCCCCCCCATGTCAATAACCCCCCGTGCCATTAACCCCCTGGACAATAACCCCCGTGCCATTTACTCCCGGACTTTAACCCCCCGTCAACAACCCCCGTGCCATTAACCCCCCGTACCAATTATCCCCCGGGCCATTAACCCCCGGGTTTCTAATGATGTAAACTATTCAATAAAGAGTGTTATTATTGAGAGGTATTATTGAGAGATTATGCAATAATGTAAATAATAATGCAATGGTACAACATTTAATTGTTTAAAAATATAAAAATAAGTTTTTATTCATTTATAAAATTACCTTCCCGTTTATCAAATTTTTAATAACGTGTCGTGTGTCGTCATTTTATATATGGTAACACGTAACACGTGTATACATGACATTCAATATGTATTATAAAGCGAACCAGATCCGGATCACTTCAGTCACTGCTCATAATCGCCCGTTAAATCGTATCCTTGTGAAACTGTGCAGTGAGCCGTGAGCCGGCTGAATTCAATTTCGTGAACTGTGTCTCTTCGGTCAGTTTACTGATCCGGCTCAGTGATCCGGTTCGTTCTTGAACGACCCATCTCTAGTCTAAACTATTGTCGGTAAGTGAGAGAAATTAGGTAGTTAGGTACAAAGGGTCGAATATTCTTAAATGTGGGATTTCCTAGATTAATTATTCCATTGGATTAGTATGAAAGGTCGGTAAACTTAAATACCGGCAATTCATACTAATACAATCTCTTATAATGACAAATAGCAGATGTGTAAACATGAGATTTATTTTTAAGTTTCACTAAATGCACCAATAAATAAGTTTATAATTTGTTAAATATATTTTGGAATAATAGGAAATCCCATAATTTAGAAAAACTTCTATATATATATGTACATAAACAAGATTTCAAGATTCAAAAGCCGTGTACTAACATATATTTTTTTATAGAACTAAAACTTTTCGCAAAATTGAAAAACTTCAATATTTTCACAATTAAAAAGAAGAACTTGAAAAAATAGAAAACACACGTGACCACAGTGCATATTACTTTCCTCCTTTCAGACATAGAAAATAAAACTAACTACGATTCAATTGTCCAGTTTTCTAAAATGTGTTTTTCTCACAAAATTTTACATTTTATAATTAAAAATTACATTTGTTCAATTTTTTTCTAATTTCAAATTTTCAAATTTTAAATAAAAATAAACATTTAAAATATTAATTAATTGCCAGGGGGTTAATGGCCCGAAGGTTATTGGTACGGGGGGTTAATGGCACGGGGGTTGTTGACGGGGGGTTAAAGTCCGGGGGTAAATGGCACGGGGGTTATTGTCCAGGGGGTTAATGGCACGGGGGTTATTGACCAGGGGGTTAATGGCACGGGGGGTTATTGACATGGGGGGTAATGTCCCGGGGGTTATTGACGGGGGGGTTAATGTCCCGGGGGTTAGTGTACCGGGGGTTAGTGTCCTAGAACCATCGGACTTCAATGGAAACATGGTACATTGCATTTCTTTACAATGAAGAAGATTATCTATACTACCTACATTTAACCAATTTCTGTATTTAGTTTTAATTATTGTTATTATTTTATTTTATTTAAGTATTATTGGTAATATTGAAAAAAATCAGCTGTGGCCACCACAGGACCGGCCGCCATCACAAAGTACTTGTATAAAATATATTCTAGCAGCAGAGTAGAAATAACTTGGCCCAAAATTTATAACAGAGATATTATTTATCATTACCATGGAAACGTTACATATAAAAGTTAATTTACATTTAGATACAAGTATGAGGACTTGTATGCGATACAAGTCAAATTGACTTGTCGCGATACATCACCTCATACATAAGTTTGTATAATTTGTCAAACCAATTGACATTTGCTCATACTTTCTATATGAGTAGAATTTTCCATATACTTGACTTGTATGACAACCTGGTGGAAAGTTAGGTTATGTTTTAAAAGGTTATGCCACATTTGTTTGTTTTCAATAGTTTTTTTTTTTTTACAAGTTAAATAAGTCTGTGTGGAATAAGGAGAAAACTCTATTATTAATTGAGAAAATCAGAAGCAGTAATATCTGGGATGTCGAAGGAGTATAAAGATTTTAACAAAAGAAAATATATTTATGATAAAATTTCTGAAGAGTTACGACTGAAAAGTACAGAACTGTCAACCAAAAATTTGACAGGAGATAGTTTCGGATGACAGTTCTATACTTTTCAGTCGTACCAACACCAACTTTTTAGTTTTTGTTTACAACTTAACTTTTAGTAGTTTATTAAGTTGATAAGAAGTTTATTTAGTTCATATAATTAAATATAAACTTAGCACAGTTAAACAATATTTATAAATTGGTTTACTATAACCAAATTGTTATCTGCCATCTGAACCTAAAATTTTTTAAGTTGGCAATGAAAAGTAATAATAAGAGATGGAAGATATAAAATTCGGCTTAGGTCAAGAGTGCGACAAAAAAAAAAAAAATATGTTGGGAACACTGAATTTTTGCCAACTGTAATGAGAAGTTACTAGTTACTAGAAGTTATCCCTATTACACGATAACAATGATGAAATTATTGATTTTATTATAATTTTAGTTCCATAAAATTCCAATATAGTACTCTTATAACACATATAATATCATTCCATTTCCTACAGTAGTACTACTATATTTTTAACGATTACCTTCAAATAATAAATTTTAGTTCTACAGATTTTGCCTCTACAATGTTACCACTAGATAAAAGTTAAATGTTTTTCCACTTTTTTTTTGTAATATTGTCGTAATGCACGCAAAATAGCGCGCACTACAAATTAAAATCTGTTTTTATTATACACTAATTTATAATTAAATACTTTAATTGAACATATAAGTAAGAACATATTGATCTATGAAATACGTTTCTATTATTGTAAAGCGAATAATACTTGGAATTTGAAAGTGTTAGAGGCCAAGAATAAATACGCCAATAATAATTCGAAATAAATATCTCGAATATTAAAGACATTTAATTAAAACGCCTTACATAATAACTGATATTTTTAAATCTGATATATCAGTAGAATATAATTTTACCTACGATAACCTGGTCTACGAGATATGCATGGAAATTTAGAACATTTAACTCTTTAATTGATTTATTTTTATACATTTTTGCAATGAATTTGTAATCAGTGATTCTTAAACTCTGGTCCGCGGGTAAAGGCCTTTAAGTGATTAAATTTGTTTTATATTGGAACTAGAAACTGTACAACTGCGGATTGGATGTACCTGAATGATATTAATTATAAAAAGGAAATTAGGAAATATGTAAATCCATTATATTTAAAATAATATACATACAGCGACTTGAAAAAGAGGATAGTGAGACAACTATAGTCTCCATACAAATTATATTTAACCAGAACTGTAAAATAATGATTATTTTTGTAATCAACTATTTGTGGAAAACCATTACTCATATAACCGCAATCAGAAATTCGATTGAAATTACCTAAATAAACAGAATGAAAAATTCTTGATTAGAGATATTCAAAAAGTAATCAAATCTTTACAAAACTATGTTAAAATTTGGAATTTTTCATATTCTCAAAATATTTAGGTCTACGACCAACATCGCTCTTAATTCTCGCTTCCCTCGAAATAAAACATTCATATAAATAATAATCAATACACTTTATTATTCTAAAAAACATAAACTTTTTCTTACATTAATCTTCACAAAATATTCATCATCATCAAGCCTTGTCCATCATCGGGTGATTTTGGACTGCCTCTAAAAAGAGCATAGGCTGTCAATAAAATTTCTCCATCTAACTCGTCTATCTGCCATAGGCTTCAAGTCGGTGATGTTGTTATAAAATATTACAATGTAAAAATATATTTAACATACAGGTTTATTATTTGAAAACATTTATCATACGTATATGCAGGGCATATATTCAAAATAATAAACCAGTTAGATAAAAAAAATAAATAAAACACTAAAAAATCTGACGAGAAAAAAAAAATTAACTGTAGTTGTAGCCCTAATTATTTTAATAATTATCATACAATTTGTTGATTTTTAAAAATTGTTGATGTGGTCATTTGCCAAAAGTAGAAACTAAATCTTTTTCTGTACCTGTTATCCCACTATTCATTTTAACAACCAGTATGGAAGTATTTCAATATTTTAAGAACTGATATGCTCGTACCGGTTGAATATCATCACTGCATATATTTAAGTATTTATTACAATATATATAGCTTAACACAATGGTATGCGAATTTTTGTGACGGAATGTCATGACAATGTTTATTTAATAATTTAAAATAAAAATACGCCGTTAACCTGCCAAAATTAAGGTAAGCTTAGAATTGCAATAAGGCGTTTACGAAAACTCTACCGGTAGATACCGGGAACATCAACTGTGTTCGAAAACAAGTTCGGTGAAGGTGTATAAGCATGTAGCTGTTTACCGCCCGGTAGATTTCCTGGGAAAATTTACTATACCCCACTCAACATAACCTTATTCTAGCTAAACTATTCTAACATAACTGGTATTCTAGCTAAAGCCTAGCCTAACCTAACCTTTTTAACGATTATTTAAGCCTTCTGTATAGAGGCAGCACATAAGGTTATGTTCAGTGGGGTATAGTAAAGATTGGCCAATGTACCATATCCACCGGTAGAGTTTTCATAAACGCCTAGTGATTTGGCCAAGATACACTTTAGGTATGCATATCTTTTTATATAAAAAGAATGCTGTTTGGATAGCAGGATCACCAGACCTGTATCTTTTTCACTAGTTTATTGCACTTTCATTTATTATTTAATTATTAAAATTAATTTAGTTAACTACAACTTTCGTTATGTCGTTCCATTTGAATCCGGTCGCAGTAGCACTACAATTATTTTAAGTCGCAGCAAGAAAACCTTTTTCACTGTGCCCAGCACGTATTTTCTCGTTCTGATATTATAGTCCAGGCCTTATAGTGTTACATCGGACAGTGTTTCTTTGTTCCTCATTTTTTATCACATTTGACCATCTTATATCAAGATTCATTGTAAGCAACGGTTTTGAAAAACTTCGCAAAAATAATCTGGAATACAGAAAAATATTTAAAAAGTTTCCCTCAGTAGTCAAAACCAATATTTTTTAATAATAAATAGTTTAAATGTCATTTAAAACATTTCAATTTATTATAATATCTACTTACATTAATTATTTAAAATATGTACATATGTTTATTAAAGGTTAAACAATAAATGACATATGTATCAAAATTTTACTAGTAGTTCTAAGTTTATAATAATAAGGTCTAAATTAATATTATATATAAACAAACCATATGTATTGATGTAATTTACTTTCTAATTAATGTTCTTTATTAAATTGTTTACAAAATACTTCAAAATGAATTAAATATTATATGAATAAGTTAAATTAATTTACGGATTTTAGAAATGTTATCCAATAAACACGGCTTTTATTTTTCACATATTATTTTATTATTTCGAAGTTGGGAACACTTTCCTTATCATCTGTCGCACATTTGGCACAGACTCATAAAATTTATAACTATCTCTTATTTTTTTCCCCCACTATATTCTGTAGTATCAAAAGTTGAAATGACGTCAGAGTTGGATAGTATTGAAAAAAGTATAATATAAAATGGACTTAAGACGTTTGGGTCATCACTTGTATTTTCATCTATTATCTAGCATGTGTATTAATTACGATAAAAAATAATATGCCCTCCTTAAATATTTCCTTCCCCCCCCCCAGATTTTAAGAGCTAGCGCCGCCACTATGCTGGCCCTGTTTTTCAAACAATATATGCTTTATTTTTTTAGTATCCATAGTATTAATTTTCTTTGACAGTTCTGTAAATCTGTTTCAGGGGAGAGGCCATATGTCTGTGCCATATGTAAGAAGAGTTTCATTCAGAGCAGCGGCTTGTCTTCACACATGGCAACGCATTCTACAGTCAAGTCACATGTATGTACCGTTTGTAACAGAGCCTTTTCACAGGCAAGCAGTTTAGCCAGACATCTTAAAGGTCATACATAATAAGAAATTATTTTAAATGAATTATGTCCAATATTTCTAACCTCAAATAAGTAAACTCCCTAAATAAAGAAATAGCGCATAGTGGGTGTGGCTGGGCCTAAAGGGTTGCAAATATAACTTGTTTCCACTGATAAAAACAGTGTAGATAAAATAAAACTAAATATGACAGATGCAAATATTTAATTTAAAAATAGATTGCACATTTAATCATATGATACAATTTTATGTGTTTAATGCATAAATCAATACCATTTATTTATACTTTGATAACAATTCGTTTGAGAATAGTATTATTCATTTCTTAGCTTCGTGCGGAAATAGATTTTCAAATATAGTAACTTTTAACGACTGAAGCTTTTGATCATTTTGTTTAGCAAAAGCCCTCGGTAAAAAGCTCGGTACAACTTCAAAAATTCCATTTACAGTCTGTTCCAAACGGTTAAGCGGAACTAAATGGGAATTTAGTTCTTTTAGGTTGTCACGAGAAGGGACCTTGCTTGGGTTATTTCATTTTTCACGTTGGAATGTCAAAATTTAAAATTCCAACAATGAAACCATGGAAACGAATGACATATGTCAAAATTAAATATTTTTTTTAGATATTTTAATGACAAAAATATAAATAAATGGGAAATTTGTATTAAGAATGACACAAAAAATCAAAATATAAAGAAAATGACATTTTAAAATGATATTAACCTTAACCAAAAAATGTTTATTGTAAGTATGATTTACAAAGCTTAACCCTGGACAGACACACTTATTTTTTTAGACGTAAAAGACACAGTGAGGTTTGGCAGACCCTATATATATATTTTTTTAATTTAGTTATTTATTAGAACTTTTTTTTCACCCAATCATTTTCATAAACTGTAAATAATGTACAGTCTGTTCCAAACGGTTAGGCGGAACTAAATGGGAATTTCGTTCTTTTAGGTTTTCACGAGAAGGGACCTTGCTTGGGTTATTTCATTTTTTCAAGTTGGAATGTCAAAATTTAAAATTCCAACAATGAAACCATGGAAACGAATGACATATGTCAAAATTAAATTATTTTTTTTTTTCATATTTTAATGACAAAAAACTAATTAATGGGAAATTTGTATTAAGAATGACAAAAAATCAAAATATAAAGAAAATGATATTAACCTTAACCAAAAAATGTTTATTGTAAGTATGATTTACAAAGCTTAAACAAAACGGCGAAAAGCACGATTTAAACGATGAAAGTAACTAGATTGCAAAATCTAGTTCCGCTTAACCGTTTGGAACAGACTTTATTTAAGATAGCAAATACAAAACAAAATCATAAATAATTGTATTTTTTTGTCAAAATACGAAAATAAAATATTACACATTTTGTAAGTTATAATGTTTTTATTAAGATATAAAAAAATTACAATTATTATAAAATAAAAATACATAATACAATAATAATTCTGTTTGGCATTGAAAACATCTGTTTGCCCTGTGTTCAAGGCAGTATGGCTTTCTGCACGACAAACAGAGAAATTGGGTCTTTCTGTCCCTAGAAACTAACTTACATAGAAGATATTTTTTGTTATAAAATGGAGCACTTTTACAGAACGGTCACAATACAACTTTCACTAGGTTATACTAGACTGAAAATGAATTTACATTGGGGTTGGATTAGGTACAATAGCTTTCGAGCATGCGTACGCAGATTTTTATACCTGCGTGGGTTTTAAAGACCCCACTGTGTCTTTTCAGGGTTAAACAAAACGGCCGAAAGGCACGATTTAAACGATGAAAGTAACTAGATTGCAAAATCTAGTTCCGCTTAACCGTTTGGAACAGACTGTAGATAATAAGACCTCAATTTATAAAGTGTTGTAAAAAAATTGCTACGTGATGAAAAAAAATATATATATTTTCTAGAATTATCACTACTTATCATTTAAAATTACCATATATTATTAAAAGCGACCAACCTTCGCAGCCCTGTGTTGCAATTTATTGATACCCTTGGAAATAAAATATCCATTCTACACACATCAATTTATTTTTTTGAAAACTTTTACATTACCAACTGTAAAACATATTTTTCAAAATGAAAATATTGATAAAATCTTCACAAAAACGTACAAAATTACGAGCTGTTAATAGAAACAAAAGAAAAAACCTAGAAGATGGTGGGTTAGAACGTTTGCGGTTCTAAGCGGAACGGTTACATGTGAATATGAAACACATAACCAATACATTTCCTGTTTTGGCTACAACTAAACAGTTGGCAATTACTAAATAGATAAAAATATACTTAGAATTCCCTAAAAAATTGGTAAAAAATAGTTCTATTTTCAAAATAGACCAATTTATTGATGAAATTTGAACAATCAATAAATTGAAGGTCGAAATAAGAAACGAATAATATACAAAAGTATTAAAATATATTAAATGTAACAGTTCCTTCAACAATAATTGCAGGCAGAACCAGTGACAGCGACATAGGCACAGGGCGCACATTTCACTACCAAAGGTAATAAAATTTGTCATCGAACAGGGGAACCAGTGTTCCCCATCAAACACTCAGGCACCAATTTTACAACAATGGTTTGCGCTACTTTCATCTAGGGATTTTATGTATAAGTACCAATGAAGTTGCATTTTAAATTTCTTACAAATCAATGTATTTTAACAGTACTAGAGGTTCGAAATATTGGATCTTGTATATTTAATGAGTGCTGAAAATAGTGTTTTATTTTATTTATTTTTTATATAGTACAATGAAAGAACAATAATAGGTTTACCGCTTTTTCAAAGATATAACTAACTAGTTAATTTTATTGAAATAAGATGTTCCTAATCTTTTGACTCATTGCGTTCGTATTACCTCAGCAGTTTTCCGCGACTCTCTTAGGCCAAAAATATTTAAGTCCTCACAAATTACTAGTCGTTCTTCAGAAAATATCACGTGTCAACGGATCGTGTTTTGTGTGCCAAGGCTATAAGTTTATTTTTTTAGAGTACTCCCTCCGGTGAATAGAGTGGAGAACAACATGTTTGAAAATATTTTTGTATTCTGTAAGTCGCGACAAATAAAAGTAATTTTTATAAAATAATAAAAGTATATTTTCTTCATTAATCTTCCATTTAAGAGTTAGATAGTTAGTTAAAAATTATGGCACACAGCAACGGTGGCTATTTGTTTCTAACGCAGCCCATCTAAATGACTACTGCATATTAAAAACAATAAATAAAATACGCATATCTGTCTTTTAAGAAATTTAATCTGATATCACAGATTAAATTAAAAATATATATATTAGGGGTACCGGAAAGAAATCCATTAGTTTAGAATACATTTTTTTTTTTTACTGAAATTTTTAGTATGTCTACTTACAAAATATAATTTCCATCATTATTTATTACGGCTTCCCAACGTTGTATTAATTTTTCGATACCCTCTCTGTAGAAGTTTTCTGGTTTTGACTTAAAATAATTAATCAGGTGATTTTCTACATTCTAAATTTCTATTTCGAAATTTTTTTTCTCTGTACAAAAAAATAAACAATTTCGTGCCAAACTTAAAACAGATATAAAAATTTCATATAATAACTATATTAAATCCTGTGAATCTTCAATTATATCAGACCCAAAAAAATTTTGGACGTTTGTCAATTCTAAAAAATCAAGTTCATGAAACCCTAGTATTATGTCTTTTAATAATGAAAACTTTTCTACCATTCCGAGTATGGCAAATAAATTTGAATATTGCTTTCAAAGTGTCTTTTCCTCCGTCTGTTCGTCCTCTTCCTCTACTTCTTTTAATAGCAATACTCTACTTAAAAATGTCTCCAATATTTCTGTCTATCATATATTTCTACTGATGATATAGAAAATGACTTATATAGTGATTATATAGTGACTTATATAGACATTTATATAATGATGATATTAAAAAACTATGAAAAATAACTTATCATGCGGTCTAGACCTTATTCCAAATTTAATAATCGGAGACTGTGTCACACCTTTTTCAGAAGCACTCTTCCACATTTTTAATTTATCTAAAAACCAGTACTTTTACTTCTAAATGGAAACTGGGACGATTCACTCCCATACACAAATCTGGTGATAAAAGTCTTATAAAAGACATGTTCCGTAGACCTAAATAGGTGAAATCGGAAGGCGCGAGATCGGGTGAATACGGTGGATGTGGAATAATTTCCCAGTTTTTCGCGGGTTATTTTTACTGAGTGAGAACGTGCATTGTCATGATGAAAAATTATTCCTTTTCGGTTAAATAAATTTGGACGCTTTCCCATTAGTTTCTGATATGATAGTTTCAACAATTAGAGAGACTAGATATAAGAGCATGTACCAAGCCTAATTAGATACTTTGTACGTAGGACTTTGTCTAAATGACAAAAAAAATTTTTTTTATTAAATACCACGAAATGTTTTCATTTAAAAACATTTATTTTGGACCTTAAAGGGTTAAAGAGCTTCAGTTGATACCCAACCCAAAATTTTAAAACAATATTTATTTTTACGTTGAATGCATATTTGTTTACATTTTTCCCGTTATGTATTTTTTTGAACTCTCTATAGTTTTCCTATATGTGGGTCAAAGAGTTGTACAAACATGCCAAATTTCAACTTTCTATGTTCAGCAGATAGGCAAACATATAAGTGACTTTATAAAGATGTTTTGGTCATACCTACAAAACCCTTAATAGAGATATATTCTTTACGTTTACCTATGGGAAATACGGTGAGGGTTTTCACAAACTGCATTAAAACAAAAAATGTTTTAAAAATTATTCTTCGTTCGTTGATGTCCTAAAAAAAAATGAATAAAACAAAAACATTTCGACGAATTAATTTATATTCGTTAATCTACGGCGGTGAAACTACTGAAGAACGTTTATGGGTTGATGAAATAAGGATTGGACATCCCTAGACTATTTACAGTTTGGAGATCGCTTATCTAATTTTAAACTTAATTTTAATGGTATATTATTTTGCTAATCGATAAACCTACTCAGTAATTTTTCATTCTGAACGTTTTCAACCTATTTTCAGCACTGCATTATTACTCCATAGACCATATTTATGTTATTTTGTATATATATATGTGTTCAAAATACGTGTGTATTACTTTAGTTAATTTAAATTTTTTTGTTTATACATTATAGAATAATTTATAAAAGAAATATTACAAATATTAATTTAATAGTGTGTTTTTATTATATTGTTTACCCAATACAGAGTGCTCAAAATTAGTGGCTACATAAAGTGGCATCGCTAACAGTGGTGTTACTTGGTGCGGTAATGTATGATGTCATCTTTTTCTCATAAAAAAATCTTTTATTTTGTATATAGGATTAGAACTAATCTATCTCAGGTCAGTTATTTAAAAGTGACTCGTATGCTTTTTGAAAGATGAGCGCGGCCAAAATACCTGCGACCCGCTTCCATCTTTTCAATTATTCAAGAAATTATTTTGATAAATCTGAGATGTCTAAAAGAGACCGACGAAGCAAAATATATGTCTTTTTAATATGTCACTTTATTAAGCACTTCATGTTGCCTATAAGTTATTAGACAAATAAGCCTATTTATTAGCAACCTAATAACTATTTCGGGGTGGAACTCTCGGAAAAAAAATTATGTTGCTAATAAACTTATTGGACAGTTTATTAGCAACTGGAACTCTCGACCCTAGGTGAATCTGAGGTACTATTTAATATTTTATGCAGTGTAACTAAGTCTGCAATAGTTCTCCGGTCTTCTAGGCTTAATACTCTAAAATAATGACAGGTAGTAAAATATGAGTTACCACTAATTGGACTCCTAATTGACAGATGCCTAAATAACCTTTTTTGAATTTTCTCTATTCTTTTATTGTGTTTTTACTTGCCCGACCTTAATATATAAGGGGCAAGTATTGTAATCGCGAAAATTTTCGATGTCGGGATTTTGACTGATGACCACGTTTCAGGGTCCAGGGAATCCAAAAAAACTATTTTCGAAGTGCCGTCCGTATGTGTGTGTGTCTGTGTGTGTGTGTGTGTGTCTGTGTGTATACACGATAACTCAAAAACGGTGTAACTTAAAGAGTTCGTTCTGGTCCTAAAAAATTCTCCTAATAACTGGGAAGAACCTTATTGTTTTTTATTAAAATCCGAAACCGGAAACGAAAGTTATTAAACATTAAAATTTAAGAAAATTCGTAACTAGTAAACCAAGCCTTGGACAAAAAATTGTATTAGACATAATTTGATGTATTTTTGAAGATTTACATAAATCTTTTTTTAAATTAAAAAAAAAATATGTTTTTTTTTATGTGAGGGCAAGTCTAGCGGAGGCCTTCCTTCGCCACTGGTTTATATTGTGGATTCCAAATTGAGCTACAACAGCTCAGTTCACTTAACACATAGGCATTATAAAGAGCGATTATCTGCAAATAGAAGAAATTTACTATTTTGAACATTTTGTTATATTTTAAGAACTACTTTCATTATACCATTCTTAAATTCTAAAAACACAAATTTTTGCATTATGGAAAAGGCATAGCCTTCATCTGACAAAATATGAATTGAAACTCCGAATGTTTTATAATATAATATATAATAATAATTCATTTATTTACCATATTAATTACAGTTAAGAAAAAAAATATATATATAATTATCGACCGTAAATAAATGTACTTAAATTTAAATTCTAATAATATAGGAGTACAGTAATTTTAAGAGTAAATCATAGGTAAAGATCAACATATTTAAAAAATTCAACAGAATCAACAAATGATATATGATTCTTAGATATATTTTTGTTTAATCAATTAAGTAATATGGGCAGAAACTGCAAAATCGATATTTTCATATTTAATAATTAGACTAATTTTACTATCATTTAATCGATTAAAATCTAATAAATGTGTATCTAAAGATCATATTATTTGTTGATTCTATTGTATTATTTTTTCTAAATTCGTTACTCTTTATGAATTATTTACAAATAGAGTGATTTCTTTGCACATACAGTGTAAGATCTTCTTAATTTTACTGTAGTGAACCGTAGAACCGAATCTAGCTATTTTGACGCCCGGGGCAATGCCAGCCAAACTGCACCCTTTTATTAGAATGTGCAATGGCGTACCGAAGTGGAGGGTTGGGTACTCGTGCACCCCCCCAAGGACAACAATCAGACCAATTCTGTAACTCAGTTACTATGATCATAGTAACTAAATTTGTCTCTATGAGCAAGGTCCGTTACTATCATGAATAAAAGTCATTATACTTTTTATAATATTTTATCTTGTAGTAACGTTACTACACAGTAATTTTTTACAGAATTGATCTGTATATCAACAGAAATAAAGAAATATAATTTTAAAAATCTGTTTAATTTTATTATATGCGTAAGTATTTTTCTGATTTTATTAGAAATTAACAATATGAACGTATTTAGAAACGCTTGAAATTTACTACAGTACTGGTATATCTATATAAGAAATTTTTACCTGAAATACACAATAATAAATTATTTAATTAAAGTAATTTCATTATTGTAATCATTGTTTAGTGTCAAAAACTTTTATTTATAATAATTTTCAATTAACATATTCGATAGTATTGAATTATTATTACGTGCAAGATTTTAAGTTTTCAGATTTAGGCTTAACGCTACGTACAACCCCCAGAGATTATTAGTTTCTTATACAAAACTAACAATCTGAAATAAAATTAGTGATAATCTATACATCAAATTTTGTACAGAATTTTTATCTATCTAACAGAATATTTTTGATTGTAGAAAAACATATTGTAAAATTGTTATTGCTCAATAACTTAATAATAGGTATAACTCAACAAAGTTCTGTAATTTTTTAAATATATTTGTGGGTTTCAAATAATTTTTATATTTATATAGTTTTGTGTAGAAATGTTCAAATAATACGTCAATATATATATATATTTTTTTTTTTGGCATGATTGTTTATAGTTTAGAGCCTTCGTCGAAAAATATTAGGCTTGATGATAATGAAATGCCACTTGGTACAAGTATTCTTTACATAAAATAAATCATTTTTATCTGCAGCACCAATATTAAGAACCACGGCAGATTCGAGATGGCGGCAGAAGTAGATTACCAAGTACAATAACTATAAGTATTTTTCACAATAGAACAAAATATCTCCAAACCTATTTGTAGAATAAAGCTTTAGCTACAATTTGCCGCATGGTACACAAATATGCGTCGAATGGTTTACAAGATGGCGTCTATAACGCAAGTTGTTTATTTACAATTACATGACAGTTCTTTTTACAACTAAAAATATCCTATTATATAGATAAAAATTCGCTGAAAATTTTGATGTATAGATTGTTACTAATTTTATTTCAGGTTGTTAGTCTTGTATAAGAAACTGTACGGTTGTGCGCACCCTTAAACCAAAATTCGTCCTAAATTCCCCTATTAGGATAGATCGGAATACACTGTTGGAAATCCAGAAGTAGTAATCATACAATGTTCACGTGATCATTTTGTGGACCTCACATTGTTCGTCGGCTGTTGAGCACTTAAATTTATGTGAGTGCCAATAGGGTAACGATTTCAATCTTTCACGTGATTTTATTACTATTTCTGCATTTCGGACAGGGTAGAGTTTGCGAAATTCATAATTTTTATTAAATTAATCCCTGACATTTATCATCTTAATGAACAAAGTTGTCGTAATAAGAATGATAATTAATATTCTTTTCTTTTCCTTGTGCATGTTCCTTCTTATAATTCAACACTTCAGCCCAATACAATGGTGGATACTTCATCTCTATATTTTCTTCATTCTTTTTAGTTAAAGTATTGATTATAGTTTTAATAGATGATGAAATTAGTTCGATTATACTCAATATAGATCCCCCCAAACATAGGGAAAATAATCCACCAATGACAGCTATAAAAGCATTTTGGTCAATGTATCGAATCATTTTATATTTCATGCACCAACTGTTAGCGAAGTAGACTCTTATAGCACTAGTTTCTTCGGGGATACCAGTCCTAAAATAAACAAAATTACAAATTGTGTTAGTGATTATTTTTATAAATTTTTACATGTTTTTGTAGAAGACTGTCTCTGTTGTTCCTGTGTAACTTATATAATTACACTCAGGGAGACAGTCACATACAATTTCATTGTCCCTGACTTCTGAAAATATATACATTACTGTTACATTTTATACAACAACTTATGTTCAGAACTTAATTTATAAATAGACAAACATTTGCCTAGGGTCCGACAAATGTACTGCTGTAGTGGTCTTTCAAAGTACCGTTTTCTTCCCTTTTTTTGCACTTAGCTTTCATAAAACATTTTCCAAAAAAAAAAAAAAAGAGTTGTACAAGCATTCCAAGTTGTAACTTTGTCACTTTTTTTTTTCCTTCTATTTGTTGGCATTACCAGCTTTGGCTATTAGCCAGATATAAATAAATGCATTACAGGATTTTAAAATTATATTTATAATTTGATATTTTCTGCTTTAATATAGTTATAAATAATTTCATTAATATCTAGAACTTTGCAACTTGATACTACAGATAAAATTTATAAAATATCGTTAATTTTTGAAAAATTAAAATCTGATTAAAAATTTCTAACTTACTATTCCGATTCATATAGCGAGTAATAGAGTGCTTTTCTCAGGATTTGAGATCAGTGGCCTTATCGTATACACGCCAAACAATGTCGTAAAACCAATCGCAACGCAGTTTGCAGCCGGTTTTACGTCCGTTACTTAGCAACCAAGCGACTGTACGCATTCTGGTTTCTGCGCAGGTGACGTACTGGCCTCAACTCCTGAGAAAATCACTCGACGAACTACACCGACATATACCGTATGTCCTTTTCCGACTTGCAACATAGAGCTTTCCCATGTTAAATTTTCTATTGCATATTCTATCTCCACTATGAGTTTTAGACAAAAATTTTATTCATAAAAATTGTTCAGTATTTTTATCCTAACTTGTTTGTAAAATGGCACACAATATTTTTTGTATTTATATCTGAAAATATCAGTTGCCATACACAAATGAAAAACAAATTAAAAATGTAAATGTGAACAGAAATTTCTACAATAAATAAGTTTTTGTTTAGCTAATAATGGAAATATATTTGAAAATTTAATTTAGTTGTAAGTTGTATTATTTTATTTTGTAAATGTATGTTTAACCTGAAAATAAACTTTATTTGTCGCTTGATTTTCATTTGTGCATGGCAACTGTTATTTTCAGATATAAATTCACAAAATATTTTGTGCCTTTTTTTAAACAAATTGGGATTTTTTTATTCAAAATCGGGTACATTCTGTTGAGACTAAAATACTGAACAATTTTTATTGATAAAGTTTTTATCTAAAACTCATAGTAGAGATAGAATATGTAATGGAACATTTAACATGGGAAAGCTCTATGTTGCAAGTCGAAAAAGGACATACGGTAGAGTAACGAGATTGAGGGAACGAAAGTAGAAAAAATAAAAATATAAGCAGTAAAAAGGTCAATTAGTTATAAAGAAAATATAACTAGACACCCAGTGAAGCACGGTTACTTAATGAATGTTGGAAGGAAAGAGATGAACAGAGAAAAATAGTATTAACGTGGGAGGCAACTGAAGCAGTAAGGAGGAACAGATTAGATGAGCAAGGATTGCTAGAAATGATAGAAAGAATAAAAGACGTACAACACCAAGAACTAGATATTAAAATACAGGAATCAAGATATAACAGTAAATTTCAGAAAACTTAGGACATCGCAACTACCACTATACCTGAAAGAGATTGGGAATAGGGGAAAAAAATTTAATTGCACGTTTCAGGTGTGATAACGATGAGAGAGAGAAAGCATTTTTATGAAGGAAGAAGAAAAAATGGCAGGATGTGTAGAAGCAAGAGAAAATTGAGCATATGCTGGAGGAATGCGGCGAAATAAGAAGCAGGAAAGAAACAAGATATGAGGTTGAGTGAAAGTAGAGGAGGTTGTGCATGGATGGAGAAGCATATGCATGGATTAAGGATGTAATAATAAGACGGAATGAGGTTAACGACATTGAAAACAAGAGAAGAAAAAACTAAAATAAACTACGGAATCAAAAAATCCAGAGACAGATTAACTGTTAAACAGATTTCAAGCCAAAAGGCTGAAATTAAATATTGTATTTTAAATCATGTGATTGAGGGAATTTTCAATGTAAATATAAATTAAACTGTAATAAATTTAAAAATAAAAATTGCATTGAACATTAGCGAGTAGTACTCTGATGTTTTACAAGACCTAGAACAGCCGGACCCAAGTACAATAATAAGGGCGTGACGATAATTATTTTCTTTCATGACACATGACTAAAATTCAAAATTGTTAAAAAAATGAACAATAATAGTCATTCAAGATATATATTTTTTATAGTGTTATTATAAAATTACATTTGGGCCCCTTTTGCTCCTTATTACCAGCGGCCAGAGTTATAGTTACCTTCATTTAACACCATTTTTATAGTAATAGCTCCAAATATATCTGAAAATTAATATTATGTAAATAAATAAATAAAATATTATTAATTTTAATATTAATATTGTAATTACGGATTGTAATTTTACAGACTTTCTCGTTACCGGTAAACAATAAAAAAAATATATTTACTTTGGCTTTTTATTGCCGGTAAATCTCAACGCATATTAACATTATTTATTATAACAGCAATAAATAACACATTTTTCTGATTAAAAATTAGAAATTATAAGAAAAGAATAAATGTTATTCTTACATGTTTTTACATACCTTCAAGAAAATAGTAACAATATAATAAATAAAATCTTTGTATTTGTTTGTTTTCTTACTTGAATTACCGACTACAGCATTTTTATATATGAGAAGGTAAAACCCAAAGTGATGTCACATTAAAAAAAAAAACTGACTACAGGCTATTCCAAACGATTAGGCGGAACTAAATGGGAATTTCATTCATTTAGGTTGTCAGGAGAAGGGACTTTACTGAAATTTAAAATTCCAACAGTGAAACCATGGAAACGAATGACTTATGTCAAAATAAAATATTTTTTACCTAGTTTAATGACAAAAAATAAATAAATGCGAATCAGGACAAAGGGCAGTGGACAAAAAGGCTCATCTCCAGCATACCAGAGTGGCTGGCCTGCAAGTTCAGGAACATAGACTACTATGTCACGAAAGCCCTAACAGCCCATGGGTCTTTTAAGTCCTTCACCCTGAAGATTGGAAAGGACCAGGACGACGACTACCTACTGCGGCGCAGTCGACACAGCCAAACATACACTATTCGTATGCGGGAAATGGACTCCAGAAAGATTGCGAGCATACATGGTACAGGAGAGAACCTGACACCCGACAACATGGTCCAGGTTATGCGGCACTCCAGGGAAAACTGGAAAAAGGTGCGGCAGATGCTGACAGCCATTATGAAGAGGAAGGAGACAGACGAACGAGAAAGACAGAATACGGGAATGTGAGGATAGATTGAGCTAGCCTGATCCCTCCAAGTTGAATATCACCACAGATAGTTCCTTGGTGGGAAAAAGGGGGCACGCAGGGTTTTTAGTCGGTAGGCCCATTGAAAGAGATTCCGACACTACCAAATTGGTGTCTTTAAAGATGTTCCCCTGAATAAAAAAAAACATACAAATCTGTTAAATGCAATAATGGAGCATGTCGTACATATCTCATCCTGGCCACAGGTTACACAAATAATAGCATCAATTTAATTTATATAAATTATAATGATGAATATAAATTAATATAATGATTATATTATGCTTATCAATATAATTTCTTAAAAAGTGGGTACATATTTATAATTCTAACGTTGGCGGCGCTGCGTACAACAGTTAATGGTCAACGAGAAGCGTATATGTCAGAAGTTTTTTCTTAATATTTATCTGTTCAAACAATATTTTGGCAAAAAAGCACTGTATTTAAGTCACTATATTTAAAAATACGTCTTCATCACATAAACTGCAGCACAACACACTAAAAATATTATACAAATATACGCTTCTGTTTAATTTATCTAGTCGCCACCAGATGTCTCACAGTTATTTGGAGTCGCGAAGAGCAGTATCAAATTAATAAGAATTTCAAATAAAGCAAGTAAATGGTTATGAACGAAAAAAAAAACATTCTTTTTCAATATAACTCAAAAACTATTCTTCATAACCACTTCCAGTTATTTTGTTAAAAAGAGCTTAAAAACCTGCAGAAAAGCTGCGTTTATGCAATGCTTTTATTTTGGATTTTGAGAAATAATTATCTGAATTTTGTCAATGTTGGAAAGGGCCTTGAAATCTTTTTTGCAGTAATTTGTCTATGAACAATATTGAATAAAATAAAGCAAAAATTATGTAATTTAGTGGACCTGAACCGAAATTACGACAGTTTTTAAAATATTACAATTTGTGCATTATTGTAATAGCATTTCAATCCCCCAGCCTAGGAAGCCCTGGATTGTGGAAGGACGGTGAGAGTGGGGAAGCATGAGTTGTCTCATGTTGTTAAGACGTGCTACAAACTATATACTCTAATATTTATTTAATGTTACTGACCTCGGATTTGTTCTGGTTTATTCTTATACATATATTCAGTTAGCTTTATTTTGAAGATATATATGTATTTAAATAAATATATTTATTTTATAATCAACTTAACTGAACATATTTCGTTCGAAGAACGGGTATTCTGCTAATATTATATAAAATTAATTATTAAAAGTGAACATATAAGGATAATATATTGATATATAATTATAAGAACCTTCATTGCGAATCCTTCAGCTAAACATCGAGGGAATTTCTAGCACAAAATGCCAATACCTCTCCAAAATAGCAACGCAAAATCGAATCCATCTAATCGCTCTACAGGAAACACACATAGAAAACGAAATCGAATATAACACTAGAGGACTGATCCCTGGTTACAGCTTAGTCGACTATATTTGCCATAAGCATTATGGCTTAGCCACTTACGTTCGTGAAAATATTCAAAATCACACTCGACTATCAAAAGCAACCCAACAGAATGTATCTTTTATTGCCATTAACATAGCTGGAATAAACGTCACTAATCTATACAAACCACCAAATTTAAATTGGCCTGACAATGCAGTATCTATTCACTCCCACCCTGCCATCTATCTTGGAGATTTTAATTGTCAACACACTTTCTGGGGATATAGGGACAACAAACAAAATGGCGAGTCTCTACTGCAATGGGCAGAAACAAACAGCGTCCATCTTGTATTCGATGCCAAAGACAAAGGAACATTTCACTCAGCAAGGTGGAAAGCAGATTATAATCCAGACCTCTGCTTCTCCTCGCTTGACAACTACCAACAGCCCTTGCACATATCAAGAAGGATACTGGATAGCTTCCCTCATAGCCAACATCGTCCAGTCATTCTAAATATTGGTAGACGTGTAGAGTTTCTTCCCACCCTCAGAGTGCCTCGTTGGAACTTCTTAAAGGCGAACTGGAGAGAATATGCGTTGCAAGTTGATTCTGTCCTCCGCTGGGTTCCTCCTTTAGCAACTAATTATGACAGGTTTGTCGCTGTTGTTAAGTCTTCTGCGAAGCACTGGATCCCAAGAGGGTTTCGTAAGGAATACATCCCAGGCTGGTCTAAAAAGACAGAAGAATTGTTCCGCGAATATCAGTCCACACACGATCCAAAAACCGCCGATAAACTCTTAGAATCACTGGATGTAGCCAGAAGAAGTAAATGGCGTGAAACGATTGAGAACATGGACTTCACGCGCTCTAGCCGCACAAGCTGGAATCTACTAAGAAAGCTTGGCGCAGCTAGCAAACCGCCGGCAATAAAAGGGACAGTTAAACCTAATCAAGTTTCCTCACATATAATTAAGACCTCAAATCAGATTAGTACCAACAAAGTTTTTGCCAAACAGTTTAGACGTGATCTACACAGAAAACGCATTCTCGCACTGAAAAGTAGAGAAGAACCTACACTCTTCACGCTGGAAGAACTTAATATAGCAATCAACTCCCTAAAAATTAAAAAAGCTGCTGGCCTTGATGGAATATTTCCAGAGTTAATAAAGAACCTAGGACCGGCTGCAAGAACTTGGCTACTTAGGTTCTACAACGACATTCTTTCCACCGAACGGCTCCCAAAGGCTTTCAGCTCATCAAAAATCCTAAGTATTTTAAAGCCAGGCAAAGAAGAATCTGAACCAGCTAGCTACAGACCTATTGCCCTACTCAACATCAATTATAAAATTCTTGAAAGGCTAATCTTCAACCGCATTTCTGACACAATTGATGAACACATTCCACCAGAACAAGCTGGTTTTAGAGCAAATCGTAGCTGCTGTGATCAAGTGGCTGCACTTGCTACTCACATTGAAGCAGGATTCCAACAGAAACTTAAAACTGCAGTTGCATTTGTTGACCTCTCCTCTGCTTTTGATACCGTGTGGACAGACGGTCTCGTTTTGAAACTGCACAATATACTACCGAATAATAAAATGGTCAATCTAATCGAAGCCATGCTGAAAAACAGACAGTTTCAAGTGTATCTTAATGGGGAAAAGAGTAACTTTAGAACATTGAAGAACGGTCTTCCGCAAGGTTCTGTGCTGGCTCCGATTCTGTTTAATTTATATATAAGCGATATGCCACTTACTACAGGACGAAAATTTGCGTATGCCGATGATCTTGCCATTGCTGTGCAGTGCACACATGCAAAAGGAGCTGAGAATCTACTTACCGAAGATCTTGAGATACTCAGTAATTACTACAAACTTTGGCGTTTAAAACCTAACCCACAAAAAACTGAAGTAACACTCTTCCATCTGAGTAATAAATATGCAAACGAAGAACTGTGTGTGTTATTCAATGGCACTAAAATCAAACACAACCACACCCCACGCTACCTCGGAATTACTCTAGATCGCTCATTGACCTTTAAACACCATATGGAAAATGTAGGTCTAAAACTTAAAACTAGAAATAACCTAATCCACAAGCTGGCAGGAACGTCGTGGGGCTGCGATGCCCATACCCTCAAAACGTCTGCAGTTGCCCTGCTCTATTCCACAGCAGAGTACTGCTCCCCAGTCTGGAAGAACAGTGCTCACACAAACAAAATTGACATCCAGCTGAATACAGCAATGCGAACGATCACTGGAGCCACACGTTCCACACCCTCAGAATGGTTACCTGTACTGTCTGGCATATGCCCTCCTACTATTCGGAGAAACAAAGCTGCCGTCACAACCTGGCAAAAATTTGGAAGCAACCACAGACTACCAATACATGAAGACCTATTAAATCCTCCAAATCACAGGCTTAAATCCCGTAATCCTATTTGGAATGATCCCATCTTTAATACTGCTTATAACGCTAAAGATGAATGGTCTAAAGAATGGGACATTTTCTCTCATCCCAACAAAATTTTAATCTCAGATCCCAATGTTCAGCCAATTGGTTACTCGCTACCCCGCTCGGCTTGGGTAAGATTAAATAGATTAGTCACCGGCCACGGTAGATGCAACTACATGCTCCATAAATGGGGCTTAGCCGACTCTCCCGCTTGTGACTGTGGCGCGCCTCTACAGACGATGAAACACATCGCAGAAGAATGTCCTCAACGTGCTTTCCCGGGTGGTCTCCAATCTATAGTACAATTGACCAATGAAGCGATCCAATGGCTTACAAATTTAGATATAAATATTTAATGTATCAGTTACCATATTTTCTTTGTAATTTAATATCTAAGAAATTCAAATGTACCATACGAAAATAAAAATAATAAATAAATTAATATTCATTTAATTCATCTAAGGTACTGAAATAAGCCCTTAAAAATCAAAGGTTATCTAAGTATTATTGTTTAGTATGGGTATTACCAGTAGTAAAAAGTCAATTGCCAGTAACAAAAGCGTTACAATTTTAGCCTGTTTACCGAAAACGGTAAAACCAAATTACAATCCTTAAATATAATATGTTAAAAATACTTACGATCATTCTTTTTCAAGCACGGTACATCAAGAAGAGAGCATACGGTCAAATTTCCTGCATATTTAACAGTTTTACTTTGTTAAAACATATTTTATACTTTCTAGGACATTTAATATTAATTATACGTACCGAGATTTGGAAAATAATGCGGTACACAGTTGCAAATTTTTGCGTAAGCTTTCATCTTACACTGTTGAATACAATTTGGGAAACAATATTCCTTCGACCAAAATGTTGAGCTCTGTCACAAAAAAAGAACAATTATTCTGCATTTAAGTAGTGAAGAAGATGCAGATAACGAAAAAGATCAATGTTGGGAGTTTTTCTTTACAGAAAGACAGTTTACTGAATTTTACATAATGCCGGGTTTACATTAAATTAGCTCGCCCATGCACTATACTTTGCCGTAACTAAGATAGTAGTTAATTATTTAAAATACATACACACAAAGTGACACTATCTTTATACGACTTGACTAATTTTCAAAAACTGGAAAAGTTTATTTTTCACGATTTTCTTTTTGATAATTTTGTCCCGGTCGCATTAAGGGATGAGGCAAAGAAATTTTACCTTACTTGCCATCCAAAGATGGCTAACTATTTTTTTTTTCGGTTTTTCCCTACCATTTAGGGGTGGTTTTAAGTTTTTTTAGGGAGTACAACAAACAAAATCTTTGTTAAGGGCTAGAAGAAATGCCGCCAAAAGTCGTAGAATGCTTTTTCCCCGATTTTCCCTACCGCTTTGGGGTAATTTTGAATTTTTTGGGTTATGCGATTTTTCGATATTTTGATTTTTTAGGGGGAGCGACGTATAAAATCTACCCTCAGGGATAGGGTAGGGTTCGCCGAAGGTAGCTGACCACATTTATTCCGAACTTTCCCTACCGCTTACGGATAATTTTATTTTTTCTGTATTTCGCGATTTCGTGTCTTTCGCGATTTTTTCAAGCCAAACCACATATGTCGCGAACTGTAGTTTTTTCACGATTTTCTTTTTAAATAATTTTGCCCTGGTCGCAGGAGTGGGTGAAATAAGCAATTTTTAACCTTGTGATGAATCCAATAAAACACCGTGACGGCCACCGCTATATTGGCGACCTAGATACGGCGTTTCAGTATACTCGGGAAGGGTTGTTTGCAAAAATTGCAGCTGGGGAGGGTGGATGTTGTATCCCTCTTCGCCCGTCCTTGGTCTTCTGAGGGGTAGCGGTTCTCAGAAGTATGGGATTAGGTTGTTGGAATTAACACGCGTGTTGATTGTTTAAAAATATTGTTTACTATGACTCACCATACAATTCATATTTTTGGAAAATTATACTAACTCAGAACTCTTATAAAAATATATTCCAATCAAATTCTAACACTTAACAGTCTCATCTTTCGCTCTTAACCGTCCGACCCCGATTCCCCGAAATCTCACGTTCCCGGGTCTCCCTATGTTGAGAAATCGCGATTTTAGATACATTGTTATATTTTTAGCGGTTGAAATGAACAAAAGTACTCAGGGTTAAGGGCAAGTCCACCGAATGCAAGCGAGCCCGTTTAGACTGAATTTTTCTTATCTAGTAGGGTAGTTTCATTTTTCTGCTTCCGGGTACTATACTTTCTCAAGGTTTCACAAATCTGCATCACTATATTTAATTATGTATACAAATAATAAAAACTATCCTTACATATCAGGGTGAATTATGCAAAGGTAAAAGAAGCCATTTTTGCATTATTTTTATTTTTTTATTTTTTTCAATTTTAATAACTACCATGTGTCACGTAGTCAGTGTTACGTTTAGACCGCTCACCATAAAACAGTTAAATAAAAATAAACTGTTTTATGGCCTGTTGGTAAAGAAAAGAAGTTATCCCTAACTCAAATTAAAATGGTAGGTTGATTTAACTCGAGTTAGGCATAACACGAGAGGATGTTGATGAGTCTGCTAGTTAGTTCATTTTCATTTCATTATATGCCAACGGAGTGGCCGAGCGCATTAAGTCGTACGGTTTTAGACTGTTAGAAACAGGCGTGACTGGGCGGCCAGTGGTTCGAGCCTGCTTCTTTGGTGATATTATTCGGGCAAGAATAATATGTTTACATTACTCTCATTTTCACAATCATTCACCCCCTCATCCAGGTGTAGGAGCTCGCCCCCGGGCATCGGCGATTAGCCTCGTTGCAGAAATAAAGGCTGATGTAAAATAAATATAATATAATAATAATAATAATTTCATTATAAGTAATCTTGTACAAAAATAAATGTTTATCTAGAAAGCATGTATACAGAGCCGGCGCAAGGGTATGTGGCGCCCGCAGGCAAGATCGGATTGAGCGCCCCCCTAGAACAAAAAAGGTCCTCACTTTAAAATTTTCAATGAAGACCTAAACAAAAAAAAGTCCTCACTTCTCAATTTCAAACGAAGATCTAAAACAAAAAAGGTCCTCACTTCTAAATTTCAAGTGAAGACCTAAAAAAAAAACAAGGTCCTCACTTCTAAATTTCAATTGAAGATCTAAAAAAAAAAAGGTCATCACTTTCTCAAATTACATTTCACATTACTTTTATTAAGCGCCCTTTCGAATCTCACGTCAGCGCCCCCTTCGAGGTGGCGCCCGCATGCACCGCATGCCTAACATGCCCGTTTGCGCCGGCTTTGCATGTATAGTTACTAACTTGTAACTTATATAACCTATAATATCTGGTACCTAGTAAGTTGTAGATTGCTCCAGATTTCTACAGCAGGAACCACTACTGTATAAAATATAGAAATTATAAGTTTTATTTGAGTTATTATTACCTCATCATTAAATAAACATTGTCGAGAGTCTATGCGAAAGGAACGCAATTCTGCTTCACTCTCCGTTAATGTAGGTGATATTTTCATTGCTATTTCCTTCCCAGGATCTATGAATGAGAAAAATGACGTATCTGCTGGATACTCTGATTTATCATGAACGTAAGCCTAAATTAAATATGCAATATGTAATAATGTCGATATACATGCATGGGTTTCTATACTCACGTATATGCCTGTATTATTATAAACAGAAGCTGTCACTTGTGCCTTTTCAGCATCCAGTAAAACATAGAGTCCTAGTAAAGGACCAGATCCTGTGTAATATTCCTTTACTTTTTTAGGATTTGATTTTGTAACTGACCTGTGAAATAAAAAATTAAAAAAACAGAAATTACATTTGATTTTTTCTTCGTTGCTGTTATCAATAATTTTTGTTATGCTGTGCAAAAAATTTCTCCGCCAAATGAGACACCAATCAGCTTCATTGTTCATCAATAGTTTGCAGTGCTTTCCCATAGGTGTGTCGAGACTCGTTAATAAGGGTTTCGTAAAATTTATTATTTAATTTTAAATAATATACTACTTAGTACTGCACAAAAACAAATAAAATATAAAAATTGATGTGAAGTATGAATTTTTACAGTTTTCAGGGTTTTGTAGGTATTTAATAAGTGTAAGAAGCTAAGAGATGCTAGATGTCTAGGACAATATTTCTTCTATCATCACATCAAAATCAATAATTTTTTTATAAACATTTTTATTGGATATTTGAGTGTTAAGAGCTTTCATTTAATTTTTCTAACCTAATTTTAAATATTTTGCGAAAATTTCAGCACAATACAATTTAAATTAAAAAATCCCAGCCTTTTTATCTGCATTTACTTCGTATCATTAGTCTTCATTAAACTAATAAAAAATATATTGATAAATGGCTCATTTTTAGGGTTTTGTAGGTATGACCAAAAAACCCTTATACCGTCATTTTGTCGTCTGTCTGTTCGGTAAAAATTGTACCCAAACGGCTAAACCTAGAGAGTTGAAATTTGGCATGCTTATACAACTCTTTGACCTGCACATAGGAAAAATACTAAAACATCTAAAAAACACATCCCCCTAAAAATATAAACAAATATGTGCTCATACAAAAAAAAATTATTTTTTTAAAATTATGAGTAGGGTATCAAATGAAAGCCCTTAGTACGTGGATTAACGATCAAAATTTTATTTTTGCAAAATAAATTATTTGGATGCAATTTTTGCCAAAATTGTGCAAAAAAAATTTTTGTCCCACACCCTGTAGCCCAGATGGTTTAAACTAAAAATCTGAAAAACTTCTAATTAATGTACATTGGTGTGAACCGGAATAGTACAACAAGAATTTTTGATCAGATTATGTTTTCGGAAAATTACGCATTTTTTGTGTTTTTAACTAAAATATGTTAAATATTTAATTCGCTATGTAACACAATAAATAAGCAGGCACTCATAGCGTTATGCGTTTGGTCGTTCATTTGTAATTTGTGTAATTTGCAAACGAGTTCGAATCCTGTCAATTTTAATTTTTCTGTTTTTTTTTTGCATTTTTATTTTGTTTAAATTATTTTGTCAAAATTCTAGTTATATTTTGGTAAATGTTGCATTTAATTTTTAAAAGCGTAAATTTAATAACAGTGGGAAGTGTTCTATTACATACATTTAATTCTATGTTTGAATGTATACGAAATCAGAGGGCGGGGCTTATGATTTAAGCAACCAATGGAAGCCATAGGCGCAATTTTCAAAATATTAATGAACATTGCTATATAAAAAAAAATACTGCACATATTTAGAAACTTAAATAATGGTAATAGGCATTCGAATTAAAATTCATAAAAAAATATTTTGACATAAAATTTGTTTTGGCATCCCAAATAATCATCATTCAGTTACTAAATACCTGTGAAACCCTGAAATGAGTGAAAATTCACACTTTACATCAATTTTTTTCAATTTCAGAAACGTATTTCTCCACGACCACTATAGAATTTACCAATTCTAAAACCAATATTGACTACAGAAAGTTAATATTCTAACACAAGAGTTGGAATGTTATTCTAAAGCACTTATCTTCTTATGCATTTTGCATGTATTTCATTCCATCACTTGTTATGGAATGACTATTCCATACTTGTTGTCTTTTGTTTTTGTAGGGTTACATTAAGATATATGCAACGTTTACATTAAATAAATCCAACATAACTTTCTAACCTAAAATAGTGGCCGATGTGCAGCAAATTAAATTAAAATTAAGCAAATAATAAATTAAAAAAATAGTTTAATTAATTGGTTAATTTGTTATGTAATATAAATTATTTGTTAAGATAAAATGTTTGTGAAAATAATTATTTGTTAATTTATTTTTCTTTTTGGTGGTCGTGGAGAAAGTAGGGTCTGTGACTCGGTTGGAATGAGAAAATTCATTGCTCGTGGTTCCTCACGCTCGCCTGCGGCTCGCGCTCGGAATATTCCACTCGCATCGAATTTTCTCATTCCAACCTTGTTACAGAATATACTATTCTCACTCTTAACAATGATTTATTTGATTTACAATTATTTCACTATTATAAATGATTTATTCCTCTTTGATGTCTTAAAAACAAAAAACTAAAATAATTCAAACAATACACACATGAACTCGATTTTCAGCTATTAACAATTTTTGACAATAATATTAAATTTAAAAGAATACGAATACTACTTATACCCTACCATGACGCAGTGGCGGCGCTAGCTCATAAAATTCTCTTAGACCAGGAAATATTTGAGTAAAATCTGGGTGGGCCATGAAATATTTGAGAAGGGTATCATTATTTATGGACAGGTGAAAATATAAGTGATGACCTAAAAAAAAGGTCCTTATTTGCGCACACATATTTCTCCAAGCATTTCAACTGGGGGCCAGAGCAATTTTTAGGGCGGTCCGGGCCCTCCCTGACCCTTCGCTGGCGCCGCCATTGCCATGACGTTATTTACATTAATTTAGCCATGAATTAAAAATTAAGAATAATTAATTTTGTCAAAAACACGCAAAATTTGCAAAATTTGCAAAACCTGCAAAATTTTCCAAAAATTAAATCTAATGAAAAATTCCTTTGTACGTTTCCGGTTGAACTATTCCGCTTCCCATCAATATATTTTATTGAGATTTTTTTCATATTTTTTAATCAACCCCTTAGCAAAATAGGGTAGGAGACAAAAAATTTTTTGGCGGAAATCCTATGAAAAATCTATTTTTTTAAAATAAAAATTTGCTTGTTTATCCACCGATTAAGAGGTATCATTTGATGCCCCACTCAAAATTTTTAAAAAAATGTTTATTGTTCTTTAATTACAATTTTGTTAATATTTATCTCGCGATGTGTTTTTTTAATTCTGTATATTCTCTTATTTGTAGTTCAAAGAATTGTACAAGCCGAATTTTAACTCTCTATGTACAGCCGTTTGGCTAAAATTCCTATCGTACAGACACATAAGGAACGTTATAAGGGTTTTTTGGTGGTCATGCCTACAAAACTCTAAAAATGAAAATTGTAATTTATAAGTTATTAAAATAATTATTAGAATAAAATATTTTTTAAGTAACAGAAAGCGGCCCATCTAGGTGTTAATATGTTTTAATTCTATTATATATAAAAGAACTATGTTTTTTTTTAATATGTAGGATTAAAACGTATTATGACCAAACTTAACCATATTCAGTTAATAAATATTAATTTTTTATTGACGAAAAATTAATGAACTATTAATTAAGCTCGGAAAGATAACACAGCCCAACAGGAATTTTGGTGCCTGCGATTTTTAACTGTTTCTAGGTAAATTTTGGGTGCAGAATCCAAAGTAGCTGTCAGATTTGGTCTATCAGATCTAATTTTTGAGATACGCTATATTGGCCTGTTTTAAAATACAATCATCTTATTGTTTAACATTTCACGTTATTACTATTACTATTTGTTCCAACTGCTAGTTAAAAACAAAAAATACATCATAAGGTACATATTTCACAAAGTAGATAAATATACATTCATCATTTATCACATAAAAATTTTCTTTTATACGAATTTTTAGCATGGAGTTTACCAGGACAGTCTCGCTGAAGAATCCAACAGTAGTCGGCCATCATGTGGCTATCTCATCTTCCTTGATATCGATCTTCCATAGTTTTAATGTCCTGAAGGAATCTTTCCCCCTTTCTTCACTAAAATCACGTAGGTTTTCTGGTAACCGATCTAAATAGCTGTGGAGATAATGAACTTGTATGCTCATGTAACAACCGAGAATATTAAAGTTGGAAAGCATATTTTCTACTAATTTTATGTAATTCTCTGCCTTATGTTTTCCAAGAATATTTTGAACTACTTGAAGAAATGAACACCAAGCATTAGATTCAATCTCATTAGGTATTCAATTAGGTAAATTGTGGATCTTTAATAAGCTGCCTTATCTGAGGACCACAAAATATTCCGGATTTCAGTTTTTCCGTGCTATTCCCAGGCAATTTACGTGTGAAATAGCCAAAACAAAGTCCATCTCGATTTAAAACCTTCACAAATTGTTTCATCAGCCTCAACTTGATACAACAGTGGAAATATGGTTTCCTCGCTCGCAACCAAAGGTTCTTTGATTACGTTTTGTTTTTCTTGAATCATGACATTTCTTAAAGCCCAATTTCTGTTAACCCAGGGCTGATCCTTAGCTCTGCTGTCCCAAGGACATAAAAACAAGGATATTTTGTATATCCACTTTATTTTCCAATGAGGAAGTTTAGCATTTTTAGATAAAAAACTAAAATCAATTAGTTTGTATCTCAAAAACTAGAGCTGCTACGAAAAAAGCCAGGTATTTTTGGAATCAGCGCATCAAAAATATCCAAAATCAGTTCTTACTTTTCCGGCACCAAGACAAAAATTTCATTTTGTTGGACTGTAATTGATTCTAATACCGTACGGAGTAAACCAAAAATTATAGGAGTATCAATATTTTGTTTGCAAATTTAAATATTTTTCTAAATTTAATCAAATTATTTAATAAACTATTAAAATGTTCAAATCAGGGACAAATAGATGACGTGAGGGACTGTTCCCGAATCTCAAAAACGAGGTCTTGATTTTCCGTGACGTCTGAAACTCCTATTTAAAAACCTTTCACCTATATTCGAATTTCACCAAGTACGGATAAAACTAACAACTGAATATATTGAACAAAAACAAATTACAGCATCTGATAATTAAATGAACAGCATAATCCCATATCTGCTTTAGCTTCTTCAAAAATGTCCGAACAGTTTACTTCCACACCAGCCCATGTGCAGTATTTCAACAAACTTTTACATGGTTGAGAAATCTAAAAACAAATTTAATCAAAAACTAACATTTTAAAGTATCAAATATGTTACAAACAGATAAACAAATTATTTACCTCTGTCATTAGCCGCATAGTATCATAGCCTAGTTGTTCTAAAATCCTGTATATTTTTCGATATGGCGTCGGATCTATATCTTTAGGAGATCTCAGTAAAGCCAAACTTTGAAAGAAATTGGATGTCAAATTGGGACTGATACCATTCTTAATCCTGAATACAAAATGTGACTATTAGTAAATATAATAAATATGATATTATCTTTGCTATTAAATATTTGAATCTGTATATAATATAAAATAATCGGAATAGTCCGGACTTCTAGATTGGTCCGAACCACTGTGCTGCTTTTCATTGAAAAAATTGGTAAAGAAAATTATTAAGTGGAGGGATAGCAAAAAACTGTTTCCACAAAAAGGCGGCGCTTGATAGCATAACAAAAAGATTTACATTTTTATACAGTGTTAGCTGAAACGCTCGTTATCACACTTAGGCAGCAGTCTGACTGATCGAGCGCCGTCGTGTAACGTAGCGTCGAGTCGTGTAGTGTCGTTTAAAAATTTAAAAGCTGGTCTGACTGATCAAGTACTGTCGAGTATTATCGATCATTCAATGTCAAGTAAATTTGTTTCTCACTTGTCAAATAGTGTATATTCCAACCTAAAATAATACTATCAAACAGTTAATACTAATTAGCGAGTCCATTTTACTCTATATTGTAATTTTGTTTTTTTTTTTGACGTTCCAACTGTCAAATAATATATGGTTGAGCGTCGAGCGTCGTGTGAAATTCAAACCGGTTTGAAATACAAACAACTTGATGCTACTTGATAGCAAACGATGGTTCAGTGCGACTCATGCCCTTAGTTAACGTGTGTTTGAAATTTGCTCGACAGCAAACGATCGACAGCACTCGATCAGTCAGACCGCGGCCTTAGGCTGCTCGTCCTTTGGACGCGTTTTCATCCTATCCGATCCGATCAGATTTCGGCCGACAAGCTGCGAACAATCCCATCACAGCAAAATGAATTGAAGCGCGTCCTTTGGATGCGTTTTCATCCGATCCGATCAGAACAGATTTCGGACGAAAAACTGCGACCGATCCCATCACAGCAAAATAAATTAAAGGTCGTCCAGTGGATGCGAAGTTATCGGTCCGATTTCGTACACACACAGCCGACGTGCCAACGATCCCATTTTGATGGGATTTTAGATGCGAATTCATGCGAATAAGGGGAATTTCAGACATATTTATCATATAATTATTTACCTATCATGGACGCCGAAAAGTTAATTAGTTTAATAAGTGAAAGAAAGGTTTTATGGGACATGAGAGATAAAAAATATTACATGAGGGATGTGCAAAGCAGAGAGTGGAAATAAATTGGGGAAAAAATTGTGATGGTAAGTAATAAACTTGAAGTTCATAAAAATTATGTTTTTTCTAATTATACAATTATTGAGAACAAAAATAGGTTTTAAATCTCTGATAACATATGCGGAACTAGTGCCTCTATTTTCAACTAGCGTCGCAAATCTGTTTTCTGCATGTTTTTGGTATGATGTAAATGAAGTTGCTTGCTCACTACCTTCTTTATCACTTATAATGTTCTGCAATTATTAAAATCCGGCATACCTCAAATTTCCGTGGCCCGCTGCGAGTATTTTTTATGAACAAGTGTTATTTAATAATTGCAAATATTGTATAATTTACCGTTCTTTTGGTGAAATAGTTTCACGAAAATTAAAAATTTTCCTTATTGTTGCACTGATAACATCCAAAATATAATAGAAAGTGTCTTGATTCAATCGGTGATAATCAAAAAAAAAAAATGTTTCGTCTATTTTTAAATCCTCATATATGTAGATGATGAAATTCTCATATAGATGATGAAATTCTCCAAGAATATTTCTTTTCTCTAATATATGATTAGTCCAGCATTCTTTTCTCTTTCTTTAAAGTCGGCGTCTAACTAAATAAGAGTTCTCCAAAAAAAATAAGGTTATCCATTGCACAACTTGTTTTCAGAGCTTATTGAAACAAATGAATTCTCCCACTCCCGTCGCATCTGACGCATTCTGTGTCCAGTGAACGATATGCGAAATCGTTCGGATCGGATCGGATAAAAACGCATCCATAGGACGACCTGTCGTGTCGTCCAAAATCTGGTCGGATCGGATCTGATCTGATCGGATGAAAACGCATCCAAAGGACGAGCAACCTTAAGCTTCCTCTCTCTCTCTCTCTCTCTCTCTCTCTCTCTCTTTCCGTCTCTACGCCCCGTGGCTATTTACCAGTGGTGGCTGGTACATAAGAGTTACAGAGCAATAGCACCCTCAAAATTAAATGTACATATTTAAATTTTACAGGCGTTTATAATACTTTTCAGTCTCTTTATCTCCTAATTTATTTAATTTTTCCTCCTGTTCCTGTCTGTTGTGCGTCATGCGTGAAGCAAGTATAGTGTGATAAATCCACTAAAACCTCGACGGTCACCGATGTATTTGCTACCTAGATACGGCCTTTCAGTATCATTTCGAAGGATCGTCTGCCAAATTGCAACTGGGGTGGATAGATGTTGTATCCCTCTTCACCTAGCTTTTGTCTTCTGTGGGGTAGCGGTCTCCAGAGGTATGAGATTAAATTGTTGGTAAACGACACGCGTGTTGATAGTTTAAAATTTATTTATATACTAGCAGTGTACCCGCTGCTTCGCTACCGAAATAAAGTAGTCGTAGCCCGCTTAGATCTGGCCCATTTCGAAATCGGTTCAAGACTGGTTGCTACGAATCGTTTTATATTCAAATATATTTATTTGTTTTAATCTACAATTGTATTAATATGTGCTTCTTATACAAATAATTTAAGTACGAATTTCTTTGTAAACATTGGTAGTACAGACATTTAATATCAACACGTATAAGTATCCCGATGTGCTAACCTAGGAAAATGCCCATGTGAGAATCATTGCCAAAGGCAGCGCCAGTCACGTAAAGCATTTTATGTTGCACCTTACGAAATTATTTATTATAATTTTTATGATATTTATTATAATTACTTCGTGATTATTCCTGATTTATAAATCGTAAATATTCTTGCCACCGAAGTAAGTTTTCTTCGTATTGCTTTAGGGGGTTACAATAATGTTCAATAGCGAATTTAACGTTACAATTGTCGTCTAAAATGAAAATAAAGAAAATTGTGATATATATCCTCGGGAACATTTTTGTTGCAATATTAAACCCAAAATTCGTTAATATAGGTATATTTTGAATATGTGTATCTTTTATAGTTTAAATATTTCTTAATTGATCGGAAACCTGGTGTCTTACCGCGATGATATATAGCTTAAAATCTTTCCAGACAAATTTGGAATACGCTGTTGCAAATAGTACTAAAATCGGTTTATCCGTTTTTGAGTTTTAATACATATACCGATTTTAAACAGACGCCTATGTGCCAAAAAGAAATGAAACAGGTCACTTGAAGGGTTTTATGAATATCCTTGAATCTAGATTTGCCTTGTATGGGTTGATCAGAGCAAAATACTGAACCTCGTTTTTGTACATGTGTATGGGTAATCTTTGTAACCAAAAACCAAGTCGATATCTCATTATAGGTCTGAGATATTGAGGAATCCGTGAAAGAAACATTTCACCACATTAGGGGTCGAATTTAAAAAAAATCTTTCTTAATAGGTGCTCACATCATGGAAGGAACATTCCTTCCTCCACGAATTTCATGTTTCTATGTCCAGGGGGCGTTCTATTGAATAAAAAATACCAATTTACCCTTTTAGGCGTGAAAATTTAAAAGAAAACTGTCAAGAAGTTTCTAAGATTTTAAAAAGACATCTATATGCCAAAACACAATGTTATAACTCAACATACATAGGAAATACGAAGGGTTCTATAATTCACTCCGAATACATAATAAATTTATCCCTTTAAGGGTTGATTAGAACAAAATCCTGAATTTAGTTCTTAACATTTGTATGTGTAACCTTTGTAAGCAAAAACTAAGTCAATATCTCATTGGGCCTAAGAGATATTGAGGAATCCCTGAAATCACTTAACAGCCCCTTAGGGGTCGTATTTCGAAAATTCTCTTCTTAGTGATCGCTTACGACATGGAGGAAATATACTTCTCGAATTTCATGTTTCTAGGTCTAGTGATTTGGGCTGAACGTTGATGAGTCAGTCAGGTCATGTATTTATATACATATATAAGAAAATTTTATAAATGATGTACCTATATACAGAAGAAGATTAAACAGAAAAGATTTGTTTATTTATTTATTTATATTATTGATATTGTAACAACTTCTGTTATACACATGTTTAATGTTAAGTCAATATTAAGAGATATTTCAAGTTTATAAGTAGCGCTCCTTCTGTCCCCCTAAATATTCAGAAGCTACACTAAACAGAAAATAATCGTTCTTCAATCAAAGTCTTTATAAATTATCTTTATAAATTGTTGATGTAAAGTAAATAATAAGCGAGATATTTCCAGTATTTTAGTTTTAGCACCTCCCCCATCTCCCTTCCCCTGCTTCTTAACCAATTGAAAAATTTATAGGATAACATGTATTTGTATTTTTATTTTAAACAGCTTTTCTCATGTGCGTTTTTGCTGTTAAGTCAAAAGTAAATGAGATATTTCAAAAGTTTAGTTTTAGGTTGTCCCTTCGTAACTCCCGTAAATCAATCCAATAAAATAAAAAATTGATGTGAAGTGTGAATTTTCACACATTTCAGGGTTTTGCAGGTATTTAGTAAGTGAATGATGATTATTTGGGGTGCCAAAACAAATTTTATGACAAAATATTTTTTTATGAATTTTAATTTGAATGCCTATTACCATTATTTAAGTTTTTAAAGATGTGCAGTTTTTTTTTTTTTATATATCAAGGTTCATTAAGATTTTGAAAATTGCGCCTATGGCTTCCATTGGTTGTTTTTAGTCATAGCTCCTCCCCTTTGATTTCGTGTACATTCAAATATATAATTAAATTATAATTTCAACAATTTCCACTGGTTATTAAATTTACGCTATTAAAAATTAAATGCAACAATTGCCAAAATATAATTAAAATTTTGAAAAAATAATTTAAACAATATAAAAATGCAAAAAATAAATAAAAAATAATATTGTCTCCTCACGTAGGACTCGAACATGAGTCCGATTACGAATTCTTGGACAGAACGCAAGTATCTTAGCCACAGCACCAAGAAACACGTTACTGTTTAGCGTATTATATAACTATAAGTTGTCAACATTATTAGCAAAAAAACATAAAAAATGCTTTTTTTTTCCAAAAACATAATCTGATCAAAAATTCCTGTTGAACTATTCCGGTTCACACCAATGTACATTACTTAGAATTTTTTCAGATTTTTAGTTTAAACCATCTGGGCTACAGGGTGTGGGACAAAATTTTTTTTGCACAATATTGGCAAAAATCGCTTCAAAATAATTTATTTTGGAAAAATAAAAATTTGATCGTTAATCCACGTACCAAGGGCTTTCATTTGATACCCTACTCAGAATTAAAAAAAAATATTTTTTTTTTCGATGAGCACATATTTGTTTATATTTTTAGGGGGATATGTTTTTTAGATGTTTTGGTATTTTTCCTATGTGCGGGTCAACGAGTTGTATAAGCATGCCAAATTTCAACTCTCTAGGTTTAGCCGTTCGGCTACAATTTTTACCGAACAGACAGACAGACAGACAGACAGACAGACAGACAGACAGCCAGACAGACAGACAGACAGACAGACAGACGACAAAATGACGGTATAAGGGTTTTTTGGTCATACCTACAAAACCCTAAAAATCATTTAAAAAAAATATTTGTTTTCTTATTACAGTGAAACCTCTATCTATCGTTCCTCGAATAATAATTTTCCCGTATACCTATATCGTTATTTCTTGCGGTTCCGAATTAATTTCATACAAAACACGCAAAAATAGATCGCATCGATCATTTCTCTCTGTATCATTTTACCGCATTCATCGTTTAAATTACGCAGCAAATTTCGTGTTTTTTCAAATTGAAAACTTTTTTTATGCGCATTCGATAACTGATGCCGAAAAAAATTTAATTTGTAACACCGAAAGAATATTGATTTCTTACGGCAATATAAAAAGCCAAAAAGCAAATGACGATGAAAGATTATATACAATACAAAGTATAATTTTTTTTGTCGGCATGCAACTTCCTTTTTTATTTTGTTACGATATTTTTTATTTAAAATTTTATTTAGAATATATATGTACGTACATATTAAACATTTAAATATGTATTAATGTGTTTTTCATTGTTTTCCCGCATCCATAGTTTATTTCAATAGGTCCCTTCAAAAACGATAGATAGAGGTTTCACTGTATAAGCAATTTTTCTGTTAAGTCTACGTCTTAAGTGATACCATTTTTTTTCTTCTGATTTTCAATTTGCCTCCTTATATTGACTGCATTTCCTACCTATATACCAAATTCCAACTCGGTACACACAGATTTTCTGTTTTATATATATATAAAAAATTTTACTATTATATTTAAACATTTAAATAAAAGAATAGAAAAAAAAAATAAATAAAAATAACAAAGTTCATAAAAATGCCCTAAAATTAAAAACCAGAAAACAGGTGCTCCACTTTAGTCTCGCTCTGCATAAACTAATCAAAAATTTTACTAAATAACAATATATAAATCTTATCAGCTAGAGCAGAGTAATGATGAATCGCACCGAACGACATTGAACGATGTTTCACGAACTTACTATAGTTGTCCAAACAACCATTGAAACGAAATTCCCGCGATCTCGCTGAACGCATCATACATACTTCGATGGTCCAATATAATTAAAAACAAAATTATTAATTTCTCGTTTCTGATGGGACTTTTTTGAAATTTTCGATTTTTCTAGTTATGATGAAAGCATTCCCTACCTGTATGCAAAATTTCAACTCGGTAGCATATCTGGAAGTAGGTTAGAATTTCCGGACATAGCCACAAATATTGTCTTTTATAGGGTAAGAGGTACAGTTGTTGGCAGGGGTAGAGTTATTGGCAGTGAGATTTTCAAAGTGCATTTATAAGGAAAAAAAAACATTTAGTTGTTTTTATTTTATTGAGGAAATGTAGTGGCAACATTATTTAATACATCTGGTAAATTTTGTTATCTGAAGTTGGCAAACAGAATTTTGCGCGGGCTTTTAATGTGACCGTGTTGTAAACAGACACAAAGCAGGTGAGTTTTTAAGAAATTCATAAGAATGACCTTTAACATGTTGGCAATTTTTCTAATTTTTAACTTATTAATCGATATTACAAGTGTGTAGATATTATTACTAGAACTTGTTTTAACAGTCTGATGTGTCATAACCTTAAAAATAAAACAAATAAACGAAAATTTAAGGATGCCAATAACTATACCTCATATTTGTTCAAAAAACAGTTATTGGCAGTACTGCCAATGACTATATCTTCTGAAAAAAACATGATTTTTAATTAAAAAACATATTTTTCTTATATCCAATATAAGCTAGTTTAAATTTTTGTAGTTACTGTCTGAAAATTAGAATTATTTAGTTATTGGCAACCTGCCAATAAATGTAACATTTGCACTGCCAATAACTAAACCCGCATTTAAATAAATAATTTTATATTTTGGCTAATTGTAAGAGAATATTAAATTAAAAATATAGGCAATTACTTTAATATTTTACTATATATTTAGTATTTTTACTATAATTTTTCCTGTAGATTTAAAATGCGGAATGTTAAGGAAGGCTCTAAATATAAAAAATAATATAGTGAAAAAGACATAACATTGGCATTAAATGCTATTCAAAAAGATGGCATGTCAAAAAATATGGCCTCAAAAAAATTTGGCGTTCCCAGGGCTACGCTCCAATTTCGCTTAAGTGAACAATTCGTAAAAATTGGTCATGGTCCGAATTCTATTTTGACGAAAGAGGAGGAAAATATCTTGGTAAAATGGATAATTGAGTGTACAAAAAAGGGCTTCCCTCGCAGAAAAGATGACATATACTTGTCTGTCAAACAATTTTTAGATGAAAATCCACGTCAAACTCCTTTTGCAAATAATATACCAGGAAGAGGCTGGTATAGAGCCTTCCTTAAAAGACATCCAAACCTTGCAGAAAGAACAGTAGAAGGAGTTACACAAGCGAGCGCCAATGTTTCGGAACACGACATAAAAAATTGGTTTCAAAATATACATACATATCTAGCAAATGAAGGATATGCAGATATATTAAAGGATCCTTCCAGAATTTTTAACGGGGATGAGACGAACTTTCAAATGTGCCCAAAGAACCAAAAAGTTCTCGCTCCAAGAGGATGCAGGAACGTATACGAGGTGGACTCGGGACAAGCAAAATTAGCTATAACGGTCATGTTTACTTTTTGTGCAACGGGGGTCGTTACTCCCCCCATGATAATATACCCAAACGTCCGTTTAAGAGCTGAGATAACCAATTCAGTATAGGGTTAAGCGATACAGGCTGGATGAAGTCTGAATTGTTTTATGAGTATATTTCGCAAGTTTTGTATCCGTATCTACAAAAAAATAAAGTAACAATGCCAGTCATATTATTTGTAGATGGCCATAAAACACATTTGGACAAAAACGTATCAGCTCTTTGTTCACAGATAGGCATAGTACTAATAGCTTTATATCCAAATGCCACTCGTATTTTGCAGCCTACAGATGTTGCTGCATTTCGACCCATAAAGGCAGGTTGGAAAAAAGGGATCTCAGAATGGAGACGAAATAATCCTACACTAGACATAAATAAAGAAAATTTTGCCCCTATACTAAACCAAGTAGTTGAGAAATTTAGCGAAAAACCAAGCATTATCCAGCATGGATTTCAAGCTTGCGGATTGTATCCATGGGATAGTAGCGCCATTGACTACACTAAATGTCTTGGTAAAAATACGTCAGCATTAAAAGAAAATGAATTGCTAAATTTGACCATAACTTATCAAAAATTTAAGGAAATTGTAGGCGAAGAAAAAATACAAAATTTTGAAGTGATGAAGAGGGTTACAGAAAACTGTGGAAAAGATTTCTTTATTTTGTATAAATTGTGGCGAGAGTTTACGCATGGAGAAAACGACTATAACAACGAACAAGAACGAAACGAAATTGAATTATTTGCGAATGATATTTCTAAGACTGATATTAGTGATTCTCCTAAGAGTAATATTTCTAATTTTCCTGAGACTGATAATATTTGTGCTATTTCAAACAACGTGACGACTGAAATCTTCAACGCAAATATCGATGATTATGAATCTTTTATTAGCAATGTTCCAATTATTACAGAAGATGAGTTACTGAACCTTGATTTAAATTCTAATGTGCAATTTGAAACAGTGGAAGAAAACAAAATTATAGAGATTAGTAAAAGTGACCAAAATATCAATAATAGTAACGACACTTTGAACCAAAGGTCACTTCAAGAAGTTTTGTATTGGCCCGAGAAACCATCTAGAAAAGGGAAAAGAAAAATAGAGAGAAGACATTATGTCTTAACGTCCGACGAATTTCAAAAACAAATTAAAGAAAAAGAAGAAAAAGTGAGAGTAGAACAAGAAAATAAAGAAGAAAGAAAAAGAATTAGATTACTCAATAAATCAAAGAAAGAAAACGAAAATAAGAAAATAAATAAGAGAACTAATAAAAAAATTAGTAAGAAGTTGAAAGACTTGGAACGAATAATTATAAATCCTAATATACCCACTAAAGAAATCGAACATCCTGAAATACCCATGGAAGAAATTGAAAATCCTGATACACCCAATGAAGACATTGAACGTCTGGAAATACCTGCTAAAGAAACTGAATGGTCTAAAATGCCCCATGAAGAAACTAAGATAAAACGAGAAAAAATAAATATTATTTCTATTGAAGATGTTACGTCAAAATACAGTGTACCTTCTGATGCGGTAACTACCGGAATGTGTTTTATATGTACTTATAATATAAATAGCATTAATTTTGGTACAAAATGTCGTTACTGTACCAGAGCTTATCATACAAGATGTTTGAAGAGCAGACCATCAAATTCAACTGAAACTAGTTTTTTTATTTGTAATAGTTGTGTAGAAAAATATAAGTCGAAATAATTGTTTTATCATATAGGAAAAAGTAATACTCATAAGAACTTTTTTTTAATCATTAAAATAATTTTTTGTTTTAATTATTCATAAAAACATATATTTTTCAAGAATATAATTATATGTAGTAGGTATACCTGCTCACACCTTTAATGTATAATTTTTGTTTGTATAATAAAATTATTCATTATATGCTTATCACCACAAATTTGTAAAGGCATTCGCTGCCTTTTTAAAAAAAACAGGTAAAATGCGTGTACCTGAATGGGTGGATCTCGTAAAGTCAGCCCGCTTCAAGGAGTTAGCTCCATATGACCCCGACTGGTACTACGTCAGATGCGCCGCTTTAGTTCGTCACATCTACATCCGTTCACCCATTGGTGTCGGTTCCGTTACCAAGATCTTCGGTGGTCGCAAACGTAACGGCACAATGCCTTCCCACTTCTGCCGCTCAGCTGGTAGTGTAGCCCGCAAGGCTCTCCAGTCCCTTGAGCTGCTGAAACTCATCGAGAAAATCCCTGATGGTGGAAGAAGATTGACCTCAGCTGGCAGACGAGACTTGGATCGTATTGCCGCTCAGATTAAGACACAGCAGCGCAAACAAGCTGTGCCAGCAACTCTTGTATAACTCTTATATTTTTGAATACCTATACCACTTATACCACTTAGTAATTTCTCTTAATAATGTAAAAAAAACAATTTAAATCGAAAAAATGTAAGTGCCAATTACTGTGTTAGGAATATGCCAATAACTGTGTCTCGTATGCCAATAACTATGCCATTCTGCTTTATTTTATTTAAATAAAATTTTCATAAATACTAGAAACATAAGATTTATTTCAGCATAGGTTTTTAAAAGTACAATGTATGAGAATGACAAATCAATCATTATATTAACCATATATGGATTAGTATAATTTTCAAAGATTAAAATTAACAGGGATTTTCTTAAACTGCCAATTACTGTACCTCTTACCCTATATAAAGAAAAGATCACTCACCATACAGTTCCTACTTTTGGGAAAATTGCACTCACTCTGAGAACGCTCGTAACAATATATTGAAATCAAACTGTATTTTCTTTCGCCTCTTTCCACAATACTTTACAGTCTCAACTTTCGCACTTAACCGACTAACCCCGACTCTAAAATCACGCGATCCCGCGTCTCTCGATGTTGATATCTCTAGTTGATTCGCTGTCAATTCGGCGCAAAATGATGTACAATGTGCTGCAGACACTGGCAGCTAGGAATGTTATGGTAACACAACGATTGACATTGAGTGACGGTAAAGGATGCTTATACAGTTTCAGAGCTGCAGACGTTTGCAGTTAAAAGATTGCGAAGTGCACGTTTATTAACAGGTATTTTTGTATTTTTAAGGAGTGAATATTGGCCAAGTGGTGGTCGACCCAAGGCCGATAAAGTAATAAAATAAATAAAAATGCAGGATATCACATGTTCCGTACAGCACATAAAACGTCAATTTTCTTCTACTTGCCTACTCATTAAATCAGAAAATGTAATATTTCTACTTTTTATATGATTTCATTTACAAACGTATATGTAGATATAGAGTTTTAGTTTTTATCTGCCATTTTCCCCCTGAATTGACTATTACTGTTAATTATTGTAAATATTAATATAAAATTAAGATTAGCAATAACATTTCAAATTAATTATATATAGTAGTTAATTTTTTAATGTCCATCTTAATAATGATTTACTTTCCCGAAAGAAAACTCAATTATGCTTCTGGTTGAAACACCCCCATTAGAACTTTTCACGAGCCGCTACTGCTATCTCCACACTGTCTGCTGTCTGCGCTTCGTGAGCAATGCACTAAACATGCAAACTCGGCACTCTGCATGAGTATCTTTTAGTTTGTTCAGAAAAATTATAAAGTTTTTTATAAGGCATATAAAGAGATACCTCAGCCTGCGGAAAGGTTTTCTGAACACATTGGTTAGCACCAACGTGTACAGAACTGATGTCCGACTGCCCATTGTTTATTTCAAAAAAAAATAATCGTTTCCACTTACTTTTATTATTTGAAAAAATTCAAGTCTCCGAGAGACATAAAAACAGGCCTATTTTACCATAAACGATGCCATGAACACACTGGTATTGTTATTATTATATATTTTTTTGATCGGTGAAACTAGGGTTGCCACCTAAAGCGGTGTCCACACTATGCCGCAGTTTGCCAATTGGCAATGCCAGAAGTAATGTAGACGTGACCGTTGGCACATGCCATCGTGCCAGCGGCATGCCAACAAAAATCGCTCGAGTGTCGGTCTCCTTCAAAGAAAGCCGATAAGAACGGAGAGTGGGGACGTGCCAACTGGCATCACGCGGCTTTAGGCTTAAATGCAGGTTGTGATTCAGACGCCGATGAGCAACGTTGTTTATAGATGGAGTGGACAAACGAAAAAGTGCTTAATTTGATCGATTTATACCGGGATCGTCCTGTTTTGTGGGACTGTCGTTTAAAGGACTATAAAGACAGGAATAAGAGATGTGACGCTCTATTGGAAATTGCGGTTAGTTTTGGAGTACAAAAAGAAGAAATTGATAGAAAAATCAAGAACTTGGTATGTCATTTTTCGCGCGAAATAAAACAAGATAGAGAAGGTAATAAGTCCGGTGCGTGATCTACTTTGAAGACTTGGACGTACCCAAAACGTCGTTTGCGCCGTTTGCGTATTTTTTCTTCACTGTCAAGTATGATAACAGCAGCTGAAGTAATTAGTAAATCTTCCTCGGTGAACATTGTGCGACTAAACTAAATGCCAACACAGATGTTGACGTTTATACAGCAACTGGCTTTGCCAGCTGGCTTTGCCAGCTGGCAAACAGCGGCATAGTGGGGATGCGCCTTAACGCTTCACTCTGACCTGGAGAAAAGAAAAGTTGTGTTTTAAATAGAGATGTGCCGGATCACATAAAAGCCAGATCTGCGGATACAGATACGGATAGGGATTATTTGTTTTCTAATCCGTGGATACGGATACGGATCTTCCATGTAAGTACAGAGACCTTGAAGCGATAGTTTGATATATCGCGCTGTTCCTATAAACCGTTCAATTGTTAGAATGCAGTACAGGTTAAATGCAGTTTCGAAAACCACCAGCAAATAATGTGATACTCAACTTAACATCAGTCTTGGGCATTTTTAGATGCAAGCAAGTATGAAAATTAATTTAAATTTTTTTATATAATATCTGTTTACACCACTAGTTTTAAATATAATCCATTGGTAAAAAATAATGACATTCTTCCAATCTTATTTGTATATTTTTTATGTTCAATTAATATACTTGAACATATTATCAACTCATATCAAATGTAATGTATGTCATAATAAAAACATTATTAACGTTATATTATACATCTGTAAGAAGTCACCTAGAATATGCCACTGTCTGTTGGTCACCCCAATATATGGTCTATATAAAGCGGCTTGAAAATATACAAATAAAATTTACAAAACACTTCTACTACCGATTTCCAAGCAACCATTTAAATTTAATAACTTTAGAAAAAAGAAGAATATTTTTGGATGTCGCTCTCTTATTCAAAATAATAAATAATATTGTTGATTGCCCACCACTACTAGATCAGTTACGCTTACACATCCCTAATTACATCACGAGAAATAATGACCTTTTTTACTTATCATTTAACAGAACAAACTCGGCTTTTAACTCACCGCTGAACAGAATCTACTTAAACTTTAATAACATCTCAACAAATGACAACTTTCCTGATATATTTTTGCTAAATTTCACACAATTTAAAAAATGCATTCTACGACTGTTATAACTGCTATTATAACATCAAAAATTTTACTGTTACTGTAATTTGTGTTATATAAATGTATTAATCTATACTAGTGCCACACTGTTATTGGGCATGTCCTGTTGTGTGGCCGAATTATGTAAAATAAAATAAAATAAAAAAATAAATAAAATCTATTAAATAGAAAATAACACTATTTTTTGATATTTCATTTTCACATGTCTAGTTATTTTTCGTGGCTACCAATAAAACTGCCACCCTACCATAGCCTACTCAGATAAAGAAACATCGTGAATGTATTTTAAGTAAATATTTATTATACCTATATATAGAGTGACCAGATTTCAGTGAAGGGAAACCGGGACACAGGGAAAAAAAGAAGGTCTTTGTTTCCTCCCAGATCCAAGTGAAGAGCAAAAAAAAAGGTCCTCACCTCCCAAATTCAAAGTGAAGAGCAAAAAAAAAAGGTCCTCACCTCTCAAATTCAAAGTGAAGAGCAAAAAAAAAAACAGAAGGTCCTCACCTCCCCCAAATTCAAAATGAAGAGCAAAAAGAGTCCTCACCTCAAAAACTAGGACAATCGGGCGTCCCGAGAACATTTTTCGGGACACCGGGACAATTGACCTAAAACCGGGACGGATGGTCACCCTACCTATATACAATATATGCTTTATAGAATAAGAAAAAGAAAATAAAAAAAGCGATGAAAGGGAGGCGCAGATATTCAGAAAATCACTTGAAGAGCGGGGGTAAGAAATTCAGAAAATACTTGAAGTGTATGAAATGTAGAAAACGTGTAACAAACTGTCAGTATTATATAAACATAAGTTGGATGTTTATATTTCGCGCGACCCGGAGAAATGCGGATCAAACCCGGAACCCGGACGCAAACCTGTAAAACCCCGAACCTCCGGGTCAGATCCGAAGAGGTGGCAACCCTAGGTGAAGCCGCTGTTTAATTTTGAGTGAACATACACACATACAAACGAACTAATTTATATATTAATATAGATTTTAAATCATAAAATTATGCAATTCATTGTGTTAAAATTAATATAATATTACTTACAATTTATCTTCTATTATTTTCGATCTTGGCTTATACACAAAATTAAAGTTACATAAAGTTACTGCCGGGAACGGAACTTGAAAAATAGGATAAGCAGTTGTATCTATTGTTCTCAGGACACGTTGATAGTTATACTCTATTATATTATCATGTAAAAGTATGCAACAATATGTCAGACCTATTATAAATATTATTATCCAAAACATAATTTCAAACTTCGATTTTGAGCGAAAAATACTTGGTAATCCATGAATGCTGATGTCGCCAAAACTCTGCTTAAGATTTCCTATAAATTTTTTCAATGGTTTCTCGAAATTATGTTTCGATTTTTGTAGCTTAAATTTCATTGTGAATACAATTAAATCTAACAAGACACTGATAAATTTTATCAGGCGTAGTTTTATATATATTTTGAAGGCATAATTTGGAACAAATTTATTGAAAACAAATATATGAATATTTTATATGTACTTAAAACTTTCGTACATACATATAATTACTTTTAACTTCTTAAAAGTAATGATAATTATAGTATAAGGCTTGACAAATAGTAATTATAAATATCAAATAAAGTAAAATAAAAGTTAATAATTTCAATTCCATTATAAAACAGTGTATTTAGGTATATGAAAGGTGTGCCGCGAATTTCATAAAGAAAATGCCGCTCATAAATCGTTCCGCATCAATGAGGTAGTATAATATTGAGAAGTGACATTACCTATTGAGAAGTGACATTACCGTTGGCGGCGCTGTAATTCATGGCAAAATGGCTGAATTGTCTAGTATTCAACTGTCAATATGCTAACAGGGAACAGGGTAATTTAAGCACAGTACATTTTTATTTTATGAAAATGTATCTATGGACGTTATAACAAAAAATCAACATCAGAACATATGTAATAATTTCAAACAATACAACAGTCGCGTAGTAAAATATTTCACCACCAGACTGCGTATCCGAGCGTGTCAGTTCTCAATAGAGGCGCTGTTGTCGCTTACAAAATGGCGATTGGAATAGGATTTTTTGACATTTGCCATTTGATACACAAGAATTCACATTGCAGTTTATTTTCTGTTGCGATTTTAAAGACATTTTATTAAAGTTTTCTTCACTTTGACACATACAAACAATGCGCCACATCCAACAAAATCCTATTTCGTTAAGTTCCAAAATATTCCGCTAGGCGTCACTTCAGTTATTGTCAGTTCTCAATAGAGACTTCACGATGTGTTGTGAAGCCAACACCCTCTTAGGCGGGGAGCGGGAAGGTGCCCCGAGGAGTTGTGCGTGATGCTAACATCCAATGACGTCATATAAACCAACCATAAAATCAACATTATTAAAGTAAAGGTTGTCTCGTTACTTCTGACCAATTAGAGCGTAAGAGGGAATACGTCACATGTCTACTTAGTTACAAAATTAATGTAGATGTTGAATGGTTTTAAATATTTTTATTGACTATATTTATAATAGATATTTATTTCAAGACAGTTCTACTGAATAAATTATAAATAAAAATCTAAGGAAATTTTATACTGATTTATATAAAATTTAAGGTGATGGGAATTTGTATTATAGTTGATAAATAACAATAAAATCGAATACAAATATGTATAATTTTAGGAATATTTAAATAAAAATAGAAAAACAAATTGCTATAATAATATAGTAATTAATAAAATTAGAGGTTAAATTAGTTTTTAAAAACGGCTGGACGTATTTTGACGAAATTTGGGACAATAGAGTAGAACCAGGATCAAATATAGGCATGATATCTGGTACTAAAAAACTTAAAATATTTCATTTATAAACAGAACTATCTTAACAGAAAAAACTATAGAATAAAAATTGTTTATAAGATAACAAATCTTATATGTTTACGCATTTTTTCAGTTTGATGAATATTACGGTAGTTACGGGGGGACACCCTAAAACTAAAATATTGAAATATTTCACTTATTATTCTCTTCACATCAAAAATTAATGTAAGAAAATTTATTTAAACGAAGAAACATTCCTTTCGAAGAAAAAAGAAATTAAAACAAGTAGAAAATCAAAAATTTAAGCGATATTTTTATATTTATAGCAAAAAATCAAACTTCACGTGTATAACATATACGATAAACAAAGACTGACGTCCCGTTAGCATACAGATGACGCGAAGCTTCGCTATTTACCCCCACCGCTACAAGTTACAAGACAATCTTTACTTTAATAATCTTGGTGCGTGATGCTAACATCCAATGACGTCATATAAACCATACGCCATAAAACCTCATTGCTAACATCAATGTTTTGCCGATAAGAATTGCAAGTAAAAATGGCAAATATTTTGAAAAGCAATAAATCAGTTTGTTACAAAATAAAATCTTTCTTAGTTTTTGTAAAAACTTAAAAGGTAGCCCTCGTATTTGTATCTTGTTAGAAACTTCGTCCGCGAAAAAGCTATTATTTGTTAAACCAAGGGCGGATCCAGAGGATGCGATAGAGGTTAGCCCTTGTAAATATATATAATTTATTCATAAAATTGATTGTTTATTCACTGTATTTTTTTGTAGAAATTTTTTTTTTTCTTTGGAACCTACGGGGGTCGGAGGGGGGGTTATATAAAAAAAAATCTTTTTCTTTTCAATTAATTCGCCTATGTGTTAAACACAAGACAATTTAAGATACCGTTAGGTGTTACGTCGCAACGACAAGCCGAATCATGTCATTAATTGGTCATTATGTTAATTAACTAACTGAAGAGTTAGGTAAGAGATAAGATATCAGTATATAATTAAGAGTGTTGGTGACAAGACGTAACTGACCCACGCTCCGTCTTTTAAAACAAAAGGCTACAATAAATAAAATTGTTGTTCAAAACTAGTGTTGCATTTTTAATAATTTATAATAATTAAATATGGTATAAACATTTATAACAAATTGAATTTCAACAAAATTATTATAATAATTTAATATAAATATTTAATCAATATAATATCTAAATATAAACATTTTTTCACAATTATACATTTTTTTCCCCTAAATATTACTGTTGATTCAAGTTCTTTTATTTTAATAATTATATTTAAACAAAATTTAAGCAATATAATGGTTAATTATTGTCACAATATTTTTTTTTATAAAATATTTTTTTATTGCTTCAAGTTATTTTATTTATATGATCATATTTAAATAATTATAACAATTTGAATTCAAACATTTAAAAAATAGATTTGTTAGATATAAAACATAAATTAGCAATTATTATTTTTTTATTAAATATTTTTTATTGATTAAAGTTTTATTATGTTAATAATTATATTTAAACAATTATAACAACTTTAATTTAAACATTTAAATAATATAATAGTTAAATTATAAACTTTTTTTCAAAATTTTTTACTATTTTTTTTTAAATTCTTTTTTTTTATTTTAATCTATTTTTAAACAATTATAAAAACTAAAATGTAAGTATTTAAACAATATAATAGTTTAATATAAACATATTTTTACAATTATTATTTTTTTTTACTAAATATAGTAGGTATGTATAATTTTTTTTTTTATTGATTCTATGGTCTATTTCAAATTAAAAAATAGTAGATAGCGCTGCGAACTGAGTACGATTTACACTGGATAAATACAGTATAGCGGAAAATTTAAAATAAGTTATAACTAGTACATGGGCGTAGTAACTGGGTTAGCAAGTGATTTTTTTTTTTTTTTTTTTTAAAGGTTGATAGGATATTGAAATAAACAAAGCAGATATATTGAAATAATACACTTACGTTATTTATACGACATAAATTCAGTTTAATGGGAAATTTGAAAAAGTTAAAAAAAATATTAATTTTAAAAATTATGTACTATATATAAAAAGAGAGATTTGGCTAAAACAGTTTAAATAAAGCAATAAAAAAGAATTATTGTAAATAAAACTAAAAATATATGTATATATGAAGGTCTAAAAATTATATCAAAAACTTCTTCTTTGGGCACAATCAGCTGGGCTATCTTTTGGCCTCATATTAGTCCTCTCTCTTGATCTGTTAATTGTCAAGTGTCACAAAATATTTATATGTCAGATAACCTAAAAAATATATAACTGCGTAAAAACAAATTACATGGAGAATTTTCTCCATAAAATCTACGCCAAGAATATAAATAAAAGTCTAAATATGTAAATAATAACAAAATATATGAAAAAAATTAAATAATATATATTTCCAATGTACGACACTGAACATCTGTCAACTTGGACTAAAAACAATATTTAAACAGTGTAATAGGGATGACGATCTAAACCAATCCGAAGCAACGACAAACAGCTCCTATCTTCTTACACACATTTTTCTACTTTCAAATAGACCATAGTTATTTTAGTTTAATAATAGAAATTAAACATTAAACAATATATTACTTGAATATGTTTTTTTTTTCACATTTTTATTTTTTCCCCTAAATATTTTTTTTTTGATTCAAGTTAATTTACTTTAATAATTAAATTTAAACAATTAAACAATATAGGTAATTGGTAATATTTAAAAAAATCACATATTTTTATTTTATTTTTTTCTAAATATTTCTTGTCGATTCATTTTTTGTAAATTTTAATAATTTTATTTAAACAATTGTAAGAACTTGAATTTAAACATTTAAATAATAAAATCGATATTAACATTGTTTTCATAATTCATTTTTTCTTTTATCTTTTTTGTAGATTCAATTTCTTGTATTATAATATTATAATAATTACATTTCAACAATATAATAGTTAAATATAAACATTTATTTGTCACAAATATAATTTAGTTTTTAAATATTTTTGGTGTTGTTTTAAGTCATTTTACTACAATAATTAAATTTAAACAATTATAACCGCCTGAATACAAATTTTTAAATAGTATAAAAGATATATAAACATACAGATTTTTCACAAACAAATTAATTTTGTTACTATTTTTGTTGTTTCAAAACTATAATAATAATTAAATTTAAAGAATCTTTAAAGAAAATAACTTTTAACAAATAATAATCCTAATAGTCAAAATAAATATTTGCGCTCAAAAATAAATTAATCAGTTTTTCGTAACTATTGGTCATGGATGTCCATAAACAAAAGAAAGGAGTCTTCGGTTTATTGTTACCGAATTAAATCAGCTTCAGCAGTGCTAAAAGGGTTCTGAAACTAAAATATGGTGACAGTGAATTATCGTGATTTTTGTGTGCCCTTCAAGAGCAGTGGTAGACTATCGGCGAAGGATTTCGAATGCAGTCCTTCGGAACTTGGTGAGTTAATTTTACAAACAGTAAATATACATTCAAATCTCGGTAAAACTTTACTTAACAACCTGTCCCTCTATTTTTATCATAATTTAACCTAATGACTTTATAATATGGAACTATAAGTTACAGGTTATTAAATAAAGCTGAGCTAAAATTTCATTTTTCAAATTTTCTCTATATGGAGGGTTCAGTAGCCAAACAGTGTGAGTCAAATTTTGAAAATGACTTACGAAGTTCAAGAACCACTGTATTGTTAAAACTTTCAATTGACAAAGCAATCTTGTACTTAAGTTTATTTGTATATTATCTATCAATAAAAATATTCTTCTGTATCCTATACAAGCATTGCTATTTTTTTACTTTCACAATTAATTAATTTAATGTTTATTGACTTATGCTGATTGGCTTCTAAACCCTCCATATATTATATTCTGGCTTAATTCCGTAAACAACTTATTTATTAGGCTTAAAATTTGTATCAAATTATGGCAGCCGAAAGCGCCAAACAGACCCATTAGGAATTTTTGAAAAAAGAAAAGTAGTTGTACGTTGTATATGGAAATTTAGCTATGTCAGCCCAAGGTGGAATGAAACTGAATAAAACTATGTCCAAATATCGATATTATTTTCAAGATAATCAACTCTCGTGGCAGTAAGTCAAAAACAAAAATCAAAAAACTGCCCTCTGGATTTAAGCGAGATCTGACGTTGGCAAAATGGCCGCTCGAAGCTCTTATAGCTTAGGGTGGATGACGTCAGATATACCAAACCAGAATTTTCAAAATTGTGCTTAAGGCACACCGCCCTCTGTTTAAGGGCAAATTGACATCAGCAAATGCGCTGTACTGTGTTATTATTTCTTAGTTTAAAATATATTGATGCAATATATAAGTTCAATCTTGAAAATTAGAGGTAGTTAAAAACTGCTCTCTGGATTTATGCGAGATCTGACGTTAGTAAAATGGCCGCTCGAAGCTCTCATAGCTTAAGGTGGATGACGTCAGATATACCAAACAAGAATTTTCAAAATTGTGCTTACGGCACACCGCTCTCTGTTTAAGGGCAAACTGACATCAACAAATGCGCTGAACTGTGTTATGATTTCTTAGTTTAGGATATATTGATGCAATATACAAGTTCAATCTTGAAAATTAGAGGTAGAAAACTGCCCTCTGGATTTAAGCGTGATCTGACGTTGGCAAAATGGCCGCTCGAAGCTTTTAAAGCTTAGGGTGGATGACGTCAGATATACCAAACCAGAATTTTCAAAATTATACTTAAAGCACACTGCCCTCTGTTTTAGGGTAATTGTCATCAGCAAATGCGCTGAACTGTGTTATGGTTTCTTAGATAAGGATATTTTGATGCAATATATAAGTTCAATCTTGAAAATTAAAGGTAGATTAAAAACTGCCCTCTGGATTAAAGAGAGATCTGACGTTGGCAAAATGGCCGCTCGAAGCTCATATAGCTTAGGGTGGATGACGTCAGATATACCAAACCAGAATTTTCAAAATTGTGCTTAAGGCACACCGCCCTCTGTTTAAGGGCAAATTGACATCAGCAAATGCGCTGTACTCTGTTATGATTTCTTAGTTTAGTATATTTTGATGCAATATATAAGTTCAATCTTGAAAATAGGAGCTAGTTTAAAAACTGCCCTCTGGATTTAAGAGAGATCTGACGTTGGCAAAATGTCCGCTCGAAGCTCTTATAGCTTATGGTGGATGACGTCAGATATACCAAACCAGAATTTTCAAAATTGTGCTTAAGGCACACCGCCCTCTGTTTAAGGGCAAATTGACATCAGCAAATGCGCTGAACTGTGTTATGATTTCTTAGTTTAGGATATTTTGATCCAATATATAAATTCAATCTTGAAAATTGGAGGTAGTTTAAAAACTGCCGATTTAAGAGAGATCTGACGTTGGCAAAATTGCCGCTCGAAGCTCTTATAGCTTATGGTGGATGACGTCAGCTATACCAAACCAGAATTTTCAAAATTGTACTTAAGGCACACCGCTCTCTGTTTAAGGGCAAATTAACATCAGCAAATGCGCTGAACTCTGTTATTATTTCTTAGTTTAGGATATTTTGATGCAATATATTAGTTCAATCTTGAAAATTGGAGGTAGTTTAAAAACTGCCCTCTGGATTTAAGAGAGGTCTGACGTTGGCTAAATGGTCGCTCGAAGCTCTTATAGCTTAGGGTGGATGACGTCAGCTATACCAAACCATAATTTTCAAAATTGTATTTAAGGCACTCCACCCTTTGTTTAAGGGCAATACGATATCAGCAAATGCGCTGAACTCTGTTATGATTTCTTAGATTAGGATAGTTTGATGCAATATATAAGTTCAATCTTGAAAATTGGAAGTAGTTAGAAAACTAACCTCTGGATTGAAGAGAGATCTGACGTTGGCCAAATGGCCGCTCGACGCTCTTATAGCTTAGACTAGATGACGACAGATATACCAAACCAGAATTTTCAAAATTGTGCTTAAAGCACACCGCTCTCTGTTAAAGGGCAAATTGACATCAGCAAATGCGCTGAACTCTGTTATGATTTCTTAGTTTAAGGTATTTTGATACAATATATAAGTTCAATCTTGAAAATTGGAGGTAGTTTAAAAACTGCCGATTTAAGAGAGATCTGACGTTGGCAAAATGGCCGCTCGAAACTCATATAACTTAGGGTGGATGACGTTAGATATACCAAACCAGAATTTTCAAAATTGTACTTAAGGCACACCGCCCTCTGTTAAAGTGCAAATTGACATCAGCAAATGCGCTGAAGACTGTTATGATTTCTTAGTTTAAGGTATTTTGATACAATATATAAGTTCAATCTTGAAAATGGGAGGTAGTTTAAAAACTGCCGATTTAAGAGAGATCTGACGTTGGCAAAATGGCTGCTCGAAGCTCTTATAGCTTATGGTGGATGACGTCAGATATACCAAACCAGAATTTTCAAAATTGTACTTAAGGCACACCGCTCTCTATTTAAGGGCAAATTGACATCAGCAAATGCGCTGAACTGTGTTATGATTTCTTAGTTTAGGATATTTTGATGCAATTTATAAATTCAATCTTGAAAATTGGAGGTATTGAAAAACTGCCCTCTGGATTTAAGAGAGGTCTGACGTTGGCAAAATGGCCGCTCGAAGCTCTTATAGCTTAGGGTGGATGACGTCAGCTATACCAAACCAGAATTTCAAAATTGTACTTAAGGCACTCCGCCCTTTGTTTCAGGGCAATATGACATCAGCAAATGCGCTGAACTGTGTTATGATTTCTTAGATTAGGATAGTTTGATGCAATATATAAGTTCAATCTTGAAAATTGGTAGTGTTAGAAAACTAACCTCTGGATTGAAGAGAGATCTGACGTTGGCAAAATGGCCGCTCGACGCTCTTATAGCTTAGAGTGGATGACGACAGATATACCAAACCAGAATTTTCAAAATTGTGCTTAAGGGACACCGCTCTCTGTTAAAGGGCAAATTGACATCAGCAAATGCGCTGAACTCTGTTATGATTTCTTAGTTTAAGATATTTTGATGCAATATATAAGTTCAATCTTGAAAATTGGAGGTAGTTTAAAAACTGCCCTCTGGATTTTAGAGAGATTTGACGTTGGCAAAATGGCCGCTCGAAGCTCTTATAGCTTAGGGTGGATGACGTCAGATATACCAAACCAGAATTTTCAAAATTGTACTTAAGGCACACCGCCCTCTGTTTAAGGGCAAATTGACATCAGCAAATGCGCTGAACTGTGTTATTATTTCTTAGTTTAGGATATTTTGATGCAATATATTAGTTCAATCTTGAAAATTGGAGGTAGTTTAAAAACTGCCCTCTGGATTTAAGAGAGGTCTGACGTTGACTAAATGGTCGCTCGAAGCTCTTATAGCTTAGGGTGGATGACGTCAGCTATACCAAACCATAATTTTCAAAATTGTATTTAAGGCACTCCACCCTTTGTTTAAGGGCAATACGACATCAGCAAATGCGCTGAACTCTGTTATGATTTCTTAGATTAGGATAGTTTGATGCAATATATAAGTTCAATCTTGAAAATTGGAAGTAGTTAGAAAACTAACCTCTGGATTGAAGAGAGATCTGACGTTGGCCAAATGGCCGCTCGACGCTCTTATAGCTTAGAGTGGATGACGACAGATATACCAAACCAGAATTTTCAAAATTGTGCTTAAGGCACACCGCTCTCTGTTAAAGGGCAAATTGACATCAGTAAATGCGCTGAACTCTGTTATGATTTCTTAGTTTAAGATATTTTGATGCAATATATAAGTTCAATCTTGAAAATTGGAGGTAGTTTAAAAACTGCCCTCTGGATTTAAGAGAGATCTGACGTTGGCAAAATGGCCGCTCGAAGCTCTTATTGCTTATGGTGGATGACGTCAGATATACCAAACCAGAATTTTCAAAATTGTACTTAAGGCACACCGCTCTCTGTTTAAGGGAAATTGACATCAGCAAATGCGCTGAACTGTGTTATGATTTCTTAGTTTAGGATATTTTGATGCAATATATTAGTTCAATCTTGAAAATTGGAGATGGTTTAAAATCTGCTCTCTGGATTTAAGTGAGATCTGATGTTGGCAAAATGGCTGCTCGAAGCTCTTATAGAGCTTATGGTGGATGACGTCAGATGTGTGGCGGTGGTCGTCATGGAAGTGATGTTTTTGAGATTTTCAATTATTATTGTGCTGTCAAAATATTTGCTGGTACCATACAAAGTTTGGAAATAAAGCCACAAAATGTGTCAAGCTTCGTAATTTTAAAAGTCAAAAAAACTAAGACAGCGGCTGCAAGTGGCGACTAATTCAACCGCTGTACAAAATAGTCGCTTATTCATTTTTGACAATTTGACACAACTGCGATTTTTAATTGACAGTGGAGCTGATATTTCAGTCGTGCCTCCTAATAAAAGAAACATGCCAATTCAAAATTATCAGCTTTTTGCAGCCAATGGAGCTGTCATCCAAACGTATGGTGAAAAAATATTGAAAATACATTTGGGTTTTAAAAAAACGTTTCTATGGAAATTTATTATTGCTGACGTTTCTAAACCCATAATAGGTGCAGATTTTCTTAAACATTTTGGAATTTTAATTGATCTTAGAAATCGATGTTTAGTAGACAATACTAGTTTACAACGATCCGTAGGAGAAATTCAATTCAATCAGTCAATAACTATTAAGACAATGTCTAAATTAGATGAATATTCTGAACTTCTTTTGCCTTTCGTGAACATAACAAAACCTTTTTCTTTCAATAATAATACCAAACATAATACCACACATCATATAATAACAAAAGGTCCTCCAGTATTTCAAAAACCTCGTAGACTTTCTCCCGAAAAACTTGAAATTGCTAAAAAGGAATTCCAGTTTATGGTAGATAGTGGAATATGCAGACCATCTAAAAGTTGTTGGGCTAGTCCATTACATATGGTTCCCAAAAAAGATGGTTCGTGGCGTGCTTGCGGTGATTTTCGTCGATTGAACTCAGTTACAGTTCCCGACCGATACCCTATTCCAAATTTACTCGATTTTGCTTATAACTTAGATGATAAGAAAATTTTCTCAACAATTGACCTGATTCGGGCATTTAATCAGATACCGATTGAAGAAACAGACATCTCGAAAACTGCAGTAACAACGCCATTTGGGCTGTTTGAATTTGTCGTTATGCCATTCGGTTTATGCAATGCAGCACAAACGATGCAACGCTTTATGAATGAAATTTTGCGAGATCTACCATTTTGTTTCGTCTATATTGACGATATATTAGTAGCTTCACGTAATAAAAACGAGCATAAACAACATTTAATTAAAATTTTTAAAAAATTAAATGATTATGGAATTTCCATTAATATTTCTAAATGTAATTTTGGCAAAGAAGAAGTTGTATTTTTAGGACATTTAATTTCAGCAAAGGGTATCAAACCTCTTTCATCGCGTATTACTGCAATAAAAGAATTTAAAAAACCTGCAACTGTAAATGATTTAAGAAAATTTTTAGGAATTATTAATTTTTATCGCCGTTTTATACCAAATGCAGCAAAAACGCAATCAGTCTTACATAATTATTTAACAAATGCTAAAAAGAACGATCATAGTCTAATAAACTGGAATGTAGAATCTTCTGAAGCATTCATTAAATGCAAACAAGATTTAGAAAAAGTATCGCTTCTTGCTCACCCTTCATCGAATAAAACCAGTGGCGAAGGGAAACCTCCGCTAGACTTGCCCTCCCATAAAAAATATATTTAAAAAAAAATGTAAATTAAAAAAAAAAAATTTAAATATTTAGATAAATCTTCAAAAATACATCAAATTATGTTTTATACAAATTTTTGTCCAAGGCTTGCTTTACAAGTTACGAATTAATTATCATGACCATGGAAACGTTACATATAAGTATGAAAACATTGAGACTTGGAAAAATTTTAAATAATTTTACAAAAAAATTTCGAAATTTTTCGTTTTATCAAAAAACGTCTCAAATAAAAGTTAATAGTTATTGCATTTATAGTAACTTTTGTTCAATAAATTTTTTCGAAATATTTTTCTCTTGCTAAATATTCGCAAAAATCTTAAAATCGACACGAGTAAACTCCCATTTCTAGTCAACCGATTTTTATAAAAAACAATAGGGTTCTTCCTATTTAATAGGAGAATTTTTTAGCACCAGAACGAACTCATTAAGTTAAACCGTTTTTGAGTTATCGTGTATACACACAGACACACACACACACACACACACACACACACACACACACACACACACACACACACACACACACACACACACACACACACACACACACACACACACACACACACACACACACACACACATACGGACGGCACTTCGAAAATAGGTTTTTTGGATTCCCTGGACCATGAAACGTGGTCATCCGTCAAAATCTCGACATCGAAAATTTTCGCGATTACAATACTTGCCCCTTATATATTAAGGTCGGGCAAGTAAAAATGAGTCTTGCAGTTGATGCATCAGATTTAGCTGTGGGTGCCGTTTTACAACAACTTTGCGATGGCGATTGGCAGCCCCTAGGATTTTTTTCAAAAAAGCTTTCCCCAGCCCAACAAAAATACAGCGCTTACGATAGGGAATTACTAGCAATCTACTTATCAGTAAAATATTTTTCGTTTATGTTGGAAGGTAGATCTTTTACTATTTTTACAGACCATAAGCCACTAATTTATGGATTCCAACAAAATTCTAGTAAATTTACCCCACGTCAGTTGCGACATTGGGATCTAATAGCACAATTTACAACAGATATTCAACATGTATCAGGAAAAGAGAATATTGTTGCGGATACCTTATCTCGAATGAATACAATAACTTTTCCTCAAACTATAAGTAACGATGTACTTGTAAAGGAGCAACAAACTGATGAAGAACTAAAAGAATTATTAGCATCAAAGGCAACGTCTTTGAAATTAGCTTTTATGCAAACTGAGTTTGGCAAATTATATTTTGACGTGTCTGCAGGTAAATTTCGACCTTATCTGCCCAAAAATCTCAGAAAACAAGCATTTGATGCATTCCACAATTTATCGCATCCAAGTATTAGGAATAGTAGACTTTTAGTCAAGCAGAGATACGTCTGGCCATCAATAAATATTGATTGTGGCAATTGGGCGAAATCCTGTTTGCCTTGTCAACGTACTAAAATTAATAAATATATACATGCACCAATAGGCAAATATGAACTGCCTACTAATCGTTTCGAACATGTAAATATAGATATAATTGGACCACTTCCTTTAGCTGATGGTTTTCGTTACTGTCTTACTTGCATTGATCGGTTTAGTCGCTGGCCTGAAGCATACCCCATGAGTGATATGACAGCTGAAACTGTAGCAAAAACATTTTGTGATGACTGGATATCAAGATTTGGTATTCCCAAAAGAATAACTTCAGATCAGGGTCGTCAGTTTGAATCAAACTTGTTCACATCATTAACTAATATTTTGGGAGTAACAAAATTCCGCACAACACCATATCATCCAGAGGCTAATGGTTTAATAGAAAGGTGGCATAGATCATTAAAAACGGCATTGATGTGCCATAATATGAAATGGACCGAGGTTCTTCCTACAGTTTTGCTCGGACTTCGCACAGTACTGAAAGAAGATCTTGGCTGTTCTTCCGCTGAAATGGTTTATGGTACTACACTTTGTTTACCTGGAGATTTTTTTATTTCACCTGCAGAAGAAATTGATCCGCATACATTTGTTCAAAAATTAAGAAGTATAATGTCAAAATTAAAACCAGTAAATGTGGCCCATCATACACCAGAAAAGATGTTTATTCATAAGGATTTATTAAATTGTTCCCATGTATTTGTTCGTAATGATGGGATCAAGAAATCGTTACAACCTCCTTTTGATGGTCCCTATGAAGTAATCAAGAGATATAGTAATACATATCAAATTTTGGTTGGAGGAAAAAAAAATGTATCCATGTTAATAGACTAAAACCTGCATATATTTTAGCAGAATAATTAACGCTGCCACTGGAGGGGGAGTGTTGTGGCGGTGGTCGTCATGGAAGTGATGTTTTTGAGATTTTCAATTATTATTGTGTTGTCAAAATAAAAAAGTCAATTAATAAAAGCTTCTAACTAATATATAATTATTTCTTCTTAAACATAATCCAAACACCCACAGATGTACCAAACCAGAATTTTCAAAATTGTGCTTACGGGTCACCGCCCTCTGTTTAAGAGCAAATTGACATCAGCAAATGCGCTGAACTCTGTTATTATTTCTTAGTTTAAGATATTTTGATGCAATATATATGTTCAATCTTGAAAATTGGAGGTAGTTTAAAATCTGCCCTCTGGATTTAAAAGAGTTCTGACGTTGGCAAACTGGCCGCTCGAAGCTCTTAGGGCCTAGGATAGATGACGTCAATTATACCAAACCAGAATTTTCAAAATTGTACTTAAGGCACTCCGCCCTCTGTTTAAGGGCAAATTGACATCAGCACATGCGCTGAACTCTGTTATGATTTCTTAGATGAGGATAGTTTGATGCAATATATAAGTTCAATCTTGAAAATTGGAGGTAATTAGAAAACTAACCTCTGGATTGAAGAGAGGTCTGACGTTGGCAAAATGGCCGCTCGAAGCTCTTACAGCTTAGGGTGGATGACGTCAGCTATACCAAACCAGAATTTTCAAAATTGTACTTAAGGCACTCCGCCCTTTGTTTAAGGGCAATACGACATCAGCAAATGCGCTGAACTCTGTTATGATTTCTTAGATTAAGATAGTTTGATGCAATATATAAGTTCAATCTTGAAAATTGGAAGTAGTTAGAAAACTAACCTCTGGATTGAAGAGAGATCTGACGTTGGCCAAATGGCCGCTCGACGCTCTTATATCTTAGAGTGGATGACGACAGATATACCAAACCAGAATTTTCAAAATTGTGCTTAAGGCACACCGCTCTCTGTTAAAGGGCAAATTGACATCAGTAAATGCGCTGAACTCTGTTATGATTTCTTAGTTTAAGATATTTTGATGCAATATATAAGTTCAATCTTGAAAATTGGAGGTAGTTTAAAAACTGCCCTCTGGATTTTAGAGAAATCTGACGTTGGCAAAATGGCCGCTCGAAACTCATATAGCTTAGGGTGGATAACGTCAGATAAACCAAACCAGAATTTTAAAATTTGTACTTAAGGCACACCGCCCTCTGTTAAAGGGCAAATTGACATCAGCAAATGCGCTGAACTCTGTTATGATTTCTTAGTATAAGGTATTTTGATGCAATATATAAGTTCAATCTTGAAAATTGGAGGTAGTTTAAAAACTGCCCTCTGGATTTAAGAGAGATCTGACGTTGGCAAAATGGCCGCTCGAAGCTCTTATAGCTTATGGTGGATGACGTCAGCTATACCAAACCAGAATTTTCAAAATTGTACTTAAGGCACTCCGCCCTTTGTTTAAGGGCAATACGACATCAGCAAATGCGCTGAACTCTGTTATGATTTCTTAGATTAGGATAGTTTGATGCAATATATAAGTTCAATCTTGAAAATTGGAAGTAGTTAGAAAACTAACCTCTGGATTGAAGAGAGATCTGACGTTGGCCAAATGGCCGCTCGACGCTCTTATGGCTTAGGGTGGATAACGTCAGCTCAAACCAGGATTTTCAAAATTGTGCTCAAGGCACACCGCCCTCTGTTTAAGGGCATATTGACATCAGCATATGCGCTGAACTCTGCTCTGTTATCTTAATTTAGGATATTTTGATGTTAATATATAAGTTCAATCTTGTACTTAAGGCACTTGCCCTCTCTTTAAGGGCAAATTGACATCAGCAAATGCGCTGAACTCTGTTATGATTTCTTAGATCAAGATATTTTGATGCAATATATAAGTTCAATCTTGAAAATTGGAGGTAGTTTAAAAACTGACCTCTGGATTTAAGAGAGATCTGACGTTGGCAAAATGGCCGCTCGAAGCTCTTATACCTTATGGTGGATGACGTCAGATATACCAAACCAGAATTTTCAAAATTGTGCTTAAGGCACACCGCCCTCTGTTTAAGGGCGAATTGACATCAGCAAATGCGCTGAACTGTGTTATGATTTCTTAGTTTAGGATATTTTGATGCAATATATTAGTTGAATCTTGAAAATTGGAGGTAGTTCAAAAACTGCCCTCTGGATTTAAGAGAGATCTGACGTTGGCACAATGGCCGCTCGAAGTTCTTATAGCTTAGGGTGGATGATGTCAGCTATACCTAACCAGAATTTTCAAAATTGTACTTAAGGCACACCGCTCTCTGTTTAAGGGCAAATTGACATCAGCAAATGCGCTGAACTCTGTTATGATTTCTTAGTTTAAGATATTTTGATGCAATATATAAGTTCAATCTTGAAAATTAGAGGTAGTTTAAAATCGGCTCTCTTGATTTAAATGAGATCTGACGTTGGCAAAATGGCCGCTCGAAGCTCTTATAGCTAATGGTGGATGACGTCAGATTTACTAAACCAGAACTTTCAAAATTGTGCTTAAGGCACACCGCCCTCTGTTTAAGGGCATATTGACATCAGCATATGCGCTGAACTCTGCTCTGTTATCTTAATTTAGGATATTTTGATGTTAATATATAAGTTCAATCTTGTACTTAAGGCACTTGCCCTCTGTTTAAGGGCAAATTAACATCAGCAAATGCGCTGAACTGTGTTATGATTTCTAAGTTTAGGATATTTTGATGCAATATATAAGTTCAATCTTGAAAATTGGAGGTATTTTAAAAACTGTCCTCTGGATTTAAGAGAGATCTGACGTTGGCAAAATGGTCGCTCGAAGCTCTTATAGCTTATGGTGGATGACGTCAGATATACCAAACCAGAATTTTCAAAATTGTGTTTAAGGCACACCGCCCTCTGTTTAAGGGCAAATTGACATCAGCAAATGCGCTGAAGTCTGTTATGATTTCTTAGATTAGGATATTTTGATGCAATATGTAAGTTCAATCTTGAAAATTGGAGGTAGTTTAAAAACTGCCCTCTGGATTTAAGTGAGATCTGACGTTGGCAAAATGGCCGCTCGAAGCTATTATAGCTAATGGTGGATGACGTCAGATATACTAAACCAGAACTTTCAAAATTGTGCCTAAGGCACACCGCTCTCTGTTTAAGGGCAAATTGACATCAGCAAATGCGCTGAGCTCTGTTATGATTTCTTAGTTTAAGATATTTTGATGCAATATATAAGTTCAATCTTGAAAATTGGAGGTAGTTTAAAAACTGCCCTCTGGATTTAAGAGAGATCTGGCGTTGGCAAAATGGCCGCTCGAAGCTCTTATAGCTTAGGGTGGATGACGTCAGATATACCAAACCAGAATTTTCAAAATTGTACTTAAGACACACCGCCCTCTGTTTAAGGGCAAATTGACATCAGCAAATGCGCTGAACTCTGTTATGATTTCTTAGTTTAAAGTATTTTGATGCAATATAAAAGTTCAATCTTGAAAATTGGAGGTAGTTTAAAAACTGCCCTCTGGATTTAAGAGAGATCTGACGTTGGCAAAATGGCCGCTCGAAGCTCTTATAGCTTAGGGTGAATGACGTCAGCTATACCAAACCAGAATTTTCAAAATTGTACTTAAGGCACACCGCTCTCTGTTAAAGGGCAAATTGACATCAGCAAATGCGCTGAACTCTCTTATGATTTCTTAGTTTAAGATATTTTGATGCAATATATAAGTTCAATCTTGAAAATTGGAGGTAGTTAAAAAACTGCCCTCTGGATTTTAGAGAGATCTGACGTTGGCAAAATGGCCGCTCGAAGCTCTTGTAGCTTAAGGTGGATGACGTCAGATATACCAAAACAGAATATTCAAAATTGTGCTTGCCCTCTGTTTAAGGGCAAATTGGCATCAGCATGCGCGCTGAACCGACCTGTGTTATCTGAGTTTAGGATATTTTGATGTAATATATAAGTTTAATCTAGTACTTAAGGCACTCGCCCTCTGTTTAAGGGTAAATTTACATCAGCATAAGCGCTGAACTTTGTTTTGTTTTCACAGTTTAAGATATATTGATGTATTAGAGTTCAATCTTGAAAATTGGAGACAATGGCGTCAGGCAAACCAAACTAGAATTTTCAAAATTTTACTTATAACGCTGTGCCTTATATATTAGGGCGAATTGAAATGAGTACTCGTATAACTGCTGATCTGCGTTATGTTCTCTTAGTTTCGGATATTTTGTTGTAAGTTAAATGTTTAATATTGAAAACTGGACGTAAAATGGTAACCTGACATTGATAGAATGGTCACTCGAAGCTGTTTTAGCTTTGGTGAAATAACTTTATTATATACCTGAGGGATTATTTTATTGAAAACGTAAAATCTGCATCAGTCTGGAGTTAAATTTCCATACAGTCTTAATTTGAAAATTTAAAACATTTAATCTGGAAACGCAGGAAATAATAATAGAAAATTGAACATTTTGTTTCTTTAATATTTTTGTAAATAAAATTGCTTATTAATTTGTTTTTGCCAATGTTTTAAATGTTCATTATTATTCATTTTCATTTAATATTGTACAAAAAATAAATATTGAGCTGTGTACTTAAGGATTAGGGCTGCACAAACAAGCTAGAATTGAACAATAAAATAATCTTTACATGAATGAGGAACGTTAGTTGCGCAAATTGTAATAATTTCTTATTCTTCTTATTTATATAATTCCTACCTCATTCTGTTTCAAATTATGAACTTCCAAACTGGCTCTGCCGTCAAGTCCGACATGAGGTGCAGTCGATACCAATTTAAGAAAACAATGGTCATGAATGAACAGGATGTGTTCAGCAGAATGAATGTGCAAGCAGTGTGTTGTCAAGTCCAGATGTGGACCTGCATTGAAGCCATGTTTGAGGAAACACTGTCCACCGAGGACAAAGTTGAGGTGAGCAAAATGATATAATTTGTCATACTTAATATTTATATAATGCTTTCTTCTTTTTGTTTCAAGCGATGTACAAGTGCAGTGGAGCCTTGTCTGATGAAACACTCTCCACCAAGGACGAAGTTGAGGTGAGCAAAAAGACCTAATTTCTCATAGTTTTTATTTATTTAATTCTATCTTCCTTCTGTTTCAATCGATGTACAAGTGCAGTGGAGCCTTGTCTGAGGATTCACTGTCCACAGAAGACGAAGTCGGTGTGATGAAAATGCAAACAGTCTCTGTTGTCGAGTCCAGATGCAGAAGTGCAGTGGTGCCTTATTTGAGGAAATAATATCCATGGATGAGCGTGGTGAGTTGAGAAAAAATAAGTAAGTTTTCATACTTCATATTTACTTAATTCTTTCTTGTTTCTGTTTCAAGTGATGAAAAGGCAAGCAGTCTCTATTGTCGAGTCCAAATGTAAAAGTGCAGTGGTGTCTTGTTTGAGGAAATAATATCCATGGACGAGCATAATGAGTTGAGAAAAACATATAAGTTTTCATACTTCATATGTATTTAATTCTCTCTTGTTTCTGTTTCACGTGATGAAAATGCAAGCAGTCTCTTTTGTCGAGTCCTGATGTAGAAGTGCAGTGCTGCCTTGTTTGAGGAAATAAAATCCAAGGATGAGCACGGTAAGTTGAGAAAAAATATGTTAGTTTTCATACTTCATATGTATTTAATTCTCTCTTGTTTCTATTTCAAGTGATGAAAATGCAATCAGTCTCTGTTGTATAGTCCAGATGTAGAAGTGCAGTACTGCCTGGTTTAAGGAAATAATATCCATGAATGAGCATGGTGAGTTGAGAAAAAATAAATAAGTTTTCATTTTTCATATGTATTTAATTCTCTCTTGTTTCTGTTTCAAGTGATGAAAATGCAAGCAGTCTCTTTTGTCGAGTCCTGATGTAGAAGTGCAGTGCTGCCTTGTTTGAGGAAATAAAATCCAAGGATGAGCACGGTAAGTTGAGAAAAAATATGTTAGTTTTCATACTTCATATGTATTTAATTCTCTCTTGTTTCTATTTCAAGTGATGAAAATGCAATCAGTCTCTGTTGTATAGTCCAGATGTAGAAGTGCAGTACTGCCTGGTTTAAGGAAATAATATCCATGAATGAGCATGGTGAGTTGAGAAAAAATAAATAAGTTTTCATTTTTCATATGTATTTAATTCTCTCTTGTTTCTGTTTCAAGTGATGAAAATGCAAGCAGTCTCTTTTGTCGAGTCCTGATGTAGAAGTGCAGTGCTGCCTTGTTTGAGGAAATAAAATCCAAGGATGAGCACGGTAAGTTGAGAAAAAATATGTTAGTTTTCATACTTCATATGTATTTAATTCTCTCTTGTTTCTATTTCAAGTGATGAAAATGCAATCAGTCTCTGTTGTATAGTCCAGATGTAGCAGTGCAGTGGTGCCTTGTTTGAGGAAATAATATCCATGGATGAGCATGGTGAGTTGAGAAAAAATAAGTAAGTTTTCATACTTCATATTTATTTAAATATTTCTTGTTTCTGTTTCAATAATTTGACATTTGTTTTCAACCTATTTATTACGTTGCCAAGCAGCAATACAGCAATGGCTAACCATTGCTGTATTGCTGCTTGAACCTGTTACGTAATAAGTTCATTCCGTAACAGGTCAGCGGTGTGCAATAAAAAGGAGTGGGAAACGTGCTACATTCACTAACAACTGACGCGCCTGTAATGAACGTATATCTATATAGTCGTGGGAAAAAAATTATCTACGACTAGCAAATAATAAATGCATTATGTGTCTTGTAAATACATAAAGCTACTCGTATTGCACGTTGTGTAAAAAAGTAATGCGCATGCGTACTCATCCGTGACTAAAGAACGTCTTTTTACATTGCAAGTTTTTATTTAGTAAGTTAGTTAAAGTTATTGGCGCTCAGCAACCATGACTGTTTGTCCTTTACGCAGCCCATATTTATAATTAGAATAGGGTGACCATTCGTCCCGCATTTTGATTTGGTGTCCCCAGGGCTGAATTTTGCTCTGTACTTATATTTGGGAGGTGAAGACCTTTTTTTTGCTCTTTACTTATATTTGGGAGTTTAGAATATTATTTAGAAGTTAAAAAAAATAATAATATTTTAAACATTGTTGTATATTACAATCAGCTGATGGTGCGGTAGTCATCTTGATGACGTAGGTTCTGAAGTTTAACATTGGCACTCAGAATTTCTGTGCTTTTAAATTTAAATTAAATTTACTAATTTTTTAATGATGAAACAATATAGTTGTAGATAAAATATTGTATTTGACCCGCATATAATGGTTATAATAATTTCAAATTTATTCCCATTTCAGGGGGAACGTATGGGGATTTTGAAAACTATAAAAGATATGACTTCGATTAAATTAGGTCAAATTATCACTATAACTTGTATATTTAATTTAATTTAATTTAATTTATTCCCATTTAAAATTACATTGGATAAGTACAAATATTTCTTAATAACTACATAAACTAAACTTATCTAAATTAGATAGGTTTGTATCTTACATAGTGTTTTTGTAATATAAGTATAAACATGCTACATGGCAATTAAATATACATATTAAGTATTTAGAAAAAAAATAAAATAATAGTAGAACAATTGAAAGGATCAGAAAATACAACAATAATCCAAAAAATGAATTTAAGTAAATTTGTATGAATAAGCTATGTTTTTTAACTTACTTTTTTTTATATTACTTATTAACTTTAATTAATAACTAATAATGTTTAATGATGAATGATGTCTGCGAAGAAAGGGCATGTGTGTGTATGTGTGTATGTGTATGCGTGTGGGTGTGTGTGTATGTGTATGAGCAAATTCACAGGATTGCAAATTGAAATTGTTTATTTAGATTGTAACTAATTCCTTCATTTTATTGCTATTGATTTGTACGAACAGTTTTATTTCATTTACGTACTTCTTTCTTTTTGTAATTTGACGAATATTTACGGGTAGTACATTGTAGATTTTGGGTCCGATGAATGTTATACTTTTTTGACCAATTCTATTATGAAATTTTTCTGATTTTAAGTGTTTGTCATTTTTCTGTCTGGTTCCATAACTATGGTTTATTGAATTTTCAGAGACTTTTCATGAGTAATTATTAGTGTTTTAATTATGTATATTGATTTGATATCAGGTAAATTTAGTTCTTTGTATAGTTTTTCTGTTGGGCAGTAATTTTTTTTTTTTTTTTTCGAAATTAATTTTATAATTCTATTTTGAATCGACTGGAGTGTTTTTACATTATTATTGTGTATGCTACCCCAGGCAATTATGCTTTAATTTAAAATTGATTCAATCAGAGATTTGTATACTTGTATTAGTATTTGTAGTGAGAAAATATCACGTATTATATAAAATTTATGAAAAAGTCCTCTTACTCTTTTTCTTAGATCTTGGCAATGTATATCCCATTTAAGATGTTGGTCAATGATTAGGCCTAAATATCTGATAAAATCAGTTTTTTTAATACTATTAGTACTTCCAAAAATGTTTAATGTTTTATTAGTTGGTTGCCCTGTTGATGTGGCAGAAAAAGTTATAAATTTGGTTTTATCAAGGTTTAAATGAAGAAGGTTTATATCTAACCATTGTTTAATAGTACTTAGTCCCCTCGATGAGTTTTCATAAGCTTCTTCCCAACTATCTCCATCAAATAAAATCGCTGTGTCATCTGCGTATGGAAACACATTTCCGGATATTGATATGTTGCATAAATCATTGACATAAATCAAGAATAATATAGGTGAAAGTATTGTCCCTTGTGGGACCCCTGTTTTAATTATGTAAAAATTGCTTAGTTCGTCATTAATTTTAGTCGGTTTACCTAACAAATCGATATTTGTTAGGTAACTTTTAAACATATTTAACGTTAAGCCACGAATACCAATTTTTTCTAGCTTATTAATTAATCTGTTGTGTGGAATTGTATCGAATGCTTTGGCAAGATCTAAGAAAATAGCGAGAGGCTTTTTTCTATTTTTAAAAAGTTGGTTAGAAAAATTTAGAATAGCCTTTTCTGTACTTGATCCTTCCAGGAAACCATATTGATTTGGTGATAAAATATTGTTAATGTTGATAAAATTAATTAGACGAGATTTTATGGCTTTTTCTAAAATTTTCGCTATTATATTAATTTGACTTATGGGCCTATAATTATTAGTATCAGTTTTCGATCCAGATTTATGTAAAGGAGTTACCACCGATTGTTTAAAATATTTTGGTATTATCCCTGATGTGAATATTAAATTGATTATATGGACGAGCGGTTTAATTATAAATAAATGAGTGGATTTTATAATTTTTGCGTTTATTTTATCAGGCCCGGGCGAGCTGCTAAGTTTCAATGAATTAATATGTTCAATTATTTCATTTGAATAACCGGATATAAGAAAAATGATTTTTTAGACCTTCCGGGGTTTAATGTTTCTGTTCCTACAACATTACTATTATTACTACTACAACTATTACTAGAATTATTACTGCTATCGTTAATTAAGTTTAATTTTTCTCCTACATTAATAAAATGATCATTGAATGTATTCGCGATTTCTTTTTTATCAGTTATTTCTATGCCATCTTTAATAATTTTTGATATTTCCGTAATTTTCTTAGATTTTTCATTTAAGGCCTCCGAGATTATTTTATAAATTTGTTTTTGGTCCGTTTTAACAGTTATTTTGTTTTTATAGTAGTTTATTTTTGCGAGTTTTATTATTTTATTTTATTTATTTCTGTATTTTATATATTCGTTTTTTAGTTTCTCACAACAGTTTGGTTTTTAAGTTGTAAATGTAATGAATCTCTTTTTTTTATTGATCTTAATATACCTTGCGTTATCCAAGATTTCAGTCTCTGATACTTTTTTGAGAAAATTTTTGTGTTATCTGAAACATAATTTTTATAGAAACTAATAAAATTATTTGTGGCCTCTACCGGGTCCTTGTTATTAATAACTGTATCCCATTTTTAGGGTTTTGTAGGTGACCAAAAAACCCTTATACCGTCATTTTGTCGTCTGTCTGTCTGTCTGTCTGTTCGGTAAAAATTGTAGCCAAACGGCTAAACCTAGAGAGTTGAAATTTGGCAGGCTTATACAACTCTTTGACCCGCACATAGGAAAAATACTGAAACATCTAAAAAACATATCCCCCTAAAAATATAAACAAATATGTACTCATCGAAAAAAAATATATTTTTTTTATAATTCTGAGTAGGGTATCAAATGAAAGCCCTTGGTACGTGGATTAACGATCAAATTTTTATTTTTGCAAAATAAATTATTTTGAAGCGATTTTTGCCAAAATTGTGCAAAAATTTTTTTGTCCCACACCCACAGATGGTTCAAACTAAAAATCTGAAAAAATTCTAAGTAATGTACATTGGTGTGAACCGGAATAGTACAACAGGAATTTTGGATCAGATTACGTTTTTGGAAAAAAACGCATTTTTTTGTGATTTTTGGCTAATAATGTACACAAGTTATAGCTTTGTAACACGCTTCAATGGAAAGTGTATGCTGGTGTAGTGGTTTTGGCGCTGGCGTTTCACCCAAGTAACTCGATCCGAAAGGGATCGAACCCTGCGAGAAGAGACAATATTAATTTTTGTTTTTTTAAAATTTTTATATTGTTTAAATTATTTTTTCAAAATTCTAGTTATATTATGGCAAATGTTTCATTTAATTTTTAAACACGTAAATTTAATAACCAGTGGAAATTGTTTAAATTATAATTTAATTCTGTTTCAATGTACACGAAATCAGAGAGGCGGAACTTATAACAACCAATGGAAGCCATAGGCGCAATTTTTAAAATTCTTAATGAACCTTGCTATTTAAAAAAAATACTGCAAATATTTAGAAACTTAAATAATGGTATTAGGCGTTCGAATTAAAATTAACAAAAAAAATATTTTAATATAAAATTTGTTTTGGCATCCCAAATAATCATCATTCACTTACTAAATACCTGCAAAACCCTGAAATGTGTGAAAATTCACACTTCACATCAATTTTTCTTGTTGTAAGCATTCGTATAATCCCTTATAATCTGTTATATTATGTTTATATGAATAGTTAATAATAAAGTCTTTTTTCATATTTTTAACAGAGACTAAGTAATCATAACAAGTATTTGAATTTGGAAATCTAATGTTTATATGGTCAATGCAAGTTTTGGTGTTTTCAGTGATTCTTGTAGGATCATCAACACAAATTTTAAACCCATATTGCGATAACATATCGCGGTAATTTTCACTGTCATTATTTTGTTTTTTGTTCTAATAAGTTAATATTTACATCACCAATTAAAATTTCTATTTTGTTTTTACATAGATTTTGTAAATAATTTTCTAAGTCAGTTAAAAATGTATTATTTTTTGCCGAGGGGGATTTATAAATTGCATTAATTCCAAATTGCACATTATTCTTCGAAAAAGTTATTCTTGATAAGGTTGTTTCGGAGAATTTTATGATCTTATTATTATATATGATTTTACTGTTTACAAATATAATAATACCATCATTTTGGTTAAATTTTGCTTCATTATAAAAATTTGTAAAACCGTTTATATTAAAATTTGATAAGCGTTCAATGTGCCAAGTTTCTGTTAGGACAATAAAGTCAATATTTAAAGAGCTTAATGATTCCAAATAAACAATTAATTTGTCAAAATTTTTTTGCAAACTTCTTATATTCAAATTTAGTATATTAAAATTTTCATGTTGTATCTTGTGAATTTTGTGAATATAGTTGTACGTGTTAAATGTTTGATTATTTGTGGCAGCGTGTTCAGTTGTGCTTGTTTCCTCGCCGAAATCATTTAATAAATCAAGAGTGTTTCGATACTAGATTATTGGATTTATTGTTCCAAGATGTAAGATTGATTATTGTAAGTATTTACTGAGTTATTATAATTTATATTAAAAAACAAAAACAAAAACAAAAATAATAATAATGATAATAATAAAAATAAACAATTAAAATAAATAAAAATAAACAATTATTGCACCTTATATCGATAAACTCTCTTAAATTAATTTTTATTGTTATTTTTACCATTTTAATATAACCTTAAACGTGTAAAATTAATTATGACTTTTTTGTTGACATTTAGATATTTACATTTATCGTTTAAAGTTATTTCTTCTTTTATATCCGTAAATCTTCTTACTTCTTACTTCACATTGGATATCAAGATGAAATTTCTTGTAAATCTTGTAAATTTCTAATAATTTGCTTCTTGTTTTTGAAGAATGTAAAGATGTTTCCGTCACTGGTCCAAATTTTATTTTTTCCTAGCTGATTACACGCTTCCCAATAGAGTTCATTTCTCTAAACCGTTAGATCTTCCATTATTGTTATTCTAGTGTTTTTTAGTTTTCTTTTGTTTTTGTAAACTAAGTTTTTATGCTTATAGGACTGAAATCTCACTATTATTGCTCTATTTCTGTTTTCTTTCGGGACCCCAATGCGATGACTTCTTTGTATCATGTCCGGCGCTATTGCAATATTTAATTTATTATTGAAAAGTTCTAAAATAGTTTCCTCAGTGTTCTCATTTGGTTCTTCTTTGATGCCAAATATGCGTAAATTTTGACGGCGGCCAAATTATCAATCTTTTGTTCGTTTTTTACGTTTTTTTCTTTTCTTTTGTCTAGGTCCAGTTGTAATTTCTGTATGACCTTTTCCTGCGTATCAAATTTAGATTGAAATTCTGTTTTTTTAAATTTGTAATTTTTAATACCAAGTTCGAGATCCATCATCGTTACAGATATCATGGAAGACGCCCTTGATGTCTTGTTTTTGGCTTTGTGTTAACATCAAGTTTTCACTGTATGTAACTTATAATTACAATTTAAAACACTGATTTCTTCTATATGAAAACGACTTGTATATATATTTTTTATAAACGGATATCATTTCTATTTTAATTAATTTTCGAGAGCTATCCATCTTTGTCTACTCTACGCGCATGCTCAATAACTTTTTTGACGTATCTGAATGACTTTTCATTTATTTTCCTTAATGCATAGCATACATAGGATATAAGTAAAAAATAGATGTGAAGTGTGAATTTTCACACATTTCAGGATTTTGTAGGTATTTAAGAAGTGTAAGAAGCCAACATAATACCGGATGTCTACGAATATTTTTTCTATTAAAAATGTTATGGTGTGGTGTTCAAAACTCGGTCATCAGCTGTTAAAAAATTGTTATTATATTTATAATTTCATATAAAGACACTCACTATCTTAGCCATAAATACAAAAAATCCGTAATATTATTACCATAATTTAGCCATGAATTAAAAAAATAATTAATTTTGTTAAAAACATGAAAACTGCAATATTTTTAAAAAACGCAATCGTATCAAAAATTCCTCTCGTACGTTTCCGGCTCATATCAATGTACATTACTTATAATTTTTTCAGATTTTTAGTTTAACTCCTTTGGGTAAAACGAATTTTAAAAAACTACTTTTTGTTCCTATCTACGTCCTTAGATCTTTCTGATACCAGACAATCAATTTCTTTTAAATATTTTTTGTCGCCGACACAAATAAATCGACATTTTTCAAAACTAATCTGGTCAAAAATTCCGGTGGAACTATTCCGGTTCCCATCAATGTTCATTATGGAGATTTTTTTCAGATTTTTAAATCGACCTTCTAAGAGATAGGATAGGGGACAAAAGTTTTTTGTCATATTTTTGACAAAAACTTTTTTGTCAAAAATCATTTTTGATAGGGTAGGCCACTCATAAAAAAAAAACAAATTATTAAATACAAAATTGTTATATTTATCTCGGGATGTACTTTTAAAACTCTCAGTATTTTTCCTATATGTGGGCCAAAAAGGTGTACAAGCATACCAAATTTCTATGTTAAGTCGTTTAGCTACAATTTCTACAGTACAAACAGACAGACACTTGTGTGACGTTATAAAGCGTGTTCTACATTATACTTTATTCGTCAATTTTCTAAACTTTTTTCTTTGAACTAGAAGTTGTCATTTTACATTTGTTATTGTGAAATCAGTGACAGCTTATAAATTGACTGAGTAGTTTGTTGACAGTGAGCGTTTAAATAAACAAGTTTGTGAAAAAATTGATATAACTCGTGAAGGTTTTCGTTGGATGATTTTTTACGATTTTAGTAAAGGCCTAACGCAACATCAGTGCATAGATTAGCTTCGTTCAACTTTTTGTAATGAAGCACCATCAAAAAAGATTCTTTACAATTGGTTTGTAGAATTTCCTCGTGGTCGTGCGTCCGTCAGTGATGAATCTCGTGAAGGTCGACCAAAATCGGTTGAGATTCAAAAAAACATCGGTGCTGTGCGCCAAATGATTGAAGAAGATCGGCATGTGATTTATCGTGAGATAGAGGCATCCTTTGGCATATCGCAGACTGCAATACATTCGATTTTGCATGAACATTTAGCTGTGAAAAAGATCTGTTCCCGATGGATTCCGCATAAGTTGACCCAAGCTCAAAAAAAAGGCTCGTGTTAATTGTTGCAAGGGAATGCTAAAAAAAATCAACCTAGGCACTGCAAAATTCGTATACAACATCGTTACAGGTGACGAAACTTGGATTTATTCATATGAACCGGAAACTAAGCAGCAATCCACTGTTTGGGTCTTCCAAGATGAATCAAAACCCACAAAAGTTGTTCGTTCACGAAGCACTTCCAAAAAAATGATCGCTTGTTTCGGTTGTACTGGACATGTCGCAACCATTCCTTTAGCTTTAGAGGATCGGAGAACAGTTAATGCTGAATGGTATACAACAATTTGTTTGCCAGAAGTCATCGACAAAATCAGGAAAAACATCCAAAAACGTCGCATCACACAGCATGTCAAACAATTGATTATTTGAAGGAGAAAAACATCGAATTAATGTCTCATTGCCCGTATTCACCTGATTTATCCCTTAACAACTTTATTTTGTTTCCCAATGTCGAACAAAAAATGCGTGGACAGCGATTTTCATCACCTCAAGAATCTGTTGAATACTTCGAAAACCATGTTTTTGAGATACCAACTTCAGAGTGGATAAAATGTTTCGAGAATTTGAACGCATGCAAAAATGTATAAATCTTAAAGGCGAATATTTTGAAAAGCAATAAAACAGAGTGTTTCAATATATATATATATAGTTGAATGTAGTTTCTCCTTATATATATATATATATATATATATATATCTTTCTTAGTTTTTGTAAAAGGTAGCCCTCGTATATAAAAAAGTTGTTTAGAATGAAAAATCGATTATATTTGGTTTTTATGTAGTTTTTTATAATGTGAATATTTGGGGAAGTATGGTAAGCGCTAAATGGAATTGAAATATCGTACTTATTATTTACGTAGCAAAAATGTAGGATGTATGGGTAATAAAATACAAAATATATTCTAAAACAATTAATTTATATTTAATGGAATAACATACGTATATTATAAAAAATTCTGTATATATTTATACAACTTTCTCTTAAAATTAAGTGTTTGATTTCTGTTTAAATCAAACTAAATTTGGTATTAAAACATCCCAAAGATTTTCCTTTGTGGCTGATATAAATTCTTCCAATATAATTGCCTGTTGCGATAGATCTAAAACTTGCAATATCTGCAATGGTTGGGGGAATAGTATAAGTGCCCTTAAAAATAAAATCATTATTATATAAAATCATCATAAAACCAGGGCCGTCGCGTGTTCGCGATAAAGACATTTGTAATATTCTTACAGCGGTGTATAGCTTTGACTTAGGCTACGGTTACAATAGAAACATGTTCGCCCGAACTGTACCATACTCGTACTCGACCGCGTTCGGTCGACTGATTCAAGCGTGCAGAAGTACGCATGTGTGGTTACAGTAGAAGCTTATCAATCGCGCGAAACTGTTGGAACCAATGAGGTAGTATAATATAGAGACTGAACGAGGGCGATGTGTTGTGAAGCCAACACCCTCTTAGGCGGGAAGCGGGAAGATGCCGTCCATTATCACGTCTTTAGTCAACCGTCCTATCACTGTTCGTCTTAAAATCACCGCGTCGAACTCACAAAAACACTGTAACGGCTAACTCACAACTTCATGTCCGTCTAACTGTATCTTGTTACTAATATATACAGTGTTGTAATGTATCTAGGTATTTGTATCTAGATACAGTAACTAAATACTGTGCAAGTATCTAGTTACTGTATCTAGGTACATTTTAAAATATGTATCTGTATCTGTATCTAGATATTTAAATCAGTATCTAAGTATCTGTATTTCAGGTACTTTTTTCAGATACTTTCCTATTTTGTCTTTTTCAAGGTCTTTTTGACTTGATGAAAGTTAACTGAAATTTTAACAGTAGTTTAATATAAATGAAATTTATGGAAGGTTTTTATCTTTGTTAGACAAAGATGTACACCACATGTTTCGCATTTGAAATGCGTATAACCCTTGCAGCCTGGTAATTTACTTTCCAAAATTATCTTTGCAAACTATAATAATAATAATAATAAAACACGTTTAGTAACTATATTTAAAGGTTGTTTGGGTAACCGTTGTTAATAAAATTATTTCATTTAAAAAAAAAAAATTATTAGCTAACTAGTTTCGGCGTAAGCCATTTTCAGAGCTGGAAATACAATTACATTTTATTAAAATTTTATAGATAAAAATAAATTAAATAAATAAATTATAAGTTTGAGAATTATGATAAAATACAAGTTCTATATGTAATTAATTAAATTTTGGAAAACATTCTTTTATTTTTTATTATTTTTTTATTTTTTATTAAAAAAAAAAAGGAAAAAAATAAAAGGATGTTTTCCAAAATTTAATTAATCATATATAGAACTTGTATTTTATCATAATTCTTAAACTTATAATTTATTTATTTATTTAATTTATTTTTATCTATAAAATTTTAATAAAGTGTAATTGTATTTCCAGCTCTGAATAAATTTAAAAAAATAATAAAAAAATAAAAAATTAAATAATTTTTTTAACAACGGTTAAGTAAAACAACCATTAAGTAATTATCTAATCTATGAATAAGAATTAATTTTATAAATGTGAATTAAATAAAGAAAAATATAATAAATAAAATTGTTGTTTTATTTTTGTCATCCTAAATACTCATTTAATAATCAGTAATTTATTAGCGAACAAAAAATGTTCGAGATATCCGCTGAAATTGGAATAAAAAAGTGATTTTTTTAAAGATTACATAGATATATAGTTAGTTAATATTTCTGACACACAGCTTCAAAGGCTATTTGTGTTTATTTTAAGAGTAATAATAGTGCGTAACTTATTTTTTATTGTGAACAAATATATTCCTTGCTCTAGTTATGTCTTTTTTTTTGTGGTGTTTTCATTTTTCCGAAAGTATCTTAAAAGTATCTTGAAGTATCTAGATACATGTAAAAAAAATGTATCTGTATCTGCATCTAGATACATTTTTCCTCAAGTATCTGTATCTGTATCTAGATATATTTTCAAATGTATCTATAACAACACTGAATATATATATATATATATATATTTTTTTACAGGAAATAAAAGGCGACATGAAATACTTCGCGACTTGAATGTCACTCGGCATACGCAGCTGACACCGAAAGCTAGAAAGCTGTATGGTTTGGTGACCAGCCTACGTAAATAGCAATTCAATCAAAGAAGAAATGCATCTTTAGAAAGAATACACTGACCTTTCTCAAAAAACTGTCTACCGCTCCGAATATGGAATTTTTGGAGAATAATGTGAATAGAATTCCTGCTCATTTCATTAGGAGCCAATTGCAAAAGCAGCCTTTAAAACCGAAATGTTGACGATTTTCGTACGAAGTCAAGTTACTTGGCCTAACAATTATGAAGCACTCTGGCAAGTGCATAAAGTACCCTTTAATGTGGGTATTAATAGGCAACTATTTGCCCATTTGGCCAAAAGGGTAAACAGGATGCGTAATAAAAAAAGCACCTATTGCAACGTAATTTATGACGAAGTGTTTCTTGAAACCAGTTTGCAATGTAAAGCATCTGAAGATTATATTGCGGGGACTGTGGATTTTGGTGGTGATGACCGGCGTCCAGAATTTGCCAGTCACGCATTATTATTAATGGTGCGTGGTATTTTCAAAAGATGGAAACAGCCCGTCGCTTTTTATTTTTCCGGAAGTACTACTTCATCTGATAAACTTGTGGAGATAATCCAGGATGTCGTACGAGCAGTTCGAATTACCGGATTAGGAGTAGTGGGCACAGTGTGTGACCAGGGCCCAACAAATGTCTCTGCGATAAATAAATTGTCACGAAGAACGGAAGAAGAATGTGTACGGAGGAAAGAGGAAAATTGACATCTGACACTACCGATAGAGGCGCTACTACATTTTACATCATGGCTGACTTTGGTAGGATATTTTTGACAGGTTCAATGGTATCTTCATGTGATATTTATTGAAACACACGAGAACACACTCTAAAATGGTCTTTAACTGTCTTTCCACTTCTAAGAACATATTCTCATGCTTGTCTTCATCCATAACTACACGTGCACCACCACGTAAATTCAGAAACTTGGTTTTTTTTGCCACGTTTCGGAACACGATGAAAACTTAGGTCTCTATCACGACCTACTTTTGCATTGCAAAGATAAACACAACAATTCACGTTGAATTTAATTTTTTCTTTCAATTTTCAAGACATTTTTTTAAAAACTTGCGTTGAAAACAACAGTAAACAAACTCGACTATCCTACAACCGTCAGTTTCTCAAAATCTCACTAGAGGCGCTTCAATTATTGTCAGTTGACAATAGGTACCAGGGGTACACCATTGATGGTGAAGAAGTTGTGCACTTCTATGATGCTCCTCACCTCTTAAAAGGCATCAGAAATAACCTTATTACTAGAAACTTATCTTTTACTGAAAATAATATTGAGAAAACTGCTAAATAGCAAGAGATTATGGATTTTTATTTCTTGGACGAAGGGTATGATGAGGCAAAAATGTGTCCCCGACTTACAGATGCGCATGTTTTGCCAGATAAAATTAAAAAAATGAAAGTGTCATTTTGTGCGCAGGTCTTCAGCCAGAGGATTTCTGCAGTAATGAGGAAAATTGCATCATGGGGAGCAGCACCCAATGGTGAAAAGGGACTGGAGCGTTCGGCAGTTGACACTGCCGATTTATTACTTTTTATGGACAAGCTTTTCGACAGTGTCAATGGAAGTGCAATAAATGCTCCGATGGGGAAGAATTTGAGGAAGATGGTAAATTCTACATCGGAGCATTTACAATTTTGGCACAAAGCCTTACAAGTCTTGGGCTCTATGCGTTTTTTTTTTTTTTTTTTTCTGAGAAAAAAAAAACAATTTATATCTGTTCCTTCGATTAAAAATTTTATTTTAACTATTAAAAGTTTTATTTATATTACCCACTCTTTCCGTAAAGAATACTTCAAATCTTTTGCCCTGAGATGCTTTAATCAGGACCCCATTGAGAACTTCTTTGGGTCCATCAGGAGCTATGGGGCTCGTAATACAAACCCAACAACACTATCATTTGCCGCTTCGTGCAAAGCACTCACTTTAAACGACTGTGTTTCAACACATACTGTTGGATTCAATTGTGAAGAGGACGATGCGGAAGGGGCACTGGACGACTTTCGCCTTTTGGTGACAGACGAGCTGGACACGATCGCATCAAACCTTTGCACCAGTGTAATGAAGGTTCCTGCTCTTCTTCCAACGGCTAGAAGAAGCCGAATATCAACGAGCACCAGGACCTACATAACTGGTTTTTTGGGCAAGAAGTTAAAAAAATAAATGAAAGATTGCCCAAGTTGTGCTAGTTGTTGGCAGAATAATTCTGGCAATCCGTTGGCCAGCCAGGATGCTGAATTTATTTCTGCCCGAGAATATCGGCCCAACGCTCTGTTTCGTCCGAACAGTTTTTTAAAATTTATTTCTAACAGGGTAATTTCTATTATTTCCTTTCTTCTTCCCAAAATCTTTCACAAGAAAAATGTCGGGCAAATTGTAAAAAACTCTTTACATTCCAACATCAATTTTTCACCAGTCCGCTGCCCACAACATCCGCAAATGATAAAAGTGTTTGTGTCAAGTGTAGTGAAACTCTTTATATTTGCATGGACGAAACATGTTAACAAAATCCTAAAAGGAAAGGATGAATGGTATAAATTATTTTATAAAAAATCTAGTACTATAAAAGGGGTTTATATGGATCGTATAAAAGTAAAGGCACATTTGTTCTATATGCGCCATAGAAAATATAAGCTGTTGAGAACATTGTAATTTATATTTATTCATTTTATTTCTTTCTTTTTTTTTATTTTGTTTTTTACTTCTTTTTACACTGTTTTTTGCTGTTCACTTTATTTTCTTTTTAATGTTCAGTATTAATTATTTTTTTTGTTGGGTATGTGTTGGGTATGTGAAGTTGGGTATGTGAGGAATGGAAAAATAAATCTTTTTTGTTACGTTATCTGGATTATATGTTTTTTTTTTTTGTATAAAATTCTATGTATAATACGTTTAGGGAAATTATTTTTAATCAAACTATTTTTAATATTATTTTTTATTTTGTCATGGAAATCTGTATGACTTAAATTAAGAGCTCTATATTTTAGATTTAATGCTGTATTAATTTTTTGTTTTCAAGGGTGTTTGGAATTAAAATTTATATATCTGTCTGATTTACATGGTTTTCTGTACCACTCTGTAATTATTTTTCCATTCTGTGTTCTAATGAGTTTGATATCTAGAAATGGTAAAGCGTTATTTTGTTCTATTTCCATACTAAACTGTATGTGCTGATTAAAGGAGTTGAAAATATTTAAAGTTTCGCTGATTTTATCTTTGGGTATTGTCAACTGACAATAACTGAAGCGCCTCTAGTGAGATTTTGAGAAACTGACGGTTGTAGGATAGTCGAGTTTGTGACAAGCATGGGAATATGTTCTTAGAAGTGGAAAGACAGTTAAAGACCATTTTAGAGTGTGTTCCCGTGTGTTTCAATAAATATCACATGAAGTTACCATTGAACCTGTCAAAAATATCCTACCAAAGTCAGCCATGATGTGAATGCAGTAGCGCCTCTATCGGTAGTGTCAGATGCCAATAGCTAAGACTAAATCATCAACAAACTTCCTAATAAAACATAGCTGAATTGGTAATTTTATTGTTGTTTTATCTAATAAATTATTTAATACTATTTTTGCTAAAACTGGCGATACGATACCGGAGAAACGATCATCCGCCTTAGTTGACCTCATAGTTTTTCCAGAGTTCATAGAACTGTATTAAAATAACTCTACGCTTGCGTCTGACGATAATAAGCCGTTAGAAATGGCTCTACGAACAAAACTTATATTAAAACTAACGGGCTTAACTATGAAACAAAATTATTAATTAAAAATATTGGCCCTGGTTGGCCAAAATTCTGTATTTCACAATCGAAGAAAAATGCAAATAGAACATTTAATAGAGAGTTCAATAAAAAAACAATGGTAATAATTTAGAATAGGGCACCCAAAACTTTTTTTAAACTACAGATGATTGGGCTATCTAGCTCGAAGCACAGTAAAAAATACATATGTAATAAAACATATTTCACTTTCAAGTCGTACATTAAAGTATGACTTGAAAGAGAATTATTTTTAATCAAACTATTTTTAATATTATTTTTTATTTTGTCATGGAAATCTGTATGACTTAAATTAAGAGCTCTATATTTTAGATTTAATGCTGTATTAATTTTTTGTTTTCAAGGGTGTTTGGAATTAAAATTTATATATCTGTCTGATTTACATGGTTTTCTGTACCACTCTGTAATTATTTTTCCATTCTGTGTTCTAATGAGTTTGATATCTAGAAATGATAAAGCGTTATTTTGTTCTATTTCCATACTGAACTGTATGTGCTGATTAAAGGAGTTGAAAATATTTAAAGTTTCGCTGATTTTATCTTTGGGTATTGTCAACTGACAATAACTGAAGCGCCTCTAGTGAGATTTTGAGAAACTGACGGTTGTAGGATAGTCGAGTTTGTGACAAGCATGGGAATATGTTCTTAGAAGTGGAAAGACAGTTAAAGACCATTTTAGAGTGTGTTCCCGTGTGTTTCAATAAATATCACATGAAGTTACCATTGAACCTGTCAAAAATATCCTACCAAAGTCAGCCATGATGTGAATGCAGTAGCGCCTCTATCGGTAGTGTCAGATGCCAATAGCTAAGACTAAATCATCAACAAACTTCCTAATAAAACATAGCTGAATTGGTAATTTTATTGTTGTTTTATCTAATAAATTATTTAATACTATTTTTGCTAAAACTGGCGATAATAGATTACCCATGGCTAAGCCAAATCTAAAGTCTAAAGTATTTCTATATCTATATTTTTTTTTAAATCTTTTTAACTTAGTTGACGTGTAACGTATATATGTCGCAACCTGTAGAAGATAAGGAGAAAAATTTTATCCGTTAAATTAATAAAAAAAATTAATATATTTAAAATTTTATGATATAATTTTAACTCTGATTTTTATAAATATCTTTGCAAGTAAGTGTAATAATGTTTAATTTTATATTTTATTTATTATTAATTTTATATTTACTTTATGTAATTCATTTTAACAAATATGTACTTATTTTTAGGCTTTGAGAATGGTTCAGATAGAACCAAAACTAGTTAGCAAGTAAATAAATCTTTTTAAATATTTGACTAAATTTGCTTTTAATTATCGACCGAAACCCAAGAAAATACCTATATATTTTCTTTTTAATGTTCAGTATTAATTTTTTTTACAATTTTTTGTTTTTTATTTAAAAATAAAAATGACGCATTTTGTTATTTGCTTTTCACTTTATTTTCTTTTTAATGTTCAGTATTCATTTTTTTTTTGCAATTTTTTGTTTTTTATGTCTCACGGGGCGTCGTACACGTTGCGAGCGGGTTATTTGATTTTCGCGGAAACCTTGTCTATCCTTGTCTATCTAGACACCATTTTTTCTCGATCATATTGTATAGCAATGCTTCACACACTTTCTAAATTTAAAACGGGCAGATATTCTATCATTTATTCCATGATAAATTAAAATTTATCTGACAAATTATAAAGATGTACTTATATTTATAATCATTGCTGGGTAAAATACTTTTCTGATGTATTCGAAGTACTGAATAATTTTTTTTAATGAAAAACTATATGTAATATTTTAATTAAACATTGCTTTTTAGTATTTAAAATACTAAATAGTTTAAATACAGTTCACAACTCTTTAAATGCAATTTATGGCAATATTATTAAAAGTTGAAAGATGATGGAAAGGTAAAACAGTAAAATAGAAAAAATTACACAACAAAACAATCATAAACACTATATCACGCCGGCGTTTTTTCTATCGATAGCTGAACAAAATAAATGTAAATTAAGCAAGTTGTTATACTCCTCGGGGCAAATCCCCCTTTCGCCTCCGCAGGGTCTTGGCTTCACAACAAACAATGCTAAGGCATAGAGCGTGCCGAGTCTATTTACATGACGTCAATGTTCTGCATAGACTATTGACCCCACTCGCAAACCATTTGGTATAGACTTTTGACCCCACTCGCAAACCATTTGGTATAGACTTATCCCCGCTCATTGACCTTTGTTATGATTTATTCCCCCGTTCAATAACCATTCGAAATTGCTGGAAAAGAATGTTAAACTGTGATAATAAGTGGTTAACTAGAATAGGTACTGCGATTATTGGTAAATTGACGTTAATGACTTTTTCTGTAAAATCTACTCTATTTGTAATTTTGTTTTCTGTGCACCTTTAAAATACTCAAATACTCAAGCGTAGATTTATTTTAATACAGTTCTATGAACTCTGGAAAAACTATGATGTCAACTGAGGCGGATGATCAGGGTTGGACTGGGATTAAAATGTGTACCGGGAAATCTGGAGGAAGTCGGGCCACTATATATAGGTTTCACCAGATTTCAGTAGGGAAACCGGGACACAGGAAAAAAAACAAAAGAAGGTCTTTGTTTCCTCCCAAATCCAAGTGAAGAGCAAAAAAAAAAAAAGGTCCTCACCTCCCCAAATTCAAAGAGAAAAAAAAAAAAAACAAGGTCCTCACCTCTCAAATTCAAGGTGAAGAGCAAAAAAAAAAAAAGGTCCTCACCACCCTATCCAAATTCAAAGTGAAGAGCAAAGAGATTCAAAAACCGGGACAGATAGTCACCCTAACTATATATATATATATATATTTGATATCACTTTGATTTTCGGGCCAATTAACGAATTGAACCGGGCCAATTGAATTCGGGCCACCGGGAAATTCCCGGTATCCCGCCGGGCCAATCCAACCCTGCGGATGATCGTTTCTCCAGAGTTCATAGAACTGTATTAAAATAAATCTACGCTTGCGTCTGACGATAATAAGCCGTTAGAAATGGCTCTACGAACAAAACTTATATTAAAACTAACGGGCTTAACTATGAAAAAAAATTATTAATTAAAAATATTGGCCCTGGTTGACCAAAATTCTGTATTCCACAATCGAAGAAAAATGCAAATAGAACATTTAATAGAGTTCAATAAAAAAAAAACAATGGTAATAATTTAGAATAGGGCACCCAAAACTTTTTTTAAACTACAGATGATTGGGCTATCTAGCTCGAAGCACAGTAAAAAATACATATGTAATAAAAAATATTTCACTTTCAAGTTGTACATTAAAGTATGACTTGAAAGAGAATTATTTTTAATTATATTATGGTCATCTTTGGTCAACTTACACATCGCGTTCTCGAGAAAAAGTGTGTTCTCTCCATCTTGTATACCAATTCTAGATATGTTTCACGGGCCAGATATTTAAAAATCACAGAGGACGGGTGGTAAAAATTCCAAAAATCATTTGAGAACGTGGGAAATAAATTCTAAAAATCAATAAAGAGCAGGGGGAGTAAAAAAATCCGAATATCTATTAAGGTCAGGAAGGTAGTGATTCAAACAGGGGCTGAAATTTTGTATAGGCTGTTTGAAACTTATTGTTGGATCGGATTCGGCCCGAGAGCCGTAGGCTGGACACCACTATAGCATATGGATCAAAAAGTGTTCCCCTAAATAATTTAGCCACCAGATTCAGTCATCAGATATATTAAAAATAATTTAAACATTTTATTTTTTATAAAAAATTTAATAATATATTATGATACAGATAACATTTTACATAATTTTACTTATTTATTACAATTAATTAATTATTAATTGTAATTATTAGATTACGCTGTCTCCATTTCTTGATTATTTGTTTCACTTTCTGGAACCAGTTGAGCAAGAGGTCTCGATCCAAAACGATGATTCACTAGAAAAACATAAATACTTAAATACAGTAAAACTGTTGAAAAGTACAAACAAAAGCACGGTATTTTAGATTAATAACAATAATAATTTAACCCTTTGCACTAGGGCCACCCGCTTGTTTTGCTATTTGGGTGCTTTTGTATAAACTGATGTGTGTTTATCTTTATCTTAACACTTAAACGTCCGGCGATAATTTGCGATTTTTAAGAATTTGTCTCTTTAAGGAAAAATCAGTGTAATTTCATCAAAAACTTAAATTACAAAAATTGTAGAGAAGACAAATCTTTTATCTAAATGTATTTTTTTGATTAGAAATATTTAGAGAGTTATGGCGGGAAAACTCCAAAAATTAAAATTTTTAAAAACCTCCCTTACTGATGACGTAACAGCAAAAACTTACTAATGTACGAAAGTAACTTATATATAGTGCTGGAGTTGTTGGTATAGTATATGAGTCACTAGGCTGGAGTGCAAAGGGTTAAAACTTTAATAACTATAAAGTACACATAATAGTGTTTAAAAACAAAAATGTTCAAAAATTTTGGGAAATGTTTGTCTTATAAATGGGGCCGTGCGATGGCATGGAGCCGGTCGCTCCAAGTGCCCCGGTATAAAAACACTCAGGATCTGGTTAAATTAGGCATTAATATAGGTTATAGTTGCTTTTTTACAATATCTGTTCATGTGTCAAAATACCACCGAACAGTACTACTTTTAAATAATAATGTATTCTTTCCTTGATTATGACGACCCCAATTGTTTGGGGCTTATTATCCATAAATTACTTTAATTTATGAACTGTATTCTACACGTATGTTTGTGTTTTAGTATTTATGTTTTATGTATTATGTAATATGTCCAAGTTTAACTGGCTTGTATTAAAATTTATCTAATGGGGTATTCGATTGCACCACTCTGAAATTGTTCTACGAGCGATCAAATGACGTCATGCTCGATCCGAGTTTTACTAGCGAGTGCGCCAGAGCAACTCCCAATCGAATACGTTTTTGTTATTGTTATTATTAATTATTTAAAAATACAGTGATTTCCTTGCGTAAACAGTGCAGGATAATACTTCATGTATAATTTTTATTATTTTATTTTTATGATTGCAATAATTTATTTGTTTTCTGTTTATATTAGCAAAATGTTACTTTTTTAAAATTATTTTATGTCTTTTAATTTCCCAATTTGATTTATTATACGAAAAGATACATCACTACTTGATGAAGATTCAATTGGTTCTACTGCTTTGCTCGCTTTGAAATACCGCTACGCGCTATATTGCTCGACGCTGCTCTGACTCTTTAGCCAGAGCAAGAAAAAGTACTCGCAGTGCACTCTCAGAGCAGTGACCTTCCCAATCGAATAGGAAATTTTAACAACTCTAGAGCGACTGCTCGGCCAATTGAATACGAAACTTGTTCGCCTGACCTGAGTGCGTAGTAGAGCACCCAATTGAATATGCTATAAATGTCTAGATATCATATACCATAGTTATTTCATTATTACTATGTATAGTGCAATATTTTAAACATAATCTGAAACTGGCGTGGCTCGTATTTATGAAGTTGAGTGCACTTGCAAAACAAAGATAGCGTCCTACGTACCCACTCAGGGTTTTTGTTTCATTAGACAGATTGTATTTATTTTTCGTGTTAATTATATATGTGTATTATATGAATACACCGGGTGATTTTGGCAACTGTTTAGGCATTGCTAACTTCTATATTGTATATGTACAGTAGAAATATTGTTAAATTTAAATCTAATATAACTAGAATTGCTGGATGTTTAACTCGCCCAATTACCCAAGCAGGGAAAATTAATTTTTTTAATCAACTCATGGACGTTAAGTTTGATCCTATAAACCATGAATCCACTAGCGATTACAACTTTGAAAAATTCTTAAATATTATCCAGACCGCATTTGTCAACAGTTTTCCAAAAAAATCAGTAACTAATACTAGTTCCACTAAACTCAATATAATCTGGTTTAACGATGATCTTAAAAAAATTAGAAATATTTGCCAGTTACTACAACAGAACTATTCACTTAATCCTACACTTCCCAATAAAATCTTAAAAAATCGTTTCAGGAATTATTACAGAAAAGCTCTGAAATCTTCTAAGATAAAAGCTAATAACTCCTATATAGCTAATTCTAATAATGCGCCTAAAGCAATGTGGGATATTATTAAAAGTAACCAACCTCCCACTAAAGATAATGATTGTCCGAAAAGTCCAGACGAATTGAACTTATTTTTTTCCAAAATTGCAGATAGTATTGTTCAAAATCTACCACCTACTAACTTTAATCCTGTCCATAATCTCCAAAATCTGCTATCTGACAAATACATTCCCCAATTTTCTTTTACTGACGTCTCATTTAACCAGGTTAGAGATGCTATCACCACCCTGAAACCAAGTAATAGTAGAGATCCGTATGATTTTAATGTAGAAATAATAAAATCAGTAAAAGATTTGTTAATTGTCCCTCTAACCAAACTTTTAAACTCGTGCATTAAGTCCAATACCTTTCCAAACTGTCTTAAGTTAGCTAAAGTTATTCCCGTTTATAAAAAAGGCGACAAAAACGATATGTCAAATTTTAGGCCTATTTCGTTACTTCCTATATTTTCCAAAATTTTTGAAAAATTGTTATTGTCCCAATTACAAACCCACTTTCAGCATAACAACCTTCTCAATCCTAAGCAGTTCGGCTTCAGAGCAGGAATTTCCACCTGTTCGGCGATACTTGAGCTCATCAATATCCTTACTAGATCTTTTGAGGAAGGAGCACACAGTATATCCACATTTTTAGATCTGACAAAGGCGTTTGATTGTCTTTGTCCAGCTTTATTAATTCAAAAACTGGCCTGTTATAATATTAGTCAAAATAGCTGTTCACTTCTTGCATCATATTTAAAAGACAGGAAACAGTTTGTTTACTTAAAGGGTGTTAAGTCACAAGTTCAAACTGTTAAATATGGCGTCCCTCAAGGCTCTATTCTTGGACCTTTTCTCTTCCTAATATATATTAATGATTTGCCTTCCTTCCTCAAAACTACAAACACAATATTGTACGCGGATGATACCACCATAATTTCAACTTCGAAGGACTTTGAAGAAACATTATCTTTAAATAACACCAATTTAAAACTTAGTCGTGAGTGGTTCAGTGCTAATAACCTAAGTTTAAATGCTCAAAAAACTCAGCAAATGATCTTCTCACTTCGATTGGCACATATGGAAAATCCAGAATCAATTAAATTCTTAGGTGTCCATATTGGTGTTAATCTTAGCTGGGAAGTTCATATAGATCATCTTGCCAGTAAACTTTGTAAAGCAATTTTTTGTTTGCGTAATCTCAGAAATAGCGTGTCCCGTAATATTTTACTTACAGCATATCATGCACTCTTTCATAGTCACATGTCCTACGCGATTCTTGCCTGGGGACACTCCCCCTTTTCACAGAGAATATTTTCTTTGCAAAGACGCGTTATTAGAATAATAGCTAACTTATCCTATAGATCAGACTGTAAACACAAATTTACTGATTTGAATATCCTTACCTTGCCATGTTTATTTATATTTCAATGTCTCGTCTACGTACATTGCAACCTGATTAATTATGAGCAGCAAAATCAAATACATGCTCATTTTACAAGAAAAAATGATATAATCAGACCAAAATACGTAAGATTGACCAAATCAAGGCAGTCCTTCAATTATTTTGGTATCTTATTCTACAACATACTCCCCTTGGCAATAAAGAAGTTAAACAACCAGCAATTCAAAAAGACCGTAAAAACATATTTAATAACTAAAGCATTTTATAACTTTGACCAATACATCGCTAATAATTTTAATGACTTGTAATGTAATTTTGTAACTTTATTTTTAATGTTAAATTCAATGTATTATTGTTTATGCTATGTTTATTTGTAGTATTTTTTTCCCCATTATTACTTTTATTAACTGACGTATGTAAAAATATTTTGTATTTGTTAACATCAATAAAATTATTATTATTATTATTATTATTATTATTATATTATTGAGAACTGACACGCTCGGATACTCAGTCTGGTGGTCAAATATTGTACTAGGCGCCTGTAGTACTGTTTGAACTTATTACATATGTTCTAGTGTTGATTTTTTGTTAGAATGTCGATAGACGTTGTGAAAAACTATAAAAGTAGAACAAATTGTAGTGTTTTTGGCTGTCATTCAAGACAGGACAAAGATAGGCATCTTAGTTTTTTTCTTTTCTTAAGAAAAATGGAGGGAAAATTAATATTAAGTCCAGATTGGAAAAGATTTGGTTATGGACAAGAGGAAGGCATGAGTTAAAAAGTAACTGATACTATGCGAGTTTGTTCATTACATTTGTCGCAGAAAAACTAAACTGCACTAATATTTTAATAATAATAACTAATAATATTGCTTCTGTCCAACTAAAACTAATTGTAAATAACATATATTGTAAATTCAGATGACCGACACCCAGATGTACCACATAAAATTAAATGCCTGGCATTTAACACCTGCTCAACTACAAATTACACTTCAATAAATCTACTGAAATTCAACTTTAAATACTGTAATTTGATGCCCACCTCCTGTTATACAATACAATGCGTAAAAATTAAAAAATTTCAAATATTTACTCGCATTTTCATAAATAAAAATGTACTATGCTTAAATTAACTGTTCGTTGTTAGCATATTGACAGCTGAATACTAGACACGACAGCCATATTGCCTAAGAGTACAGCGACGCCATCGGTAATGTCACTTGTCAATAAGAGATACAAAGGTTAAATTAGGTAGCAGTTTTCAGTTTTGATATCAAAGGTTTAAGGTTTGTACAGTGTCTGTATTCATAATTTTGTTTTCTGTATTTTTGTAATAAATAAAAACAATTTGAGGAAAACTACATTTTATTAGTTTTCAGGTAATATGAAACTCTGCCGTAACATGGATTTAAATTTAACATTAAATCATTTTGCGATATTTTATAAATTGTATCAATAAAGTCCCCAGAATTCTCGGGACTCATTCAAGAGTGTCGAGAATTTAAATACTGAATTTATAATTGTGCAGTAATGTAAACGTTCCCTAAAATATTATTCACGCTGGAATAAAATGACGATTTAAAAATAGGAGCAACAGGAGAACTTATTTTACTATCTAGATTATGTGAAGAAATATTACCTGGATCATTTGATCGTAGATCCATAACTTGGAAGTTATGACTCTTGTCATCACCGCCAGCAGCAACAACAAATGGAGAATCAGGATTCAACTCCATACAATGTATAAGTCCCAGTTTCGTTTCCTTAGTATGTATCAATTCAGGAATATTATTATAAGAATAATCCCACGTTTTAATACTTCCATCCCCTGAAGAAGTAACCATGAAACCCTTACATTGGTTACTTATAACCAAACCAGTAACTTCTTGTTCATGAGCTTGATGAGACCACAACATTCCTTTCCTACAATCAAAACACTGAACAGAACCAACACTTGTACCAACTAAAAAACAGAATGGTTCTAATGGATCCCAAATAACCCTTTCAGCTTCGCCATCTAACGTCCAAGATTGGTGAGTATTATTTGATCGACAATCGAATACTCTAACTGTTTTATCACAACCTCCAGCAAGTAACGTTTGAGCTTCCAACGCATGCCATTTAACACATTGTACTTTATCCTCAAACACGGTTAACTTAGTGTGTGGTATTCCTGAATCTAAATCCCATAATAGTACTGTTTTGTCAACTGATGCACTTGCTAAAATGTGGTGGAAGTTTTTGTTCCATGATAAATCTAAAACAGCGTCTCTGTGACCTAGAGGCTTTATGTGTTTCTTTCTACTGCCTATCCGTCCTAATTGGAATGCTGCTTCTAAGCAGTTTACTATGTCTAAGTCCCAAACTTCGATGACTGGAGACATTGAACCAACAGCGCAGTAACTTCCTGGTGCACTCTGACCAGGTTCATAGTCCAACCATTCTAAACACAGAGGTATGCTCGGTAAAAGGAAGTCATGGTGGACATATAGAGAACCTTCATTTTCATTGTGTACTGGAAAGAAAAATATATGTTAAATTGGATTTAAACATCTTTCAAATTATTTTCACAAATATTGTTAGATATTTAAATCAGTTTTGTTTGGGTACATGTTTAGATATCATGCGATGCCTGTATCACAGAAAATGCTGAACTAGCGTCTGGACCGCAGACAATGAACGATTATATTTTTGTGATAATTTAACACACAAAACATTTTCAGTATGTCAAGTTTAACCGTTGTGTGTGGTCCAACGTGAATGTGTCATATGTAGTTATTCGTAATATTAGTTTTCACAATAAATAAGTTACTCAACTTGTGTTATATGTGCTTACGCGAAACCACCCTGTGCAAATCCTAACAGGTTATGGGCCCAGGTGCGTCGCATATAATCAAGGAAGTTCGGTAAGTACGTGGAATCGGTTTATGTGCAGTGTTTTAGTGTCCAGTTAAGTGACAAAGTGAAATAAACATGAGTGCACAAAACTTTACGCGTATTGAAGCGCTGAACAAAGAAAACTATGACACTTGGCGAATGCAAATGCAAGCATTATTAATTAAAAATGACGCGTGGACATACGTAAATGGGGAATGTGTTCAACCAACCGTGGTAACGGGTGATACAAACTCAGAAAATGCAGCGAAAGCGTGGATTAAAAACGATTTAAAGGCTAAATCGGACATAATACTGTGCATCGGTGCGTCGGAACTGAAACTTGTTAAAAACTGTGTTACATCGCGCGCGGTTTGGACAAAGTTGGAAGAATATTATTCATCCAAGGGACCTGCTCGTAAGGCTACCCTGTTGAAACAACTAACCCTTTTACGGATGAATGAAGTCGAAGATGTTCGTGATCATGTCTCAAAGTTTTTTGATGCCGTGGATAAGCTCGGAGAAATGGAAATTGACATAAACCCGGATCTACTGGCCATCATGCTACTGTACAGTCTACCGTCATGTTTCGAAAATTTTAGGTGTGCAATCGAATCGCGCGACGAACTACCGTCACCGGAGATTCTTCGCATTAAAATAATTGAAGAAAGTGATGCACGTAAAAATAAAAATAAAAGTGACACCGCTAATGATACACAGACTGCCATGTACTCACAAAAGAAAATTAATAAATCGCGTTTCGCGTATAAAGAAAAGTACACAAAATCGGAAGATCGCGAAAAAAATAAAGTGTTTAAATTTCGTTGCCATAATTGTGGGAAAATCGGACATAAAGCCGCGGATTGTAGATCTCGTGAAAAATCGAAACAAGATGTTAAAAGTGCGGGAAACGTTATGTACACTGCGGACGCTTTTCACGCGGGAACAACGCATCATAACGCGAGATGGTGTTTAGACAGTGGCGCGACATCACATATTTGCAAGGAAGCTAGCGATTTCGTAGATCTTAGCAGTGCAAAAGGAACATTGAACATGGCGAGCAATCATTCTTCGGACATTGTTGGAAAAGGAACCGCATCGCTATCAGCGGACATTTACGGTGATACTAAAAAACTTTCAATACTTGAGACTTTACATGTGCCGGATTTACGCACGAACTTACTATCGGTCGGAAAAATTACTAACAGTGGTGCTAAAGTGATTTTTAAGAAAGATATTGCATTAGTTTACGATCGAAAAGGAAAAGTGATGCTAGTTGCCGATCGGATTGGTGACTTGTACTACGCGCGCGAAAAACAAACGAAAGAGACAAGCGAGACACGAAGCACAGCTCTTGCCGTGAAGAATTCTTCCGAACTGTTGATGATATGGCACCGACGCCTAGGTCATCTCAACGTAGCCGACGTTCGCGAATTAATAAAGAACGGTCAAATCGCAGATATGGACCCTGCGCGAGTTATTGAAAAATTGGACTGCGATGTATGTCACCGAGGTAAAATGACACGGAACGCATTTCCAAAGAAGTCAGAACGGGAATCAGAAATGCTGGCTATTATACATTCCGACGTGTGTGGACCCATGCGTGTCGAGTCGCTTGGAAAGGCTCGTTATTTTGTCACATACATCGACGATAACTCGAGATGGTGTGAAATACGGTTCGTCAAATCCAAGGATGAAGTTGCTGAAATAACAAAAGAAGTAATTTCTATGATGGAAACCCAAACCGGAAAAAGGGTCAAATGCCTACAAACAGATAACGGTACGGAATACACGAACAAGCAAGTTGACGAATTCCTCAAAAAGAAAGGGATCATTAGGCGATTGACAGTCCCGTTTACTCCTGAACAGAATGGGATCGCTGAAAGGAAGAACAGAACTCTAATGGAAATGGCAAGATGTCTACTCATCCAAGCAGATCTTCCACCAAGTTTTTGGGCTGAAGCAATCAGTACTGCGAATTACATACGAAATCGTTGCCCTACCAAGAGTCTAAATGGTCTAAGTCCAATAGAAGTATGGACGGGAAAGAAGGCCGACTTAAGTCAACTACAAGAATTTGGGTCAAAAGTATATTTCCTAAACAGAAAACCAGGACGAGGAAAGTTGGAACCAAAGAGCCTGGACGGAATATTTCTTGGATACGATCACCATTCCAAGGGATTTAGAATCTGGCTACCAAAACAAAGAAAAGTAGGAATTTACAGAGACGTAAGGTTCTCGAAGACCAAAATCGACAAAGGAGAAGGATTCGCAGACTTCATACCCAAGGAGATGGACGACCGAAAAGAAACAGTCGAAATAGAAATCAAGGAAACTGAAGATGACGAGAATGCCGAGAATGAAGTACAACCCATCGATGTACCAGGAAATGTTTCGGCACCTCCACCCCGAAGAGGTCGTGGTCGCCCTAGGAAATTGCGAACAGGATCACGAGGAAGACCCCGGCTTGAATACGCAAAGCCTCTGGAACCTCAAAACAGTTCCACTGATTTGGAAGAAATCGAAGAAGAAACAAACAATGATGAAGAGTCGTCTCTCATTGCTGAAGTTCCACTAGTTACTGCTTTGAAAGGACCGGATGCCGAAGACTGGCATGACGCTATCTCCTGTGAACTTAGATCAGTCATAAAAAACGATACATGGATATTGGTCGACCGCCCCAAAGACCAGCGTGTTATCGGAAGCCGAATTGTACTGCGAAACAAATATAAAGCAGATGGTAATCTAGAAAGAAGGAAGGCGCGTCTTGTTGCACAAGGTTTTGCACAGCAGCCAGGAATCCATTTTAACCAGACGTTCGCTCCTGTTGCCCGGACAAGTTCCATCAGAAGCTTAATAAGCCTTGCTGCTCAAGAAAATATGAAAATTTATCAGCTCGACGTCACAACTGCCTACTTAAACGGAGAGTTGGAAGAAGTGATTCACATGGAGCTCCCGAAATTGCTTCCAGAAACTTTGAAAAGAATCATCGAGAGCGGAGAGCGTGCTGACAAATTTATCAAGAAGTGTGAGAAGATGCTTCAAGAACTACAAAAAGGTGATAAAGTATGCAGACTGAAAAAATCATTATACGGCTTAAAGCAAGCTGGAAGAAATTGGCATACAAAGTTAGACGACATTCTTCGAAAGTACGGAGCTGTACCAACCAAGTCCGACCCATGCATCTACCGTATTAACAGAGGAGAGGACACCATACTCATTGCCATCTACGTAGACGACATTTTGGTCGTGACCAAGAAACGTAAGTCTGTTGAAAATTTAGTGTCACACCTAAGACGTAGTTTAGAAGTCAAAGACCTTGGAGAAGCAAGCCACTGCTTAGGAATAGAATTTCTAAGGAAGGAGGGGAAGATAATCCTGATTCAGAAGGGTTATATACTCGATATCCTAGGACGTTTCGGGATGTCAGACTGTAAACCCGTAAGTACACCGATGCTACCTCGTCCGAATCTACTTCCCGAAGAGAAACCAACGGATGAAGATACAAAGCTGCCATATCGCGAGCTAATCGGGGCATTGTCCTACCTGGCCACTACTACGAGACCCGACATCAGTTTCGCTGTAAGTTATTTGAGCCAATTTAATAATTGCTTCGGACATTCCCACTGGATAGCAGCAAAGAGAGTGCTGCGCTATTTGAAGGGAACGACAGAATTAGGTTTGTCATATGGCCCTAACTCAAAGACATTGGAAGGCTATGTGGACGCCGACTGGGGAAATTGTCCTGTCGACAGACGTTCATACACTGGATTCGTTTTTACGTTAAACAACGGCCCATTGTCGTGGGAATCCAGAAAACAGAGGACTGTCGCTCTATCCTCAACTGAAGCGGAATATATGGGGTTGAGCGAAGCAACCAAGGAAGCGTTATATTTACGCACTCTTTTACAAGAGCTTGGGGCAAAAGTAAAGGAACCAACAACACTTTACAACGACAACCGTGGAGCCCTAAGTCTAGCTGAAAATCCCACCATTCACGGAAGAAGTAAACACATCGACGTGCGATGTCATTTCATTCGACAAGCCGTGAATGATAAGCTGATCGAACCCAAGTACATGCCGAGTGAAGATATGGTCGCGGATTTCTTAACGAAAGGACTTCCAAAATCCAATCATACTCGCTGTATGAATTCGATATTTTTCAACATTGAATAATATGTTATTGTTCAAGTGGTACACGCATCGAGGGGAAGTGTTAGATATTTAAATCAGTTTTGTTTGGGTACATGTTTAGATATCATGCGATGCCTGTATCACAGAAAATGCTGAACTAGCGTCTGGACCGCAGACAATGAACGATTATATTTTTGTGATAATTTAACACACAAAACATTTTCAGTATGTCAAGTTTAACCGTTGTGTGTGGTCCAACGTGAATGTGTCATATGTAGTTATTCGTAATATTAGTTTTCACAATAAATAAGTTACTCAACTTGTGTTATATGTGCTTACGCGAAACCACCCTGTGCAAATCCTAACAAATATTCTACACTCAAATCTTGCATTTGCTTCAGAAAGTTGTTCTTGAAAATTACGACGCATATTGAAACCAGAGTTGGGCATTTTGTTACTCGAGTAAATGAGTAATGATTAAGATATTCATTATTCCTAATCGAGAGTGATGAATGATATGCATTAATCGTTACTTTTGCTTACTTGGGAGCAAATTACTCATCACTCATCATGCATGACTCGAGTATTACTATACAATATTGTCAATACTTATGGCTTAAAGAATTGATAATGCAATAGGTATAATGTAGCGGTTTTCTTAAAAGTGGAAAATTATTAAAGTTAAATTATGATTCAAAATCACATTGTCTATTTTATAAAAATTTGGTGCACTGTCTAAGAGTGTAAGTGGGCCTGCAACGTTTCTTACACAGTATTCGTAAATCTATCCGTTGGGAAAACCTAACATCTACACAGTATAAAGTACAATTATACAAACGAAACAGACGAAAAGTGAGAACCTGATCTGAAATTTCGAATGAGTAATGATTGGTGAATAATGAGTAAAAGTAATACTCACGTGCTACGAGTAATGAGTAAAGAGTAAAAAAAAGTTTCATGAATGATGATTAACAAGTGATAATTCATTTTTTAATCATTATTATTCCATGAGTAATGTATCACTCGAGTGATGCCCAACAGTGATTGAAACGACGCAAATCGACATATAATTTGCCATCAATTATTGAATTATATTAGTTATAATTAGTTGTAAAGTTATCTTTATTATTTTTTTTAATAATATAATATGAAAAAATATTAATTAGTATAACCTGAGAAGATTTCGATGCATGAAGATTTATTCTACACTGCACAAATTAAAATAACGTAAAACCAGAATGGGTATATTATTACCCTCTTGCTATTAAGTGTTAATTATGCATAATTTAGAAAAAAAAAATACAAATATATAAACGATAGGGTGCTAAAGTCTATTTCAAACGAAATTCCAGGATATTTATTTTTTTAAGTTATCACGAGCTCACTTGTTAACGATTGAATGAGGCTTTAACAAACAATATCACATGAACACATAATTTTTTAAATATTCATTTACATTTTGTTTTGTAACTCACCATATACTTCCAAAACACTGGCATCTCCTTCAACATGTCCAACTAGAACTAAATTATCATCAGTTTTAATTAAATCGTCTTCTTTCTCTGAATCAGAATCAGAGAATGCAACTGGTTCTTCGTCTCCACCAGTATCGACAACAGTGTCAATTCCAATTGTGGTACCCTCTTCCTCATCATATTTCTCAAAATTAAATTCATCTGTTTCTCCTCCACCACTCGTTTCACCTTCCTGCTCTTCAGTAATAACTAATTTTGTCTTTGCATCACGAATTACATCTTCTAATTCTTCTTTAGTAAGCTGAACCTGTTCATAAACAATTAGTAATTTCAAAAATTTAATGTATATTAAATATAATTTACCGTTTCTGGGTTTGTTTTAGCTACCCCACGTCGAACCCATTTTATACAGGGTATAAAGTTTTTTCTTTCTGTGTCATTTTCTTCTATTTCAAACATTTTCGTCTAAAAGTTTCTTGTGACGTTTAGTAAACTAACCTAATAAAATACACGTGTGTAGAAATGTGCGTTCGATTGTGTAACTTGTATAATGTTCTCTGAATGCACACGTTGCACATTAACCGTTTAGAAAACATTGATCGCCATTTTAAAAGCCGAATTTAGGTTAGAATAATGACATCTGTCAAACGCAAAAATTGATAGTTTTTCATTTGTTTATATATTAATAATATATCACCACCTGTTTCATAATACATAAATAATTAAGCAGTAATCATGACGAATCCATGTATAGCTGTTGTAAGTTGCAGTAGCACAAAATCTCCAGATTCTATTATAGAACTATTTACTGAGCATACTAATTTAAATGAAACAACTAAAGAAAATCTGTCTACATATTCATGGAATATAAACACAAAATATTACACAGCAAAAGTAGATCTGTGCCCAGTAAAAACAGATGCAAGTAGATGTGAAGAATTCAATGAAAGTGTTGAAGCTGTAATTGTTTATTTCGATAGTAGTATTAAATCGGGATTAGAAGATGTTAAAATGTGGGATCGTTTACTTGAAGACTGTGAACCAGATGTTAAACTATTGATTTCTGATGTTTGTAATGCAGACACAAAAATACCAAAGTCAAAAGCTGTTGAATGGTGCGTTAAACACGGGTTTGAACTAATTGAACTCAGTCCAATTTCCACCGAAGAGTGTTCTGACGATGACATAATCAAAGAAACACGTGGTGTCGAAAGGATTTTAGAAGCACTTCAGTCTCATTTATGGTCGAATATGATAATGAAAAGTAAAGAACAAGATTCCTCTGATAACCAAGATAGTAGTACAATGAAAAATATGCTTAATGATGTATTTTTGGATGAAGACCAAGCTGAATTTACGGAATTGTTCCAACAGCTACACATGATGAAGGAGAGCGTGCAGTCAATGCCAACTCGGGAAAGAAGGCAATGTGCGGAACAAGTAGTCACTGCTTTCTGGCGTGCCATAGGAGGTGATGAAGATGAAATAGCTGATTTATAAATATGCATGTTTACATTCATGTTTTTATTAAGTGTTTGTTATTTTTTTATGTTGGTAATATATAAAATTACCAGAAGGATTTATAATTGTATATTTTATGTAATATAAATAAATGTCTAAATGTGACAATATATTGTTTCCTATAGTTTCTAACTGGATCAAAGGATCTCTACGAAGCTTGACCATCTGATTCTATTCTTTTCAATTGACTTAACTACATTCCATGATTTTCCTATCATCTCGTGTTTCTGTAAAATAAATCTGCACCAACTGATTGCAGGCATTGCTCATTTATATATTTCTTGAGGATCCCAAAAAAAATACATGTTTGGTGATGGTATCATTTGGTTTCAGAGTCTTACAAAGATTATTTTTTTAGGGGCGGTCTACAAAACTGGGCAAGTAAAACACCTATTTGTTTGGTGAAAATCAAAAAGTATAAAGGGGTATCATTAGTTTTTAGTCACTTATAAACATTTTTAAGCTTCTTTTTTATTAAATGTTCAAATTTCAAAACTTTTCTTATTACAGGAACAATATTAAAGGAGCGGCGCAGGATAGATGTAGTAGAAATTCCTTAAATAATAGAGACTGATGTTATGACGTTTCATAAAAATAAATCGTATGTTTATACTTATATCCACTATATTTTGAGCTTTTTTACTTATTATGGTATAGTTACATAGGCTGACCGGATTTTTTTTACAGAAAAAGAGTATACTAAAAAAAGCATGAACATGAGCAAAAAACAAAGGTCATCACTCAAAAATACTCCCAAAATCGACGTAATGAGCAAAAAAAAAAGGTCTCACTTCCAAAATAGAAGTGATGAGCAAAAAAAAAGGTCCTCACTCCCAAAATCGACGTAATGAGCAAAAAAAAAAATCACTTCCGAAATAGAAGTGATAAAAACAAGTAACCAGCAAAAAAGAGTATATTCAGGTTTTTTTTTTTATAAAAAGTAATAGTATAGAAAATAATACTAAAAAAAGAGTATATACTCTTAAAAAGAGTACGTCTGGTCACCCTACAGCTACAAACATTCGCCATAAATCTTATAGGCTTGTATGCCCCTGGACCACCGCTATCTGGTTTTCTCATACCTAGTGTTCAGTGGCATAACCAAGAATCCCTATTATTCAGATTTTCCACATTTCAGGTTTCCAGTTCAGTTTTTTCATTCCATACAACAAAGTACAAAAACATGGCATTTTTAGAATTTCGTAGGTATGGCCAAGAAACCCTTATTCCATCACTCTTGTGTAGAAAGTGTTGCTCAACGGCTGAAGAGTTGAAATTTGGCATATGTAGGTATATTTGTATAAGCAAATATTCAGTTATTAAATAGATTTAAATGTAATCCTTTTTAGTAATTTTAACACCCTCTTCCTTGTCGCCCCAGATATAGTTTTTTGACCTGCATTATACAAACATAATTTTTGATCTTTTCGAAAAATATCTATTGAACTGTTTTGGATTTTTTAGACCGTTTCAAAAATTTACTAAACAAGGAACAAAAATAATTTTTAAAAACGTTACTCTCTAGATCAGGGATGAGCAACCTTTTTTTACTACGGGCCAACTACAATTATAAAAATTTCCTGCGGGTCACATACGAAATTTATTAAAATATGAACACAAGATGATAAACACAAATTATCTCTTTATTAACAAAATTAGACATTTGTATTATGGCTGAGTTACACGATGCAAGTAACTTGCACCAGTAAGTACTTGCACCAGTCACTGGCATCGTGTAAACGTACATGCAGTACTGGTGCTAGTACTGGCACAAGTATCTCATGCAAGTCAAGTGAATAGAAGCCGTTCCTATTTACTGGCACAAGTAGCCGTGCCAGTGACTTAAAAATGGCCGCCATGAACAGCTGATGTACTTTCGCGGTTACAAAAACAAACTTTTTCACACCTTTTTTTAATAAATGTAGTTTTTGGCGCCGATTCATTTTTGTTTAGAAAGACGTACGCATAAAATACATATAATTAGGTTAAACATCGAAAATTGGCGCGTTAAAAAGACGGTTTTACGCATAAAAAATAATTGGAAGCATCTACATTTTGCAGTGTGTTTCGGGTTCTTTGCAAGGTTACTTAAATAAGATACTAGCATACGTGTAAACGACAAAACGACATGTGCAAGTACTGGCACAAGTACTTGTGCCAGTACTTGCACAAGTTACTGGCATCGTGTAACCGGGCCATTATGTACTAGAGTAGAATTATAAATTTTAAAAAAATTGAAGTAGAAATGCCCTAGTAGAAATGTTCTAATGCACATTAATGTAAACTGAAATAATACAAACAAATTTTTTTATCAGTTTAATTTAACGTAGAATTAGAGCCGTAGCAACGCCCTGGCATCGGGGCAAATGCCAGGGGCGCCATCGTGCGTTTTTCTTTTTTGGTCATCACTTGTATTTTAGAATTAAGGACTTTTTTTGTCATTACTTGTATTTTAGAAGTGAAGACCTTTTTTTTTTGGTCATCACTTGTATTTTAGAAGTGCGAACGTTTTGTTTTTTTAGATCACCACTTGTATTTTCACCTGTCTATTAAAATTTAAAAAAGTATGCCCTCCTTACCTAAAATGAAAAAAGATAAAAAGGGAGCTATTTTAGATTAAATTAATTTATTTGTCAAGGGCACCAAAAGCATTGCTACGGCTCTGCGTAGAATACGTCTATTGTTTCGTTCCAGACTTTCTTCAATAAGTTCAAAACTTTAAAAGCTAGCAGAAATATAATAATTGAGTTGAAGAGTGGAAGGACCAAAAAGTCTTCCGAAATAGCGTTCAAGGTCAGGCACGTGATAATAAGCGCTTCCGTTGTTTTGTGGTCAAATCGGCGCGCGTGATGAATTTAGTATAACTCAGGAACGCGACCCGATAGTACCGCGAGGTGTCATTCGTTTCGGCTGCGTACGATCTATCAATATCTGTAAATATATTTATGCGAAAACTTGATTAGACAGCAAAACAAAATCTCTAAGCATTTCTAACAGTCACGTGACGTATTCTACCCCGAAGTGACCTGCTGCCATGGCTCGACACAGCCCGGGGCCCCGACCTCTAAAGGGCCCCGCAAAAACCTAATTTTACACTTTTTTCTAATTGAAGGGCCCAATATTATTACTGCGCCCGGGGCCTTAACTGACCTAAATCCGCCACTGTATTTTATTAATGTATTTTATTTTATTTATTATTATTATTCTTTTTTTATTGATAGAAATTTTGGGAAGAACTATATCCGAACAGTAGCCGTATTGCAACTGACGTATGGGAAAACATAAAACTGTTTTATGTTTTTGTATTAAAACAAGAAGTACAATAACAGATTTTAGTCACAGAGCTGGTGGTCTTTTTTGAATAAACTAATATGGTTTTATTATTTCATTTAAAACTAAAATTAGAATTGACGCTGAGACTCAAAATGAACAAAAGGAAGTACAAGCGTGTATAAAGGGAGTACAGCTTTAAAAGGAATACAAAACTTTCCAAAGGAGTACCTGTTGGTCACAGTGGCGGTGCTAGCTCTTAAAATTTGGAGGGGCCAGAAAATAATTGAGTAAAATTTTTGAGGAGGGCACCATTTTTATCGTTATTTTAATAGACAGGTGAAAATACAAGTGATGACTTAAAAAAAAGGTCTTCACTCCTCAAATAGAAATTATGACAAAAAAAAAACATCCTCACTTCTAAAAATAACCTCCTTACTACTTGTTGCGCGCACATTTTTCTCCAAGCATTTCTAGGGAGGCTAACTGGGGCCCAGAGCAATTTCGAAGGAGCGCACCCCAGTCTCCTTCCCGCTAGCGCCGCCACTGGTTGGTCACCCTTGTTATAGGCAGGCGCACACCCAGATGTTTTTTAAGAAGGTAGGAAATTTTTGAGTAAAATTTGGGGGGGGGGCAGGAATTATTTGAAATAATTTTTTTTATAGTTTACTCATGAAAATACAAGTGATGACCTAAAAAAAAGGTCCTCACTATTAAAATACATTTTTTTCCAAGCAATTCTGGGAAGGCCAACTGGGGGCCAGAACAATTGGGGAGAGGACCTCCACTAGCGCCGCCACTGCTCAGAAGCCAAATTTTTTTCTTGGCGTTCATTACGTTTAATTACAAGAAAAATGCATCCCTTAAAAACGTGTTATTTTAATGAATATGAGGGGCCCAGCCACTGCACTTGGAATCTTTTACTTTTTTTTGAAGTTTTTCGAATTCTTATTATTTTACTTATATAAGAATTAAGAACTTCGTATGCATGCTAATTTTCAACTCTCTATGTTCAGGCATTTGGCCACAATTTTTATCATACAAACATGAGTGAACTACGAAATCCTAAAAAAAAATAGTATAATTAACAATTTTCTTTGTGTTATTTAGGAATAAATTCTTTGATATTACAAAATAATAATAAGTCAGTATGAACACATTTTTGTGTTAAGTAAGTCGGTATTTTTAAACTATCATTTCTCTTTAAAATACATTGCTATTCAGAGGCGCACCCAGAGGAGACCCCCCCCCAAGAAGGAAGGAAATAAAAACACACAAACACACTAGAAAATTTTAAAAACAGAGATGAGGACCTTTTTTTGGGTCGTCACTTGTATTTTAGAAGTGAGGACTCTTTTTTTAGGTCGTCACTTTGTATTTCTGAAGCGAGGACCTTTTTTTTTAGTCATCACTTGTATTTTAGAAGTGAGGACCTTTTTTGTTTTAGGTCATCACTTTGTATTTCCAAAGAGAGGACCTTTTTTTTAGATCATCACTTGAAATTTAGAAGTGTGAACCTTATTCATAATTTAAATCATTTGTCTTCCGCCCCCCCCCCCTCCAAAATCATCGGTGCGCCACTGGTCCTATTAGTAACAATAAAATTTCAAATAGATGATTAAAAATAAGAATTATATAAAAAACAATAATATTTATTCTCTAATTATTCATTTTTCTAGAATTTCTAACTGTAATTTAAAAATTTATGATCCAAATTAGTTTTACAATTTTATATTTAAATCAGTCTTTTAAAACTCTATTGCAAAAAGTTAATATAATAATAAAAAATTTATATTGTATAGTTATGATTAAGAAAGCAGGCAATCAACCAGCTGTTTGTGACATAATAAAACATATGTAACGTTGGCCCACACCAAAACAAAAATTTGTAACGTCAACTGTAGAATGGGTGGTTCGGTGTCCTACTGTAGCGCTTGTTACACTATTTACAGATAACCGCTTCGTGATAGGGTGGTCGTTAGCGGGAAATGACAGCCAACCGTCTTCGTGAGACATCAAAAAGTGTTATTTTGTTTTATATTAAATAATATTTGGTTATTTCCTTTAAAATATATGTGTACGTGACCAAGAATATCCAATAAATTCCACTGATACGTGACAGGTAAGGAAATTAAGGTTAAAATATGTGAAATGTAAACAATACATTTTTTTTTTTTTTGTTAAGTATGGATAATACTGGTCAAGAAGAGAATACCCCTCGCCGGGAGCAACAAGTATTAGGAGAAATAACAAGACTGGACAACTTTGTTAATGTTGTGAACCAATCTACACCAAAAAATACTTCCCCTGATGAAATGGTTATTCAGCTTAGAGGACCAAGAGTAAAACCTATAACCTGGTCACCTGTTGATTGCACTAAGCTTTCTTTATTGGCTCCACCGAGAGATAAGACTCCAGAAAGGCATCCCGTTAAGGAAATGAAGCCTGGTTTACGAAGAAGACTTACTTTGAGTCCGGTAAAATATACTACTTATGAAAAGATTTCGGCAGACAGTGTAGTTTATAAGAAAATTAAATCATTGAATAATATGTAAGCTGCAGATTTAAACTGCAACATTTATTTTTGTAATATAGGCTAAGAAGATATCCATGTTTTATAATATTTTTGGTATTTACCAGTCATATATAAGGCGTTATTTTGAAGGGGGGTTGAAACCATTAGTTCTGAACCTTTTAGATTGAGTAGGATTATATATCGGTAAATATTTTTATAAGGCTTAGCTTATTTTCTAAATATTGAAAAGGAATAACTGATGTTTTTTACCTATGCTTTTCTTTTGAAGAAGACTCCTTACATCAGTGTAAAAATCTAGCTGTCTATCCAATTTTTCAAGCGAAAAGAAAAATAAATTATTACTTATGAACGTTTAGTTAGCAACAAAAAATGTTTTTTGTGCAGGCTTATTATATAAACATTGTATTGCCTCCCAATACTTATAGTTTCCTATTAAAACGGTTAAATACTTTTAAGTATACATTTTTTTTTTTTGTCGGCGTGTAAAATTTAATACAATAATTTAAACTAAATACAATTAAAAAACATGCCAGTTATTTTTTTTTTTTTTAATTTTCACCAATGAGATATTAAAGTTATCAATATACCACTATATATTTCTTTAGTTACTGTTTCCTTAATCCGATTTGATGGGTCTATACCAGGCATGTGCAACTTCCAAAAGGCCGAAGGCCGGATAGTGATCTGAAATAAATTCGCGGGCCAGATATTTTTTTTAGTATTATCAGTTTTTTTAAATTATTTTACTAAAATTGTCTTTCTTATAAAAAAATGAAACATTCTAAATTTTCTAAACTATACAAAAAGTTAAGTAATTTCAAAACTTTCATAAAAAAAAAATTATAATGCTAAATATTGTTAAATACTGCTACTTGACCGGTGAGCAAGGGCACAGACGTGAGTTCAATTCCTGCTTATGTCAAATAATTTGTGTAAAAATATTTATACAAATTACAGGTTCTGCTTTAAACTGTAGGTGCCTTTCTGTGTAAGCTAAATAATGGACGTAATTATGACCATATTACTCCTGAATGTACATAGATTGAAAACATGGTCACGAGACCTGGAAACAGGAGGCCTTGACTCATTTCGGGCTGTCGCGCCAATAATGATGATGATGATGATGAATATTGTTAAATAAGAACAAAATGTTTATTTTATTTTAATGGAACGGTTGGGACTTCATGTTGCTCACAAGTTTGTCAATGTTCTGGGAAACAACTGATGTAGCAATACGCAACGTGTTTTCTAGAAATCCGTTATTCGCGTCCTTGTTTTTGATTTAACGAACTTGATCCTGGAAAATAACTGCTCACATTTGTAAGAGTTTCCAAAGAACGTAATTCTCTTCGAAGCAAAAGCTATGAATTTTTGGAAATATGAAAACTAGGAAATATTTCTTATAAAACTCAATTAGTAAAATGTCCTTCATTTTTTACTTCAAATCTGAGTTCTCCTGTAGTTGAAGTAGTTCCTTTTGTAAAGAAAGTGGCGCTTGTTCCACATCAGCCGTTTAACCGCATTTGATCTCTGAAAACAAATATATACTCGCGGACCAGATTCAATGGGATTTTGGAAAGTTATCGCTGACCGTACAAAATAAGTCAAGGGCCGGAGGTTGCACATGTCTGGTCTATACTGTACCATGGAAAATAAAGCTATTATATTTTCGCTATCTTGCTTAAGTGTGTTTCGAGAAGACCACTTTTTATTGCACTGTCTTCTAACACAAGCTCTACCATTTGAACCAAAGAGCTTTATTTTTGTTCCGTCGCTCCATAAGATGTTTCAAAATTTATAGTTCGTATGTTTTCTGTTAATATTATGTATGTATATTAAAATATATTTTTTTTTTAAATTATAAGTGTAATATCAAATGAAGGATTTTGAAGCCTAGGTTAAAAAACCACTTTTACTGCCTAGGCAGTAAAAGTGGCTCTTCACTGCCATTAAACTGTCCATAAAATGTAACTTTTAATGCCAATTGTCGAAAAAAGTAGATTATTGATGCTTTATTTGCTATTTAGACTGACTATGTAGTGCAATTTAATATTTTATTTGATCAAACTTACACTGTGCTTTAATGTATTTACGCTTATGTAAGGTTCAGTTCTACTGGTAATAAATTTAAAAATTATATTTAAACATTAACTGCCATGGCCTTGTGCCAACATAAGACCCGCGGGCCGGATCCAGCCTGCCAAATGATTTCAACCGGCCTGCGTATGTTTTTATAAAATAAATACTAATTTGCTAGCTATTCATGTTCGTATATAAAATGTTTATGTAAATCATTCGTAATATATTTAATATTAGTACAGGATTATTTCATTATTAATTATTGTAAAAAAGCAGAGAAGGGCAACTAATAGAGCAACGGCCGAAATGTTATGTTTTATACTGAGTTTTAGGCTACTTGCGCACTGGCGACTAGTCGCCGAAGAGCAGGTTCCTCAAAAGACCGATTATAACGTGACCAGAACAAGTAACTATAGTGACAACCAGGGATGAAATAACGTTTCAAATCGTTACGTTATTGTATCGTTACATAACGTTAAACAAATAAATTGTTATATAACGTTACATACATAATGTTACAGGGACTTCAGCCAGGATTTCAGCTTGGGGGGGGGGGGGGGGCAAAAATAACAAAATATTCTAAATTGGTAATTACATGGCTTGGGTAGTAAATAACAGAGTTCTAGGTCTTTTGTAGTATATTATTTAGCCAAACGTTTCGGTTATTTTTTTAACCTTCATGAAACTCATAACTTCAAGAATTCATTGCGGTACAAGTGTTTTATTCTTTTGTTTTTTGTTAAAATAAAGTTTAAAATAGCACGCCTATGGCAAAAGTACCGTTGCATATTTTTACCGGTCTCTACTTATTATGAGACAAATTTCAAATGCCATTAGGATATTCGATCTCAGAAATAAATCTCTCTAAACGAATTGTGACAATTTTACAAACTTTTCTTTGCTAATTTATCTGTTAGCGCCTCGAACCATTTATTTGAATGCTCAATTCATTTTCGCAATGGTAACATATTCATACAAAATTTAGTTAACCAAAAAATTTACTTACCCACCAATATTCAGACGCTTCTTGCTACTAACTCTTTAGGTATTTATGAAATTATTTATAACTATTAAATTTAGAAATTATCAAATTATAAACGAAAAAAAACCCTTAATATCTGCCTTTATTAATAGCGAAAGCTGGCAAAGCCAGCAAACAAAACGAAATGTATATATACAGTAGATATCGTTTACCACGACGTTGAAGGGACCAATGAAATTCGGTCGTTATAACCGTAGGTCGCTTATCCAAATACTATAAATACAATGTTGAAAAATATGTAAATTTTATTTATGTTGGAAAAGAGTACTTTTACATGAGTGCAAGAAGCTTATGCAACAAAAAATAATATTCAAGTGTTACTAAACATAAAAAAACAAACCAACTTATTTTACAAACAACTTAACACTTACATAGTTTCACATATGTATGTATACATATTTAAATTTTGACAAAAAAAAACTCTGTTTTTGTGATTTTTGGTTTTCTAAAAACTTTTTTTCAATAATTTGTTCCAAATGTAGCAATGCAAAATCTATTTTAGCCTCTTAAATTTTGATTAAACGTGCAAAAATGCTGAATTGTTTCAAGTGCTGAAAATGCATCCTTTATAGTAGGTGTTTGGAACTCGGTTGTTTCTTCCATTTCCACTTCGTCGTTGTTTATTTCTGACTCCAATTACGATCTGACCCAACTAAAATTTCATCTTCCGTCATATCCTCCTTCGTTTCGGGTTCTTCATCAATATTTGAAAAATTTACATCAATGCTTTCTTTTCGCCATAACGACGTCCATGACGTACCTTCAACTCGTAGTTAACCACTGAATGAATATGTTTATCGCGTTTCGCCTTGCCTTTTCATAACTCAGTAATTCCCCTAGTCAGTTCGGTACTTCCCTGGCGTTTTCGCGATAGGCATTGGTGATCCGTCGTTATTAAAGATAATTTGATCCAAATTTGTAGCCATTTTTCATCGTTATATTAATTTCGTCGTAATATCAGAGGTCGTTATAAGCGATAAGTCTCACGTATAAAAAGATATTTTTCTGGCAGACTTTGAAATTTCGTCGCAAAAACCAATATGTCGTTATAAACGACATCCACTGTAAATATATATATATATATATATATATACAAAAGTATGGTCTCCGTAGTAGTTGTCTACCATCTAAAAACGTGTATATGATTACACGCACCTTATTAGTCGTGAATCATGGTTGAAGACTGGTTGGTCTACTGTGCGTCGTCCGTGTTAAAGCAGTCGTCGGCAACATGTTAATCTCAGTGACCACATGCGACATCACACATTTTGGTTATTGTATTTAGGGGCATTCATAGACTTCAGATTGGTCTCCGGCGACTGGTCGACCGTGCGCAAGGATTCTAACATACAACGTGTAAACGCTTGTTAAATTTTGAGATTCTCCAGTAACATGAACTATTGCATTCTTATTCGTAATTAAATTAATACGTATTCAAAGAAATAAATTTTCTTTTCTCAGTCCGGCCCGCCTATTTCTTTCAATATTTGTATGTGGCCCGTTATTCAATAAAGTTAGGAACCACTGAAGTACAGGTACAGCGGTTCAAATCTTGCTGAAGTTGCAACCCTCTGATACTATGCTAATTAGTTCAGGCTAAGAAATGACCCCATGCTTAGAAATTCATGAAAAATGGTTCTTTCTTTAAATAGGGATAATAGGATCGATCAGTACATTGTACTGATCGATGACTACCACATGACTACCTTATGTTGCCAGATGTCAAGAAACATATTTTACTTCTTTGTCCTATGTGCCACTAGGGTATTGGGAACCAGTTATTTAATTATATATTAGTATGTATTTATTTTGGTGGGTTTTCATTTGAGACAATAGTTAAAATTTAAAGGATTAAAATATCTTTGTTATTCTAAACCAAACATTGATAAATTGATCACCTCAACCCGCCTTCTCTTTAGTTATATACAGCTCTGTTTTAGTTACGTAAGAGTTACGTTACTAGAATATATATTTATAAAATTACGACTGTTAAATTTATAAGATTGAACAAATTTAGAACTAATGTTAATAAATATAAGTGATAATGAATAAATGTTTATTTTTAATATTCAATTAAATTTGAATTTATATTTATAATAAATTATGTAATTTACTGAGTCAATAAATTTTTTTAGATTTTTACAATTGTGTTTATATTTACTTTTAACTGGACACAGAGCCGTAACAACGCCCTGGCAACAGGGCATGTGCCAGGGGCGCGAGGCCTGAGAGGCGCCATCGTGCAGTTTTAGTTTGGTCATCATTTGTATTTTAGAAGTGAGGACGTTTTTGTTTTTCGTCATCACTTGTATTTTAGAAATGAAGACCTTTTTTTTGTCATCACTTGTAGTTTAGAAGTGAGGACGTTTTTTTTTATAGGTCACCACTTGCATTTTCACCTGTCTCTTAAAATAAAAATTATGCCCTCCTTAAATAAAATGAAAAAAGGTAAAAAATTTAGGTTAAAATAATTTACAAGTGTCTACTTTAAGTATTTCCCAAGGGCGCTATTTTAAGTATTTGCCAAAGGCGCCAAATACATTGCTACGGCTTTGACTTGACACAAACTGATTAATGATTAATTTTTAGGGTTTTGTAGGTATGACCAAAAAACCCTTATACCATCATTTTGTCTGTCTGTTCGGTAAAAATTGTAACCAAACGGCTGAAATTTGGCATGCTTATACAACTCTTTGACCCGCACATAGGAAAAATACTAAAACATCTAAAAAACATATCCCCCTAGAAATATAAACAAATATGTGCTCATCGAAAAAAAATAATATTTTTTCTAAATTCTGAGTAGGGTATCAAATGAAAGCCCTTAGTACATGGATTAAGATCAAAATTTTATTTTTGTGAAATAAATTATTTTGATACGATTTTTGACAAAATTGTGCAAAAAAAAAAATTGTCCCACATCCTGTAGCCCAGATGGTTTAAACTAAAAATCTGAAAAAATTTTAAGTAATGTACATTGGTGTGAACCGGAATAGTACAACAAGAATTTTTGATCAGATTATATTTTCGGTAAATAACGCATTTTTTGTGTTTTTGGTTGACGAATTACAAAAGTTATAGTTTTGTAACACACTAGGCTAGAAGACGTATCATGGTCTAATGGTTAGCTTGCTCGCTTGCTACGCAGCAAACTAGGGTTGCTCCCGGGTAGAGGAGACAATTTTATTTTGTTTTTTTTTTTCATTTTTATTTTCTTTAAATAATTTTGTCAAAATTCTAATTATATTTTGGTAAATGTTGCATTTAATTTTTAGAGCGTAAATTTAATAACCAGTTGAAATTGTTGAAATTATATTTTCATTCTATGTGCCATGTATACGAAACTAGAGGGGCGGAGCATATGGCTTAAAACAACCAATGGAAGCCATAGGGGCAATTTTCAAAATCTTAATGAACCTTGCTATATTGGCATCTGACACTACCGATAGAGGCGCCACTGCATTGTACATTATGGCAGACGCAGATAGGACATTTTTGACAGGTTCAATGGTGTCTTCATGTGATATTTATTGAAATTAATTTATTATTCAATATAAGGGTTGCGTTAAATAAAATTTTCCGTTTTCTCAGTGCCCAAGTAACCTCTAGGGTTATAACTGAAGGTAATAAGGCTTTTTGCCACGTTTCGGAACACGATAAAAACTTAGGTCTCTATCACAACCTACTTTTGCATTGCAAAGATAAACACAACAATTCACGTTGCATTTAATTGTTTCTTGCAATTTTAAAGACATTTTTTAAAAACTCGCTATGAAAACAACAGTAAACAAACTCGACTATCCTCCACTTGTCAGTTTCTCAAAATCTCACTAGAGGCGCTTCAGTTATTGTCAGTTGACAATATATATATATATATATATATATATATATATATATATATATATATATATAAATACTGCAAGAAACCTAAATAATGGTATTATGTATTCGATTTAAAATTAACAAAAAAATATTTTAATATAAAATTTGTTTTTAAAGCTCTTAGATTAACAGTCGATAAATTATTTTAAAAATATCGTTCATTTTGCCGTGATTACTACAAAGCAAAATTTGTCCTACACACTCAGCATGCCGCCTTCACTTATTATATACCTGCGAAACTCTGAAATGTGTGAAAATTCACACTTCACATCACTTGTATTTTCACCTGTCTATTAAAATCAGGCCCAAAATGAATAAAGATAAAAAATTTAGGTTAATTTGTCTTCTCTTTAAGTATTTCCCGAGGGCGCTATTTGCTAAGGGCGCCAAAAACATTGCTACGTGTCTGACTCAACATATCAGGACAAACTGTTTAATGATTAATTTTTAAATCATAACAATTTAAGATAATAAATTTGACATTTTAGTAAATAAATAAAGCTCAAGAAATTTTTTATTCCTAGTCCCTTTAATTTAATATTGTCATAAAATTATCTTTTTGGGTAGTTGTCAAAAAAAAGACTTCATGGATTCCCTCATCATATTAAACTATAAAATCAGACTGGTTACTGAAAAATATTAAGTTAAACTGGTATTAAATGTTACGAATTTTATTTTCGTTCTTGAACGAAAAACCATAATTCTTCTTTAAAGAATTTCGATTAATATCGTTTTCATTCAGTAATTTCGGTAAGATCATGTACTGTTGTTCTAAGTATTACTTATTTTTATTTTATACACTAAATATACATAATTATAAGGATTTAATACGTACATTAATACAAATAATTATTCACATATCTATATTTTCATATATTCTTAAATAAGATAACATAACAAAAATAATAAATAAGCAGAAATTTATAAATTTCAGCATAATATTTTGAAACATTAAAAATAAAATTTTATAAAATTAACCATAATTTTAATGTGTATAATACACTCGGTAATACAATGTTTTTGATCTCCATAAAGAATACGAATTATCAAATTTAAGAAGATAAACACCTTGACCCGGGTATGAATGGCTTCCTGCGTAAACTTCATTTTGACAATCTCTACGGAACACAGGTACTATTTCACTAAGCAGTGGTCGTGTTATTGTGCCTCCTTCGATATCTCCATTATTTGTTTGGATAATATCTGTCATATCATCTATGTTTTCTTCATCGATATCTTCATCGTCGTCATCACTCTCGGAAACATGTACAGAAACTTGATCTGTACTTGGGACGCCCCATTCAAAGTATACACCAAATCCTGTAACAATATTTAACAGTTTTTAAAATTAAAAATTTATAGCATTGTCTTTCTCTCTGTCTGTACGGTAAAAATTGTGCATAAAAAGAAATACGCATATGGGAAACATACTCATATACAGGGTGTTTGTCTGAAACGGGGCATCCCGAAAATCTCCTTTATTTGTAAAGTAAAAATCTTCAGAACAAAAGTTAAACTAGACAAAAAGGCCCATCTAAAGGTTACTATAAGAATCCTGAGGCACTTCCGGTTTCACCGGAAATGATGTCAACTTTTGGTCTAGCATAGGGAATCGATAATTTTATATTTTTTTCCTATAAGTACATTAAATTAGCTTTACAATGACACCAAAAAATCATATTTTTATGTTAACCATTTCAAAATGGCGACTATTTATTTACAAAATAATAATCAACATAAGTTTTACAAAGTTGAACGTAGCAAGCTATGAAAACAATAAAAAAAGAAACAAAATAACTCTAAAATAAACTATTTGACTATTTAGAAAAAAAAAACTATTACTTTGTACAATTATTTTACAAAAAAAAAAAAAAAATTACAAATGTTCGATCAAACCACCATTATTGTCCACACATTTTGGAGATATTTTGTCAAATAATTTATTTTAGAGATATTTTGTTTCTTTTTTATCGTTTTCAAAGCTTGCTACGTTCAACTTTGTAAAACTTATGTTGATTATTATTTTGTAAATAAATGGTCGCCATTTTGAAAAGGTTACCATAAAAATATGACTTTTTGGTGTCATTGTAAAGCTAATTTAATGTTCTTTTAGGAAAAAAATATAAAATTATCGATTCCCTATGCTAGATCAAAAGTTGACATCATTTCCAGTGAAACCGGAAGTGCCTCAGAATTCTTATAGAAACCTTTAGATGGGCCTTTTTGTCTAGTTTAACTTTTGTTCTGAAGATTTTTTGTATCTTTACAAATAAAGGAGATTTTCGGGGTGCCCCGTTTCAAACAAACATCCTGTATACAGGGTGTTGAATTGACCAAGTACATATAGGGATTTAACATGTAAAAACAGATATATGCGATTTCCTGCTTTCTCGTTGGTTATACAGAAAAAATTTAAATCATTTTTCCATTTTTAGAATTAGTCATGGTAAGTCTGTTTATTTTAAAGCAATTATTACTAGAACAAATTGAACATAAAGAAGTTAATAAGTGAAAAATTAATATAGGTGAATAAAAAATATATACAAATGCTTTTCAGGAGATCAGTTCGAATATATGAGTGATCCTTTTAATTTACCTGAAGAAACATTTTAAAATATTTTCATTTGTTTACTACAAAATATCTAATTTTTTTATCAAACGTTTTACTGTTTTTTTTTTTTTTTGAAAATCCGAGAAAAACTAAAAGGTTTTCGGTATATTGCAAGTACATATTTAAAACTTTAAAATTATGTTACACTTATAAATTCTGATTTCTCTTTGTTTAAAAATAAAAATAAGGTACATATAACCTGAAAATAAAAGTATATTAATATAGAAGAAAGAAAAGACAGAAAAAATATTGAAACATTTGGACATGGAAGGAACATATAAATCAGGTGTCCAGTTGAACAAGACTTTATGCATGATTAAAAGATTGACGAATACGGTGTCTGCGGAGATTGTTAGATTGGCCTATTTTGCATATTTTCAGTCAACAGTAATCTACGGCATTGAACTATGGACTGCTTCTTCTGGCTTGCAGAGGATTTTCATAATCCAGAAACGGGTCATTAGAATAATGGCTGCTATTAAACCACGTCTCTATATATATTAAGTATCCTAATGTTTATTAAGGAAAACGAAAAAGCATCCTAAAACATTGTGAAGTACATAATCACATCAAGAGAGGGAAGGATTTATTCTCTATAACAAGGTAAAAATATAGCTCGACAGGAAATCTGCCCCTGATTAAGGGTATAGATCTCTATAATAATCTGCCTGTAGCGCTCATAAATTTAAATATATATCAATTTAGAAAAAAAATGAAAAACATTTTAATAGAGGGAGCCTTTTATAAAATAATGGAGTTTAAAACATTCAAAATTTTGTAAAATTTTTCTATAATTTTTGTAAATGTAACTTGACTTAAGTTTCTGTATTTTATTTATACAATTAGCTTCAATAAAAAATTATTATTATAGTCGGATTGCTGATAGGTGACTGTTACATGTATGTCTCAAGTAGTGCATTCATATAATAATCTAGTTACCATTTTTCAGCGATTTTAAAAATGTTTTTTGTTATTTGTCTTACCTGTCAGTGTCTAGTAATAAATATTAATTAAAATATGGCTTCAAATTAGTTGTGAAACTTGGGCAAAATCTGTTAAAAAAATCGAAAATTTAATAAATGAATGGTGGGAAAGGGAAAGGATTGTTGATGATATTAATCCAATAATAATAAATACAAGAAATGACAGCGATAGTTTAGATGACGACGATATCATGCATTACAATTACAGTGATTATTTTTTTTTTAAATAAAAATAAACATTTAAATACAGCTTGTAGCAATATATTATATGAATAAATATATTTTTACTAAATATGTTATTACTTTGTACTTAGGGGAAACATAAAAATTTAATTTAATTAAACAACAAATTATAATCCAAAATTTTAGTATTTATAATTATTACCTTAAAATTAATAATTTTGTTTGTTTGAGTACTGCTGTGAATTTATTTTCGTGCTCCAATCAGTAAAGATATCTACGAATCATGCCGTTTCTTTCTAATGCTTTGTTTTTTATTAAAATAATTTGGAAGGTTAGTTGTCAACTTGCGTCACTATACGTTACTATGGGTATGCAAATAATTATAATGATATAGACAGAAAAAGCATATAGTATTGTAAATCGATACTTGTAGCAACGAACAGTCACCTATCAGCAATCCGACTATATAATACATTTGCATGTTACAATTATATTATTTACTTTCTGCACTCATAATTATTTATATATAAATATTGTACATTTCTGCAATATAGATTTATTATATTTAAACGTTGTTCATTCACGATTCAACCATAACACTTTTTTACTATAAATTTACACTTACACTAGCAAAATACGTCCCCTTGTAGATAATTTCACAACATACTTTTAACCATAAGGTTAAAAAGTTAGAACTTAACGCTTGGGTTATAACCTGAGATATAGAATAAGAAACAAGGTTAAAATTTGAACGCCTAGTTAAAATGTTACTTTTTAACCATCATTTTTAACCAAATCTTTTTAACCACAAAAAATACAGAATAGACCCGATTTACAATAAATATTTTAACTTGAAGCTAATTTTTTTGTGCTAATCATGGCACACTATTTTTAATTATTTATTAATTTCAGTAGAAAAAATAAACATAAAAAATTAAATATTGAATGTATATGAGTATTAAATTTAGTATTTATGAATTTATTAAATTCAAAATAAATTTCTGAACAATTTTTATATTTAAATTTATTCTGTATAACCAAAAAGGAAGCAGGAAATCGTATATATCTGTTTTTACATGTTAAATCCCTATACGTACCTGGTCAAATCAATATATTGTAAAAAGAAATTAGACATCCAAAAATGATAGTTTAACTTTAATCAAGACAAGAAAAAAATTCGCTTGGGTCAACTTAGAACAAACTTTTAACGAATGTTGATTAAGGTCGACGATGTTAACAGTAATTATTATGGAACAATATTTACCTATATCATAATGGTCGGTAGCAAATTCCCAAAACAGTCTTGATCCTTCCCGATGTGTTGGTACCCTCACAGTAACTGTCTCACCATGCCCTACCCGAACAACACCATCACCATCTGCTTGTGCGACAGATTGTTTAAAGTTCTGAATATCCGACCGAGTCCACATACTAGCTGCACTCGGCAGCTGTTCCTCTGGTTGGGGTTCTTCAAGTTTTGTGCTATTCTCATGGATGGGCTCTGGTTGTGGTGAGGCCTGAAGTTGCTGCATGTATTGGAAGTAATGTTGCTCTTGTAATTGACGAACTAAAGCACCCTGTCGTTCAGGTTCACCTGGAAATTGTTGCTCAGCGTAACTTCTAAACTGTTCGTATGTTTGCTCGTTAAGTGCTTGTTGGATTTGTCGCTTTAGAGCTTCTTCTTTTTCTAACTGTTCTTGAACTTTTTGTTGTTCTGCTTCTTGCCGTTTCTTTTCTTCTAATTCTATCAATTTTTGTTTTTCTTCCTCTTTACTGTAAAAACATATTATATCAAAATCCGGCAAAATAAAATTATGGTGTGATGACGCGCGTTTAATACCTCCTAAGTGACATCTTTTAATAAACTGTGTTTTTGATAAATCTGAATAAATAACATAAATATCTATCTAGTGGCAAGTTATCTTAGCCAGAAAAAAATTCTAAATGCCTTATATTTAATACATTCAATAGCTGCTAAAAAAGGGGACTAGTTTCTGTTTTGTGTATCGTACATTATTTTTTAATAGTTAACATTTTTGGCGCACACCAACGTTGGCTATTTGCGCCGAACACAGACCATCTAAATAACTAGGGTATTTTATAAAAAGAATTAATCGGTATGCAAGTAAAACAGTTTTTGTAGTTTTCTGTCAAACTGTGTCTATGTCACTTAGTATATATGGCACACGCGTCGTCGAGTGGTTATCCTTTTATTTTTCTGGGACTAGGTTATTACCCGTCAACAATGACGGATTTATAATATAAAAATTTCAATTGTGTATTTGGTTTTATTTTTTAACGAATCTAAATTTCGTCACCGGTCAGCGAATAACGGGACAGGATATCACTAGTTATCCAATCACGGGAGAGGGTGTCACCTGTCAGCCAATCAAGAGACAGGGTGTCCCCAGTTAACCAATCACGAGAAATTAGGAAAAATTGACGTCACAATGTTACCGACACTACATACAGACTCTTGCTAATTATATAGTTAGATTATTTATTCATAAACTTTTTAAGATGGGAAAACGATTAATTTTTACTCAGTACATTATATTTATATTGTTAAAACTAAAAATAATTTGAGACGTTAATTTATGCCTACGAAACCCTATACATTTCTGTATGTAATTATATTCGTAGATTCTCAGAGAATAAATCTGCAAAATATTGTTCATACCAGTCAAAGGATATAACAGTGTAAAAAGTTTCTTTTTTATGCCTACGGAATCCTAGACATTTCTATATATAATTATATTCGTAAATTCTCAGAATAAATCTGCAAAATATTGTTCATATCGGTTAAAAGATATAGGCGTGTCAAAAGTTTCTTTTTTATGCCTACGAAATCCTAGACATTTCTATACATAATTATATTCGTAGATTCTCAGAGAATAAATCTGCAAAATATTGTTCATATCTGTTATGCCTACGAAAGCCTAAACATTTCTATATGTAATTTTAATCGCAGTTTCTTAGAGAATAAATCTACAAAATATTGTACATATCGGTCAAAGGATATAGGAGTATCTGTGTTTCCCAAACATTTTTTTTTACCATGCCCCACGTAAGTCTTTCTAAAATTCTGATGCCCCCCTATGTAACATATACATATTTTTTTTATATTCAAAAATTGAATTATTCCCTAAATGAAGCCTAATTACAACTTGTTTAGGACACAAGACTTAGGTTTTAGGAAAAAATCACTAGGAAATTGCCCCCATGTGGGGCGTGGGACCCACGTTGGGAAACACCGATCTAGAGTCTCTTGCTTATGCCTACAAAACCCTAGACATTTCAGTATGTTATTTTGTCCGCAGATTCTTAGAGAATAAATCTGCAAAATATTGTTCATGTCGGTCAAACGATATAGGAGTCTCTTGTTTATGCCTACGAAATCCTAGACATTTAGGTATGTAATTATATTCGTAGATTCTTAGAGAATAAATCTGCAAAATATTGTACATATCGGTCAAAGAATATAGGATTGTCTGCCAATCAAGAGAACCTTAGGAAAAATTGACGTCACAATGTTACCGACATTACATACAAACACTTGCTAATTATAAAGGGTGTTTGTTTGAAACGGGGTACCCCGAAATTCTCCTTTATTTGTAAAGATAAAAAAAATCTTCAGAACAAAAGTTAAACTAGACAAAAAGGCCCATCTAATGCTTGGTTTATATACGGAACAAGAATAAGGAATAGGAAATAAGAATAGTGCACAAGATGTTAAAACATGGCTGCGCCGTATATCGGTTTATGTAGGAATGAAATTTAACTTAAACATAAGAATAGTTGGTAACATTCAACATTTTTATTCTTATTTCAAGAATAAGACACGAAAGTTTGGTCAACAGATGTTTTTCAGTTGTGATCAGAGGGTTGTAAACAACAATAAAATGTTTTTAACGGTAATAAACGAAATTTTTTAAAAGGTTTTATGAATCAGAACCTTTCAAGTGACAAATGTTAAACACAGGCCAACGCAAGTACGCAGGCGCAGCGACGAAATGTTATGTCCTATATAAACGGTTTAATATTTTTTATTCTTGTGTACTATTCTTATTTCCTATTCCGTATTCTTGTTCCGTATATAAACCAACCATCAAAGTTCCTATATGAATTCTGAGGTACTTCCGGTTTCACCGGAAATGATGTCAACTTTTGATCTAGCATAGGGAATCGATAATTTTATATTTTTTTCCTAAAAGTACATTAAATTAGCTTTACAATGACACCAAAAAGTCGTAATTTTATGTTAACCATTTCAAAATGGCGACCATTTATTTACAAAATAATAATCAACATAAGTTTTACAAAGTTGAACGTAGCAAGCTTTGAAAACAATAAAAAAAGAAACAAAATATCTCTAAAATAAACTGTTATAACTAGTTATTATATGAAATAACATGAAATAACTTAAATTTTAATTTTTCAATTAAATGTTTTATAAATAACAAGAGTTTAATAGTTTATTTTGCTTATTTATGTTTGAAAAAAAAAAATTGTATTAATTGGTAGTAAGTCGTTATTTGTACCTAATTATGGTTTATGTATGATATACCAACGAAGAGATGACAGATATGGTTCTGATATACGGAGAGTGGCAAAGAAATGCGGTTAGGGCCCAGCGACTCTATCAAGAAAAGTATCCTGATAGAACTCAGCCGAAATGGATTGGAACACATTCACTTAATCCCTGGCCTGCACGATCGCCGGATCTCACGCCATTGGATTTTTTCGTTTGGGGGTATTTAAAAGATAGAGTATATCGGACAACACCAAGGACGATAGAAGATTTAGAAGAAAGAGTTAGAAGTGCAATCCGGGATATCCAAGAGTGTACTCTTATAAGGGCGATGGAAGAGTTTGTATTTAGAATGAGAAAATGTGTGGACAATAATGGTGGTTTGATCAAACATTTGTAATATTTTTTTTTTGTAAAATAATTGTAAAAAGTAATAGTTTTTTTTTTCTAAATAGTCAAATAGTTTATTTTAGAGATATTTTGTTTCTTTTTTTATTGTTTTCAAAGCTTGCTACGTCCAACTTTGTAAAACTTATGTTGATTATTATTTTGTAAATAAATGGTCGCCATTTTGAAATGGTTAACATAAAAATATGACTTTTTGGTGTCATTTTAAAGCTAATTTAATGTACTTTTAGGAAAAAATATAAAATTATAGATTCCCTATGCTAGATCAACAGTTGACATCATTTCCGGTGAAACCGGAAGTGCCTCAGTCTTATAGTAACCTTTAAATGGGCCTTTTTGTCTAGTTTAACTTTTGTTCTGAAGATTTTTTGTATCTTTACAAATAGAGGAGATTTTCGGGGCGCCCCGTTTCAAACAAACACCCTGCATATGTCCGATTATTTGTGGTATTTATTACAGTAACATTATTTTATTGGTACTCAACTTTTTTGAACACTAAAGAGGAACCAATAGATCATAATGCTCTAAAGAAATTACGAACTAGATTAATTTAGCATCAAATTGAAAAATCACTTTCATATGCAGAGAAAAACAGTGATTATACATAATATAATGAAAAAAAAAAAAACTGTTAATAGTTATTACCGCCTTATCACAGGCTTATCTATACCATTAATTTAAGCAAAAATGTATACATGGCTGTGAAACTGAATACTATTTTTGTTAACCGCAAATGTTCAATTGTCCCTAATTTTGCATGCTCTATAAATATAAGTTCTTAAATTACAAATTAAGAAACAGAGACAATTAAAAAGAAAATGCGAGTTTTTCCAAAAATTTAAAAAAAAAACAAAAAAAAAAAAAAAACAGAATAATGCATATAGATGTGAACCGCAATAGTACAAACGTAAGTTTTGATTATATTATTTTTAATAAAGACATCAACTTTTTGAGTCTTTGAAAATTATTTTTTAAATTGTATGACATACTATAATTCACTTTTTAAAGTCGTGCGGGACTAGATTTTGAAATCTTGTTACTTTTAAAGATTGAATGAGACTTAAAAAGTCTATTCCAAATGGTTACGCGGAACTAAGCAGAATTTTTACTTTCATAAGTTTTCATGAATTCACTTTTTATCGGGTGAATGAGGCTTTTATTAAACAGAATGATCAGAAGCTTCATTCATAGTTAAATGTTATTAGAATTCAAATTATAGTTCCGCTTAAACCAAAGTTATAGACTATAAGTTAAAATGTGTTTTATTAGAGGTTTATTTTTAAATAAAAATTAAATATTACCTTGGCAACTGTACAACATGACAATACAAATTAAAATTTGACATTTGAAACATAAACTGTTATATTTTGGGCAGATTAGCGAACATTAAAAAAAATTCTTAATATTTTAGATGCAGGCAGGTATAGGCTAATTCAAACGTTAAAACGTAACTAGATTTTGAAATCTAAATACGGAACTAAATGGAATGTTTATTTTTGTAAGTTGTCACGAGCTAATTTTTAACAATTGAAATGGGTTTTTGCAAAATAAAATGATCAAAAGCATTATTTAAACGTTAAAAGTTACTAGTTTTCAAAATTTAGTTCCACTTAATTCAAAGAAACAGACTATACCAAAAGAACCTCGAAGTGTATGAAAATACACACTTCCCATATATTTATTTTAGGTTTTTATGAGCGAATTAAGACATAACATGATAAAAGCAAGAAATAACAGTAAACAGAAATTTAAGCTAACAAGTTTGTCCTTGAAGTATCATTTTCAACAAAGTTTTCTTTAAGATAAATAAAAATGACATTTTCTTACGACTACAACCGTCAGTAGACTTTTAATGCTGTTTAATAGTAGTTATTTTTGGGCGACCATATCAAACACAGTTCTTTTTTATCATCTAGTTCCGGCCAAAAAGTAAATCTTTTTCGGCCTAGGCCGATTTGCTTGTTTTTTGGCCGCCGAATGCCAGAGCCATCTTTGTGTAATATCTTGACTTATAAGATCTCCATGGTTACACTGAAACAACTGACAGTCAAATATTTATAATTGTAATAATTGTTCAGTAACCATAAATTATCCAATGTAAATAAATAAATTTAATTTTTCTAATAAAAATTACATTTGGTCGCCCAAAAAATATAATGTGCACCTTGGCCAAAAAGATCTTTTTCGTTATTATCTGTTTGAAGCCTCGGCCTTTAAATTCAGATGCGGCTGAAAAAGATCTACTTTTTGGCCATGGTTCACAAAAAATATTATTGCACGCTGTTCAATAATATTTCATACTACTACCTGTGGATAAACAAAAAACACTAAATTTTTTTTTAGCTTGCCATGATTTTGATATTTTTACTAAAGTTACTAAAGCCATTTTAACTTCGATACCATTAAACAAGATGACAATTAACATATTTTATGCAATTTTTATAAATTGCATTTTATGCACATTGTAGAAAAATAAAAAAAAAAAACTCTCTATTTCTGATAGTAATTTGAGGATTGTCACAAGTTAAAAATTATGTTAAATGTCAATCCTATATTGGTCACGGTACAGCATATAGGTCAACCGAAAACAGTAATTCTCATGACACAATATATTCAAACAGACAAAATATGAACACTATTAGGTATGCAATATATAGTATAGATAATTATTGACTTACGCTAGTCTATCCTTTTCTTCTTTCTCTCTCCGATGTGCTTCAATGTGCGCTGATAACAAAGGACATCTCCTACTTAATAATTCTACAAACCCTGATCGTGCTTGTGCTGCAGATATATTGCCTAAACGTTCCCAAGCAAGCCTTCTATCATGTCCAACAACATCTAATGCTCCTAAAGGTGGCAATTTATTAATAACTCCTGATAATGGTCCATGGTTAACTTGTTGTGAAAATGATACTAATTGTAATTTATCTTCATAACTTAACTGAACAGCTTTACCTTCTTTCTCTAAAATAGAAGGGCATTTTAATTTTTTTGATTACATGTAATGTGTACCATAACCTAAACTTACCTTTATAAAAACTTAATGCTAATTTATAAACTTCAGTCAGTGAAAGACCCCATTTCTTTGAATCATTTTCACAATTATAATTTATTTCATTTTTCTCACTTACACGTAAGTTTTGTAAATCGGTTAAAATTTGTGAGCTGTCATTTACGTGATCCGCCATGTTTGACAAGTCATAATTTTCCTGCTGATTATTTTAAATAAAATTAGTAATTAAATAATTAAGTCGCAATTGAAAGTGTTTTAACTATACCAAGAGATCCATTTTGGCTATTCTATTTAAGAAAAAACTATTTTCAAACACATTTCAAAAAAATTATTTATCAGTATTTAAACGTCACAAGTGTAAACATAACCTACTTTTAAAAATGGTAAGAATTTCGTAAACAAATAAAATTAGCATACTATTCTTTTGTTATTCACAGGGAAAACATAAAAAAGAGAAAAAACATAAGGAGAAGAAAAGTAAGAAGTGTAAGCATAAGAAAAAACATTACAGCAGCAGTGACTCTGCATCAACTTCCGAAGATGAATGGGTTGAAAAAGCAACAGAAAAAGTGGAAAGCAAGCAAGAGACAGAAGAACAAAAACCCAAACACAACGCTTCTGAAAGAGATGATTGGATGAATCTAACATCTCTATCCGGACTTTATTCCAACAAAGATCGTAAACAGGAAAACGAGAAATCAAGAAGAGAAGAAAAGGAAAAGGAAAAATATGACCCTAAAACGAGTGTTCGTGAACTTAATCCATATTGGAAAAATGGAGGTGAGGGTTTACCATCTATGACAAAAACAAAGTTTATAAAACCTTCAGATGGTGATTATCGAAGTTATGATCACAATAAGTACAGTTCAAAAAGTACAAAATCAAATTGGCGTAAACGGTCACCTAAGAGAGAAAAAAGTCCACGAATAGAAGAACGGGCTACAAGTAGTAAAACTTCAGAAATAACTTATGAGTGTGATGAAGAATATACTTCACCAAAACAAAATGAAAACACAAAAATAGCAGAGACACCAGAAATTAGTTCAGATTATCTTACAGATAAAGAAATGAATGATCTTGCTGCAAAAATTGTAAAAGCTGAAATCTTGGGTAATGCAGAACGTGTAGTAGAATTAAAAGAAAAATTGGAACTTGCCAGAAACTTCCGTGAAACAAATCCAAAACCAGTTGATGATGAAGAAATATTACTAACTCGAACAGATTCAAAAGGATTTTCAAAACCTTTAGCATCAAAAGAATTAGATCCATACAACACAAAACGTAAAAAACAAACAATAAATACCCATGATGCAGGAAAACGTCAAAAGTATTATCCAGACGATGGAAAATATTCGTTACAAAACATGTTTGAAAATGAGAAATTCGGTTCTACTGATAAACAAGAAGAAGAATTCATGAAAGCAGCTTCTAAACTATCAAAAATGGATGATTTGGAAGATATGTTTATGGATAACATACGTAAGAAGGAGTCCGATGAAAAATCAAATAGAAAGGATAGGGACAGAGCTATTAGAGAACATCAAAAAATATCCCAATCCTTGGATAACTGTATCCATTGTATACAGTCATCAAGTATGTTAAAACATTTAATGGTATCTTTAGGGGAGACTATGTTTTTAAGTCTTCCACAATATGAGCCTTTAACGGACGGGCATTGTTTAATTTTACCATTGCGACATGTAACATGTAGCACCCAATTAGATGAAAACGAATGGTCTGAAATATTAGAATTTAGAAAATCTTTAACAAATATGTTTATTTCACAACAAAAAACAGTTGTTTTCTATGAAACTGCGGTAAATTTGCACCAGTATCCTCATATGGTGATTCACTGTATCCCAATGCCTGAAGAACAAGGGGATCTAGCACCAATTTACTTCAAAAAAGCAATTGATGAATGTGAAATGGAATGGAGTACAAATAAGAAATTAATTAATATGGCTGGGAAAGATGTTAGAAAATCTGTTCCTAAAGGTTTACCATATTTTTGGGTTTCATTTGGTATGAAAGAAGGTTTTGCTCATGTTATTGAAGAGCAAAGGTATTTTCCTAAATTTTTTGCTGAAGAAATTATTGGGGGAATTTTTGATTTACATCATAGTAAATGGCGTAAATCTAGTGCACAGAAATTTGAGGTGCAGAAATCGAGAGTAATGGATTTTTCTAAAAGTTGGACAAAGTATGATTGTACAAATAAATGTTAGAAAATATACTTTTTTTTTTTAAATTTTTATTTGAACTTTTTTTTTTCCTAACAATATTCAATTTAAGTTGAGATCTTCTGTCCAATGAATTTAACAAATTTCTCCAATGAACTCTTATCTTCCTATTCTCCATCTTGTATTCTTATGTTATGCTGCTTTATGTTCATATATCCCGTCTTGTTTCTTGGTCCATGTGGGCTAAAGCCTCATTTATAATAGCCCCATAACATAGTACATGGGCATTTCCATAAAATTTCACAAAAGATTTTATTGCTTTGAACATCTGTTTGCAATAAACAAAACAAAGAGGTTATTGTGATCTTTGATCTTAGTATTTCTTTGTTCATTCTTTTTACTGGTCAAACCACACTAGTCTTCTTTCCTTTACTGCTACTATGTTTTTTCGCGCCCACAATTCTTCCTATTTGCTGGTTCTACCTTTTCTTAAAATTCTAACATCTATAAGTATTCGTACTTTTTAAATGTGTTCTTTTATTTCTTGTAAGCGGTTCAAAATTGATTTTTCATTGTCAAGATAATTGTGTTGCATAAATTTGTGCACACTGGCGCCTAGTTGGCCAAGGGGGCCTCAGTTTCATTTTTGAAAACATGTTTTATAGCTATTCTTTATATTATTGTAAGAATCTATTTTAGTTACTTAATTAAGCATTTTATCTAATATTTTTTACAATAATATGTACTTTGTTTTTTTTTTTTTATAAAATGTAATTAATCTTATTTACTTTCAATACGGAGAACCTTTTTTTAATTATAAAAATACAAGGGGCCTCAAAAATAATGCGTTCGGGCCTTCCAAAGTGTAAGTACGACAATGAGCAGGGCCCCACTTTTCGGCACTCTAACTGAAATCCTTTCAATTATATATTAGTTTATAGTTGGCCAGTTCTATTACTAATTAACCCAACTACCACCTAACATGAAAAAACGAAAGGTGGTCATAGAAAAGGTGTTAACAGAAGACTAAAAATTATACAAATCAAATCGTATGTTTTTGTTATAAATAATTCAAGCATACTTCTGTTGTATGTAATTGTACCTTTATGACTATGCATATTAGAAAAGAATTTGTTTAACCCTTTACTGCATGAATTTTTATTTTTGGCTGAAATAATTCATGAGCATTAGGAATTGGTTCTTATTGATAGAAAAATTAATTAAAAAAATATATTTAAAATATTAATTATTATTTTTATGAAAAAATAATAATTTAGGGGTTGTGCCATACATGGAACATTATGATTCTACATTATGTTACAAAAGAAATGATTCCGTATAATTTGCTCGTCAATTGCTAGGTGTTCTTCATTAAGGCTTAAAAGCAGTCGCCCTCGAATTGTTGAAAGAAAAGGTCGTATCTTCTAGTTGTCCTTTCTCAATAAATTCAGAGTTATCGTTGAAGTGCAAATTTCGCTTGATATCCTCAAATCTATTGCAGCCCATTACTTGAGATACTGCAGGATCCATTGCTGTGTATGTGGCATATATGAACATTCATGAAGTAACGTTCTGATTCAGTTTTAAAAGTAAAATAAAAAATAATAATCGGAATGTGCCATATATGGCACACTATGCGGTAAAGGGTTAAGAATTTAGTGCATTGAGAAACCACACACACACACACTTCTAAGTCTTAATGGTGTAAGATTAAGAACAATGTAAGGATCGTTATGTACCAGTATATGTAAAGTGTAACTTTGTATCTTATACGTTTAAATAAAGGTATAAAAATAAAATTAAAAAAAAAAACTAATATTTTAAGTATACAAGCGTTATCTTAAAGCATTCTACCATTTTTCAAAAACTAATTATATCTGCTCTATTTTATATATTTTATTTTATTGAAGAGATTTTTGGTTTTACATTTTAATTCAGAATAAATGTTAGTTTTTATTCATCGTATACATGTATTATTTTCGTACTGTAAAAACACATCCTTATTCTGTCCATTACAATTTTACCTCAGAAAAGCGTTACTATATTCCATTTTTCGGCGTGTTAGACTTTTCGGCAGAGATAGGATGCAAGCAGCCATCCGAGCCATTTAAATACCTGAAACAAGAATGTAAATTTGCGGTCTATCCTAAAAATTTAAATAACAAGTACTAATAGTCGATAATTTCTTACTAGTACAGAAGATATTTTCAATTTTTAGCTACCTGATTGTTGGTGGCGCACTGTGTTATGCCAGATAATGATTTTTTTTATCTAGATAAGATAAACTACTCAACAAACTATCCAGATACAGATAATAATAATAAATCAGCACTCCAGGCCCATGGCGTTTTCAACAACTGTTCTCCACTGTTGTCTGTCTGTCGACTTATCTTCCAGTTTCTGACACCTATTTGTTCCAGATCTTTTCGGACCGCGTTAATCCATTGTTCTTTTGGACGACTTCTCCTCTTTTTGGAAATTATTCCTCTTTGAAGGACTATTTTTGTCAATCTGTCTTCTAATAGACGGATCACGTGTTCTAACCATCTTAGTCTTTGACTTCACTACCTGAAATGAAATCATTGTGCAATTCCCTTATTTCATTATTGGTTCTGCGTAACACTAGACCGTCCATTTTCTATCTCCTATAAAATTTTCGTAACATCTTTCTTTCCCATATTTCCAATTGATTTTTTTTTCAAATTGTTCATCGAACAAAACTCACATCCATACATCATTGTTGGCCCAATGAAGTCTTATAAATGCGTACTTTTGCTGCTCTTGACACGTTTCCACAAGGAGCAGACACATACTGCCTTTAGCCAGTCTTGCTACGATTTCAAGATTGTCATTATTATTGTTTGTAACAAATTACACCCAGGTACGTAAAATTATTCACTATTGCAAAATTGTATAATTTTCCACTTCCTACTTTTATCCTGAAAATTTAACATATTTTTGTTTATCATTAATCCTACTTGTTTTGCCGATTTTTCGAGGTTTTTAAAAACATATATAGATAACGGAAACGAAGTAAAGAGCAAACCAGTGGCGAAGGGAAGACCTCCGCTAGACTTGCCCTCCCATAAAAATAATAATAATTAAAAAAAAAAAAGAAAAAAACAGATTTAAGTAAACCTTCAAAAATACATCAAGTTATGTTTTATACAAATTTTTGTTTAAAGCTTGGTTGGCTAGTTATGAATTTTTTTTAAACTTTAAAGTTTAATAACTTCCGTTTCCGGTTTAGGATTTTCATAAAAAACAATAGGCTTCTTCACAATTAATAGGAGAATTTTTTAGTACCAGAACGAACTCTCTAAGTTGAACCGTTCTTGAGTTATCGTGTATACACACACACAGACACACATACGGACGGCACTTCGAAAATAGGTTTTTTGGATTCCCTGGACCATAAAACGTGGTCATCAGTCAAAATCTCGACATCGAAAATTTTCGCGATTACAATACAAGTAAAAAGAGAAATCTGATCAAGTAATGACAAAAAAAAAAAAAAATGATGTGAAGTGTGAATTTTCACATATTTCAGGCTTTTGTAGGTATTTATTAAGTGTAAGAAACCAACATAATACTGGATGTCTAGGAATATTAGTTCTATAATTACATCAAAATCAATAGATTCGTTATTTGAGTACTAAGAGTTTCCAAATTTTTTTTTTTGCATTTGCTTCCTATTCAATTCTTCATTAGATTAATAAGAAATATATTGATAAAATGCTTCATATTTTTAAATTTCAGAAACGTATTACCCACTATTAACAATGTGTTATTTGGTTTATAAGTATTTCATTACTAGTATAGTGAAGTGCAGTGTTTCTCAACCGAAAAAGTGCCATGAACCAGTAAAATATAAAATTTTCTATCGCTGGCCACAAAAAATAAATAAAACTATTAAACAAATTTATTGTATATGTACTCTACATCTATATAATATCTCAGTAACAAAAAATCACTGAAAAATTAAAAAAATCGCTGATAATGGACAAAAGATCATAAAAAAAAATGAACAAAAACCTCAAAAATAATAATTTATAAACCTTTCACGGACCACTAAAATTTGGTAAGGACCACCGGTTGAGAAATATTGGTGTAGTGTTCAAAACTCGGTCCTAATAGCTTTCTTTCGTTACCCACACAATGATTTAAAAAAAAAATATTTTTTTTATCGACGACACAAAATCGAGATTTGTCGAAAAACTAATCTGATTAAAAATTCCTGTTCCCATCGATGTTCTTATGGAGATTTTTTTCAGATTTTTAGGTCAACCACTCTGAGAGATAAAGTGCGGGACAAACGTTTTTAGACATATTTTAGCAAAAAACCCATAAAAATTGAATCTCGGGATATGTTTTTTTGAACTCTCAGTATTTGTCCTACATGTGGGTCAGATTTATATTAGCATGCCAAATTTCAACTTTCTATGTTAAGCCGTTTGGCTACAATTTATACCGTACAGACAATCAGACACATGAGTGACGTCATAAGGGTTTTTTGGCAGTCATATCTACAAAACCCTAAAAATGAACAGATCAGTGATGAGAAAAAAAGGAAGGCGGACCGAAGTGAAAATAAAATAAACGGATCAAAGTTAAGACCAAATGCGAAAAATGTTATCTATCAACTACTATGTCGCCGACCAGCGTAACGTAGTAGTAACACATGTGCTCTGTGTTGCTAAGGTCTCGGGTTCAAATCCCGGTCAGACATAAAATTTTTCAAAAATAAGAATTGTCCTGGCTAATTGCCGAAGAAGTAAGGCCATAAAAATTGAAAAAAAAAAAAAAACTACGATGTCAAAAATTAAATTAAAAAAATCGGAGTAGGTTGTTGTCGGTCAAAACCGCTAGGATTTACGTGAATACGTCCGCGTACTGTACCGCGCTCCATTTTTTGCGTCAACTTTCATGCGTTTCCTGTAAGACCTGCACCTTTCTGCATTGGTGCGTGGCACATTTTGGGATTCCTCAGGATTCAATTTGATCGTTGGATCAATTTCTGCTTGGTTTTTCGACAAGGTTATGTCGCCATTGTGAAATTTTCTGCGATTTTTCACTTATTTTCTCACTTTTTCTTCATTCAGGCTAAGGCCTAAAAAACCTAAATCCTGCACTGATGATAATGCATTATAGAAAATAAACAATGTTACTTAAACAAATTTTTATTTGAAAAATTCACATACAGATTTTGGAAATGGAAAAATGAAATATACAGAATTTGTGTGTTAGTTTTATTCACCGATTATAAATAAAATGAAATAAATCAACTGTTTCATATAAAAAAGATATATTAGTTTTCTAAATTTAGCGAATAACTAAACAATCATTTCTAATTCTCTTGCGTACGACAATGCTTGTTCTGCTAATTCCATTGAAGGTATTGGGTCGTCTTGCTTTTTAACTTCAGGTGCAAAATGGTAGAAGTTATCACGACCAAGTTTCCAGTCTCTCTGAAATGAATAAAAATATTTAGTGTAAGTTAAATAGCAAATAAGAAATCCTAAAAAATATATCTTATATTTTGATGCATGGATAATTTACAGCTTATATTTTAAAACACAGTGACAATAATTTTTTTCTTTTTATACCAGTGATGTAAAGGGTTTTCCAAATATTTATGCGGAACTAAATGGAAATTTCGTTCTTTTAGGTTGTCACAAGAAGGAACCTTGCTTGGGTTATTTCATTTTTCAGGCTGGTATGTGAAAATTTAAAATTCTAACAGTGAAACCATGGAAACGTTATTAAATTTTTTTTATAGATTCTACATATTTTCACGACAAAAAAAATAAATAAATGGGAAATTTTTATTAAAAATGACAAATAATTAAAATGAAATGAAAAGGACATTTTATAATGACAATCAACTTAATCTAGAATTTGCAATGTGAGTATGATTTACAAAGCTTAAACAAAGTCCGAATTAATAGATAAAAATTACTAGATTTCAAAATCTAGTTCCGCCTAAACGTTTGGAATATCCCAGCGTTTCCCAAAGTGTGGGTCGCGAAAAAAATTGTAAAAACAAAAAAGATTTTTTTTATACATATCATTTTTTTTTACGTCAGTTAATCACTAGAATAGTGTCTTTATTACTATACTGTATTCTTTATTACTATACTATACTCCTTATTACTATACTATACTCTTTATTACTATACTATACTCTTTATTACTATTTATTACTCTTTATTACTATAAAGCAACTGCTTTAAAATAAAATTTGTTTTGTAAATAAATGTTTTTTTTTCATAAGGTGGGTCGCGAAAAAATGCAAAACCTCGTACCAGGTAGCGGTCAAAAAAGTTTGGGAACCGCTGGAATAGCCTATAGCCAGAATTTTGCAGGAAAATTTGTGTGTATGTTAATGAGTTTAAAAATCCAATCTGTAAAACCAATAATAATTAAATTTAAAAAAATACGAATTAAAATTTGTTATAAATATCTATGAGCCATTTACTGGCAGCACTCAAATAAGGCGAGATAACCGTTCTTTGTAATTATTTTGCAATGGTCTAGTATTAATGTGGATAACTTTATTTCGGACGTTTGCCGGTTCATTTTAGTCGCAGGCAGTATTATCAGCAACGGCAAATATCCAAATAAAGGTGTGGTGGACCGATATTAATAATGCACGAATACGAAAATATATATCTTTATTGATAAACTACATTTTATTACAACTGATAAGTAACAAACAGTTGTTACTATGATATTTTAAATAACAAAAGGTGTCTGCGTAACCTTTCTGTACCAAAATATACAATAGCTAGAGGAGAGGGTTAATTGGCGACGCTATTAATACCTCATTCAACCTCTATTCGATTTTTTACGACCCCCTCACCCCTCCTATCATAATTATTCTTTGGTGTATATTCAATTGAATGTACACACCCAATCACCACCCTTGACTAGACCACTATAGGACAAACTAAAAATGGGCATCTACGCGGTTTTTGGGTTTGTCTACTTTATATGTGAACATCGCGTAAACAATGTACTTTATGTAGTCTATGTCGACTATGTACACAACAAACCTGGAGCTAAAATTATGTCGCTAAACCGTTATGTTAGCCTTGGTAAAGTTAACGTTAATGTTGACAATTCGTCAATAGTTTATTGGTAATGAAAGTAAAAATACAATTTAATTATAAATTGATCACCAAAAATACTGTTCAAAAAACGCGCCAATTTTTAGTTAAGTTTTCATTGTAGACAAAATGTACACAAACTACAAAGTAGATTACGTGTAGATCACATGCAGAATATATATAATCTGTCTCATTTTGTAATACGAAACTAGATCTGGTTACATGTGAACTTGTAAACCTGGCTGTTAAATATTTGGTTAAGTTTTATTATATCGAGGTTATATTCACTCAAAAACTACATATGTCAGATAAAATTGACGTATCAAAATTGCGATTGACATGTCAAAATTGCGATTGACATGTCAAAATTCTGACAGACATGTCAAATATTTTGAAAGGTACCACTTCAGAATTACCACCCTAAGATGATATTTTAAATATACAACATAAAAAATGAAATTTCCCTCTTAGTTTCGTATTACAAAATGAGACAGATATAAGCTGTTCACTTTTGTAAGAACACACTAGATCTGGTTATTTTGGTTACTTTTATGGTGTGTTACTGACTTTAAATGTCAATTAAAAATATTCCTTACGCTGTAAAACCGACTTTAGGTTGATAAGGTTATGATCATTATAATTAAGATATCATTTTTCATTATGACATATGTCAAATGGATCAACATTTTAAAAAAGTGACATTTTTTAATACCAACATGACATACAGCTTCAAAGGTGCAAACTATTGAAAACAAAATTCCCTCTTAGTTTGTTCTTACAAAAGTGAACCGGCTATAATACATAAATTACTTCGTTCTCTACGGCACATCCCTGGCACATACCCAAAATCGGATGCTAGGACCACAAAAATCTTTATTCAAGACTTTATTTTCTTATTGTAGATACAGTTTGTCTATATGTTTTTTTTTGTTTTATTGTTTTTTATACATACGGGTCATTTTAAAAAAATGACTCATGTGCTTCCATCGAGAGACTTACAACCGTACTTAAGATGCACTCACATGGAGACCCAGCTATAGGTATCCAGTTTACTAGTCAGTCACATAAATATTATAAGCACAGTGTTGTGAAAAATTAGATAGCTTTCGAAATAATTATTTCCTGTGGTACTATTCCGTTTCACATTAATATGCATTACTCAGAATTTTTTCATATCTTTATATTAACCCCCTGGGTTATAAGATACGGGACAAGTATTTTTAGCACATTTTTGGCATTAATCGTGTTAAAATTTTTAAAAAAATTTACTTTTCATGCCTTAAGCTACATCATAAAAGCTTTCTTTTGATACCACACAGTTAATTTAAACAACACAAAAAAAATCGATATTTTTCAAAATAATAATCGGATCAAAAATTCCTATTGAACTATTGAACATTTTCTTGTCTTGGATTGACGGTACTTTTATTTATATTTTATATTGACTGACTAAAAACAATATTGTACTTTGTAATTTGGTTAATAAAGAAATTATTATTTCGGTTCCCATCAATTTATATTATTGAGAATTTTCACTCTGAGAAATAGGGTGGAAGAAAAAAGGACACTTTTTTGTCAAATATTCCAGATGAATATTTGATTTTTCAAAAATAAAATTTTGTTTAGGGCTTCATTTGATATCCAATTCAAAATTTTAAAAAAATATTTATCTTTTTGATAAATACATATTTATTTGTATCTTTCCCGCTATGTCGTTTTGAAATCTCTATAGTTTTCCTATGTGTGGGTCAGAGTTGTAAAAGAATGCCAAACTTCCACTCATAAATTCAGCCATTTGGCCCCAATTTCTACTGAACAGACAGACGTGACATTATAAAAGGTTTTTTGGTCATACCTACAAAACCCTAAATAGAGTACTACTTTATACAAGCATAACAAGTTCAATTAAAATGTCGTGTCCAACCCGTTGCTTTCATATAGTACCCAAGAAACAAAGAATATGATGTCCTATGTGTCACGTTGGCGATCGGAACCTATTAATATGAACACTTACCTTTGCAGCATATTCTTTGATAGCTTGTACATTTGGTAAATACAACATTCTTGTAGCCTCGTTCAGTGATATTTTCTCGTAAGCTTTTTCTAAACATACAGCGATTTCACCTCGAATTGTATCTAGTAAAATATCCATAAAGAAATTGTAATTCTGAGCTGGGACATTTCCTTTGGCCAAGAAAATCTACAAGTACACTCATTAATATTTTATAGATATAAATTACTACTCAATCTTACCTTATTATAGCTTCCTTCAATTAAATATTGTTCTAGTGATAAAGGATGTCTTATATAAACATCACTTTGGATATGGTCAGCAGGTAACAATTCTAATTCTGTGTGGAACTCAGCCACACGATTTTGTGATAACAAAAACAATAAATTAAGTCCTAACAATTGATATTTGAAAGCTGATTCAGGCAGTAAATTCTTGTAATCAAAGTAATAGCACTTTAATTGTGACATATAACGTTCAAAAGATGGTATATCTTTTGCTTCGATACTCCATTGTGCACCAATTTCTAAGATATCTCTAGCAATTAATAATTCTTGTTGAGACGCTGTTGTATTAGATGTTGGAAGAAACATTAAATTTGTAAGCCCTACCTAAAAGACAAAAGAAGTAAATGAGTTGCATATAAACATAGAAAATTAGGTTATCTTACTTTTAAATCTGACAGCAACTTTCCGCATTTGCTTAAATTAGGTTTTGGAGTACTCCATTCCTGTTTTAATTGTTTGTACAAAGTCACAACGCTATTAAGAGCCGACATTCTAATATATTAACTGTAATAATACAAAATGATGACACAGAATGAATTGAACTTGTATCAAATTGAACAATTGAAATTACAGAATTCTGTTTTATCGACATCAGGCTTTTGTTGGTTTGGTTGTTCATAGATGTCAGTAAATTAATTGAATATTTCGAAAGACGTCAGAGCCCCCACCTGTATACAACCAGCCAATCACGAGAGCTAAACTCATACTTGCCTCTAATATAAGAGATTCTTATACGCTAGCGCCCCATTCTTTAATTAACCACGTGGAAGTGTGTTTGTTGACAGTTATTTAAAAGGCTCTTGCTATCTACTATTATCATTGATTATTTTGAAAATTGTACGCATTGTGTTTGTATCCTTGTGACAACAAAACAAATAACAAAAATCTTGAAATTCTACCATATTCACTGTTAATTCAGTAAAATATCAAGTGAAGAACATTCTGGAAAATAACTGACCATGGCTTTTATGATGCCGGTAGTGAAAAATGATTGGGACATTTATAAATCCAATCGTTCGAGGAGAAGTTCTGAATGCTCAAATCCTCAATCTTGCCGATCACGTAAAGTGTCAGAATGTAAATCTGAAGGACCAAGTTTATCAACATCGCCTGGTTCCGACTTCATGGGTTCACCTGCACATCGCAGCAATCCGATGAACATGTATTCACGGCAACATTCCAAAACCAGTTCGAGGACATCACAGACGAGCCTCCAGTCACCGTGTAAATCAACATCTTCATCACCTCCGAAGTCTGGTTCAGAATCAAGTTTAAACAAGTTCCATAACAGGCTAGTGAACAAGTTGAAGATGTCATTACGACATAAGAGCACCGGGAGTGATGCTGACCGAAACAATTCATGAGTGGGGTGTGTCAAGGGGTCGCCGAGTTCACAACCTGTGGCGGTTCCTGATTGCAGTAAAACGTGTACCGCTCCGGTAGAAATTCCGGGGGCCCCAAAGAGTTGCTAACAGCGCGCCTAGGCGCACACCGAACCATGTACAGAGTTCAGGTATAGCAACGTCACAAACCTGTGATATTTGTATGTGGTAGATTTAGTTTTTAGTAAAAATGTTTTTAGTTATGATTAGAACGGTCTTCTAAATTAGGTAAATATTTATGTTGTCTTTTTTTTTTTTTTAATTTATTGGACTATTTTATATACAATCTGCATAGGTTATTATTGTGATAATCACAATGAATTAGTGCAGTTTATGTAGCTTTTTAAAGTTGAATATATTAGTAAATATTGATGTTTTCTGTAAGAAAACATTTATGGAGATCGATAATTTTGATGTCGCATTATATAACATCCAATAAACATTCCAATTGTAATCTTATATGGAAATATATTTATATGTGTACGCTATGTACATCACATGTGGCATGATAGTTTGTTAAATCCTCGAATAATCTATTAATCTGCATTACGAGGAGCTTTGCTTCTTAAACAGATCAATATCAAATCTCTGTATGTGCTTGAGATGAGGAAATTGATGTAATTAATACTTGTTATGACGATCATATCGAAATATAAATGCAATGATATTACTAAAACCTAGTTTTATTTATAAACCTTCTCAATGTCACGCTACATTTATCCTGACCACTCCTAAACCAAACATTCATGGGGTTTTAATGGAAAAGTACCAGCTAAATAAAACGCATACTTTCGCAGTGACTCTTTTTAGACTATTATCAGCCGTAAAATGATTCATAACTTTAAATAAAGAATTAACGGTCTTGAAATATTAAACTATTAATAAATCTGGCTATATTTAACTTCTTGATAAATTTTTGAATTCAATTTTTGATAAGATAAAAACGCTATAAATTTTTTTCTTGATAAGACGGTTACAACATTTTTAATTTCTCTCTTTTTTCAACTTTTAATGTCTTACGAAGTTCCCGTCTTTGGAATATTACAATTTTTTTTAGGTGACCTATTCAATTTTTAGGATTTCGTAGGTATACCCGAGGAATCCTTATACTGTCACTTATGTGTATCTCTTTTTACCAGAGGTTCTCACAGTGACGTTTTATTTAATTTTTAAGTTAATTTTGACCCCCCCCCCGTTTTCTAAATACTTTCTTTACGACCTTCAGAATTTTATTTTTGAGCCCGAAAGCGCGCGTTTTTGGCGACTGTACAGTGACCCGCTATTGGGTTCTAAAACTTTTTAAGGTTGTGAGGTGAAAATTTCAATGCACCCTACACCCTACAAGAAAACCCTAGAAAATGGAACGGTGACTTAACGGCTGTACCAAGAAAGTTCACATTTGGCATACATATACAGTTCTTTGACCAGCATTTAGCAAACAAATTGAGATTATAAGTGGGGATAAATGAAAGTTGTTAATGCGTAGATTTACGAACAAGTAATTTTTTTTTTGAGGTTATGTTTTTGTAGAAAAGCTTTTGTCTCACATCCTATAACTTTGGGGTTGGTCTGATAAATTCTTCATAATGTACATTAATGTAAACTGTAGTACTACAAACGGATTTTTTGATTAATAATTTTGAAAAAATAAAATTGCATGTCAATTCAGTTTCGCTTTCAATGAATGATCTTAATTTTCAAAATAAATCATTGATTTTGAGGCGATCTTTTGTTTTTACTCTAACGGAAAAAATAAGTGCGATATTTTAATGTATTTTTTAGGTAGCGTCCTCCATAGCATAGGTTTTTATCCTCCAAATATTCATCTTATTGAAAAAATGCATAAAATAAAAATGAATGTGAATTAAGTGTGAATTTTCACACATTTCAGGCTTTTGTAGGTATTTAATAAGTGTAAGAAGCTAACAGAATGCTGGATGTCTAGGAATATTTTTTGTATACCTAAACACATCAAAATTAACAGTTTTTTTGATAATAATTTTTATTCTTTATTTAAGTACTAAGAGCTTCCATTTAATTTTTTTAAACAAACTGTAATTAACATGTTTAAATTTCGGCACAATAAAATTTAAATTAAAAAAGTCGCAGCGATTTTTCTGTATTTTGTTCCTATTCAAGTCTTAATTAAATTAAGACTTGAACAGTTAACACATTCATAACATTATTAGCCAAAATTTAGCCATGAATTAAAAAAATATTTAATTTTGTCAAAAACACAAATACTGCAATATTTTCCAAAAACTAAATCTATTCAAAAATTTCTCTCGTACGTTTCCGGTTTAGACCAATGTGCATTACTTAAAATAGTTAAAGGGTACCGGATAGTAATTTTTAACACATTTTAGGAAAAAAATCGTATTAAAATAAAGAAATTCTTAAATACTATTTTTTTGTTTTTTAATCTACGTCTTAAAAGCTTTCTTTTGATACCACACAAAAAAATTAAAAAATAATAATTTAAAAAAAAAAAAAACCTGCATTTCTCGAAAAACTAATCCAATCAAAAGTTCGTATAGAACTATTCTGGTTCCCATCAATGTACATTATTGTGATTTTTTTCAGATTTTTAGATCAACTCCTCTGGGAAATAGGGTGGGGGACAAAAGTACTTTTACATATTTTTGGCGGTAAATCCCATAAAAAATATTGATGTTTGAAAAACAAAAATTTGTTTATTCACGCATTAATAGGTTTCATTTGATATCCCAATCAAAATAAAAAAAAAATAATAATTTTTCATTAAATATATATTTGTTTATCTTGCATTGTGTTTTTCTGAATTCTCTATATTTTGTGGGTGTCAAAGAGTTAAACAAGCAAGCCAAATTTAAACTTTTTGTGTTTAGCCGTTTGGCTACAATTTCTACCGTTCAGACACATACGTGACGTGTGACGTTGTAAGTTTGTTTTGGGGGCCATGCCCACAAAACCTTAAAAATTATGTTTTAGTTCATACAATTTTTACTATGAAGTAAAAAATAAGTGAGATATTTAAAGTTTTTTTAGTTGGCAGATATGGGGAACCATATCTCCTCAAGTATTTATTCAACTGAAAAAATGCATAGGAAAAAAGGATTTTTCCCCTTAATTTAATGTTTTTGCTGTCGCGACAATAATAAGTCAAATATCTAAATTTAAAAATAATTTTTTATGCATCTCCCAGAAACTCTCCTTAGAAAGAAAATATTTAAACCACATAGTTTATGTCTCAATCCCGATTTTATTCTGTATGTACTAAATTACGTGAAAAAAGGGTGTTCTGTTTTACATAAATTTTGGACAAATTGATTTTTTGTAGATGTTGTTTAATAATCACCTGAAACATGTAGAAATAAATATGAAAAACAATTAAAGCCTGTAATTTTATTTATATAGATTAGATATTTCTGTGATATCAATAAATTCAAAAATATTATAAATTTTTTGATAGCATGACCTGGATTAAACCACGTATCTTTACTATACTCAGTGAGTCATCTAATTTTTGTCAATGCACTGAATCATGGTGGTTACTGCAATACTATATAATTTAGCTGGTCTACTGTGTTTACGGAAAGATTCGCGCATGGTTGTTGGAACTTTCGCGTGGAATTTTCCGCTCGCAAACGTCACCGGAATGGTTGAAAATGGAATAGAATTTTCTATCTCTGTTTTCCTTAGTCATCTCATCTATTTTCAATCATTCATCTCGTGCTGATGATCTCTTTTATTTTTATTTGTACATAATTGCAATTGAAAGGACATTGTTCTATATAATAGACATTTTCTAGAACAATTCAGATCTAATTTGCAGTGAAAGTATGTTAATTGCTTTACTTTTTTAATAATTTTACAGAGATTTCAGTTATTTCATGTAATAACGGATATATAAATATGAAATTTTATAGAAAGAATAAAGTTTGAAATACTCTGTTCTACATAATTCTATAGGGGGAAAACTTGTTTGTCGGCAAAGTAATAATATTTGTAATTACGTTTAATGCATGCATTTTATAAACTAATTTTAAAAACAATTATTTCAGAGGCGCATTTATTGTACATACAAATGTAGGTAATTAATTTGTACATCTTTATTAATAAAATTGGAGGCTATATGTAATTTTTTATTTGTTCGTTATATTTGGTTTCTATTAACGTGTTTTTTACACGTTTCAGATGATTATAAAACGATACCCGCAAAAAAATCAATTGATGTCTGTCTGTTCGAGAGTCACATAAAAACGCCTGGACACAGGGACGTAGCCAGGGTGGGGGCATAGGGGGCATTTGCCCCCCCCCCCCCCAGTATAGTTTAAATCCTGGTTAGTTTACCTTATATAAAATATAATTTTGGTTGTTAGAAGTTTTCTTCACCGGAGGTGAAGAAAATTTATAAATTTACCGGACTTTTATTATTTAATATACTACAAAAGACCTAGAACAGGGTTCGGCAACCTGCATTCAGAGCCTCTTGCCTCATGCGGCTCTTTTAGAAAATTTTGTGGCTCTTTGAAAATTGGCTGGTTTTTATTTTAATATAATCTATTTTTTAATTTTCAACTTTCTGTCTGTACTATACAGGTTTTTTATTTTTCAGAATGTTTTAAGGTGCAATTCACGCCCGGTAATTCTCCGAGTTACTGCATATTCCCTTTTAGAAGAAGTTATTTGTTTCGAAAAAAAGTCATCTGTATTTGTGAATGATTTACGTGCAAAAACATTTTTACATTTTATTAATTTACAAAAACATGTTATTAATGCATTTTTTTTTTTTTTGCACACACTATTGTTAACATGAAAGAAGCTTTTCGAGATAGATTTAAAGAGTTTAGAAAACAATTGAAGTAGATATGTAGCAATTACATTTATCACCTTCAATTAGTGGATTTGAAATCCAAAGGTTTATGGAATTATATATTCTTAAAACATAATTCTGAACTGGAAAATTTTGAAAGAAAAAAGTGAATTTTTTTCTTCCCAGCATAAGTGGACCGAAATTCGCAATCTTCAAAATGTAGATAAAGTTCTTTTCGAAGCTTGGAACCGTCTTCCAGAATCGTTCAATCTTTTAAAAAATTATGCTTTTGGGCTACTGAAAATTTTTGGATCCACATATTACTGTAAGCAAATCTTTTCACATATGAAATTAATAAAGAGTCAGTTAAGAAGTAATCGTACTGACCTGAAACTTGAGTACTGCCTTAAGTTAAAGATTACTGAATATTCACCAAATATTGAAGTCTTATAGAACACTATACAGGAGCAATCGTCCCATTAAAAAAATGATTATATTGTAATATACTGGCAACTACAATAGGTATCACAAACTAATTGTATAAGTAAATATTAATTTATTGTAATACTTGATTATTTTAAAACAAATAAACAATTTTTACTTTTTTTTCTTTAATATAGCATATATTTTTTAGCGGCTCTTCCATGTTATTGTGTTTTTTTTTTCAATATAGATTTGGCTCTTTGTCACTGAAAGGTTGCCGACCCCATGACCTAGAACGCTGTTATTTTCTACTCTGTTTTTTTGTGTTCTTTAACTAATTTATATTAAACATATAAGGTACTTCTAATAAAATTTAATTAATCTAAATTAGCTGTTTTACGCAATTTATTCAATGGAATCTGCAATCCTCTCCATTGATTCCAGTGACAACGTTATTTTACAATCAACATTCTTGAAGGAATTCGATATATTTCCGGAATTATTATTAATATTTTGAAAGACTTTTGGCATTTCTATCCAAAATTACCCCCTGTTAGAATACTATTCTGACTATCGCAATATGTCAAAATTTCAAAATGGCGCTACTTATTTTCGATAATGCCGAATACAAAACAACATCACAGAGGACAGTGCAGTGTGCATAGGTGACATGATACTGTGCAGGTGACTGTCGAGAAGTTACAGAATAGACCCCCAGATATGGACCTTATATTGCAGTAAAACACGAACAACCTTGAAGCGATAGTTATCTAACTATCGCTTGTCGTGGTGTTCCTACAAACCAAAGCATGCAAACTGAGGGTACGAACACGTAGAAAGTTCATTACCGGCGCCTATAAACGCTTGCAGACTTACGCCAACTAGCGAGAATAAATATTGCTTTACTTTCAATTATACCCGGGCACATAGAACGCTTGTTGGCGCTTGAAACATACGCCGATGAATAACAAGAATCTTTGAAACATTATTTATCAACCTACAAGAAGCTGACAATCAGTTTTCTGATATTTTGTTAATTTTTTTGATAGTTATTAATAAAATTTCTATGATGCTGAAAAAATCGACTGAATAAACCCAAATTAGAATCAATGAGATGAGTGAATTACATCAATATGATTTTAAATATGTTTCATAAGCTAATTATTCTATTTTCTATGAACCGGTTTATTTTTCTTGAAGGACCGGTCTCGGACTAGAGATGGGTTGATGAACAAACCGGCTCAGTACACTGACCGAAGTGACAAGGTTCACCAAATTGAAATGAGCCGGCTCACGGCTCACTGCATAGTTTGAAGTTTCAAGGATACAATTGATCGGGCGATTGTGAGCAGTGACCGAAATGATCCGGATCTGGATCGATGTCATATTGAATTTCGCTGGAACTCGGCTTGTAATGTATTATCATAAAGTGTATTTTGTCATCAATTTGTAGGGCAGTCTATTTGAAACTATACTCTATCTCTGAAAGCCTGATAGTAATAAATCATTTTTCAGGCTGTTACCAGTGGCGTGCACATTTTAAACACGTTTAAATTGGTTTTGTGTATTTCTATATTACTATTTATCATTTTATTAAACGCACGCCTGTGACCATATTTATCATATCATTAAACACACCCCTGTGACCATATTTTTCCTCAAAATTTTATGGTCAAATTTTTATGGCCTATTGTGTTTAACCCTAGTTCGTATTCGCATATACTATGTGCGGCACACTCGGTTGTTTTTAACAATATTTCGTTTCGAACTATTCAGATTTTGTCGCTTTTGTTTTACCACTTCTGTGTGATAATACAATAACTTTTTACAAATGATAAATTATATTACTATCAGTCTTTCGGAGATAGATTATAATAGGTTTAGTCTGTACTTTCTTGTAACCATACTATATAAAAATATTAAAAATATTGCCCAAATCCCAGATGTGCGATTTATAAGGGCAATATACATCGCCATAAACTTAACACATCTGCTTTAAAATACAGTAGTTACATAAAGTGAATTGTTTGTTAATATTATCCCGGCAAAAATGTAATAATAGATAATTCACTTCTATAGATTTTTATTTATTTAACTTCATTATTTCTATATAACAAGATAGTGAGGCAGACAGAGAGAGAGAGAGAGAGAGAGAGAGAGAGAGAGAGAGAGAGAGAGAAGAATTTGTCAATAAGTCATAATTTAAGTCTTAATTCATACTATGAATATTAACAAGAATAAAGGTAATAAAGCGGCAAATACTCAGACGTTTTTATCGCATTTATTCAACTCGACCAAACAATTCCGCTTTCCGTTGTCTATTCATATAATGCAAGAGCCGGCTGAGCGACGTTCTACCTACATATTGTAAACCAACAACCGTGTTGAACGGTGGGAGAACTGACAACTGACCGACTCATTTCTGGGGGACACGTTTACTTAGCCGGATCACTGAACGACCTCCACTGATCCAGTTCCGCAAACTGAGCCGAAATTCCCATCTCTATCTCGGACCGCTGATCAGAGTTTGGTAAACGCTGCAATATGTTGTCAATCAATAACCACTGTATATTAATTGACATAAATTAAGTTATAAATGAAACAGTATCCTTCATTGATTTTATATTTGGGAATTTTCCATTATGTGAACTAGCATGATAAAGCTTGTTAAAATGCCAATCTACTTTAGTGAAATTACATTTGATAACGGTAATAATTGAAATATTTCAGGTCTATGTAGCATTGTTTTGCTACAACAATTTCCTGTTAAAACGCATTTCATTTGCGTTCATCATCAAATGCTTTCATTTCCATGATTTTATTTGAATTGTTTTTGCTTCAAATTTCATTCCAGTTATAAGACCGGTAAAAATTAATACCGTGTACAGGAATAGGAAAGGTAAGGGGGCAAGAGTAGAGATAAAACGATACTTGTAAGCAGAGCCGCAGTAAGGAAAACTTGCGCTAGGGGCAGAGCCGTGTATTGGCGCCCTTAGCAAATAAAAACAAGGTTCTCACCTCTCAAAAATTCAAGTGACGAGCAAAAAAAAAGGTCCTCGCCTTCGCAATGGCGCCCCTTAGTCAAGCCGGTCAGCGCCCTTTTCCTTAGTGCGCCCAGGGCCGTCGCCCCTCCACCCCCCTTACTGCGGCTCTGCTAGTAAGGTATCATTACTTTTCTTTCAATTATAATATTATAGTATGAGGGTTACCTTTTATGTTTTTACAAACGACCACTAGATGGCAATATTTTTTTTTAATTAATTTTTTTTTTGGTCTTAGCTACGATGGCCATTAACCAAGATATCTTTATTTTTATTATGGATACATTAGTAATTTTATAACAAATACAAACATCCATGTCATCACCGGGATTCGAACCTGAGCCCCCATGGTTAGCAGTCAAATGAGCTGACCACTACGCCATAGCGACCGGCAGAGATGGCAATATTGAAATGTGCCATTACTATATTCGTAAAATTTGACATTTGTTACTGTGAAATCAGTGGCAGCTAATAAATTGACCGAATAGTTTGTTGACAGTGAACGTATAACAAAAAACAGTTTGTGAACAAATGGATATTACTCGTGAAGGCTTTCGTTGGATGATTTTTACGATTTTAGACTCAACAACAATGCATAGATTCGCTTCGTTTAACTTTTGGTAATGAAGCGCCATCAGAAAAGACTGTTAACAATTGGTTTGCAGAATTTCGTCGTGGTCGTGTGTCCGTCAGTGATGAATCTCGTGAAGGTCGACCAAAATCGGTTGTAAATCAAAAAAACATCGATGCTCTGCGCAAAATGATTGAAGAAGATCGGCATGTAACTTACCCTGAAATAGAGGCATCCTTTGTCATATCGCAGACTGCAATAAATTCTGTCTGTTGAAATACTTATAAAGTATTTCAAATACTGATATTTTCAGACAACAAATAATAAACAGAACTACTACGGAGAAAGTGTTTGCAAAACCAAATACCAAGAGCATTTTTTTGAAGTATTTGAAATACAATATTTCAAATACCAGAAAGTATTTCAAATACTTTTTCAAATATTCCCAGATTTCCTTGTGAAATTTTTTGACGAAAAGGGCAAAACTTTTACCTAAGGTATATACCAACTATATTTACTAAATTTTGACATATACAAATAATTCAATCCGTAAAAATGGATGAGAGTAAAAATTCCATACGCTAAAAAACTGATTATTTTCTAGAGGAATCTAATTTAGAAAAATGTAATACAAAAAACATTCTAGACGAACGTAAAAAATTCCTTTCAAGGCCGTGCAATCTCATTAAAACCTAACGTGAAACAGTTGAAAGAATTTCCATTTATAAAAAATTACACTTCATAATCTCGAGGATAATATTTAATTACAGGATTATGTTGACAGGATTATTCTGTTTAAGACATTCCTTAACATTCAGTGACATCTAATATTTTAATTATTCATTTCTTTCTTTACTTTAGCCTTCTCATATTTATGCATTAATTCAATTCTTACAGCTGTTTTATAGGGGTCTTACAGTTGTCTAATATGTATAAAGAAGAGTTTACTTGTTTATTTATTAAATTACTTGCTTCTAGGCCATTTGTTCTACTTTTGCTACTTATAAATGACTAAAATAAAAGAATGTTTCTTGACAGTTACAAATACTACAGTTATATGTACGGAATACATTTTACTACGTAGTAATATTTTTTGTAACACAGATCTTTGCTAGAGATTTTCCTTATTGAATAATGCTAACATTTACTTGTTGAACTATTCCGATTCCCATAAATGTACTTTATTGAGAATATTTTTATATTCAAACTTTTAGATCAAACTCTTTGGGAAATAGAGTAGTGAATAAATGTTTTTTGACATGTTTTTGGCGAAAATCTACCATTTATTTATCTACGCATTATCATTTGAACCCCCAATTAAAAAATTATAAAATATTTATTTTCCATTAAATACAGACAATATGTATTATTGCAATATTTTCCAAAAACGCAATTAAATTCCTTCCGTACGTTCCCGCTTCAAATCAGTATATAATTAGAATTTTTTCAGATTTTTAGTTCAACCCCGTTGGACCGTATTTTTTTTTAATTTTTCACTTTGATGTTATTTAGTCTAATGCCTAGGATACGAGATATTTAAACATATGCATAACAACCGGAGCATTATGAATCCATAACGCCCTCTCATTACGCCCTCAACAAATATTCGTCTCATTAACGGCCAGTACCTTATTACTAGAGCCCTGCAAATCCGCGGGTATCAGCGGATTATCCGCGGGTATCCGCAACTTTTCTGCGGATGCGGATAAATTATCATTTAAACCATGCGGATGCGGATCGGATGCGGATAAAATTTCATATCCGCTTATCCGCAATATGCGCGTGAACATTAAATCTTCGGTTTCTTTCTGAATCTATTTATTATTATTAAGACAATTGTCCATGATGGAGATTGTGTTGAGACAATCAACATAACTTATTATTGTGTATAGAAAATAATATTTTGAACAAAAGTTGCTCGGTACACTTTCAATGTAATTTTTCCTACCTCTGCTCTAATTCTGGCTTTTAAATCTGATAAACGTTTTTTTTTTTTTTTTACATAAAACTGATTAGTAAGTTTTATTTAAATACCAAAATTTACCCATATTCATTTTTCTCGAAAATTTTATTATGTAACCTGCCAATTGTTTTATACTACCAGAAGTAAAAAGTCTTGCTGATTCCAAAAATTGAAAAATGACACATGTTGCTATTTGAAAAAATATGACGCACCTTCTACCAATTAACTTTTCTCTATTTTTAAAAAGAAAAAGGTAAAGGTAAAATTGACGTGAGATGTTAGTTGACATTAATATGATACTTGACAGTACTATCAACACGTATTTCATGAGCAGCACGCCACCTGCTCCCTACGAAAAAGGACGTTTAGGCCCCCCACAATTTTTGTCTCTCACTAGGTTTCAAAATTATTAGCGCATCTAGGCCCCAAAACTTTTGGCGTCCCTTAGGTTAGTTTTAGTTTAAATCCAAAAATTTTCAGTAGTGTTTTAGAGCAGCGATTGCCAAATATGGCGAAACATATTAGTTTTTTCCAAATTGACAGCAAAACCTATTGTGCGGATATTTTTGTAGATGCGGATCGGATGCGGATCATGGATATGCGGATGCGGATCGGATGCGGATACAGAAAAGCTTATCCGCGCAGGGCTCTACTTATTACCGACCGCCTGCATATTTAAGGGAGGTATTGTGATCATACCGATTTTGACATTTCGATGGATATCCGCGAATTGATGTCCCTACATAACGTTTTGACTATTTTTAAGTTTGATTAAGTCTGTTTGTCTGTCTGTCTGTTTGTTGGTCTGTCTGTCGGTCCGTGTACACGTGCAGAGCAAATTCGGCAAGAAGGATTTTTATAAAACTTCATATTTAAGCTTTAGATATCAATGGCAAAAATCGGATAACTAGAAATGGTAGTTTACTCGTGTCGGTTTTAAGATTTTTGCGAATATTTCACAACAGAGAAATATTTCGAAAAAATTAATTTAACAAAAGTTGCTATAAAAACAATACTAACTTTTATTTGAGACATTTTTTTATAAAGCAGCATAAATTAAACAAGTAAGAAGCCTCCCCTAAGAAGAAAGGAAATAAAAATAAAAACATACAAACACACTAGAAAATTTTAAAAATAAAGATGAGGAACTTTTTTTTGGGTCGTCACTTGTATTTTAGAAGTAAGGACCTTTTTTTTAGATCATCACTTGAAAGTTAGAAGTGTGAACCTTATTCATAATTTAAATAATTTTGTCTTTCGCTCCCCCCCATCAAAAATTCCTTAGTGCGCCACTGGTGGTGGCCACAGCTGATTTTCTTTTGATTGCCATAGTCTAAAGCAACAGTCGGGGAACCGGGGTAAATTACCCCAAATGGGGTAAAAATGAAATTTTTGGGGGTAATAAGGAAATTTTTCCAATTTGCTGTTTTATAAACGTGTTAGTAGCGCAGTAAGGAAAAGGGCGCTGAAGGGCTATTACATATTTCTGTTAAGATTTAAGTGGTAACAAATTTTCTTTTGCTTTTTGTGCATTTTTCTCGATAAATTGGGTAATTCTTGCATATTCATAGTGATTGTAAAATGAATTCTGACAATTAAATGATTAAACAAAATCTTTTTTTTTCAGTTAACTGTTGTCATTGTCATAGGCAACCAGATAGGTATAAATATCTGTTTTTACTTTTTATTTTATGTGAAGTGAAAAATAAAATGTATATGAATCATTGGCGTTACTGAATAATCATCGAGCTACATCCATCCCTCGGGCCAGAGGATGGATGCCAGAGTTGCTCTCCCGGCGTAAACATCTTAGTAACACCCTTGGTGCATAAATAGCATAAATAGTACATTTTTGGAGAAACGTGTTAAAATAAACTACTTTCTATTCCTTAATCTACGAAAATAAAAGCTCTTTTGATATTACGCAATATTTTCTTTTTTAAATAATCATTGTTCGACAAAATAAAATCGACATTTTACGAAAAACTAACCTGATGAAAAATTCCTGTTGGTTTATTTCGGTTCGCACAATGTACATTATTGAGATTATTTTCAAATTTTTAGATCAACCCCTCTGAGAAATAGGGTGGGAGACACAAGTTTTTTACTAATTTATTCGCTAAAAATATGTTTTTAATCAATAATAAAATTTTTGTTTATTCTCGTATTAAGATGTTTCATTTGATACCTCAATCAAAATTTTAAAAAATATATATTTATTTTATCATTAAATACTTTTTTTGAACTCTATAGTTTTCTTATATGTGGAACAAATAGTTGTACTAGCATGCAAAATTTCACTCTCTATATTCAGCCATTTGGGTACAATTTGTACCGAACAGACAGATAGACACATGAGCAGGGCTTCGAACCGGAACTGAACCGAAAACCGAAAACCGAAAAAAACCGCTATTTTTATCGGACCGAAAAAAAATCGGTTTATTTCGGTTCAGATAATGGTTATGTGAGTGAATATAAATTACATTTTATTTAAGATTATTTTTTAAACTGATGAGCAGAAAAAGAACGTAATTTTTCTGACAAGTAAAAAATAAATTGCGATTCTATTATTTCAGGGGAGGGGGGAACACCCAGGGTTGGATTGGCCCGGCGGGATACCGGGAATTTCCCGGTGGCCCGTAGGGTCAATTGGCCCGAAAATCAAAATGATATATATATATATATATATATATATATATATATATATATATATATATAGTGGCCCGACTTCTCCCAGATTTCCCGGTACACATTTAAATCCCAGTCCAACCCTGGGAACACCCCCCCCCCCTGGCACCGGCCTTGGTATGATTATTACAAAATAAAGAATAAAATGTTCTTCTAAATTATAGTAGAAAATAAATTTCTAATACAAATAAAAGCATTTAAAAATTTATTACTCAGAACTGAACCGAAAACCAAAAAAAAAACGTTATTTTTGCCAGAACGAAAACCGGAACCGAACAGATATATATTTTTTTTTATTGAACCGGAATGAAAACCGAAACGAAAAAAATGACGGTTCGAAGCCCTGTAATAAATATTAAAAAACATTTTAAAATTTTTATATTTAAAAATGCTGTGCACTGTCGGGGTCCATTTTTTGTTTATACATTTGTTGTTAAAATACAGAACTACGCAAAAGCAATTTAGTTCCGCGTATATGTTTAGAATAGCCTATAATGCTAATACTGGTTAACAAAATTATTATAAATTTAAAAAATTATTTTTAAATTTTTATATTTAAATTGCTGTGCACTGTCGTGGACCATTTATTGTTTACGCAATACAGAACTACGCAAAAAAATCCACATTAAAATTCTCATTAGCGAAACTAATTAAGAGGATTAATTTCTTTACTTAAGCCTTTATTTCATAATATTGGTAGACATTACGTCATTAATCCTTCCAAATATTTCTCGTTCACAATCGTTTATGAAACGTCCTAAGTAACAACACATGTTGACCAGTGCATTTTTTGTATAAAATACCCTTAAATTAATAACTACATTGAGCGCTAGTAGCCATAAATGCTGTGTGTACACATTTTTACCAGTTTTATAAAAAGTAAAATTTGAAAAAGTGCAATAGTGATGGAACAAGTTTAGTGTCTATTGAAGGGTTAGGATCCCTTGGAAGCTAATAGCCAAAGATGCTGCACACCATTTTCTCAAAAATTCTGTGGATTTTAAATTTTTTGTAAGTATTGTACAGGTAAATTTTATGTTTTTTCGATTGAATATTTTTAATAGCTCTAAGTATGTATGTTCCTTGGGCGCTAATAGCTGAAAATGCTACACACCATTTTCTTAAATTTACAAATATTTTGTGGATTTTAAATTTTTTGTAAGTATTGTGAATTTTTGGAATGTTTTTACGTCTCAATATTTTTAACAGCTCTAAGTAAGTTTGTATGTTCTTCGGGCGCTAATAGCCTAAACTGCTGTACACCATTATTTCAAATTTCAAAAAATTCTGTGGATTTTAAGATTTTTGTAAATATTGTGCACGAAAATGGATTTGAAAATGTTTTTTCGATTCAATATTTTTATAGCTTTAAGTTTTATGTTCTTTGGGTGCTAATATCCAAAGATGCTGCACACTATTTTTACAAATTTCAAAAAATTATGTTGATTTTAATTTTATTGTAAGTATTGTGTAAGTAAATTTTTGGAATGTTTTTACGTTTCAATATTTTTAACAGCTGCAAGTATGTATGTTCTTTGGGCGCTAATAGCCTAAAGTGTTGTACACCATTTTTTCAAATTTCAAAAATTCTGTGAATTTTAAATGTTTTGTAAGTATTGTGAAGGTAAATTTTTGGAATGTTTTTTCCATTCAATATTTCAATATTCCATTCAACATTTTGTATTTTATTTATTTTTTTATCATGTGACTGTAATAATATTTTTTAATCAATAACTATGTTTTATAATTGGCTTGTCCTGAAATTATGTAATTTTTTGGATCAATAAAGTATTATTATTATTATTATTTTTAATAGCTCTAAGTAAGTTTGTATGTTCTTTGGGAGCTACTAGCCAAATATGCAGCATAACATTTTTTCAAATTTAAAAAAAAAAATTAAAAAAATTACTTCTGAATTATAGTAGAAAATAAATAAAAGCATTTAAAAATTTATCACTCGGAACTGAACCGAAAACCGAAAAAAAACCGTTATTTTTGCTGGAACGAAAACTGGAACCGAACTGATATATAATTTTTTAATTGAACCGGAACGAAAACTGAAACGAAAAAAATAACGGTTCGAAGCCCTGCACATGAGTGACGTTATAAGGCTTTTTGGTCATACTTTACCAACCTACAAAACCCTAGTAGGGTTATTTTTATTTTCAGTTTCTTATTATTTCATTAAATAAGTATATGGCTTTGGAATGTATATGTAATAAGGAAAGAGAATGACGCTATAATTTATGATAAACTTCCTGGTTTCGGTCTCCCTAGACCAGGGGCGCACACAAGGGGGGTTCTAAGGGGTCCAGCCCCCCCCCCCCGTACCGTGAGAAGAGAGGACTTTTTTTGTTTTGTTTGCTCTTTTTACTTGAAATTTAGAAGTGAGGACCTTTTTTTTTTACTCTTCACTTAAAATTTAGAAGGGAGGACCTTTTTTTTGCTCTTCACTTGAAATTAAAATTTTGCCCTGTGTTTATAAAAATTATGTATAATTGAACCCCCCCCAAGCCAAAAATATGTGTGCGCCCCTGCCCTAGACACACCTATGGAAACAACTAAGTCGCATAAGAACTGGTCACGGTAGATGCAACGACTTTATATATAAGTAGGGTGTATCATCTTCCCTAGAATGTGATTGTGAAGCGCCTTCTCAAACTGCTGAACATATCTGGAATGATTGTCCTCTTCGTAGATTCCCTGACGACATTATCGAGTTGAATAAGATCTCCACAGCTGCCATGCAGTGGCTGGATGGGCTGGAGGTTCGTCTTTAACATTTATAAACTTATTATATACTCTTTGTAATGATTATTATTCTTTGGCTTTTGGTTTGTGCTTCTCATATGAAATATATAAGATCCCGTCAAATGTATAGCAATAGACGTATTTAATTAAAATTTGTAATCTGTAAAATTAATAATAAAAATTATTTTCATTCGCTTGAAGAAGAACGGTTATTGCGACTTGTGTGAACTCTAGGCCTCTGGGGAATTATAACTGTTCTACATGCTCATTTCCTGGAATTTACGCAGAAACTTTATAATGCCTCACATGTGATTATATTGATTTGTAATTTTTATGATAAAAATTCATCGCAAAACCCAACAAATATTTCTACCATAAATAAACTATGTAGGTCCTGCTTGTTGAACCATAAATTCGTGTTTGGAATCTACGCGGAAATTTTTAGTGAAACTGCGTTGTACATTTCCGTGCCACGAATCTCCCGCGTTCGATCAATGGAACTGTTACATCCAGAAGGATTTATATTAAATTATTTCCGCATTTAAAGAATTTTAAAATAATAAAATGAAATAGAGAAACTAAAGACGTAAGATTGGCTACAGGTCGAGAGGTTTATAGAAGTAATATAAGTTTTTGTTTAAAAAAAAAAAAAAAATCTCATACAGGGCCGGTTCATGGGTACCACCCAGGTGAAAATTTTTTGTGCCGCCCTTCTTAAAATAAAGAAACGATCTTGTTATGGGTGCTTCAGCAGTGGCGGAAGTTCAAAGTTTTATTTTTGTAGGTTTTGTCAGGATTCAAGTCTTTAGGTCTTGACTTATTTTTATCACATGGTATTTCAATATTACTTAAGACTTGGATTTTTTTTGTTTGCGCAGGCGTACATCGTGATATTATGAGAGTTGACAGTTTGTCTTTGAAAAATTTATTTGTGGGTTTTCATTAAATTAATTAGTTCTTCATCGAAAATCTTTTTACTGACCGCCAACTTATATAAGGGAGGTATTGTGATCATACCGATTTTGACATTTCGAGATTTCGATGGATCTCCACGAATTGAGGTCCCTACATAACGTTTTGACTATTTTTAGCATGATGTCTGTCGGTCTGTCTGTCCGTCTGTCTGTCTGTCCGTATGTCTGTCCGTCTGTCTGTCTATCCGTCTGTGTACACGTGCAGAGCAAATTCGGCTGAAAGGATTTTTATGAAACTTCATATTTAAGCTTCTGCCATCAATGACATGAGTTGATGAACTTTTGGTAAAAATCGGTTGACTAAAAATGGGAGTTTACTCGTGTCGATTTTAAGATTTTTATGAATATTTCACAACAGAAAAATATTTCGAAAAAAATTATTGAACAAAAGTTGCTATAAAAGCAATAATTAATAACTTTTATTTGAGACGTTTTTTGATAAAACGAAAAATTTCGAATAATTTTTGTAAAATTTTTGGAAATTTTTCTCAATTTTTTCATACTTATATGTAACGTTTCTGGTCGAAAGACCAACGGCCAATAAAACAATAAATAAAAAAAAAAAAAAAAAAAAATGTAACGTTTCCATCGTCATGATAAATAATATTTCTGTTAAATATTAGGCCAAGTTATTTCTACTCTGCTGCTAGAATGTATTACTTTATGAAGTACTTTATGATGGCGGTCGGTCCTGTGGTGGCCACAGCTGATTTTTTTTTTTAATATTTACTTGAAAATGTCAACTATTAAGAACTGAGACGCTCGAATACGCAGTCTGGTGGTCAAATATTGTACTAGGCGTTCTAGTACTGTTTGAACTTATTACATATGTTCTAGTGTTGAATTTTTGTTAGAATGTCGATAGAAGTTGTGAAAAACTATAAAAGTAGATCAAATTGTAGTGTTTTTGTCTGTCATTCAAGACAGGACAAAGATAGGCATCTTAGTTTTTTCTTTTCTTAAGAAAAATGGAGGGAAAGTTAATATTAAGTCCAGATTGGGAAAAGATTTGGTTATGAACAGGAGGAAGGCTTGGGAATATATTTTGAGTTAAAAAGTAACTGATACTATGCGAGTTTGTTCATTACATTTATCATAGAAAAACAAATCTGCACTAATATGCTTGCACCTGCAAGTTGCATAGTTAACTTTTAGCTGCTCCTGTCCAACTAAAACTAATTTTATTTCATGAGGCAATGAACATAATGCACTTTGCAAAGAGAATCCATATATTGTAAATTCAGGTGACCGACAGTCAGATGTACCACATAAAATTACGTGCCCAGCATTTAACACCTGCTCAACTACAAATTACACTGAAATTAAACTTTAAATACTGTAATTTGACGCCAACCTTCTGTTATACACCTCGACACATGTGTAGCGCTTAAAAATTAAAAAATGCGGGCCCTAAAAAAAAGGGCCCTAAAAAAAAGGGCCCTAAAAAAATACGGGCCCTAGGCAGTTGCCTAGTATGCCTAGGCCATAGTCTGCCCCTATTCTTCAGTAAATAAAATTCTCGTCATCGAAATCTCGTGAATGTGAGATTGAAATTTATTTTTGATTAAAGATAATTTGGATTTTTTTTTGTCGGCAACTTGTAAAGCTAGGTGCAGATTAACAAGCTGATCCTGTAATATACCGCGTAATGTAACACGCTGTGTAATATTTTTGTTTAGTTTGGACAGGATCACGCGCATTACCGAGCAGTTCGCAAAGCGCTCGACCTGATTCGCTCTGTGTCGGTTTTTGTTGCGAACACCAAGGAGTTCGGAAAAATTGGTTGGACGCGTTCGAGGTAGTTCTAATGCTTGCAAGCATGGACGTTTGACACAAAGTTTATATAACATAACCTAGAGTAAATTGAAAATGTTAGTTAATAAATTTCTTTAATTATTTTAGTATATACAAGTTTCGTCATCAGTTTAACTTCTTGAAGATTTTTTGTGTGATGTATATAATATGCATGTGAAGTTTTAACAAGAATTTAATAAAACTACAATGTAAAGTTTATCCTAACTTAACCTATCGTAACTAGGAATGAAGACGGGTAGAGTAGACTAGAGAAGGATACACGACCGTTACAAACCTGCGCAAGAAAATAACGTCATTGGCGGAGACAAATAAAATATTTTTAAACCAAATTTCATAACCTCAACTTATCCTACTGTTCTATTGCCAAATATGTATTTCCTACTTACGTCGTCTTTCACTAACAAATAATTCGTATTAAAAAATACGATTTTAGATTGTAGATGTATTCTAATAATAGAGATAGAGTGACCAGACGTACTCTTTTTTGAGTAATATTTTCTATACTCTTACTTTTCACAAAAAAACCCTGAATATACTCTTTTTTGATGGTCACTTGTTTTTATTACTTCTATTTTAGAAGAAGTGAGGACCTTTTTTTTTTTTTGCCCATCACTTCCATTTTGGGAGTGAAGACCTTTTTTTTTTTAGCTCGTCACTATTTTTGAATGAGGACCTCTGTTTCTTGCTCATTATTTGAATTTTTGGAGTGTACCTTTTTTTTTTTTAGTATACTCTTTTTCTGTAAAAAAAATCTGGTCAGCCTAAATATAGATATTTTATATAAACACGTTGGAAGCTCCTATACTCTATCTCTGAAAGGCTGATAGTAATAAAATTTATTATTTGTAAAAAGTTATTGTTTTTCAACTCAAAAGCGGCAAAACAAAAGCGACAAATATGAATATAGACCGGGAGCTCATGACAGTTTTTGGTCTCCGATTTCATACAGCATGCCTTTTGGAGGAGAGAATATTTACTCTGTGACAACAAAAAAGGGATGGTACTAAACCCCTGCACGCTTTCCGGTCATAGGGAAAATTGCATTTCCACTTAAAGACAAAATTTTTGTGCTTTTCTCTGATTTAATATTGCTTGCCCTTTTGTCAAAAGAAAGTTATAACAAATTTAAAGTCAATTAAATATATGCATGCGATTCGGAGGGTCCCAAAGGGCTCAAACGGTCATGTAATCTTGTAATAAAAAAATATGATTTTCCGCGTTTTCATACAGCATGCCTATAATTAAAAGACTTTAAATTTGTTATAACTTTCTTTTGACAAAAGGACAAGCAATATTAAATCAGAGAAAAACACAAAAATTTTGTGCAAGTGGAAATGCAATTTTCCCTATGACCGGAAAGCGTGCAGGGGTTTAGTACCATCCCTTTTTTGTTGTCACAGGGTAAATATTCTCTCCTCCAAAAGGCATGCTGTATGAAATCGGAGACCAAAAATGTTATGAGCTCCCGGCCTAATAGTTCGAAATGAAATATTGTTAAAAACAACCGAGTGTGCCGCACATATTATATAGGAATACGAACTAGGGTTAAATACAATAGATCATAAAAATTAGACTCTAAAATTTTGAGGAAAAATATGGTCACAGGGGTGTGTTTAATGATATGATAAATATGGTCACAGGCGTGCGTTTAATAAAATGATAAATAGTAATATAGAAATACACAAAACCAATTTAAACATGTTTAAAATGTGCACGCCACTGGTAACTGCCTGACAAAATGATTTATTACTATCGGACTTTCTGAGATAGAGTATAACTCATACAAGACTTCTACGGCTATGAATGGCTATGAGTAATAAACCTAACACCCCTATTATAAGTAAATTAGACCCGTCCAGACGAAAAATGTTTTTTGCACACTTTTATTGATGTATTCAACTCTATTTGAATCTACTCTACCCGCTACCCGACCCGTTAAGGTTGTACCCGGTTCAGAATTTGAATATCCGGTACCCGTTATCTACCCATTACCCCGTAACTAACGGGTAATTAACGGGTATCGGGTATTTAGCGGGTGGCGGGTAATTAACAAGTATATGATTACTATTGGGTACCGAATAATTAGTGGGTAATTACCGGGTAGCGGATAATTAACGGGTAATTGTGTGATGTATTTTGAGTATTTATTTATTTGTGACTATTTTGTTCTCGGTTACAGTAGTAGGAATTAAGTATGCGTATTCCATAATGCTCCTGTGCTTATTTTCAGGGTTTTGTAGGTATGACCACCAAAAAACCCTTATAAAGTCACTCATGTGTCTGTCTGTACGGTAGAAATTTTAGTCAAACGGCTTAAGATATAAAGTTGAAATTTGGCATGCTCATATAGCTCTTTGACCCACATATAGGAAAGTTAAAATACTAAGAGTTCAAAAACCACATCACGAAATAAATATAAACAAATATGTATTTAATGAAAAAAATAAATAATTTTTTATGAGATTTTCGCTAAGTATATGCCAAACAACTTTTGTCCCCCACCTTATCTCCCAGAGGGGTTGATGTAGTTGGGGTTTGTGTCGTTGAAAAAAATTATTATTTTTTTTAAAATTTATTCTTTGGTAACAAAAGGAAGCTCTTAAGACGTAGATTAAGAACGAAAAGTTGTTTTTTAAAATTTGTTTCTTTTAACACGATTTTGGCCAAAAATCTGGAAAAAATATAAGTAATCTACAGTGATCTGAGCAGTAGCGGGTGGTGAGTAAAATATTTGGGGGGACACTTTTTTTCCCATATATATATCTATTAAAATATAGTTATACGAGAAAAAAGTAAATAAATAAAAAAAACCTGAAAATATGTTCTGCAACTAGAAAAACTGACAAATCTGGCGCTTTTATTAAGATTTATGGTCAATATTATTATTATCATTTTTGTAGTTATTACTTCTATTATTATTATTATTATTATTATTAAAATTGCAATATTATTAAGACAATGCTTTGTAGTCAGAAACATAACATATTTGGTTATTAATTAAGCAGATACCTACACATATTCACATGTATTTAAATATTAGATTTAACCTTTTCGTTATGTTCTTTAATTGAACGTTTATACGCAGTATCAAGTTGAAATCGTATATTTACCGATCCCAGCATGGCAAATTTGACCGAATAATGCATATGTTTATGAGACACATTATGTTTAAGAACTTTATCTTTGAAATGTTTAATATCTTTAACACTATTTACTGTCTTTATTTCATATGCGTCTGATGAACAAATCAAACACACGAAACAAAAAAAAAAACATTTTATTTATCACATCCACACAACCAACTTGTATTTAAATATTGTTTTTCACTAAACTTTCTATTAAATGTTCTATTTCCATTTGAATCCTGTTGGAAAATATCCAATTTTGGCCGATGAGGACCCATATTTTTACCGACCGCCAACATATATAAGGGAGGTATTGTGATCATACCGATTTCGACATTTCGATGGATCTCCACGAATTGAGGTCCCTACATAACGTTTTGACTATTTTTAGCATGATGTCTATCGGTCTGTCCGTTCGTCTGTCCGTCCGTCCGTCCGCCTGTCTGTCTGTACAGAATGTACACGAAATCAAAGGGGAGGAGCTATGACTAAAAACAACCAATGGAAGCCATAGGCGCAATTTTCAAAATCTTAATGAACCTTGATATATAAAAAAAATACTCCACATCTTTAGAAACTTAAATAATGGTAATAGGCATTCGAATTAAAATTCATAAAAAAATATTTTGACATAAAATTTGTTTTGGCATCCCAAATAATCATCATTCACTTACTAAATACCTGCAAAACCCTGAAATGTGTGAAAATTCACACTTCACATCAATTTTTTATTAATAATTTTGTTTCATAGTTAAGCACGTTAGTTTTATTAAAATATACAGTATATTTTAATAAAACTAACGTGCTTCATTCGATTCATTTTCACGTTTAAGTACTTGTCACAAATCAAAACAACCGAACTAAGCTACGGGACACCGGCCATAATTCACTAATACATACAACACTAACCTTCGCCGCTGTTGCCGTTACTAGTAAATTTTTGCTACATATGTAGATAAGAACATTAGATATTGCATGTGGCAACACTGTATCTTGGGACACTCCGTGGAGTGCCCTTCCGAGCGTTGTTGTATTGATTTAAATTTTTTAAATCTGACATTTATATGAAAAATCTTTGAATATCTAGCTACTTTAATGCAATTTTAAAGAAGTATAAATAAAGTATTAAATTAAGCTTTTTTACTAAAATTTTTTAGGAGGTCACTGTCCCAGCGCCTTCCTGTCTCAACCGCCACTGGATCTGAGCCTGAAACGTACGAGAGAAATTAACTATTTTTTTAAATAATGGCTAAATTATGACTTATTATTTAAATTTAGTTTAAAAAAATTAAATGGAAGCTCTTAGTACCCAAATAACGAATAAAAATGTTCAAAAAATGTTTATCAAAAAATTATTTTTAGACATGCATCATTCTGTTGGCTTCTTACACTTATTCAATACCTACAAAACCCTGAAATGTTTGAAAATTCACACTTCACATCAATTTTGCTATACTTACTTTTCGGGTACATAGCGGGTAATTATCTGGTAGTAAATTCACACGTAAATGTTGCGGGTAACCGGTTCCATAAATTTCTAGTTCATTCCTAATCATAACCCAATAATGCAGTGGCGGCGCTAGCTCTTAAAACCTGGGGGGGGTGCAGGAAAATTTTGAGGAAAATTTGGGGGGGCCAGGATATATTAGAAATAATTTTTTTATCGTTTACCCATGAAAATACAAGTGATGAACTAAAAAAAAGGTCCTAACTTCTAAAATACATTTTTCTCCAAAAAATTCTGGGGGGCCAGAGCAATTTTTGAGACCCCCCCCGGACCCTTCGCTAGCGCCGCCACTGCAGTAATGCATTGTTTGTAAAAGAGGACACATTTGCAAATCTACATACACATGTAGCTACAATGTAGACTCACCAGGCGTTTAAGCAAAATTTATTGGACGGGTGTCTCCACAGCGTGAACACTAGGACACAAAGGGTTAATAGTTGTCAATCATGGTTTTCAATATTTGCTTTTATCATGTTGTATTTATTTTTGCAACGCACTTTTTTAAATTTTCTTTCATTATGGTTCCCTTTACAAAACGTGTCCCAGAAGCTTAAACCTAATTAATTTCCATATGGATCCGTCCCTGGCTTGAGATATTGTCAATAATTCTCGTTCGCATATCGAGTTGCTTTGTGGTATATTAAAGCTGGCATACTGGAGAAAAGAATCTATCGCAGCATCATCGATCCGAGTAACAATATTCTGAGCTGTGACGTCAGAGGTTGGAGATGCTTGTGACGTCAGCAGTAGGTGTGACAAAAACTGCTAAAAGCATTTCAAACAATTTTGTTAGATGTACTTTTTGTTAAAAGTTTGTGTTAAAAATAAAAAACCTTTTTGGGTTGCGTATACAAGCTGAAATTTTAATTTAGTTTACCGGATAAAAAGAAAAAAATTATAAGATAAATAATGTGATTAAGTAATAGAAATTTATTTCATGACTATAACTACGCGAAGATGTTTTGACCTTTAGTGAAAGCATACTGAACAAGAAATGTTTTTTTTTATAATTTATTTTTCTTAAGCCCGGTTGCATAAAATTATTAAAACTAGGCAGTGGCGGCGCTAGCTATTAAAATCTGGGGGCCCAAAAATTTTAAGTAAAATTTGGGGGGTCAGGAATCATTTTTTTATCGTTTACATATGAAAATACAAGTAATGACCTAAAAAAAGGTCCTCACTTCTAAACTATATTTTTTTCCAAGCAATTCTATGGGGGCCAACTGGGGGCCAGAGCAGGGCCAGACCCCCCCGGACCCCTATCTAGGAAAGTTTGTTGTTTTATTTATCTATATTAATAAAATTGGAGGAGAGGCTACATCTGTTTTTTTTTTATTCTTTCGGCCTCATATTTGGATACTACACGTTTCAGATGATATATAAGACAATATCCGCAAAAAAAAAAACTATTTTTGTCTGTGTGTCTGCCTGTATATCTGTTTGTTTGTCTGTCTGTGTGTCTGTGGGTTTGCCTGTCTGTCTGTCTGTCTATCTGTCCGAGATTCAATCAAAAACAGCAGAACATATTATCACGTAATTTGGTATGATGATGGAGTTGAACCAGAATTCGAACATAGGCTATAAGGGATTTCAAAATGTTTATTCTAGGGTGGTGTTTCGGGTTAAAACTGTTTAATAAAAAACTTAAAATATCTCCCTTATTATTTACTTAACAGAAAAATATATAGAACAAAAATTGTTTATAGAAAAACAAATATTTTTGTTTCATGCATTTTTTCAATTAGATGAATATTTGGGGTGTTACGAGGGTACACCCTAAAACTAAAATCTACATATATTTCCTTTATTACTGACTTAACTGCAAAATTGTATATTACAAAAATAGTTTATAATACCAAAATAAATCTTTTCAGTTAGACGAATATTTAGAAAGTTACGGGGGGATACCCTAAAGCTAAACCTTTGAAAAATGTCTCTTAATATGGACTTAACAGCATGCTTAAGGTATGTTACAACAATTGTTTATAATAAGAAAACAAATCTTTCTTGTTGTACATACTTTTCTATTTAATGAATATTTGGCGAGTTCCCCGTAACAAAACCCTAAACCTAAAATCTTAAAATATCATACTTATTATTTACTTTACATCAAAAATATGTATGAGGAAAATTTTTTTTCTCTTCAACGTAGTTTAAATAAGAAGAACATTTAAGGGGCAAGGGGTGTCTTACTTATAAGATTGAGTATCTCTGTCATATTTGGTTGACAGCTAAAATGAATATGAGAAAAGAATCTATTCTTCTCTGTTTAATGCGGTTTTTAATACGATACATATTTATGGAGCTATGAGGAGAGTTACCTATAAACAGAGTATCTCACTTATTATTTACTTAACATCAAAAATATACATTACAAAACCGTACGAAGTACGAATTTTCCATATAATCCCTAATATAAATAAACAGCGATATCGTAGGTATTTGTACTAATTTAAACACGAGTCTTTCATATAAATTATGTAGTCTCAGTTTTTTTTTTTTAATCTACAGTCTGTGTTGAGATATTGTGAATGATAAGTGCTATGAAGAAATATTTGGTATATTCCATGATAATTTTTCATCCTTAAGGACTATTGAGCGGTGGTATAAATATTTTCAACATGGTGATTGGTGAAAATGTAGCTATGTTAAAAAAGTGATTAAAAAAATCACTATGTAACATATAGACGGATAGAAGAAATCCACAAAATTAATGCACCAGCTTTGCATATAAATCTGTATGGCAAATTGCATTTTAGAAAGATTTGTACGCTGTGGGTACCCCATAATCAAAAACAACAACGTGCTCACATTACAAAAGGTTTTTTCGAAAATTCTGTATTACAGCCACTATCCTCAATAACAATATAACATCCTTCGTATAGTTCAATTCTTGCGCCATGAGATATAGGATTGTTTCCCTGCCCTTGCAAAATAAAATTTCAGGGAAAACGTACTAAACAAAGTACATAATTATAATTAATTTAAAATTGTGTAAGCACAACAACATTTCTAAAGTTAGAAAGTATAATACATATTATTCATTTGTTACAATTTAAATTAACATTGCGTTTCCAAAATTCTATATTTCGTAATACAATTAAATAAACAACAAATGTATTAATATGTTGTGATGACAATTAGACTAATTAGATATATTTGATAATTAGATTAATAAATTGACGTAAAGTGTGAGTTTTCTCACGTTTCAGGGTTTTGTAGGTATCTAGTAAGTATCAAGAAATTATGGATACATACAAATTATAAAATTCGATAATGCTTTCATCTATCAACTTACAAGTGTACTTAATTACGAGGAGAAAAAGCGTCGAGTAGCGATTACGTCGAGTGGCGAGTCGATTTTCTACATAAGAAATAAAGGGAATCATATGTACATATATACATATAATTATAAGGAAATACATATATGTATATGTTTTCTTTTTAGCTATGCTTGCATTTCTATCCTTGGACCCATAATTATAAATATAAATCACTTATTTTAGCAAAAAACAAAAAGTTCATAGCTGCACTAAATCTTAGTTGTTGTCGTCAAGATATCTAGGCGCGAACTGCTGGCCATGCGTTCATTTTGCTTTGTTTACCAAAATATGTATCACGTGATCCGTACTCGATCACGCGTCGGATAGCGATGCTCCGTCGACTCTCACTCTCGACATTTACGTCGAGTGGCGAAAACGTCGAGCTAAGAGGCAGTCGAGTAACGGGGTATTACTGTACATTGTTGTGCATTTTTTCAGATATTTAGACAACACCTCTAAGAAATAGGGTATGGGACAAAAGTTTTTTGACAAAAAGCATATAAATTTGTTTTTGTTTTTCCAAAAATAAAATTTTACTCGTTTATCTATGTATGAAGAGGATTTATTTGATACCCTACTCATTTTTTTTTTAAATATTAATTTCTTCGTTAAATACAAATTTGTTTATATTTTTCGGGCGATACGGCTTTTTTGAAGTTCTGATATTTTTTTCTATGTGCGGGTAAAAGAACTCTATATACATGATAAACGCTTTCTAGCGTTTATAATAATATCAATTAAAACATATAGATTCAAGCACAAACGAGCATTCATTACAACGTCTCTTTACAATCTGTCACATATATATCATCATGTTATGGTTGCTATCGTAACATATTACAAAGGACGTCCAAGAACTAGTCCTGATCCTAACACGGCCGTCCTGATCCTGCCACGTGCTCGCGGCATCATCTAAATTTAACTGGAAAATAAAACAACTTGCTATTCTAACACGGTCGCCCTGCTCCTGCCACTTTCTCGCGGCATCTTCAGAATTTAATAACTGCAAAATAAAAAAAATTAAACAAAAACATAATGTTAATTTTCCCCGTCTCCTTGAAGTTCCTGACCATCCAGAGTTTCACTGAACTTCTTGAGGTTCTTGAACATTCAGCGTGAAACAAAACAAACACAGCTCCTTGAGAACCCTGACCATCCAGAGTTCTTCTGAATTCCTTGAGGTCCCTGACCATCTAGAGTCAAACAAAACAAACACAACTCCTTGAGGTCCCTGACCATCCAGAGTTCCCCTGAACTCTTTTAGGTCCCTGAGCACCCAGAGCCAAACAAAACAAACACAACTCCTTGGGGTCCCTGACCATCCAGAGTTCCCCTGAACTCCTTGAGGTCCCTGACCATATCCCACTTCTGATGATAAACGCTTTCTAGCGTTTATAATAATCAATTAAAACGCATAGATTCAAGCACAAACGAGCATTTATTACAATGTCTATTTACAATCTGTCACATATATGTCATCATGTTATGGTTGCTATCGTAACATATTACAAAGGACGTCCAAGAACTAGTCCTGATCCTAACATGGCCGTCCTGATCTTGCCGCGTCCTCGCGGCATCATCTAAATTTAACTGGTAAATAAAACAACTTGCTATTCTAACACGGTCGTCCTGCTCCTGCCACTTTCTCGCGGCATCTTCAGAATTTAATAACTGCAAAAAAAAAAAAAAAAAAATGAAACAAGAACTGGTCCAAGAACTAGTCCTGATCCTAACATACATGCTCAATTTCAACTCTCCAGGTCTAGATGTTCCGCCACAATCCCTACTGTACAGTCAAACAGACACATAAGGCCATACCTACAAAATCCTAAAAACGAACAAGTTTGTTGTTTGCTCTTTTATATTTATAGGGAAATGCAAATGTACCGTAGTGGAAAGTTGAATAAACTCCAATATTTACACAATGTTAATTATGATAATTAGACAGAGTGGTTTGAGTGATAATATCTACATTAGAGATACGGGTATAATGTCTGTATACGGGTATATTCTATAGATTTAATTATGTATAGTGCAACAGAAATGTAATTAGTTAAATGATTTTAAATGAAAATTAACTGGTAAACTAGTTTTATATAATTATTGTATGTTAATAGTAAAAGGATTAGTGTGAATATTAAACAGTGACCACCAAAATGTATTGCTTCATTTTGTTATGATAAATATCAGTGTCACCTTACGGTCGGGTAACATTTGAAGTAATATCGGTCGAGTAATTTTAGCAGCTGTTGCGGATTCATAATAAATATTGGTTGTAGTGAACCAATATTAGTTAATTTTATTATTCGACCACTCACAAATTACAGACGTTAATAAATAGATTTTGAATCAGATTTAAATAGATATCAATATATATATATATATATATATATATATATTGATACAACCGACGTGGTCAGACCAATGATATCCAACAGGCGACCTAAGACCTACCGTTATTTAAAGGATTTCGCGTGTATATATGCCAGATATAGAATCTACCAGTTATAACTCTCAGGGCACACTGAGAGGGGTAAGAAAATCTCAAAAAAAAAATTCGCTATGTTTAATAAACATTATTAGACCCAGTATATGGAACCGCTTTTTCAGTATCACCTGTATAAAATAGTGTTGTTCAATCGACATTGTCAGGCCTTGCGACGTTGCCAATTTTATCATAGTGTATAATATGATTTGTAAAGTTGAAAACATTCAAACCGACTCATTCAGTCCTACTGTTGAGGAGTATGTTTACACTCAAGAGTGCATTTTAAATAAATAATAATAATATTATATGTGAAAAAACACTTGTTGATAATTCATATACGTATTTGCAATGTAACATGTGGATCAAAATGTCCTTTCTTCGGGCGGCTATGTTTTATATAAGAAAATCTCCTTTTTTTTCGACAAATGACACGTGCATTATGAATACTCAATTAACAAAAGAAGATCTGCGATTTATAATACATAAGCCATCTGAGACTGAAAGACTTTTTGATCATAAGTTAGTAATTACATTTAATATATGCCGATTATTATTTTATACATAAAATATATTCGGGGGATCCTCCTGTGCTGTTTTTTTCACGCGTTTTTGAAAATGATTACACTTCAAATTAAATAATTTTGTTACTCAATAAAATGAATAAATTTTAGTCAATACTGTCGCATACCTGACCCGAAAAGCACAGCCACTAGGTTGTACTGCGCATTAAAATATATTTTTACAAATTGTATCTTGGTTTTAATTATATTGGCGTATTATTTACGTATTTTGTTATTAAGGACATTTATTACTGTATAAATTCAGTAAACTATTACTGTCGTGATAATAAAAGGTAATATTTACAATTATATTTCTCATATGAAAAATAAAGAGAAGTCATCATCATTGACGCGACAGCGCGAAATGAGTCTAGATCTCTTGATTTCAAGTTTTGTGACCACATTTTCAATCTGTGTACATATAGGAGTAATATAGACAGGATTACGTCTATTTTTTAGCGCACACAGAAATGCCCGTACAGCTTATAGCCGGTTGCTAAGCAGAGCCCGTAATTTGTCTAAATATTTTTTACACAAATTATTTTAACAATTTAATTATTATCTACTTGCGAGCGGTCAACGACAAGCACAAACGATATATTGCTGGCAGCCACAAGCTTGCTTGTGATAAGTAAAATTAAGCAAGATCCTTAGAATCACCGATAAACGAAATTCTATACACCAAAAAGAAGTATGCGTGTCAGGTGGATCATAAACGAGAAAAAAATAATATTTGTAAAAGGTTGTTTAATTAGACCTTTTTGTTATATCTCACTGTTTTTTTTTTTTTTTTTTTTAGTGCAGTTTCAGCTCTGGCAATTCTCAAATTTACGGTGAGCCGAAACTACAGTCAGTGAACTAATCTGTGAAACGTAACAACAAGCATCATTTAACAACCTTTTATCTTCTAAGTGAAATTTACAAAGTTGTGGAAAATTTACATATATAAATAAAATTGGAGGTTAAATCTGTTCTTTTTTAGGGTTTTGTAAAACCCTTATACCGTCATTTTGTCGTCTGTCTGTCTGTCTGTCTGTTCGGTAAAAATTGTAGCCAAACGGCTAAACCTAGAGAGTTGAAATTTGACATGCTTATACAACTCTTTGACCCGCTCATAGGAAAAATACTAAAACATCTAAAAAACATATTCCCCTAAAAATATAAGCAAATATATGCCCTTAGAAAAAAAAAAAAAAAAATTTTTACAATTCTGTGTATGGTATCAAATGAAAGCCCTTGAAACCTGAATTAACGATCAAAATTTTATTTTTGCAAAATAAATTATTTTGACGCGATTTTTGCGAGAATTGTGCAAAATTTGTCCCACACCCTGTAGCCCAGATGGTTTAAACTAAAAATCTGAAAAAATTCTAAGTAATGTACATTGGTGTGAACCGGAATAGTAAAACAGGAATTTTTGATCAGATTATGTTTTCGGAAAATAACGCATTTTTTGTGTTTTTAACTAAAATATGTAAAATATTTAATCCGCTATTTAACACAGTAAAGGAGTGAACGTTCGTAGATCAGCGGTAACGTTCTCGCTTCGTAAGTTGCAAACTACTGTTCAACTCCCGTCAATTTTTATTTTTCTGTTTTTTTTTTGCATTTTTATTTTGTTTAAATTATTTTGTCAAAATTCTAGTTATATTTTGGCAAATGTTGCATTTAATTTTTAAAAGCGTAAATTTAATAACCAGTGGAAAGTGTTGATATTATAATTTAATTCTATGTTTGAATGTATACGAAATCAGAGGGGCGGAGTTTAAGACTTAAACAACCAATGGAAGTCGTAGGCGCAATTTTCAAAATATTAATGAACCTTGCTATATAAAAAATAAAATACTGCAAATTTTTAGAAACCCAAATAATGGTATTAGGCATTCGAATTAAAACTAATAAAGAAATATTTTAACATAAAATTTGTTTTGGCTTCCCAAATAATCATCATTCACTAAATACCTGCGAAACCCTGAAACGTGTGAAAATTCACACTTCACATAATTTTTTCTTGGTACCCATTTTTCGTTTCTACATGTTCCAAGTGAATGTAAGACATAATTCACAAAAAAAATCTCTCTGTCTGTCTGATATGCTTTTTTTCTATGGGTTTATTTATCTGACATTCAAAAAACAAGAGCTATATATATTTTCTCGTAATTTAATGTCATGACAGAGTGAAACCAGGTTTCGAGCCTATGATATGGCATCTTAAAATTTGAAGTTAAGAGGCGAATGTAGCCACCTCCAAAGTCCATCGTTGCACGCGGGGTGCGGTAGCGAGAAGTCGTATTACGTCATTGGGGGAGTGACCAAAGTAGAAGTAGCTTACAGGGAGAGGGAAAAGTGCTAATATTTATAAATCAACCTGTATTTTTGGGAATCATAAAATATAGATTAAATATATTCGAATCAATTTGATTTTTTTTTTTAATTTCAAGATATGAAAGAAAATATCAAAATTTTAATAAGTAATTAAGTAAATAAATTTTAATAAAAAATAAAGTAAATAAATTAAATATTTTAATAAGTTTAAATTTGTATTTTGATTTATTTTTAATTTTCAATTTTACAGTGCTATACTTTTTTCAATTTCACATGACTGTTACTCAGTAAATGAATAAAAATTACAAATGTTAACACTTAACCACTCTATATTGTAATTTTATCTTTAAAATAAGCTCTTGTATGTGAAAAGTGATTAATATTTATTACCAATTCTGATTTTACAGATAATTTTGTAGAAATAATAGTTTTTTTTTTATCATCAAAAAATTATGCTAATAATCATAGATTCACCCCTTTAGGGGTTGATTTAACCTTTTGGTTAAACTCGATTACAGTATAACAATCCCATACGTTACCATAACAACCATGTTCTGACCATTTGGTTATAGTTAACTAAGCTTTCAGAAGCCGGCCATAATTATTTAACTTAATTTTTGGGACCATTTTTTTGTGTTAATATGAATTTGTATTCTACCACGGAAAGTCTAAAGTAAAACAGGTAAATTTGATGTCACAAACTGTTATATTCCAAAGATCTTCTGTTACCCATTTCAACCGAATTCAAAGATATGTGTAGGAAACGAAGGCGGAGCTTAAGACTCCCTCTACTATGATTAGATTAGTTTAAAACCACGCTACCATATGGATACATCTCTCGATGCTTGTAAATGCCAGTATTTCATATAAATAGTGTTTCGGTGTGGGCCAAAGAATTGGTGCTAAATATTAATTAATTTTCATAAATAAGGGCTCATTTTAAAGATAAAAGTACAATCTATAGGATTCTAGCTATGGAATTTGCAATTGTTATTGATTTACGGAGGAACAGTGATGTGAAGTTAGACAAAGTTTAGGACATTGTAAAACTGAAAATTAAAAATAAAACCAAATTTTAACTCTTAAATCCAACGGAGCCAATCTTTATCTTCAAATTAAAAAAAAAAATCAAATTGATCCGACAACATTTGGTTCAAATTCTTTGGCCCTTTCAAATGCACGTATCCGTTGAGCGTAACCCAGGTACAGTACGCTCTTAAACGTACACATAAATGTTCAATACTCAAAATGAAATGGGAACTTTTGTTTTTTACAATTATTTTTATTTTTTACAATTAAGCAAAGTAATTGTTCAAACGAGTTATTTGTAATTTGAAACCTTTTGTGTTCTTCTTTGGAATTAAGAATAAATTATGAACATTGATGTCCGTATTAGAATAATTTTCTGTGAAATATATGAACAAAGTTCAAACTTATTAAAATGTACATTTATTTGGGATTCTAATAAAAATATTAAATAAATTTAACGTCTCATTTAAAGCAGTAACATTCAGCACGCTTTAAAAAATCTATACACTATAAAAATGTAATTATTTCTAAATTGGAAAAAGAAAGAAGAATTTCATGGTGCAAATACCAAAATTTTAATTTGAACAAATTTGATACAAATCGGTTATATGCATTGTTTTCAAGTATCTACGAGTCTGCCAAAACTAAATTTGAGTTTAAAGTTTTTCTGTAAGACAAATTGAAAGAAAATATTTAAGTTCTTACAATGAACTAAAATTATCATGACTGGAATGTTTATCTAGCTCATTCTATACAGTGTTGCCAGATTTAAGGCTTGACAACGTCGACTGAATTGTGCTGGTCTGACAAAGTCGGAATCGTACATTTTTTGTATAAAAAGTTATATACAAAAACTACTGGCGCGCGCTCTTCACGACAAATCAGTGAACTAAATTTGTATATAAATATACGATCTACCCTCGTATTCAGACCATTTGTGAAATTTTCTCTGTCATCGCTGCTATATAATCAGGGTGCAAGAGCTCCAAAAAACATGAAAAACGTTTTCAGACCATTCCCCTGGTCTGAAAACGTCAATTTTGGTTTGACACCGTCCATTGAGTACATAGAATTGGCTTGCATAAGCGGTGAAACAAATATATATATATATATATATATATATATATATATATATATATATATATATATATATATATATATATATATATATATATAAAAATATAAATATATGCAAATAGATAACAATTTTGGTTATGAGCGATGCGACGTTCTCGAACGCCCAAGTGTGGACTCTCTATGACTTTTAAGTTACATTGGCGGATGGATACTAGAGCAGCAGAGGTGCTTGGCCTTCGCGGAATAATATAGTCCTGTTACACAGCGTATTTTAACTCGGTGAGATAAATGATCAGATCTAGTTTAACTACCTATACCTCAACCAGTGACCCGTGGCGGATGGGACTAAAGTCTGCACAGAGAGTGAAGGTGAAAGAGAAAGACACGAAATGCGTAACTAAATGTGTCCCCACTACTATTTTTCTGCAGTCCCATGCGCATCCAGATTTCATATGCCACGGCTTGCTGGTTGAGTAATAATCTTACCATAAATGCTGTCACAAAGTTTGCGCTGGAATTCAATAAGATGCTCAAAGATATATTAACGTTCTTTTAGTAAATTAGATTAGATTAGATCAGCGTTTCCCAAACTGTGCGCCGCGAAAACCCAAGATCTTTTTTTTTTGTGTGATCACTTTGTAGTTTAGAAGTGAGGACCTTTTTTTTGGGTCATTACTTTGTAGTTTAGAAGTTATGACTTTGTAGTTTAGAACTGCGGACATTTTTTACAGACCGCCAACATATATAAGGGAGGTCACAATACCTACCTCACATACCGATTTTGACATTTCGAGATTTCGATGGATCTCCACGAATCGAGGTCCCTACATAACTTGATTTTTAGCATGATGTCTGTCGGTCCGTGTACACGTGCGGAGCAAATTTGACGTAAAGGATTTTTATGAAACTTCATATTTAAGCTTTTGACATCAATGGCACGAGTTGATCAACTTTTGGTAAAAATCGGTTAACTAGAAATGGGAGTTTACTCGTGTCGGTTTTAAGATTTTTGCGAATTTTCACAATAGAGAAATATTTCGAAAAAAAATATTTAACATAAGTTGCTATAAAAGCAATAACTAACAACTTTTATTTGAGACATTGTTTGATAAAGCAGCATAAATTAAACAAATACTTTCTGATAGCGGTCGGTCCAGTGGTGGCCACAGCTGATTTTTTTTTGGTTATCATTTTGTAGTTTAGAAGTGAGGACCTTTTTTTATGTATTGACTTGGGGCGCCGGGGGAAAATTTTAATACATTAAGGGCGCACGGAACCCAAAAAGTTTGGGAACCACTGGATTAGATTATTTATTAACCTTTATGCTTTACCTTTACACAAAAAATCATATTATAAAAGTATCTTATACTATTAACATAACGTACGGAGAGTGGTGTGGAAGTTATCATATTAATAAGTTAAATAACTGTTAAAATATATGAATTCAGTTAGATATCAATATATAAAAAAAAAAATAAAGAAATAAAAATATAGTACATTAGAAACACAATAAAAAATTTATTATCAATATACAATCTATCAACTCGATAATAACAAATTTTAGAACAGTCATTAATTAAATAAATTATTAAAATGCATGTTGAGATTTTATTCTTTTATCTATTATTCTTATCAAGTCTGTAAAATTAAAATAAAAACAAGCGAGTTCATTTGTATTAATCAGAATAAATGCTAACGAATCTAGAGCAGCAATAACTTAATCTGAGATAAATACAAAACTTACAGGAACAAAGTGGTCGATATTTGGCTATCATAGACATAGCCACAATGTAGTTTTATTTTATACTTTTCCAATAACCCATATTCCAACAGTACATTACAACAGAATAAGAGAAAATACGTTTATATCAACCGAAATATAAAATTTTAAAATATTCTTAAATAAATTCATGAAATAAGGTACAATATAATACATAAATACATTTTAAACAAGGAACACCAATTAGTTTTCAGAATGACCACCTCTGGCCTTTACACATCTCTTACAGTCTGTTCCAAACGGTTAAGCGGAACTAAATGGGAATTTAGTTCTTTTAGGTTATCACGAGAAGGGACCTTGCTTGGGTTATTTCATTTTTCACGTTGGGATGTCAAAATTTAAAATTCCAACAATGAAACCATGGAAACGAATGACATATGTCAAAATTAAATTTTTTTTTAGATATGTTAATGACAATAAAATAAATAAATGGGAAATTTGTATTAAGAATGACACAAAAAATCAAAATCTAAAGAAAATGACATTTTAAAATGATATTAACCTTAACCAAAAAATGTTTATTGTAAGTATGATTTACAAAGCTTAAACAAAACGGCCGAAAGGTACGATTTAAACGATGAAAGTAACTAGATTGCAAAATCTAGTTCCGCTTAACCATTTGGAACAGACTGTATGTGTCTGTAGTTACTCGACAATAGAATTACGAAGGGTTTCTACAGGGAAACCCTCTGCTGCATTCATCACGGAACGCTGCAGACTAGTGGTCTCTTCTTGCAGGCTATTTCTTGCAGCATGGACCATAATTTGTTGTCCAGAGGCTTAAGTGGGAAACAGAATGCAACGAGTTTGACGGCGCGTTGACACCGTTGGACGGCGCAAACTGTCAGCGCAAAGTTAAAAGCAAGGCTGTCTATGCAAGTGCACAGAATGAACAACGTCCTACGGCGTTCGAACGCCGTTGATACTGAATGTTCGTCAACTTCCAACTTTTGACGCCGTTGAACGTTGACGAAGAACACCTAACCTCAGTTTTTACTGAATGGTAAAGTGTTTGTATGTATAAATAACTTGCATCCAACATAAATAACATCACAAACAAGTCTTCATCATCCATTATACTTTTAATAAAAGAAAGCGCACGTATAAACACAGATATAGATGTCAAGTGACACTTGACGGCGTTAAAAAATTATTGCATTGTGGGCAGGCGAAAATTCAACGGCGTTATCAGCAACGCCGTCGCAAATGACGGCGTGCTGACGGCGTAGCGCGCTGTGCATTCTGTTCCAGGCTTTAAGGGTAGCCGCTGGTAGATGACCATCAGCAGAAGAAGTGAGGTCCGGTATATTGCTTTCAAACCATTGCTGCTTAGTCTTCGTCTCATGAATTGGCGAGTTTTACTTGAATCTCCAGTAATGACCAATGACTAATGAGTTGTTCAAATCTTTAACTATCGACTCCAACACGGTTTTCTAGCATACTCTGCCCGATATTTTTACCCCTTTCTCGTAAAAATGAAGCTTAGTTGTATCGTCATGGCTCACGTCTCATAAAACATAACTGAAGCAAGCTAATGACCCCTCTGGATCCTCGGCGCTATCTCATGAGCTTTTCGTGAACTTGTAGCATACACCCTGACGTTCTAGCGGTTAAAAACCTGTTCAATATTCAAAATCTCTTCATCAGTGAAAATAATTTTATTGTGTCCTTTGTCAGTGTAACACTAAAGTAACCGTTTTACCTGGAAGTGCCCTATACCTAGTCGGTAAGATAACACTCTAGATCAGTGTTTCTCAACTGAAAACATAGTGCAGACCAGTAAAATATTTAATTTTCTACCGCGGACCAGTAAATTATTTAATTTACTATCGCGGACCTGTAAATTATTTAATTTTCTATCGCGGGCCCCTAAAAATAAATATACTATTAAACAAATTGTATATGTAAACTCTACATATATCTTAGTAATAAAAATACACTGAAAAATGAAGAAATACACTGAAAATGAACAAAAGATAATAAAAAATAACAAAAAATCTGAAAAATAATAATTTATAAGCCTTTTGTGGGCCACTAAAATTTTGCTAAGGATCACCAGTGGTCCGCGGACCACCGGTTGAAAAACACAGCTCTAGATCACTTTTACGCACGCGGGACATTGACATTTTGGAGAGGTTTAGTTCACGAGCCATTACTGTCTGTCTTTTCACCAGATTCTTACAAATACGAGCTGTCACCGCTTTCACTAGGTTATCTGTCTTTAAGGTAAGCGGACGTCCCGATCTGGGGCGGTCAATAAGAGTTCCAGTCTTAATAAACATTTAAATGGTGCGATAAACAAGTCTACTAAAGATTATCATCTTCTGAAGCGTGTTGAAAATGTCAGATTCTGACTTGCTTAAATTGTGCAATTCTGTACATGTTTCGCGAACATGTTTCTCGAACATGTTTCTCAGAATCGCCCCAATCCATTCCAAAATTGTAGTAAAACAACCACGTTTTACTACAAATTAATTCACAATCCTGTGTTAACAGTGAAGACGATGGCAGTGAATCGTTACAAGTTTGCGATAATAATTATGGTAAGACTAGGTATACCGAATTAACGCGAAATTGTTCATCTCCAGTCAGTCAAGGATCTGAACATCCCACCACATGGTCATCATGAGCACTTTCATAATTTATATATATAAAGCGTTAGAGTAGGCTAATGAAAAAAAAAAAAAAGATTTTGGTTTCACCCCTTAAATACCAATAGATTATCCCATGGACAACGTCATTGTTTATATAACCACATAACAAGTTACCCACATAAATTCTTTCAGTACTACCGCATATACTCATGACTGGGGTTATTAACGCCTCGTTGTCAAACATAGTGATCAAACGTAACAGAAAACTGCACAATACTGTCCTCGTGAAATTCCGCTGAGTTTATCAATACCCCGTTTGAAACCATGTAAACAACAGTGCGACGTATTCAGTCGAACGGATTTTCCTCCCAGCCGAAACCAAACAAACGGTGATCGACGTAAAAAAAATTACACCCGACGGACTAGCGTGTTTTCGGTTAGGTATGGCTTAGTTTATAGCCTCTCTCTGTAGTAATACATACAGCGACGTTTCGCTGCGGATATTCCGTGACGGAAATTACGTCTAGTGTGACCCGACCCTTAGACTTCGCACCAGAGTAACCGGGAATGAGCAGGAGAGCATATCCACTAGGGCGTGACAAATTTTCCAACTCTCAAAACTTAAAAATGAGGGGTGCTAAAAAGTTGCAACTTGACTGAACAATTTCAAATGTTTTAGTTAAATTTTAGTAATTTGGTGTAGCGTGGTAAATGAGCATCTGAAAAATGGCTTTTTTTCACGATATCTATGAATTACCCTATTAACATGCTCTCTTATTGTAATATAATTTTGATTAATGCTTTTTATTAAAATATATATGCTTTGCTTAGGACTAGTAATTCTGACACTAATCCTTGCTTAGAAACGCCTTATGGCGCCCAGTGCTCTATTTGAGTATGGTTTTAAAAAAAAATTATGTGGACTTAAATTGTAAAACAATTATCTAATAATTGTTTTTCTTCTTTACAGATGAATATTTGATCAGTTTGACTGTCTTCAAATCTTTGTTGTGACTTACGATGGCCCCCAAAAGAAAAAGCAGACAAGGAACATTTACTCATATGAGCAATTTTATGGGAACTTGTCAAGGCCCTTGGCCTTCTGAACTACCAACTTTTCGAGATTTCCAGCAAACAGCCTTACAAATAACATTTATCCCAAAGTGATTGAGAACTGGCAATTTGCTAACAGTGCTTCAGTATTCTCTAATATAAATTCGATAATTACAATTTTAAATAAGGTTGAAGACAGCTGAACGCATCCTAGGAATATATCTCTTGGTAGGGCAAAGCTAAAAACCGAGAAGGTTTTCACTTTAAAACTTGACAAGCTTTTTGATGTGCTTAACTGCAAGAGTAAAATCTTGCTTTGTCATGAAACAAGACTGGTTCTATTGAACCACATTAAATTGGGCTGCCACATTTGCCTGAACATAAAAGACAAGTCAAAAAGCAGAAACGGTAAGAAGACGAGTGGAGAAAACTTACTGAATATAAACAGACGAGTAAGCCAGATGTTTCTGTACCATCAAGTAATTATCTCCGCTGACGATAAACAAGAAATGACTGATCCTGAAGATGAAAAGGATGAAAGTTATGGAATGTCCTTAAAATTGTCAAGCAGATCTTCTACTTCAAATAAAGAGAAACCGGCAACTTTCCTGCTTTCAGCATGGCATTCAGCGAAATAATCATTCAGATATTCTTGTGCTCAAGTGACAGTAATGAGAAAAACGCTGGTGTGCAGAAAGATGGTTGGCTTAAGGAGTGGAAATAATGATGCCCTGAGAGATCTTGCTGTACGTCCCAGAAAGACTCATTCTATTAATACTGGTGCTACTTCCCTGTTAGAACTCATAGGCGTACGAAAATGTATATGGACCTCCTTTGATATGCAAACCAGGGACCTGAAGCTAAATTTATTTAGATTTAGCTTCGGGTTCTGGTTCAATATATTAATTTCGGTTCGGTTTCAGGTTCAGGTTCAATAACAGATTTTTTTAAGTTTAATAATCTAATTTTTTTTCAGGTTCGGGTTCGGATTCAACGAAAATTTTAAATAAAATTATAAGTACAAAATTATACTATAATATTATTTTATGTAATAATTACAGAAAATACAACTAAGTTATAATTTGTTGTAGTCTCGCGCCTTTCGAATTTCATCTATTTAGGTCTATGGAACATACACTCAGAGATAAAGAAATTCGAAATATAACCGATCTAGTAGTTCAGTTATTTCTCTGATCAGTTATTTTAAGTCAAACCCAGAAAACTTCTATAGAGAGAGCGTCGAAAAATTAGTACAACGTTGGGAAACCGTAATAAATAATGGAAATTATATTTTGTAATTATACATAATAAAAAATTCTGGAAAATAATGGACTTCTTTCCGGCCCCCTTAATATATATATATATAGCAACACTAGTAGATCGCGGAGCACAGTTTGGCAAACTCTGATGTAGACACATTAAAAGAAATATTACTGATTTAAGTAAATTATTAAGAAAACTGCGGATTTTAATAAAATGCTTCAAAGCAAAAAAGACTTACTCAAAAAGATCCATAGTTCGGAAAAATATGAAAAGTTTTCTACCGAGTAATTTTAACAAACACCCTGTTTGTTTGAAACGGGGCACCCCGAAAATCTCCTTTATTTGTAAAAATACAAAAAATCTTCAGAACAAAAGTTAAACTAGACAAAAAAGCCCATCTAAAGGTTACTATAAGAATTCGGAGGCACTTCCGGTTACACCGGAAATGATGTCAACTTTTGATCTAGCATAGGGAATCGATAATTTTATATTTTTTTCCTAAAATACATTAAATTAGATTTACAATGACACCAAAAAATCATATTTTTATGTTAACCATTTCAAAATGGCGACCATTTATTTACAAAATAATAATCAACATAAGTTTTACAAAGTTGAACGTAACAAGCTTTGAAAACAATAAAAAAAGAAACAAAATATCTCTGAATATATATATATATATATATTAAAAACATGACGTGACCTAATGAAGAGTGACAAAGTTAAGTTTTTGAACTGATATGTTGAAAGTAAATATTCAGAAAAGCTATATTAAACGAATACAAATATAAAACATAACGCGCATTTTGTAGAATATATTTGCGTCACAAGTATTTTTTCATTTATATATCATATGCGTTTCGTACATCTATAAACTATATTAAAAATATGCCACGTATTAACGTAAATATTATTATTACTACGTATTAAATAAATATTTTATATTTAGAAGTTTGTTATTCATGTAGCCAAATATTCTTTCAAATACAGAGGGAACAAGTAACATAGAAATACAATATGGAAAATGTCAAATATGTTAATAAAATCATAATATGTAAAGGCTGTTTTACATTACTTTACTTTATACTTTTCACTACTTTTTCAAACTTCTAAAACTTCTTTCTGTAGTATTAGCGTCAAGGCTTGTTTGCATTGAGCAACTAGAGAGGCCCATCCACCTTTAATCAAAAATATACAAAACAATAGTCCGTCCGGTCGCATTGTACGAATCTGAATGCTGTCCGACCACAAACGTCCTGAACGTCCATTACATTCCATGGAGATACACATACGAGGTGTGTAAATTAAGTAACCGGACTGATTTCTATTTATTTATTTATTATTTTTTTTTTTATTCAAATAGAATTACAATTCAATATTGTCTCCCTCAAAATAACTTCCTTGAGAAGCCACCCAGCGCTGGAGCACGGATACTGGAATAGCTTTCAGCTGGTCGGTTACGGACGTTTGAATGTTTTCGACTGTCCCAAAATGACGTCCCTTGAGGTTATTTTTTAATCATGGGAAGAGGAAAAAGTCACAAGGACTCAAGTCAGGCGAATAAGGAGGCTGAGGAGCTACAGGAATGTTTTTACTGGCCAAAAACTCGTTTACTGAAATTGATGTGTGACAAGGCGCATTCGCCTCATCTTCAATCAACTCTCTTCCTTCTGAAAATGCCTTAAACCACCAAAAAAACCTGGGTCCTTGACAAAACACAGTTTCCGTAGGCCTGTTGAAGTTTTGCAAAAGTTTCCGATGCTCATTTTTAGGACGCACTAGAAAAAACTGTTCCACGAAAAAAATCGCTACGAACAATTAAATTACACTAGCGAGTTCAAACTCGTACTGAAGGCGTATCACATTTTCACCTGCCGGCCCTCAGTCCCGCGTCTCAAATGTTGCCCGATCAAACGCTATGTTACCAGTCCGGTTACTTAATTTACACACCTCGTATAGGTACTTGCTTCAAATCTTAGGACAAGGCAAGCTGGCGGGCAAGTTGAGAATAGAGTTGGCAATAAAAATTTAGTAATCGATTAATTGATAATTTGAATAATCAAAATGTTATAATCGATTTTCGATTAAATTAGTAGAAAATAATCGATTAATCGATTATAAAATTAAAAAAAAAAAAACATATACACTCGCCAACAAAAAAAATGGGACTGTCTTTGGAACAGCAGAGCTATGGATCAGCTCTGGGTTAACAGAAATTGTGCTTTAAGAAATGTCATGATTCAAGAAAAACAAAACGTAATCAAAGAACCTTTGGTTGCGAGAGAGAAAAACATATTTCCACCCTTGTATATCAAGTTGAGGCTGATGAAACAATTTGTGAAGGTTTTAAATCGAGATGGACTTTGTTTTGGCTACTTCACACGTAAATTTCCTGGGATTAGCACGGAAAAATTGAAATCCGGAATATTTTATGGTCCTCAGGTAAGGCAGCTTATTAAAGATCCACAATTTACCTAATTGAATACCTAATGAGATTGAATCTAATGCTTGGTGTTCATTTCTTCAAGTAGTTCAAAATATTCTTGGAAAACATATGGCAGAGAATTACATAGAATTAGTGGAAAATATGCTTTCCAACTTTAATATTCTCGGTTGTTACATGAGCATAAAAGTTCATTATCTCCACAACTACTTAGATCGGTTATCAGAAAACATAGGTGATTTTAGTGAAGAAAGGCGGAAAGATTCCTTCAGGACATTAAAACTATGGAAGATCGATATCAAGGAAGATTAGATAGCCACATGATGGCCGACTACTGTTAGATTCTTCAGCGAGACTGTACTTCATGCTAAAACATCGTATAAAAGAAAATTTTTAAGTGATAAATGATGAATATACATTCATCATTTATCTACTTTGTGAAATAAATACCTTACTTGCTATTTTTTGTTTTTAACTAGTAGTTGGAACAAATAGTAATAGTAATAACGTGAAATGTTAAGCAATAAGATGATTTTATTTTAAACGAGGCCAAAATAGCGTATTTGAAATACTAGATCTGATAGACCAAATCTGACGACTATTTTGGATTCTGCACCCAAAAATTACCTATAAACAGTTAAAAAATCGCAGGCACCAAAATGCCTGTTGGGCTGTGTAATAAATTAATCTATTAATTATAAATTAATCGAAACCAAAAATATTATATGATTAATCGACTATTAATGATTAACTGAAACAAAATAATCGATTATTTCAATCATTCGATTAATCGTTGCCATCTCTAGTTGAGAACCGTTCTACTTTATAGCGTACTTGCTTTCCGCCACCACGCCGATATTTAACAAGCAAGTTACTTGCGCACATACTTACCTTGTTTGGACATATTTTATTAACGTAGCAAGCGTTCTTAAGACGTCAAAGTCGTAAAAATATATTATTTTGATTATTTCGAAGTGCTAATTTTTATTATAAATGTCTCCAAGGTGGTATGACAATACCGCACGTAAATTTATGGAATTTTATAAAAAATATGGGTGTTTGTGGAACGTGAATATTTTTTTCTGTCGTAACAAAGAGGCTGAACATAGAGCACAAATGTGAAAATAATAATATTATAAATCAATTTTTACATTCTGACTCCATTTTAATAGGTTAACAGTTAGTTGCTGGAATAATACCTTCAGAAAAAATGCCAATATTTTGTCATTATTAAATTATAATTGAAAATTAAGTGTTAGGAACAAATTTAATATTTTTAATTTATCTTTGAAATTATTCAATTTAATATGAAATTAAGCTTGTACATACAGGGTGTATCAAGATAGAGGGAATACAATTTTTCTTAAAAACGTGATGTGTAAGCAAGTTGGGAAAAAATAGCAACTAAAGTTTATCTGAAGAATCCAATGGTAGTATTGAAATTTTCCGGCACAAGCTAGAAGTACATAATATTAAGGACAAATTAAATAAGAACTTATGTCGTATTGGGTATATTTGAATAGATCTTTTGAAAAGAAACAACTTTTCCTTAAACCTTTTTTTAATACCTTTTATGGTTTACTGAAAATTGTGTCCTCTATAATGACTTGAAAGAAATGTATTTTTCATTACTAGTGTTTAAAGTGCCTTCCATTTTGATTTAAGCACATTCGCATCCTTACTATTGAGCTATCTGTAGCTCGGAGAATAATAAAAATAAAAATAATTTAAAATATTTTTCATTCAAGTAGGACCTACTTCAAAGTACTTAAAATGAAATTTTTTAATTATTTTCAAACTAAAAACATAAATGTCAAGAACTCTATACCTATTGTTTATATATAAGTGTAGTTTGCACCAGTGTGTTTTGATAATCTTTTCTCAGGCTGAATTCCCTTTTTTATTTGAAGGCTATTTACTCAGGAATTGTTTACAGAGCCTCCACCCTGCTGTCAATACGCACGGGAAGTGAGAGCGGCAGTGAGAGAGAGAGATGAAGAGAGGGACAGATACCGGGCTCGCCAGCTAGTCATTATCATCAACATCTAGCCTCTTTTGTCCACTGCTGAATTTAGGCCTTGCCTTTTTGTTTCCATTTCATTCGATCTGATGTCTTAAGCTGCTAGGTTTCGGCATTTTTCTCAAATTATCTGTCTACGTAGTAGCTGGTCTGCCTCTGTTTCTGCCGGTGTCCCTCAGTCTCCATTTTAAAATTTTCTTAGTCCACCTACTAGATATCTTGGAGACTCGCTATATGCCCAGTTTCATTTAAGTTGAGTGATTCTACTAACTACAGTACAAATCCTGGTTTGCTCTTTTATCCATATATTGTTTTTTTCTGTCAGCTAGTATATAATAATAACGAAAACATACTTAATTCTTAATGTAAATTTACAGTTTTGCAGAATCGTACATACATAATTAGCAAGTGTGTGTATGTGATCTGGGTAACATTGTGACGTCATTGTTTCCAAAGGTTCTCGTGCTTGGCTAACTGGGGACTCTTGAGGTCTCTTGATTGACAGGTATTTTGCAGATTTATTTTCTAAGAATCTGCGGATAAAATAACATATAGAAATGTCTAGGATTTCGTAGGCATAAACAAGAAACTCTAAACACTCCTATATTCTTTGACTGATATCAACATTATTTTGCAGATTTTTTCTCTAAGAATCTACGAATATAATTATTTGCAGAAATGTCCAGGGTTTCGCAGGCATAGACAAGAAACTCTAGACACTGCTATATCATTTAACTGATATGAACCATATTTACAGATTATTATTAGTTTTAACAATATAAATGTAATATACTGAGTAAAAATGAATCGTTTTCCCATCTTAAAAAGTTCATGAATAAATAATCTAACTATATAATTAGCAAGTGTCTGTATGTAGTGTCGGTATGTAGCTAAGGTTCCCGTGATTGGCTAACTGGAGACACCATGTCTCTTGATTGGCTGACAGGTGACACCCTCTCCCATGATTGGCTAACGGGTGATATCCTGTCCCGTGATTCGCTGACGTTAAAAAATAATGCTGATGAAATTAAGATAAGTTAAAAAATAAAACCAAATACACATGCAAACAATTGAAATTTTTATATTATACATCCGTCATTGTTGACATGTAATAACCTAGTATATAAATAAATAAAAATGAATTTTTAATTATTTACACAGGTCCGCTTAAAAAATATATATTTTTGCCGGTCCGTGATAAGTTTTGGGTTGGGAAGCACTGGTATTAAAGATCATTCGTCTGTAATCTGCTTTTTATTTAAATATCTTCTTGGCTTCACACTGCACCATAGTTGCATTGACATTAATATTAATCAAATATAAATATCCTTCTGGCAATTCACGGCCATTAAAATACCATTACTCATTATAGACAGTTGAATCACGTACTACGCTATTTATATTGTGACATAATTGTAAACAAACGTAGAAAATAAAAATAAACAATTCGGTGTAGAGTACGAACAGCCAAATATATTCCAGAGCAAAAGCAAAAAATCTTATAACCTAATTTTGGTCGGTTAACGCTGGCGCCAATATGATTGATAAATTCGCTATGCACTTTTATTCTTGTTTAATTTCCAACTGGGTCAATGAATGATCATTTATAAAATTTGATTGTAATTTATAAATGGAATATTTTAGACCAATCAGGGGCGTGCAGAACTATTTTAGCGCCTGAGGCAGACCAGACTATCGTACTGAGCCCCCCCCCAACATATTATAAGATGGTATCCGCAAAATAATATTAATTCTGTTCTGAGTAAAGATGACAATAAAAATTAATTAACCGATTAATTGATCATTTGATTAATCAAAATGTTATAATCGATTTACGATTAAATTGGTAGAAAATAATCGATTAATCGATTATGAAATAACAAGAAAAACACATACACTCGCCGACAAAAACATGAACTGTCGTAATGTTGTATTTTAAAGACTGCTATAAAATTATTTTTAGTTTTATTAGAAAACTATAAGTAATGGGTAGTAATACAATGTCTGCCTAAACAAATGTTTTTTGTTGATAATTAAAAATGCCCGTTTAAACGAAGACTATATAATATCGCTTATTAAGTATGTAAGTTTTAATACAAATAACTCTTTGTTAAAATAAAAAATTGCCATTAGCTACCCATCTTAGAGATTTCTAAATTCCTATAAGTCTTTTCTTGTGCCATAAAATTAAAATGTGGCCGGAAGACGTTATACGAGCTGCGCCATTATATGAAGATGGCCACAGTACGGAAATATTGCTGGTGTTTTAGATGTAGCTAAAAACTCTTTTAACGCTATAAAGCGTCATCAGAAAACAGTATTCACGAGCCACAAGCCCTCGAAACTACTGTTTTCTTACCCTAAAGGTTCTACGCAATCGTGACTGGTCCTTAACTTTTCTCGCATTTTATTTCGAAAATGATCGAAATTTGGCAATTTCATCACGAACTATCCAAAGACAACTGAGGAAACAAGGGCTTGTATCTAGAAGATCTGTAACTTGCCAGGTTTTTCTCGCAAATTATCGAGTTGGAAGATTGCGTTTCGCTTGTGAGCATTTGAACTGATTGAGAAATGAGTAGCAGTTGAATTTAAAATCTTCTGATGGGCGAGAGCGAGTGTTCTGAAGGCCTAGTAATCTACGGACTTTATTGAAAAGAAGAGCAACAATGCAAGTAAGTAATTTCTTGAAAATAAAATAAAGTTATCGATTAGTAATAAATTAATCAATGAATTATTAATTAACCGAAACCAAAAATATCATATGATTAATCGACTATTAATGATTAACTGAAACAAAATAATCGATTATTTCAATCATTCGATTAATCGTTGCCATCTCTAGTTGAGAACCATTCTACTTTTTAACGTTCTTGCTTTCCACCACCACGCCGATAATTAAACAAGTTATCTGCACACTAGAGATGTGTCGTTCGCGAACGATTCGTACCAAAAGAACGAATCGTTGCAATGAATTGATACGACCGAATCTTTTAATAAGCAGCAAACGAATCTTTAGTACCCGAACTCACGAAGCAATGCTAGCGAGTGGCGAGTGTGTAGTGTGGAACACACGGACATCTATGTCTGTAGTCTGGTATAGTGGTGGAGAAACATCGATAGTGGCCGCCATCGATATTTACCGATAGTATAGGCCTTGACTATCGATAATTATCGATAATATTCGATAGTCAGCCATTTTTTTTTTCAAGTTCCCCTTCTTCATAGATATTAGGCGCGTTAAGCGCCTAAACGTAAACGTACAGTCTGTTCCAAACGGTTAAGCGAAACTAAATGGGAATTTAGTTCTTTTAGGTTGTCACGAGAAGGGACCTTGCTTGGGTTATTTCATTTTTCACGTTGGGATGTCAAAATTTAAAATTCCAACAATGAAACCATGGAAACGAATGACATATGTCAAAATTAAATATTTTTTTTAGATATTTTAATGACAAAAAAATAAATAAATGGGAAATTTGTATTAAGAATGACACAAAAAATGAAAATATAAAGAAAATGACATTTTAAAATGATATTAACCTTAACCAAAAAATGTTTATTGTAAGTATGATTTACAAAGCTTAAACAAAACGGCCGAAAGGCACGATTTAAACGATGAAAGTAACTAGATTGCAAAATCTAGTTCCGCTTAACCGTTTGGAACAGACTGTACGTTGATTAAACAATTTGGTGAATACCTAAACGGTTAGCGGTTAGTTTCAACACGAATGTTTGACAGTTTGGGTACATAACCTTAAAAAATATTTAGAGATGGATCCATTTCAAACATGAATGAATGAATATCAACTGTGAATATAGCTAAATATGCGCATGTTAAAATCGCATCTATTCGGTGTGATCGGCCGGTATCATATTGAGCAACGAGGGAAGCCGAGTGAGTATCTCTCACAATGGCTTGTTGTTTTACAATATCCTACCACAAGGTTTGTTCCAACACAGTTTAGAATCGGAACGGAATCGCCTAGCGCTTGCGCACGTACAAAAAAGCGTTTAAAAAAAACTCGGAAGGGACTCTGTTCTCTCCGTACTCTCTCAGAAGTTCTGTTGAAGCTTTTTTTTGTAAGTGCGCAAGCGCCAGGTGATTCTGTTTTCATAATAAAAGTTAAATAAATTCTTTTAATCGTTTAAAGTACTATCGGAAATTATCGATAGTTTCAAAAAATAATCGATGGTTTTCGATAGTCAAAAACATCGATAATTATCGATAGTGCTATCGATAATTCTCCACCACTAGTCTGGTACGTAAGCTCAGTTTGGAAGGGCGAACTTAGAACATGGCACGAGGGACAGCTGAACGGCAGACTCGATACAATGCGCCGTACAATGTGTATACGTACGTGTACTTGACACGTACCCGTACTACGTATACCGACACGTACATCTAAGTTTGTAGTCTGGTACGTAAGCTCAGTCCGGACGGGCGAACTTAGAACATGGCACGAGGGACAGCTGAACGGCAGACTCGATACACTGCGCCGTACAATGTGTATACGTACGTGTACCTGACACGTACACGTACTACGTATACTGACACGTTCGTCGTTCGCTAACTACTAGCGACTAAAGAAGTATGTATAGGTACTGTTCTCAGCTCCCAGTACACAACTATGCAATAACAAAGCCAAGGACAGCGTGACGTAGACAGTAAACACTAGATTTGTTGTACGCCAACGATTCGTTCCAAAAGAACGAATCTTTTTAGAAAGTACTGAATACTGAACGAATCTTTAAAAAGATTCGCATTTCCCACCTCTACTGCACACATTCATAGCTTGTTTGAACATATTTTATTAAGGTGGCAAGCGTTCTTAAGACGTGATCAATTAAATTAAACGAAATAATCGATTATTTCAATCATTCCATTAATCGTTGCCATCTCTAGTTCTGAGTCTGTTCATTTGTTTGAGATTCACGACATTCGAGACATAAGTACACGTCATTTTGTGTAATGACAGAGCAAAACCAGGATTCAAACATGGGCTAGACGGCATCTCAAAATTTTCATTCTAGGGGGTCATTATTATGATACATTAATTCGATGATTTTCTCCTTCATATAATCAATTGTTTGACGTGCTGTGTGGGAGTTGCATTATCATGATGAAGAATGATGCGACGTTTTTGGTTGTTTTTCCTGATTTTGTCGATGACTTCTGGCAAACAAATTGTTGTACACCATTCAGCATTAACTGTTCTCCGATCTTCTAAAGGAATGGTTGCGACATGTCCAGTTCAACCGAAGAAACAAGCGATCATTTTCTTTGAAGAGCTTCGTCAACGAACAACTTTTGTGGGTTTCGGTTCATCTTGGAAGACCCAAACAGTGGATTGTTGCTTAATTTCTTCGAATTCTTAGATTGCTTAGATTATATGTGCCTAGGTTGATTTTTTTTAGCATTCCCTTACACCAATCAACACGATCTTTTTTTTGAGCTTTGGTCAAATTATGCGGAATTCATCGGAAACGGATGTTTTTCACAGCTAAATGTTCATGCAAAATCGAATGTATTGCAGTTTGCGATATGCCAAAGTATGCCTCTATCTCACGGTAAGTCACATGCCGATCTTCTTCTAACATTTTGCGCACAGCGTCGATGTTTTTTGGATCACAACCGATTTTGGTCGACCTTCACGAGATTAATCAGTGACGGACGTACGACCACGACGAAATTCTGCAAACTAATTGTAAACAGTCTTTTCTGATGATGCTTCATTACCAAAAGTTGAACGAAGCGAATCTATCCATTGTTGTTAAATTAGGCCTTTACTAAAATCGTAAAAAATCATCCAACGAAAACCTTTACGAGTAAAATCAATTTTTTAACGCTCACTGTCGACAAACTACTCGGTCAATTTATAAGCTGCCACTGATTTCACAATAACAATTGTCAAATTTTACGAATATAGTAATGACCCGTTTCTATATTGCCATCTAGTGGTCGTTTGTAAAAACATAAAAGGTAACCCTCGTACAAGGCCTGCAATTGTACACAGCTTTATGTATATACAATTGGACATATAATGCATTTATTATTTTTAAGTGTTCAAAGTGCCTTTCATTTTGAGTTAAACACTTTCACATCCTTATTCTTGAGCTATCTGTAGCTCGGAGCATAATAATAAAAAACGTGAATATTTACAGTTTCAGGGTTTTGTAGGTATTAAGTATGTGACAATAAATTGTGGGTACATATTAAAAATCATAAAATGTGATAACTTTTGAAAAAAATTACACGTGCTTCCTTCTAGAGACTTAATTACGGTTATAATTCCTGTTTGTTCCGGAAAATTTCAATACTACCATTCAATATTTGGGTACAAAAGTAAAAAGACATATTTTTCTTAATAACACTGTTTACCTTATATTATGATCTCTATTTATTTAAAATAATATCTAAATAAATAAGTTAATATGTTTATTGTGTCTATATCTATTTTATTATCTCGTCGGCACATTTTTTCTAATTTACGGAGTATTGATCTTTGGTACACATATTCTCAATTCTCCCTCCGTCACTGATCAAAGTAAAATTAAATACCGATATTGAATTCAATAATGTCGTGTTGTCAATCGTGATAGGCAAAATAAACAGCGGTGCGAAACGTGACGTAATAGATGGCGCTAGATAAAAAGATCAAATTACAATACCATTGTTTGACGTAAGTCTTCACGGCTGACAGTCCACAGATCGTTATTTAATATACTTAATGTGATATATAAGACGCAAAACACTTCATACGATTATTCTAGAAAACATTTAATAAATTAAATCAGAGCCGTCTTCACAACAATGTTAGTCTAGGAAATAAGTAGTTTTCGAAAGAAAGTTTTGCTGGAGTTTTGGAAATTGGTACGATTAATAGTTTTTTAGGCTGGTCTGACACTGGAACCGACTACGTGCGATTCTTGGTCGTATGTAGTCGCACGACTACGCACGTACTTTCACGACCTTGGGAATGTAATCAGCACTCTCACACTGGAAGCGTCGTACGACTACGTGCGTTTATTTCAGACCTGCGACTCGATATCAGCAGACTCGGATTTTTGTGCGTACGACGCACGACTTGTGCAGTTTTTTTGATTTTTTGTGAGTAATCGTGTACACGAAAAAATTAATTCTTTTAATTCAAGAAAGAGAGTGTTTCTGGAACCAGAAAATTACAGATTGCCATTCCAGAGATGAGTTTCGTCAGCTCAGATTTTTCAGGATATAGTTGAACTTGTCCAAACTCATACGGAAGAAATTAAAAAATTACTCAGGATCTTGCTTCAAATCGTCTGTTAAATGGTGAAACTTGTCATGCTCTTCTCTGTACAGGAATATCTGGCTAAGCCATTTCGTTCTTCTTGAACGTCTTCTTCTTCGCCTCATCAACAAACTACTACTTTCAACTAGGTAAAACAACCCGTCATTAAAAGTTCACCACTTAGAATCTCTCTTATCTGGAAATGCCGATATTTTAAATAATCCACTACGAAAATGTTATCACCTTAACCTACAACATTCACAAAATATAGTTTTTAATTGTTTTTAGAGACGTGTCATGCAAAAATATGGCTTTATAAACATTTTTCTTAATTTACTTGTTGATAAAATAGTATAACAGGTTCACAAAATATTGTAAAACATATTTATTCCTAGTAGATTAGTATTTAACGTCCAATTTTGAATAAAGGTAGAACTAGGAAATAATTTCATTCAGCTTTTTGGACAAGAAGCGTTTATTTAAACAACACAACGTTTCGCCAAAAACATTGTTGGCTTCTTCAGGTGCTATAACAATAACATCATAATAGAAAAACAATCATATACAATCATAAAAAAATTTACCTATGTTAGTTAAACGTAACTATAACAGACTGTACATCAATCATCTCCAAGGATGGTGAAATTGCAGAAATTCATTGACAATAATAAGTACTTTTTTTTATGTAAACAACTGCATAGCTAACTTTGCAGGAACATCATTAGTAATGTCAACATCATTAGTAATGTTCCTGCATCGCTACCTATCCAGAAAGTTCCAGAGAAATTATATAATAATTGGCCAAGTGAAATTAACCTAAATTGAATCTAAGAAGGAAAATCTGTAGGGAAATTGCATCTATAGTTCACTGCAATCCAGTAGCGAACTGGAAAAATTTTCCGGCCCTGGAAAATTTAAATAAATCGGCCCCATGGTAAACAAGACAGTCTTCGTTGAAAACAAAGTTATTCATTATACTCCGATAATAAATCGTAAGTAAAAATTGGATATTTGTAAAATTAGTTTGACAAAAGCACACTGGCACAGTGTTGCTGACCTCACTTTGAATATCATCTATAAAGATATCATTTTTTAACATTTAACATTTTTTAACTGATTGAGATAAGTCAAATGATATATATTAATAATGTGACATTTTTGTAATACCAACACGACATGCAATTTCAAAGATGCAAACTATTGAAATCAAAAATTCACCCTAGTTTGTTTTTATAAAACTGGAAATGATATATACATATTTTTGCTTACACGCCTTTATTTCCATTGCGTCCCTTGATCAGAAAGTCACTCCACGCCGCCGCTGTAATCAATCTTCAAACACTAGGTTAATTTTGATGTCCTCGTGTCCAACGTAAACAATTGAAACGTTGCTTTTCCGAGAGTAATAGCTTCCTTCGAGCTCGGCACCCTCTCGGTCCGATCACTGAAATCTTTTCTTACTATAAGTGTGTAAACACTGACACCAGTAACTTGATACCGAGATTTTCTTAAATCTCTAACAATTAGATTCCGATCAGCTAAACTTGTTCTTCGCAGGACAGCGTCGTCCCTAAAGCCTTGTTTATACCTAATAGATGTACTATGTATCCATAGCATAAAAATCACAGTAATATCTTTGTTCTGTTTATTAGAAACAGATGCTAAGAACAGCGAAAGCCTTTCTCCCATCTTTATAGATATGCTATGCATTAAATTGTGGACTTAATTATAAACGAGGCAAAATTCAGGATTTAGCTATGTCCCTAATCAATTAATTGCTAAAGGGGCGGTTCTAGATGCGGTGGGAATTATAAAAACCTTTTTATCTCTTGTGTTTGTTGTGTTATAACATTCCTTTTTCGCATGAAGGTTTCTTTTTAAAATCATTAGAAAGTATTTTGATCTTTTTTTTATATTTCACCCCTAAATTGCATTGGTACATTGGTATTTTTTAATAGACAGTAAAAATTCGGGGAGTATATTTCTTCCATGACGTAAGCACTCACTAAGAAGATATTTCTCTAAATTCGACTCTGAGGGGGTGAAAGGGAGTAAAATATTTTTCATGAATTTCTCAATATCTCTTAGGCTGAACGATTTACTTTTTACTTACTAAGGTTACCCGTACACTTGTATAAAAATGTAATTCGTGAATTGGCTCCTATCAACCCTTAAAAGAGCGAATCTACATAAATTCAAGGCTAATTATAGAACTCTTCGCATCTTCTTTGTTTGTTGAGATAAAACTTTTTTTTTGGCATATGGTTTTTTTTTTTTTTTAATCTTTAGAATGTGTTTTTAACGTAAGCACCCACTAAGAAGGAATTTTGCGTCCCCTAAGCGGACGAAAAGGAGTAAAATGTTTTTTCAAGGATTCCTCAATATCTCTTAGGTCCGATGAGTTATCGACTTGATTTTTGCTTATAACGTTTCCCCGTACATAAAAGCAAATCTAGATTCAGGGTGAATTATAGAAATCCTTTGAATCTCCTGTGTTTTTTGTGTTATAATATTTCGAAAGTGTTTTGATAGTTTTTTTAAATTTCAACCCAAAAGGGATAAATTAATATTTTTACTTAGAAACAAGAAATTCGCGGAGTATATTCCTCCTATGACGTAAGAACCCACTAAAAAGGGATTTTTCCAAGTTCGATCCCTAAGGGGTGAAAAGGGGTAAAATGTTTTTCATGTCTCTATATCTCTTACGACAAATGAGATATCCGACTAGGTTTTTGCTTACAAAATTTACCCATACGTATGTTTAGATTAGAGATGGGTCGTTCATGAACGAACCGGCTCACTGAGCCGGCTCAGTTCACTGACCGAAGTGACACGGTTCACTAAATTGAAATGAGCCGGCTCACGGCTCACTGCATATAGTCGGATTGCTGATAGGTGACTGTTACATGTATGTATCAAGAAGTCCATTCATATAATAATCTAGTTACCATTCTTCAGCGATTTTAAAAATGTTTTTTGTTATTTGTCTTAACTGTCAGTGTCTGGTAATAAATATTAATTAAAATATGGCTTGCGGCCAATTATTAAATTCACAAACTTTAATTTTAAATCTGCTGGAATAAACAACAAATTATAATCCAAAATTTACGTATGAGTATACATTTTTCCTTATTTATAATTATAATTTATAATTATAAACCTTAAAATTAATAATTTTGTTTGTTTGAGTACTGCTGTGAATTTATTTTCGCGCTCTAATTAGTAAAGATATCTACGAATCATGCTGTTTCTTTCTAATGCTTTGTTTTTTATTCAAATAATTTTGAACGTTAGTTGTCAACTTGGATCACTATACGTTACTATGGGTATGCAAATAATTATAATGATATAGACAGAGAAAGCATATAGTATTGAATATCGATACTTGTAGCAACGAACAGTCACTTATCAGCAATCCGACTATAGTTTCAAGTTTCAAGAATATGATTACAAGGTTCCGCATACTGAGCCGAAATTCCCATCTCTAGTTTAAATACGTAACTCAGGATTTTACTCTAATCAACCTCTAAAGAGGCAAATCTAGGTTTGGGGTAAAGGATACATTTGAAGGAGGACTACTTCTCATATGGTCAATTCTACGTGACCTGCTCCAAAGTGAGATTACTCAGCAGCCTGGTGATCCTAGCACTTGAGGAGAGAATCACCAATGTGATCTGCAAAGAACTATGAATAATAATTGGAACTCAACAAGTTTATTATAAAATTAATTATGAATATATTTTGCTCTATTTATTAAAGTGATAATTTAATTGCTTTCTGAAAGTTTGGTATAAATATGGTTGGTTAATTTCAGACTGTAAAAGTATGCTGTTAGAGTTTCAACGAGTTTTAACAATAAATCATAATCTGTTTGCATGTTCTCAACTTAGTTATTCAACATTTCTTTCCATAATTGGCTGAAAAGTTTTGTGAAATAAATTCTTATATCTACTGCATTTTCTTGCAAAGTCTGGAGTACTTGCAGAATGCAGATGATTCATGATACCTATGTAACTATATGTATTCTATTTGAAAACTTTATTTCACAAAATAAAATTAACAATTTATTGTTTTGACTGTCTTGGTTATGATTGTTTGGGATAAGAACTATGGTTACAGTTTTCCATAAAGAAATATAGTTAATATAAATAAGTTCTATACATTGAATAAAAAGACTAAAGGAAGGAGTATTACATGCTATTTGGAAAGACCACGATGGTCTTTCACAATAGCGGACAATAGTTTCCGGTTGTACAGGGGCGTAGGGTCATTTATTAAACTAATTGTTATCGGTACAAAAAGAAAAACTACCAATCCTGATATTTTCAAAAGAAGCTAAAGATAGGAGATACAAACTATCAATAAAACACTATTATACATCTGTAATTTATTATTATAAAATTAATGATACACGCAAGCAAATAAATACATACAGAACTTATAGCAGAAAATTATGACGGTACGCTATTAATCCAATTACATAATATGAATATACAGTCTGTTCCAAACGGTTAGGCGGAACTAAATGGGAATTTCATTCTTTTAGGTTGTCACGAGAAGGGACCTTGCTTGGGTTATTTCATTTTTCATGTTGGAATGTCAAAATTTAAAATTCCAACAATGAAACCATGGAAACGAATGACATATGTCAAAATTTAATATTTTTTTTTACTTATTTTATTGACAAAAAAATAAATAAATGGGAAATTTGTATTAAGAATGACACAAAAAATCAAAATATAACGAAAATGACATTTTAAAATGATATTAACCTTAACCAAAAAATGTTTATTGTAAGTATGATTTACAAAGCTTAAACAAAACGGTCGAAAAGCACGATTTAAACGATGAAAGTAACTAGATTGCAAAATATAGTCCCGCCTAACCGTTTGGAACAGACTGTAAGCTGTTCACTTTTGTAAGAACACATTAGATTTGGTTATTTTGGTTACTTTTATGGTGTGTTACTGACTTTAAATGTCAATTGAAAATATTCCTTACGCTGTAAAACCCACTTTAGGTTGATAAGGTTATGATCATTATAATTTAGATATCATTTTTCATTATGACATATGTCAAATGGATCGACATTTTAAAAAAATGACATTTTTTAATACCAACATGACATACAACTTCAAAGGTGCAAACTACTGAAAACAAAATTCCCTCTTAGTTTGTTCTTACAAAAGTGAATAACTTATATAAGCAGTTCGATCAGTTATATGTCGATCCATTTGACATATGTCATAATGAAAAATGATATCTTAATTATAATGATCATAACCTTATCAACCTAAAGTCGGTTTTACAGCGTAAGGAATATTTTTAATTGACATTTAAAGTCAGTAACACACCATAAAAGTAACCAAAATAACCAGATCTAGTGTGTTTTTACAAAAGTGAACAGCTTATACTTATGCTTTAAAAATAATGACAGCTATATAAGCTGTTCACTTTTGTAAGAACACACTAGATCTGGTTATTTTGGTTACTTTTATGGCGTGTTACTGACTTTAAATGTCAATTAAAAATATTCCTTACGCTGTAAAACCGACTTTAGGTTGATAAGGTTATGATCATTATAATTAAGATATCATTTTTCAATATGACATATGTCAAATGGATCGACATTTTAAAAAAGTGACATTTTTTAATACCAACATGACATACAGCTTCAAAGATGCAAACTACTGAAAACAAAATTCCCTCTTAATTTGTTCTTACAAAAGTGAACTGCTTATATCAATATTATATGTGGCGCCGAGTTTATTTTTTTCACACATAAAATAAATAAAATAAATAAAATAAATAAAATAAATAAAATAAATAAAATAAATAAAATAAATAAAATAAATAAAATAAATAAAATAAATAAAATAAATAAAATAAATAAAATAAATAAAATAAATAAAATAAATAAAATAAATAAAATAAATAAAATAAATAAAATAAATAAAATAAATAAAATAAATAAAATAAATAAAATAAATAAAATAAATAAAATAAATAAAATAAATAAAATAAATAAAATAAATAAAATAAATAAAATAAATAAAATAAATAAAATAAATAAAATAAATAAAATAAATAAAATAAATAAAATAAATAAAATAAATAAAATAAATAAAATAAATAAAATAAATAAAATAAATAAAATAAATAAAATAAATAAAATAAATAAAATAAATAAAATAAATAAAATAAATAAAATAAATAAAATAAATAAAATAAATAAAATAAATAAAATAAATAAAATAAATAAAATAAATAAAATAAATAAATAAATGCTTACGAATGAAAAGTACTTTTTTTAGTCTTTATATTTTGCGTTTTTGCTCGAATGCAAACAGTATACCTAAACATTTTGACAAGATACAATTTTATATTAAATTATAAAAGAACTAAAAACTATTTTAGCCCTGTCTTTTATTTATAATTTATAAATTATGAATATACTTTAAATTATCAAAATAAATGTTAATAATCACTTTTTAATACGAAAACAATAAATAGGCAGCCATTGTGGTCTACAATTAAAATCTACATACCGGGTGAATTATTTAAGGATCAACATACATGTTTCACATATAATGTTAATGAAGTGAGTTATTTCAAAAGCAACATAGCCATAAATCAAATGCTTATCGTATCCATAGAAAAGACAAAATATTATTTTTTTAAATATTTTTTGGACTTAGCTACTAAGGACATTATTATTTTTGTTTGTATGTAAATATAAACAAACTAATAAAAATAATTTATTGTTTCTAATTTACTATTTTTTAGCCGTCTAGGAACTTGTCAAATAACTATTATCTCTAATCAACACTGCATATCTGTTACCATGGATATGAGCTTGCTTTCATAATTTGCTATGTTGCAAATGAAATAACTCACTTCATTAACATTATATGTGAAACATGTATATTGCTCCTTAAATAATTCACCCGGTATATCTCCCTTATTATTGACTTACCAATAGTTTATAATAAGAATTTTTTAAAAATATTTTCATGAATTTTTTCATTGAGTCACGGGGGACACCCTAAATCTAAACTTTTGAAATATCTCCTTTACGATTGACATAACAGCAAAAATGTATATGACAAAAATTGTTTATAATAAAAAAATAAACCTTTTTTGTTATTTACTATTTCGATTGGACGAATAATTGGGGAGTTACGGGGTGACACACTGAAACAAAAATCTTGAAATATCTCCCTATTATTTACTTTACATCGAAAATATGTATGAGGAAACATTATTTTTCTTCTCTTCAGTGCAGTTTTTAATAAGAGATACATAAATCTGGGGAGCTATGGGGAGAGCTACCTGTAAACGAAGTATCTCACTTATTATTTACTTAACATTAAAAATACATACAAACAGGGCCGGCGCGAGGGTATTTGGCGCCCGTAGGCAAGACTTAATTGAGTGCCCCCAGGCAGGGCGTAACTAGCTTTTTTCGAGCCTTGGGTAAGATTTTATAATTGGGTTCTCTTAAACATATAATAAAGTGATGTTCTGGAAACAAAAAGAGTTGTTACTTCTAAATACCAAGTGATGATCTAAAAAAAAGGTCCTCACTTCTAAATTTCAAGTGATGACCTAAAAAAAGCAAAAGGTCCTTACTTCTAAATTTCAAGTGATGACTAAAAAAAACAGTCCTCGCTACAAAATTACAGCAAAATTAAATCATTTAAGTTACAGCAAAAATGTAAATTACAATAATTGTACGAAGTACGAGTACTCCAGCTAGTATGTATATATATTGTTGAAATTGAAATATATGTATATATTTTATTACTATCGCAGTTTGAAAATATCACCTAGCATTTTTATTATAACAAAAAATTTTACACAAGCATCGTTGGTTCAGTGGTAGAATGCTCGCCTGCCACGCGGGCGGCCCGGGTTCGATTCCCGGACGATGCAATTTGTTTTTTTCTCTTCATTAAATAATAAATAATTTCCAAATAAAAATATTGAATAATAAAAAATAAATAAATAAATAATAAAATCGCCAATTTAAATATACAGTTTCAGACGAAAGTACAAACACGATTTTACTGGACTCTGTGTGTGGTATTTTCAGCTTTATCAGCAACTCAGTAATAATGTATGCATATCTTTGAAAATATATTTTTAAAGATATGAGCTATTTTCGACATTTTCTAACTAATTATGGCAATGGAGATTCGACCGCCGGGACGCCATGAGAATGTCTTTCGTGATAAATTTCTTTATTTAGGAATGCATTATGTGTCGAACTGTAAATACATAAAGCTGGTAATATTGCACGCCGTGTATAATGTGACACGCATGTGTGCTCATGCAGGAATAATGAACGTTTTATGCACGGAAAGATTTTATTAGTAAGTTCGTTAGTTGATAAAAATGTTTGGCGCCCAGTAACGATGATTATTTACGCGTCATACAGTTTATCTTTGTATCTAATATGTTATTTATAAGTTAGAATAAATAAAACAATAAATATTAGTATTTTAAACATTGTTGTAGGTTACAATCAGATGATGGTTCGGTAGCCACCTTAATGACTTTAGTTCTGAAGTTTTATAACTGACGCTCAATGTTTGTGTTTATAAATTAAATTTATTGTTTTTTTAATTGGTAAATCTATATTCGGCATAACTGTGCAGTGTTAACTCTGTGTCGTGCAAGTTTTTTGACACATGACCATTGTACACACTGTGCAAGAAAGTCAAAAACGAACGCTTTGTTCAGATTGTGCAGTTATTCTTGTTATTCTAACTTTTCTTTTTTGTAAACAAATAAATTATGTGTGCAGAGCCGCAGTAAGGTTGGTGGGGGGAGGGTGGGGGGGGGGGTGAAGGTGAAGGTGGCGAAGGTGGCGAAGGTGGTGAAAATTTTCCAAACCAGAAAATATTTTGGAAAAATTGTTTGAATATGCAGAGAGTACTGTTCCAAACATGACTACAAATCAATTTAAAGTACATTTACGCTTATATCCAGAAAATTTTGAGTCTTTTTGAGTATATTGACATGTTCCATCATGAGGTTCATGTCTGTACTATTTATTTTGTAAATGCTGCAGGCATAAACCAAGATATCTTGATTGTTTTTGCACATATTGTTTTGTGGAAATAATTACTAGTATTTTTACCGCAAAAAACACTACTGCACAGATTGCCGCACGATCTGAACTTGTGACGACTGTGCAACACAAACTGCACTGCACGAAATTTGCCGAACGATCTTCGTGCAGCACAGAGCACACAGAAACTTTATGCCGAACGTTTCTTGTGTAAATTATGCAGATTGTGTAGATTATTAGGTTATGCCGAACGCACGTATAGTTGCAGATAAAATATTGTATTAGTGTCGCATATAATGGTTATTGAGAAGTGACATTACCTATAGAGGCGGTGTTTTCGCTTACAAAATGGCGATTGGAATAGAATTTTTTGACATTTGCCATTTGATACACAAGAATTCACATTGCAGTTAATTTTCTGTTGCGATTTTAAAGACATTTTATTATTATTATTTTTTTTTTTAACTTTAACACATACAGACAATGCAATTAAATGAGCCACATCCAACAAAATCCTATTCCGTTAAGTTCCAAAATATCCGCTAGGCGTCACTTTAGTTATTGTCAGTTCTCAATATTTCACCCGAATTATTACAACCCTCGCCGTAGGGTCTGGTTCGTAAACCAACCTCGTGGAATATAGCCTACAATATATTCTTGTTAAATAAAATACTATTGTATAAAAACTTGAATAAAATGACGTAATCTTTTATATATGCCTAAACAAAATAATCTATTAATATACATAAAATGCTATTTAACACATGCAAAAAGTTAAATTTAACAGAAACTTTGATAAACAATTTAACACTATTGGCTGGTGTAGTATACGCCTTTACTCTACGCATACCCATACTCGTCAAAGCCTATCCCGCCAAATACTTGGCGCGTAATGTAATTTGTGTTACTGAAATAGATTTTTTGGCGTCAGTAGCTGTAACGCCGAAGTATGCAATATAAGTCACGTTACTTTGATAAAAACCATTTGGATTATGCACCGTAATTGCACTATTCGCCAATTGGCAGCGTTGACTAACACCTAATAAAGAATATTTTTATAATAGTAGTTACGTAGTTTTACGATAGATAGTAAAAAAGAAAAAGTGTTTTATTTAAAAAGTAAAGAATTCATATTTTAATAAAGTATTTATATTTAGTGACCTTGGAAATATTTTCATTTTTATTTATTTTTAATGTTTTTAGGGTTTTGTAGGTATTACCAAAGAAATGTATGTGAAATATGAATTTTCGCACATTTCAGGGTTTTGTAGGTATTTAATAAGTGTAAGTCTCGACGTCTTTAGGCAATTCCAAACCTTTAGGCAGAACTAGATCTTGCAATCTAGTAACTTTTATAGTTTGATTCGAGCTTTTGACCATTTTTGTTAAGCTTTGTAAATCATACTTACAATAAACATTATTAGGATAACATTAACATCATTACAATATTTCATTTACATTACATTTTGATTTTTTGTGTCATTTTTAATACACATGTCTCACTTCTTAAATTCTTACATTTTTCAAAATTTTTAATGCATTATTTATTTTATTTTTTCTAATAAATGTCAATAATAAATACCAACATGAAAAATGAAATATCTTAGCCAAGCTCTGTTTTTGTGACAACTTAAAAATACGAAACTCCCATTTAATTCCGCCTAAACCAAAGAAATTATTTTTTGATAATCATTTGTATTCGTTATGTGAGTACTAAAATCTTAAATTTAATTTTTTTAAAGTAAGTTTAAATAATTTGTGAAAATTTCACAATAAAATTAAAATTGAAAAATTCCAGTGATTGTTTCTGCAAATGTTTCGTATCTAAGTCTTCATTAAATTAATAAGATATATATTGATAAACAGTGGCGCACCCAGGATTTGGGGGGGGGGCGGAAGACAAAATTATTTAAACTGTGTTCTCACTTCTAAATTTCAAGTGATGATGTCCTCATCTCTATTTTTAACTACATATTTTACCTAAGACCACAGTGATAAAAAAATTGTTCTCACTTCTTTCAATTTCAAAAACGTATTTTTCATTATTAACAAAAAGTTTTATTTGTTTTATAAGTATTTTACTAGTAAAAATTATTTGTTCTTGTTTCATACATAAAAAATAAAAAACGAAACTAATTCAAACAATACGTTGCCCCTTACACATATGAACTCGATTCTCAGCTGTTAATTTTTTTTTATTATATTTATAATTTCAAAAAAACACATATACTACCTTAACCATAAATAGAAAAAAAAAATCATAATATTATCAGCCATAATTTAGCCCTTAATTAAAAAAATAATTAATTTTGTCTAAAACACAACAACTACATTGTTTTCCAAAAACCAAATCTGATCGAAAATTCCTCTCGTAAGTTGGGATTAGATCAATGTACATTACTTAGAATTTTTCCTAATTTTTAGTTTAATTCCTTCAGTGTTAAAAACGAGACTTTAAAAATTTGGAAAAATTCTAAGTAATGTACATTGATCTAATTCCAACTTCCGAGAGGAATTTTCGATCAGATTTTGTTTCTGGAAAACAATGTAGTTTTTGTGTCAACTGAGAGTCTAGTGATTTTTAATACATTTTTTTGGAAAATTCGTATTACAATAAAAAAATTGAAAAACATCTTTTCGTTCATTAATCTACGTCTCAAGAGCTTTTCATTTGAAGCACACATTAAATTTTTTTAAATAATATTTTTTTTCAAGGACACAAAAAATCTGATCAAAAATTCTTGTTAAACTATTTCCGATCCCATCAATATACATTACGTAGATTTATTCCATATTTTTTACAACAACCCCTCTGGGAGATAGGTTGGGGGACAAAAGTTTTGTGACATATTTTCGGCGAAAATCAAATATTAAAAAAAAAAAAAAAATTGCTTGTTGATCCACGCATTAAAAGGTTTCATTTGATATGCTACTCAAAATAAACAAAATATATATATATTTTTTTTTCATTAAATACATATTTGCTTATATTTATCTGGGGGTGTGTTTTTGGAACTCTCAGCATTTGTCCTAAATCTGAATCAAAGAGTTGTATAAGTATACCAAATTTCAACTTTCTATGTTATAGCGTTTGGCTAAAATTTGTACCATACAAACAGACATACAGACACATGGGTCGCCACCCATGTGGGTGGTGTTATAAGGGGTGGCGTCATAAGGGATTTTTGGTGGTCATGCCTATAAAACCTTAAAAAGTCAAATTATAAGATTTACCCAAGGACGAGAACGAAAACTTCGAATGTGTCCAGACAAATTCGGCGAATTCTTTTGTGTTCGCAACAAAACCGACATAGAGCGAATCAAATAGTGCGCGTTATCCCGTGGCGTGTTACATTACGCGATACTCTACAGCTACATGATCGTTAGTTAGTTAAAATTTTTGGCGCACAGCAACAAAGATTATTTGCGCCTAACGCAGAGCTACAGGATCGGTTTGCTAATCTGAATCCAGCTTAAAATCCAAATGCAGGCAGTACGAGACGTACCACCTGCAATTTGGAAACTAACAAACATGTTCAAGTATAATTGGGGGACTTGAGTGGTTTTCTAAGGAGCTAATTCTCGGGGTCCCGTTACTGAGCCAGTTTCGTGAACTGAGTCGAAATGCCCATAGGTTTCGCGCACGTTTCGATCGAATTCAACTGCCCGGCTTTCCACGATCACGAAGGGCAACCGATTTGTATGAGGAGGAGGTCGCATTTTTTAAAGTGCACAAAAAAATTTAAGAAATGCTGCAGTAATAGAAAGATATTCTCTTTGCCAGATGTTTGAAAATTTAATGGAAATATGTAGAACTATATTTAACCTAAAATCTTAATTTTGTAATACTTGTCTGGCATTTTGACTGTCTGGTTTGTTGGTCTAGCAGGTTCAATGTCAAATATTTTTGCATTTTCCATAGTAATATTGGTTAATTTCTACAATGTTTTTAATTGACTCCGATTAGGAGATTACTGACGTAGATCAGCTTTTTAGTTTCATAAATAACTGGCTGAAATTAGGCGTCAGGTTGTCCGGCGCCTAACTCTTTTATTGTGCTGCCAAATATTCAACGTCCAAGTTTGTTTATCTTTACTTCCGTTATTTTTGTATTTCTTTGAAAATTTTTGACAGACGTTAATGCAGGTGTTAGTTGTAAATTTAGTTTTAATATTATTGGATAATGTTTTATTATTTTGTTGGGTAATCTAATAAATGTAAATTCTTAGATTCATTTTTGTGTAGACAAATGAAGTTTCGTAATTGTTGGCATCTCTAAACTACAAAGTAATTATAGTTTTAGAAAATTTAAAGTTAATGAGTCCTTTGTTATACATAATATAGAAATGATTTATTTTTACATTTTTCTTTAAATAGGTACAACATATATTTTTTACATTTTGATTTTCGTATGTGTCTATAGGTATTGTATAAAACTAATAAACTGGTAAATACTAATTTACCAGTAATAATGTTTTATTTACGACTAATAAATTGTCGTTAATACTAAACCAATTTTTAAAATTATTTCAATTCTGATTATTGTATGTATCGTTTATAAAATTTTCCACTGATGAAATAAGTGTTGTCTAGGGATGGGAAAAAACATCGATGTATCGAAAACATCGATGTTTGTTTTAAAATCATCGATGTTTTTACCATCGATGGTCAGCTGGCGATAGTATCGATAAAACATCGATGTCTACTACCGATGTCGATGTTTAAACTTTGAAATTCAGAAACTACCGCTAGAGGCGCTGGAATCTTAAAAATTTAATTTTTATTAAATTAGTACACAGAATATAAGCGCCATCTATTGTGACATAACAATACTAATAGTGTTAGTTCTTATTCTTCTTAGCAGTTAGCAGAATACGAAAAAATAAGAAGAAACTTCAAATTTTTGCAAACAATGCGAACGACCAACGACGCCAATACACTTTTTTTTTTTCAGTTTTGTTGACACTTTCCCAGTTGTTATTTCTCCAATCCCTGGATTTTTGTAAGTTGTCATTAGCTATTTTTTTATATATTGAACTTGTCTTTTCCTGAACAAAATGATCAAAAGCTTCAATTAATCGGTAAAAGTAACTAGAATTGAAAATCTAGTTCCGCCTAAACCAAAGGAACAGACTTTATTACAACTTAAAAAAGTATAAAAATAATTGTGTATGACAGTATTATTTTTATCTTAAATAATATAAAATTAACATTAAGATTACTATATTAGTATTGTAATAAAATCCAATATTTCATTTTAGAAATGTAAAAATAGTAAGGTCTGTTCCTTTGGTTTAGGCGGAACTAGATTTTCAATTCCAGTTACTTTTACCGATTGATTGAAGCGTTTGATCATTTTGATCAGGAAAAGTCAACTTCAATATATAAAAAAATATCTAATGACAAATTACAAAAATGAAAATTGCGGTTAGTTCCGCCTAATCGTTTGGAATAGACTGTAGGTACAAATTAAGATTATTATATTGGGTATAATAATATTAATGTGAAATTAATTACTATTAATAAGGAATATTTCTATTTCAAAATCTAATAAATGCTTTTTGTGTATTATGTGTTTTTTTCGTATTTTATCTTTACATTATTAAATAAAACCTACATAATATAAATAAATAGACTTAATAAAATTTATACAGAGTAATTTTAATGAATAAATTTTTAATTCATTTAAAATAATACTGTGATTTTAATAATTTTCCTTTTAATAATATAAGTTAATTATCTGTGATAAACGTAAAATTTTATTTATTATAAATTATAATTATTTATTGTATATAATTTGTATTTGAAAAAATAAATTTAACAATTATATTTGTATAACCCCCCCTCCCCACGTCGATGAACTTCCGTCCCAAATTTTGAACTAAACAATATGGTCACCTTAACTTATTTTTCGATACCCTCTTTATAAAAGTTTTCTGGTTTTGACTTCAAATAACTGATCAGGTGATTTTCTACATCGGTGATATTTCGAAATATTTTTTCTGTATGTTCCATAGACCTATATAGGTCAAAATCGGAAGGCGCGAGGTCGGGTGACTCTCTTATGCCACTCAAACACATTCGACGTTTTCGTACCATCTTCACCATATGCCACTTGTAACAGTTCTAACGTTTCAGTAGTGCCTTTTTCGATTTTCACACAAAATTTGATGTTAATACTCTGCTCCAAATTTCGATCGCTCATTTTCACACTAAAATGCACACGTAGATATCTGTTGCCTCTCTAATAGCTAATTAACCACTTGCTCTATCAACCTGAAATTTACGCAAGTATTAGTTCAAACATGTTCAAACACGAATATTCACGTGATTTTGATACAGTTACGACACAGGCGACAGTACGTGGCCATTCTAGGAATTAAATTATCATATCTCGTATATTCTCAGTCCAGTCCTGCTGCCCACTAATATTTAAATTGAAAAAAAGCTATTTCTTAAATACCCTTTAAAATTAAAAGGCAAGTTGGGAATTCAAAAAAAGAACTCGTAAATTAATAGTATAAATTTTATTTGTGTATTAGTATAGTTTTGAAATATAACCATTATACATATTAAAAATACAAATATAAAATGTTTATATTTTATAGGTTATATTGGTACAAGGCAAATTACATACCTGCTAAACTATTGATCTTACTGATCAGTGCCGGACCGAGGCAATCTTGCACCCCGGGCGAACTCTTTGTTTTGGCGCCCTAAAATTTTTCAAGATTCTAAAATTGGTTGACATAAAAAAAATAAAATAATTAATAAATCTATTTTTATTCACAAAAGTATTAAAAAACAAAAAATCAAAACTTAATAATTACAAAAAATAATTATTTCACTAATATTGATTTATTTCTAAGCAGGCGATACACCTCAAAAATCTAATAGGTAGGTAATAATAATTCATTTATTCAAAAAAATTTTTTCTTGAAAGATAAAATGTGATCGCGAAAAGCAGAGGGCAAAGGAAAATGCCACGTAGCTGGATCATTATATTGAAAAATACTTTCAGAAATGTAGTCTACATTTTCCTCAGTATTTGTCAATTTTTCGAAAATTGTCATTTCTCTAACATCTGATAATTGAAATGATAATTCTTTAGTTTCGTTTGAGTTAATAGCATTCAAATTTTTAACATCTGCATTTTGTGATGTACCCTCTCCAAAAGCGGATTTTTTTTTATAGCTTTCCATGGAAATCATTAAGTACGTATTGTAGCAAATAACCGGAATAACCTATTAAAAAAATCATTAAGTAACTTAGGGTGTTCTGATGTTGTAAGCAATATATTATATCGCAAATAATGAAATTTACTTTTACATTTTTCTATTGTAGAGAATAGTAATGCACTTAATAAGTGTATTATATGATAAAAATATCAAATAATTGTCAATTTGGTATATCTAACCTATTTGGTATATCTAATATATGATCCTAGTTTTGCTAATGACATCTTAGGTGCGCCCTTATCAACGAAGTGTCTCGCTACTACTCGCCCCGCGCTTTTTTCCGCGGCATGGTGTTCACAAAAAATCGTATACCATGTCACTTTCTTTTCATATTCTTTGGTTACAGTTTATTTTTCAAAAGATAAGAAGCCTCTATTTTATAAGTATGCTATTGATATGAATGAATAAAAACATTGCCAAATTAATAAATAACAAATAATTTTATATATAAAACATAATACCTAAATCAAATGCAATTTATTTATATTGTCCGATTCTTATTTTGGCGCCCCTCTAAATCTGACAGACCGGGCGATCGCCCGGTCAGCCCGCCCGTTAATCCGCCACTGTTACTGATCTTTTCACTGTAATACAAAGTAAAATGTCTTTTTTCTCTATTCGCGACTATAATAACCGAAACGGCGCCACTATCGCCTTCTGAACTTTTGACACGAGATAGGATAGTCATCTGTCAACGTATGTAAACAGTATTGGTTTATACATAATTTTTGGTCTAATTTACGTTTCCTTGCTGTATACATTATATTTGAATTGTAACCGAGTATTAAAAATGTGTATAAATATATGTGAATCCATTTTATGATAAAATTTGCTGGTTGTAAATGAAAATTTTCATAGGTTATAATGTTGGTGAAGATTTTCTTCCTGTGATTGACAACCATACACACAACAAGGTGTATTTAATCTTTTTTTCTTAAATTTATCACTTTATTCGTTGTAAAAGCGAAGTGAGAATGGACAGAAACAAAAAAACACATGGTGAACTATACGTAAACAATGACAGTATACTTTTTCGAAGTGTTCGCTTTATTGCTACTAGAAGGATACGCATTGAGTCACAAATTGCAGACTTTAAAAACCACGCAAAACAATAAATAAATTCAAAGAGCACAATAATATCACGAGTCGTATGTACTATTATGGGAAACAAGTCAATGTTTGGACTCTGTTTATATAGGACTCTACTTGCTGCAAAGCAGTTCCTCTTGAAAAGACTCCAAGTACTGGTAGCGCACAAATACTATTAAAATTGCCAAACCAGCTATATTCGTATATTCATCTATTTGAAGCAAAAATTAACAAAGGACTTATGTCTACTAGTTTTGTGGTTTTTCCATTCAGCATACATTTAACTATATCCTTTACGCAAGGATCGATCAGCTGGAGCATCTCGATAATTGATTAAGTAGGACGCCATGTGAGCATTTTCATTAATAGTTCCTAAGTGATAGGATATCATTTTCTTGGCCTTTGTAAGTTCACTGTATTTTCTTCTGAAGAAATCGGTCGGTTCCTCTTGCATTTTGGACGGACCCGTTCAAAATAACGGTGCAGTTTTCGAAATATCGTGACGTTTCACATATTTCAAGAGTATAGAGACTGGTTTCGACGATTCAATAGTAGTGATTATGACGTTCACGACAAACAACGGTCAGGTCAATTGAAAAAGTTCAAAGATGAACAACTGGAAGCTCTATTGGAAGAAAACCCTGCTCAAACACTCAAAGAATTAGCTGAACAGCTTGAAGTTGATAAAACAATTATTTTACGACGTTTACAAGCCATGGGAAAGAACCAGAAAGAATGAAGATGGCTGTCACATGAGTTGACCGAAAATGCCATTGTTAATCGTTTAAACATCTCGATTTCTTTGCTTGCAAGGCATAAAAAGGAGAGTTTCTTGTGGCGTATCGTGACCGGCGATGAAAAATTGATCTGTTCTACATCCTAAAACGCAAGAAATGAGTTGAGTCTGGTCAACCATCAACGTCGACATCAAAGCGAAACATCCACGGTCACAATGCAATGCTCTCTAAATCAGTGTTCTTCAACCCGTGATCCGCGAAAAACACACTTCTGTTCGTAAGTATATAGTACATTTTTTTAGTCGACGCAGAAGCTAACTTTTGTCCGAACCATGATTTATTTAATATTTACTAGCCCTAATACAATGCTTTTCGCAGCTATTTTTCATACTTCTGAAGACGTATGAATAGTCGCTTACAAGAGGAAGATATAGAAATCTTTCTACTTTTGGAAGAATTTTTTATTGCTGCTAATGCCAACCAGAAAGTCATATTCAACATAATAAGATAATAAGAACATAATAAGAATAAGTCAACATTTATTTCCCTGAAAATAAGGATCCTCGTAAAGGTAACATCTGGATTAATAATCCATCCTTGGAAGATATAAAGCCACTTGGAAGAAAAAATGTGCACTTGATCCTCGTAAAAAGGAAAAGTTGATCGATTTGTCTTCTGATGTCAGTCTGGTCTCCAGACATTGTGCTAAAATACTATTTCAACCATGTCAATATCAAAAACCAAACAGAGAAATCGAATGGAAGTTAACGCAGCGCGTCATCTCTCAGAAATAATTCTGCAGCCACGTATATAAAATTTTCTAACACATGAAGCAGCCGCAGATGTCACACTAAAATTGTAATTGTATAACTGTATAACTTATACCTATATAACGGGGCTGCCCAACCAGTCGATCGCGATCTACCGGTCGATCACGGCGTGATTTTAAGTAGATCTTTAGTTTCTCTGGCTTCCATGTACTTAAAAATCCATTTTATAAATATAAAGTAAAAATTAAAACAAGCTTCTCGCTAGCCTACGTGCAAATGTTGTATTGAAATGTTTAATAAACGTTGTATGTAAACGTTATAGTCCAGTAACCTTGTCATGATTATAGGGCAAAAGTTGCATTAAGTGGGGGTAGTTAGTTTCGTTTCTTTTTCTTGTATGGGATGTGCCTGTGATGCAAAATCCAAGTTTTCGACCTCGGCAGCCCTCCGGAACACTTTTGAATATCTCAAAAACTGCTAAATTTTCGCACTTTTTTCGGTTTCTTTCTATTTTGACCATAAAGGAGTACGTTTTCGACAAACACCATTCTATGCATTTTTAAACTAGATTAAATTTGCTACAATTTGAGATCAGAATGGGCTTGGTAGCCTTAATAGTTTTCGAGATACAGCTTTTCAAGTTTTGAAAAAATCTCCAAACTTGAAAATTTTATACTAATTTTTATGCTAAACCTTGTCATGAAGTCCTAATATAAATAAAACGCACATGAAAGTTGGTAAGCATTAATAAATAGAAGTAATGGTATATATAACATGTGGGTAAGTATTAATTATTATAAATAATGGTAACTTTCAACAACAATACGAGTGTAACTATACAAAGAAGCTGAGCGACTGGTTTTTGAAGTACCCTACATTTCGTAAAACCGATGTGATGATGTCCTTAAGTAGTAAGACTTGTAGGAGAGAAAGGGGTCAATTGTCATATGGCCAGAGATATTGGGAAGAAAGCAATGTTGAAGGTTGTAGGAGAAAAATTCGAGCGTAAAACCAAAATATCTAGAGACCCGGCACGGTCAGAACATAGATGTAGTGTTCGATAGTTACTCTACAGAACCTCACAAAAAGAGCACGAAGTGCTCTGAACGTAATCACCGAGTTCAGGCACATTCTTCTCCTGAGGTGATATTTGAGGAAACAACCACTCCTAATGTTGCCCAAGAAATTTTTTTATCGAATGATAAAAACAAATTAAGATTCATCCAACTTCTGAAGGTGAAATTTGAAGCCAAAAACATTGAGGTTTTTCAGGCTGAAGAAGATACTGACACGCTAATCATCACTACAGGTATCAGAAAGGCCTCTGATTTTCAGGTCGTGGTTATTGCAGGAGAGGACGTAGACTTGTTGGTGATCCTCACCGGTCTCAGATGTCCCATAAAAGGATCCATATACGTTCAGAAGTGTGGAAGAGGCAAAACACCAGATGTCTTCTACTCAACCAACATCTACAGACAGTCAGCTCATCACTTTCACTCATGCCTTCAGTGGCTGTGATTCCACCTCGTGCTTCTTCGGCCACGGAAAACTCAAGTTGCTTCAAATACTTCAGAAGCATGTATGTAGACTTTAAAGAGAAAGCTGCAGTTTTTTCTAATCCAGCTGCGACACCTGCCCAAGTAGCTGAAGCCGGGGAGAAAGTCCTCATTGAACTGTATGGTGGAGAAAGGTTCAGTCAAACTCGGAACGATCTGCGCTACAAGCTCTTCACAAAGGCTGCAGTCAAGAGCAGTTGCAACCTGGCTAGACTTCCTCTCACGCAAGATGCTGCAAAGCTACATTCGTTTCGCCCATACTACCAGGTGCAGCAGTGGCTGGGCTACAAAAAGAATCCGCTGGAATGGGGATGGGTTGCTACAGCCCGAGGCCTTCATCCAAAGATGATGTCGAGGAAAGTACCCCCTCAAACCTGCTATACATGATTTTCTGCAGTTGCAAGAAGGGATGCAGGAATGCTTGCAGCTGCAGGAAAGCAGGTTTGAAATGTTCCGTTGTCTGCGGGACCTGCAATGGCCAGTCCTGCGAAAACCTACCGGAAATGAAGTTAGACGTCGACGACAACACTCTCGACTTGGACGACCTTGACGACGACGAGTTGGATAGGCTGCTCGACGGTATTGATATTGAAGATGTCGTGGAACAACATCAGGTATAGTTACACTCGTATTGTTGTTGAAAGTTACCATTATTTATAATAATTAATACTTACCCACATGTTATATATACCATTACTTCTATTTATTAATGCTTACCAACTTTCATGTGCGTTGTACTTATATTACGACTTCATGACAAGGTTTTACCTTGGGATATTGAATATATAATTTTTCATTTCTGGCGATTGAGGACTATGAAGACAACGGTGAACAGTTACTTCCCTCCACCCATCCCACCCTTCTCCATATTGATATTGAAGATGTCGTGGAACAACATCAGGTATAATTACACTCGTATTGTTGTTGAAAGTTTTTTTTTTTTTTTTTAATTTAATGGCCTTTGCTGCTATGGCAATTAGCCAGGACAATTTTTATCTGAGATAATTTCCATGCCTGAACGGGATTCGAACCCGAGACCTTCGCAACGCAGAGCACATGTGTTACCACTACGCTACGCCGGCCGGCGTTGTTGAAAGTTACCATTATTTATAATAATTAATACTTAACCACATATTATAGATACCATTACTTCTATTTATTAATGCGTACCAACTTTCATGTGCGTTGTACTTATATTAGGACTTCATGACAAAGTTTTACCTTGGGATATTGAATATATAATTTTTCATTTTTGGCGATTGAGGACGATGAAGAAAACGGTGAACAGTGACTTCCCTCTACCCATCCCACCCTTCCCCCTCCACCCCACCTCCTTCAAAATGTTAAATTGAATAAATGTTTACTTCACTGACTCATGTTAGACAGGTTATTGAAGATAAATATATGATGAAATATGAAAATTAGCATAAAATTTTCATAAGGTTTCATAAAGTTTGGAGATTTTTACAAATTTTGAAAAGCTGTATCTCGGAAACTATTAAGGCTACTAAGCCCATTTTGGTCTCAAATTATGGCAAATTTAATCTAGTTTAAAAATGCATAAAATTATGTTTGTCGAAAACGTGCTCCGTTTTGGTCAAAATGGGCAGAAACCGAAAAAAGTGCGAAAATTTAGTAGTTTTTGAAAGATTCAAAAGTGTTCCGGAGGGCTGCCGAGGTCGAAAACTTGGATTTTGCATCTCAGGCACATCCCATACAAGAAAAAAACACGAAACTAACTACCCCCACTTAATGCAACTTATGATGTACTAGGTTACTGAACTATTATATAATAGATTCTTATTTTTTCAATAAATTAGGGACCACCTTAACACATTCATAGCCATGGGGCTGACCGGCAACGAAATTCAAATCAAAATTATTAACGATAAAACGCGCGAATAGTAACTGTCTGCAATATCTCTCACGTTTGCTTGAGTATGATAATAGTATGACATATAGTATGATAAGTAACTGGCAAGATGATAGCCTGGCGCAATGTAATGTATAATTTTCCAAAATTTTCCGTAACGAATAGTGGTGATCGCACATCAAAAAACCACTAATTTATAAAAATACACTAAATAAAAACCTTATCTTAACATATCCTAACCAACAAAAGTTAAAAGCAAAAAACCATTTTCTAATCATCTTGCATAAAATTCGTTGGAGATCAATGCGTTAACCGGGTTAAAAATGCAGCCTTGGAGGGCCTATGAAGAATCTTCATATATATATATATATTTTTTAAATTTCGTTTTGCGTATTTGGTTATTTTTACATGAAGTACAGCTTTAAAATTGCAATATGTAATGAATTTTTTCAAAATCTTCTTCCCGAGGGCACTATATAAACTCCCCCCCCCCCCCCAGTGGCCGCTACGCATTCTGGTCGATCGTGGTAACAATATATATAAAAAAAGTAGATCCCAAATACAAAAAGGTTGAACAGCCCTGCTATATAATAATAAAGTACAATCAATATTGGTATTTATTTGTCTCTTGGCTTTCAGCCGGTCCGCAAAATATTTATCCTATTATCAGCGGTCCGCGGGGCCAAAAGGTTAAAGAACACTGCTAAATGGTAGGAAATGAAGGGTGTCGTGTATTATGAGCTGTAAAACCAAGGGAAACAATCAGCGCCGAACGTTATCGACAACAATTGGAGCATTTTAATGATAATTTGATACGCAAAACGACGATTGCATCAAAACGCTAGAAAGCGATTCTTTTCCATGACAATGCTCGGCCCCGATTGCTATAGCCGTGAAAGAAACACTTATGGAGCTAGAATGAGTTTCTCCCGCATCCATTGTATTCTTCGGACCTGGCCCCAAGCGATAACCATTTGTTCCGATCGATGCAACACGCTTTGGAAGATACACATTTACATAACTATGGAAAAGTCGAAAATTGGGTTTCTGAATGGAATGGTTAAAAAGACAAACTAATCTTTCATCGCGGAATTCTACTTCTGCGAGAAAAATGGAAACAAGTCGTAGATTCTGATGGCAAATACTTTGATTAATAATAATAATAATCTTTATTTATATACCTTGTAGCTAATAATAGAAATTTACAAAATATGATTTATATATGTTACAACTTTACAAAAATACATTTACATAGTTAATGAATTCATATACATATAGTCCATATTATGCATTCACGCATTTTGTTATTGTAATAAATACTCAAAAAATAGCGACTTTCAATGCAACCTCCAATAGTTTTCAAAATCAAATTCCACTTAAATCAAAGAAATAGGCCATTTTGTTATTTTGTCCTAACTAATTTTTTTATCAGCTTGATTATAATCAATAATCGCACATTATCACGTTTCATTTTTTATAGACTTGCAATAAAAAATAGTCTAGTTCATAAATGACCTTGTTTTTATCACTGCAATATAATCAAAAAATATCATATTACATATTACAAATTATATCATAAAAAAGTCTAATATCCAAGTTCAAAATAAAGTGATAACAGTGTCGTAGAAGTAAGGACCGCCAAAGTACGAATTCCAAGAGCGTATTTACTGTATTATCTTTTAGTTTCTGATTATGATGATTTAAACGTGACGTCAAAACAATTGCGAAAAAAAAAAAAAATTCTAGCCATTCTGCGTCACATAATTCTGGATATTCGAGCTGGATATGTTCAAAGCACGAACCGAAGCGTTTCACAACTGCCCCTCTAGATAACCAACGAAAGTTATTATAAAACAAGTGAGACAAAACATTTCTCGTCGTCTCTGTTGAATGCAGATTTTAATAATATATATATATATATATATATATATATATATATATTTGGATATTTGGTTCTTGACGAGTATTATATGAAATAAAACGCAGGTTCTCTTTTATTCGTCAGTTTATTAAAATGTTCTTGTCGATTTATAAAATATGAAACGTCATTATTTTATATATATATATATATATATATATTTGGGTAGATATGGTGAGAGCTACCTATAAACGAAGAATCTCTCTTATTATTTAAATAACATCAAAAATATATACAAAAGAGTAATTTAGAACACAATTATTTTGTTTGTACTTAAAAATGAAATATTTCACTAATCATTTACATTACGGCAAAATATACATTACGAAATCCGTACGAAGTACGGGTACTCCAGCTAGTATATATATAAAAAATTATATCAAATTCGAGGACTCCCTTTTTACTCATGTCATTCTTAATTGTAATTTGTATTTCGTCCTTACCAGGTAAATACCATTTTTTGTAACATTTCGTAATGTCCAGTAATTTATCATATGCTTGTGCAACTTTTTCTAGCGGTTGTATTTTTCCATTCATTTGAATTGTTTTGACGAATGAATGAATGACTAATGCTGTCACTGTGATTCATTAATTTCAATGGTATCTATGTACGTGAGGTTGCAATGTTTTTAACTCCTTTAAAACTGAATGTTGCTTCTAAAATGAAAATATCTTGAAATAATGTTTTGGAAACTAAACGTATGATATAACCCAGTGGTGCCCAAACTTGATGGGTTCCCGGCGCCTTAATGTTTCCGAAATTTTTACACGGCGCCCCAAGTCGAAACATTGGTCTAAATAACGCAGTTGGAGGAATATTGGAATCTTTTCGCGGCACCCCAGGGCGCCGCTGTGCACAATTTGGGAATTGCTGATATAACTCGTGCTGAAACGTTGCTGAAACCTTAACGTCAGTAATGTGTCTGTATGATCGACATTTTGACCAAACGACTGGACCCAGAGAGTTGAAATTCGACATCCATATGCAGTTAGTGCACCAGCCTATAATGCATAAAAGTCTTAAAACTAGATGTAAGCTAAAACTCATTAAAAATTCATTAAGATGCTTGCGTTGCTAAGCAATATTGTGTTTTACATGGAGTTTTAAAACTTTTATGCAACCGGGCATAAGACAAATACTTAGCGTGTAAATAAACATATTGCTGCAAAAATACGAGGTTTGATACAAAAAATCGTGGGTTCCACGCGTTATGCAATGCCTAGTAAGCGGAGTAGAACACATACCTAGTAAGCTGCCAGAACACATTCGGTGGACAAATGGCAGGAGGCGTGGTCCAGGAATCAGGACAAAAGGCAGTGGACAAAAAGGCTCTTCCCCAACATACCAGAGTGGCTGGCCTGCAAATTCAGGAATATAGACTACTATGTCACACAACCTCTGACAGCCCATGGGCTGTCAGGTGAAGGACTTAAAAGACCCATGGGTCTTTTAAGTCCTTCACCCTGAGGATTGGGAAGGACCAGGACGACGACTGTACCTACTGCGGTGCAGTTGACACAGCCGAACATAAACTAATCGTATGCGCGAGGTGGACTGCAGAAAGATTGCGAGCACACATGATAACAGGAGGGATCCTGACACCCGGCAACATGGTCCAGGTTATGCGACACTCCAGGGAAAACTGGGAAACGGTGCGACAGATGCTGTCAGCCATTATGAAGAGGAGTAGGAGAAATTGCGACTTAATACGAGGGTTACCTTTTATGTTTTTACAAACCACTAGATAGCAATACTGAAATGTGTCATTACTATATTCGTAAAATTTGACATTTTTTATTGCGAAATCAGTGGCAGCTTATAAAATGACCGAGTAGTTTGTTGATAGTGAACGTTAAAAAAAACAAGTTTGTGAAGAAATGGATATTACTCGTGAAGGTTTTCGTTGGATGACTTTTTACGAACTTAGTAAAGGCCTAACTCAACAACAATGCATAGATTCGCTTCGTTCAACTTTTGGTATTGAAGCACCATCAGAAAAGTTTGTTTACAATTGGTTTGCAGAATTTCGTCGTGGTCGTGCGTCCGTCAGTGATGAATTTTGTGAAGGTCGACCAAAATCGGTTGTGATTCAAGAAAAACATTGATGCTATGCGCAAAAGGATTGAAGAAGATCGGCATGTGACTTACCGTGGGATAGAGGCATCCTTGCACACTGCACACTGCATTTGGCGTATCGCAGACTGCAATACAGTCGATTTTGCATAAACATTTAGCTGTGAAAAAGATCTGTTCCCGATGGAATCCCCATGATTTGACCGAAGCTAAAAAAAAAGGCACGTGTTGATTGGAGTAAGGGAATTCTAAAAAAATTCAATGTAGGCACTGCAAAATTCGTATACAACATCGTTACAGGTGACGAAACTTATCATGGATTTATTCATATGAACCGGAAACTAAGCAACAATCCACTGTTTGGGTCTTCCAAGATGAATCGAAACCCACAAAAGTTGTTCGTTCACGAAGCACATCCAAAAAAATGATCGCTTGTATTTTCGGTTGTACTGAACATATCGCAACCATTTATTTAAAGGATCGGAGAACAGTTAATGCTGAATGATATACAACAATTTGCTTGCTAGAAATCATCGACAAAATCATGATAAACAACCAAAAACGCAAGCTCCCACACAGCACGTCAATCAATTGATTATTTGAAGGAGAAAAACATCGCATTAATGTCTCATTGACCGTATTCACCGTATCCCCTAACGACTTTTTTTTGTTCCCCAATGTCAAACAAAAAATGCGTGGACAGCGATTTTCGTTGAAGCCTTCGAAAACCATGTTTTTGAGATACCAACTTTAGAGTGGAAAAAATGTTTCGAGAATTGGTTTAAACGCATGCAAAAGTGTATAAATCTTAAAGACGAATATTTTGAAAAGCAATAAAACAGTTTGTTTCAGAAAAAAAAAATCATTCTTAGTTTTTGCAAAAATTTGAAAGGTAGCCCTCGTATTTAACATCTGGATGTGCAGCTTATAGACGTGTGTAATAGGTACGCCAATGGTATAGAGTTGTCAGAATAATTCTTTACTATTCCTCTTTCTAGGATATGGTATAGTAGGATTTGAAAAATGGGAAAGAAAATAAACTGATGAAAAGAAGGTGTAGAAACAGATACGAGTAAAAGAAAGCTTAAAATAATGGCAATGCACAGGCAGAGAGGGAGAGAGAGAGAGAGGGAGAGAGAGAGAGAGGGAGAGAGAGAGAGGGAGAGAGAGAGAGAGAGAGAGAGAGAGAGAGAGAGAGAGAGAGAGACCAGGCAGCGATGAGTAGCTGCACAAGGGCAGTATTTCGAAGGTGATAATTTAAATGCAAAATTATTTCTTATTAATAAAGTTTTATGATGCTGGTCATAAAACATGGTATCCATATATTTGAAAACTCTCTCTGGGTTTTGTTGTCAAGTTGGGCACATCTTCATGACTGTATCAACTCAAAACGACATATTTATTTCTTTCATTGCTGATACCTTCTGAGTTTGCCGATAAGTTAAGTCAGGTATATTACGCCTGAATTATACTGAAATGAATAAATAAATAATATATAGTAAATTTATTTTCCCAGAAAGAAATACAGTACAACATTTCTTATATAATTCAGTAAATAAACAATGAATAAATTCACCACTTAGACTAAAAAGTCTGCGTGTGGCTATTGACAAAAAAAGTTAAAATATGTTAGTGTTGATCATGTTGTACAACACGCTACCAATCCAGTAAGTTGGTGTAGTTTTAATCTGCTCTAGTTCAGTACCTTCAAAATGTAATTTTGGTCCAGTTGTTGGCAATACTTTTTAGACCAAACTTTAATATTGTAAGTGTCCTTATTATTTTTTTGCAAATATTCTTGAAAATTATTAAATATATTTTTTAAGTGGAGCTGCTTTATCTTTGTTCCTCGTTGAGTATTTATGATCTTCTATTGATATTATATTCCGATACTTGTTTGTGTAAGTCAGAATATTCAGGATATATAACTGTGATAAATTAAAAATTGTATTTCTGTATAGCAATTCAGTAGGGTACCGTCTGCTTTTTTTAAATATGGACATCTGCAGCACCACCCCAGGCAATTAACCCGTACATTAAAGAAGTCTGGACAAGAGCATAATTGATACAAAATATGTAATGGCGTAACTTCCCTTAATCTTTTAAAAATATAGAATGTTTTCCTTATATTCGTTATTTAATTTATTGGTGTGTTCGTTCCATCTCATTTTTGTCAAACATAACACCTAAGTATTTTATTTTATCTATTTTTTTAATTTTTATTTCGCAAGCGCAGTTTCCTTCAAAACAATTATTATTATGAAGCGTTAAGAAAATAAATATAGGCTGAGTATTATTCTAAATTGAAAATGAAATAAATTCGTTTTTTTTTTTTGTAATTCGAAGTTAGCATCAAGCCAAATTTTAATATTATTCATGTCTTGCTCTGCATTCTGTTTGGCTACATTCCAAGAAAGTGCCTCAATAAAAAAACTGCATCATCCGCATATGCAATGATGTTGCCATTCAAGTTAACCTTGCATAAAAGATCATTAATGTAAAGCACGAACAATATAGGACCGAGTACAGTTCCTTGAGGTACCCCACAACTGATGCTCTGGCAACTACTAGAGTAATTATCAAAAATTACTTGTTGTTTTTCCAGATAATTTTACCTTTTAAAAAGATTGAGTGTAATCCCTCTAATTCCATGAATTTCGAGTTTTTTTAAAAGAAGCACATGATTGACAGTATCGAAAGCCTTCGAAATGTTAAATTAAAACAATTTCTCAGTTATTAAGCTACCTCCATAATTCTTGAATATGGTAGACATGATGAGATATACTTAATACTAGCATTAAAATAAATTACAGTAGATCAGCAGGTGCAATTTGAGTAGATGTACATAAAGAGAAGTGTAACTTTATATGGAAATATACAGACATAATAGGAAACTTTTAATTTATTCCAATCGCGTGTGTAGATATATTATCTGTCTAAATTAAATAATTAATGAACTTGACTGAATGCTGTCAGACATCAATAATTTTCACGCCTTCATTAAATAAAACTCCCTGACAAGGGAACTACAATAAATTTAACGTAATGAATAACGAAACACCTGTAATTATCGACATTTTTACGAACTGTGCTGGAAATTAACCATTTGTCTACACTTATCAGTGCCATTATGGCTATTAGCATGAATGGGAAAAGAAGGGAAAATGAACTCGGCTCTTGATCCGCGGATGATCCGCATAAAATGAAAATCCGTATCAGGATCTGTTTTTCCAAGGCGGATCTTAAACGAATATCATATAGATAAATTCGAATTACGAGGGACATTCAATAAATAAAGAGACAAATTGATGTGAAAAAAAAAAAACAGTTTGTAGGAGGAGTTTGGTACTTTCATGAGTTTAGGTTGGCATCACTAGGATGAGCTGAGAACATCTGACGGATAAAAATTGTTTTGTTTATAACCTCAAAATTGCATTTAACGATGGCGTGTCCGCTTGAAAATTAATTAATTTTATTGAAATGGAATTATTATTGTTACGTAAATTATGTAAATGTATTTGTTTCATACGAAATATATATATTATAAGTGGGTAGAACAGTTCAAAAATGGTCGAACCAGTTGAAGTGTCTCCTTCGCTTGAAACCCGCATTGACGACATTATTCGTGAAGATCGACGTATTACTGTTGAAGATATAGCAAAAAAAGTTGCTGTAAGTGTTGGCACAGTTCATCACGTTATAATTGACAAGCTAAAGTACAGCAAAACAAGTACAAGGTGGGTCCCGAAACAATTAACGCAACGATACACGGATACAAGACTCAAAGTGTGTACAGAAAGAACGCTATGAAAGGGAAGGTAACCCTTTTCTAAACAATATTTTAACATGTGATAAAACTTGGGTTCACCATTTTGAACCAGAATCCAAAAGACAAAGCATGGAATTGAAGCACACCAGCTCACCTGTCCGAAAAAAATTCAGAACGCAAGCATCAGCGGGAAAAGTCATGTTGACCGTCTTTTGTGATTATTTGGAAGAGCGTACAATAAACAGTGCCTATTATTCAGACAAGCTGATGAACAAAGTAAAGCCAGCAATGAGAGAAAAACGTCTCGGATCTCAAAAAGAGGCGTGATATTGCTCCACGACAATGCTCGCTGTCATACCGCCAAGCTGATCCAAGAAACTATTGAAAAAAATGGGTTGGGAGATACTCATCCTCCCTACAACCCAGATTTGGCTCCCTCTGATTTTCATTTGTTTGCTCCACTCAAGGAGGCATTACGTGGAAAAAAGTTCAGCGACAATGAGGAAGTCAAAGAATTTGTGGGAAACTGGCTCAAACCAGACCAAGACAATGATTTCTTTGCATCAGGTATAAAAAAACTAGTTCAAGTGTATTAATATTCGTGGGGATTATGTTGAGAAGTAGTAAAAGTCTCATATTGTAAAAATACACAGTTTTTTTTTTCTACATCAATTTGTCTCTTTAATTATTGAATGTCCCTCGTAGTTTTCATATAAGCTTGCGTTTAATAATGCTCAAGGTGGAGTAATTTTAATTTTAAAGTTTAAATTAATGTTTAGATGAGCACTACATTACTTGCCGGTAGATTTGAACAACCTTTTGACTTACGAACCACCTCAACATAATATTTGTTATGGCGAACTTCCTCTTTGAAATCGTACAAAGTGCATTGTAGAGACTTTTATGTAAAATATTATAATACTTCAGAATACCATATATGATAATATCAAATTTTAACATTTAATAAAAAATAAATAAAAATCCGTTCATCAACCTCATTATTCACAGTCAAATATCTCCGAAACGGTAAACTTAATACAGACTTTTGCATTAAATCGGTCTTATTTAATATCTACATTACCCCCTTAAAATTTGTGCTGTCAGTATGTCATATCTTGTTTAATAATTCTACCCCGAATAAAACGCAAGGAAAACAAGAAACAGTTTGATTTTCGTTGCATCCGCAAACCCAATTATTCTTTAAGTAAATGTTTTTATTAAATTTTCTTGTCCGTGTTTTAGAAGCAGAGGCAGAAACATTTTGAGTTTTTGAAATTCCCAGTTGTTTTATTTACAGGTTTTCCTCGAGGGAATACAAAGAAAATGTTTTTTCAAAAGGTAATTGATACTGTTCATTTCCAATAGTAACACAAAACAACACACACATATGACATGGTACCGTAAAAAATCACTATAGTACGCGACGCTTTCTACATGCAACTGTAACTCAAACTAATGGGCCAAGATCTAGCTGGCTTGCTTTAATGTAATTCTGCCGCATGAACTGACTCTTACCCGCCAACTCTCCGCGGAGGCATACAAACCATCTGAAAACGGAGCCAGTTTCGATTTGTCTTCCGTGCCTAAATAAATACAAAGCGTGCTTCGTCGCATAAAATGCATGGCAATAGAAAATTAACTGATCGATCCACGGAGATAAATTTTAAAAACAATCTTTATTTTATTACATTAATGTAGAATGTAAAAACTACAATTAAACTTATCTCTTACATGTATAGTAAGATTCTTAACTCATTCTAATCTGATACATTCTCAAACTTGGTCTTTTTATAAGATAATGTTGAGTGCTGAGTCGGCAAGGTGTCCGATGGCTGAGACGGTATGTAACAAGCAGCGTTCCGGATTTAAACGAGTGTATATTTATTTGTATTTATCGGTATTTTTAAAGAAAATAAAAGCTTGATTAATTTGTGATGGTGTTGCCACAATTCTGCAATGGTAGAGCCATGCTCTTCATGACGAGCCGCTACTGGTTATCATCATGACAATTCGATCCTTGGTCACTACCAGACAAAATGATTTTCTGGTTATAATTTCTAATTATTTCGTAAAATAAACTAGCCAGTAGATCCTTCTTATCCGGAGCTTCTGCCAACGGAGTGGCCGAGCGCATTAAGTCGTGCAGTTTGGGCTGGTGAAAAGCAGTCTGGATTGTGCGGACGGTAGTTCTATTCTCCGTTGGTGATATTATTCGGGCGAAAATAATATGTTTACATTACTCCCATTTTCACAATCATTCAACCCTCATCCAGGTGTAGGAGCTCGCCCCCTGGCATCGGCGACTAGCCTCGTTGCAGAAATAGCCCGATATAAAATAAATAAATAAATTATCCGGAGCTTCTCTTTCTGCCTTTACCTGGTATTTCTAAGAATATGCTAATAGTTGTTGGGATAAGCGGAAATAATGTGTGTGTAGAATTTTCTAGGATATTTGCTACATAAGATTAATTTCACCAGGAAATTAGTTTACGACTAATTTATTTATATTCAATTAATCTTAAACCATTTCATTTAAAACTGTCTCACTTAACACCAATCCATTTAAAATAATTTAATCTAACATCAGTTTAATGGGTTTTGTGCAGAATGTAATTTAATTACCTCATCTAATTTAATTTAGAACATAAAGTTCTGGACACTATTTAAACTGATCTTTATAAAATCAAGATATGGTTAGAACATTAAAATTTTATTTACTTACTTAATCCGTCCTCTTTTACCATAATTGATGTCAAAGAGCGTCATAGGAAGGTAGGGGTTAGGAAGGTTAAAACCCCCCCACCCTAGGCTGACCAGATTTTTTTTACAGAAAAAGAGTATACTAAAAAAAAGGTCATCACTGTAGAAATACAAGTGATAGTGATGAGCAAAAAAAAAAAAGGTCCTTACTCCAAAAATACAAGTGAAAAAAAAGGTGCTCATTCTCTATAAACAACAGGTGACGAGCAAAGAAGAGTATATTTAGAGTATATTTATATTTTTTTATAAAAAGTAAGAGTATAGAGCAGCGGTTCTTAAACTGTGGTCCGCGGACCCCTGGGGGTCCACGTAGCCATTACCGGGGGTCGGCGAAACAATTTTGACATTAACTTTACATCCCCCAACTTTTCGCTTTTATTCAAATGACTCATTTAATAAAAATCCTACATGGTTAAGACTTTTTGTATTTGTTGTTATCTAACTATTTATTGACATAACTAAACAATAATTAGTAATTTTTATTCAACTGCCATATTATTTACAGAAAACATATTATAATAAGATCTATTTTGACCAATATTTGACCATTTTTATTTTTATTTTTTTTTTATTCTTTTTACTACTATTTTTATTAATTTATGTTTTTTATTCTATATGCTAATAAAAATGTTCCTCTAAAGTCCATTTACCGTAACTATGAAATGACGTCACAGTTGAAAAACTCACCTTGTTGCCAATTTGTAAACTGTCAAAAAAAGTTAGGTTATATCGAACAACCAGGTTGACACCTAAATGTCAACCTGACAAATAACGATTGAACAATCCAATTTCCAACTGGCAACATTGAAAAAATGTACCAAAATTAAATAAATAAATGTACTAACTGAGTTATGGATTGATGTTGATTAAAACATATCATAACGTTGGTACTTAAAATAACCAAGTGTGACGTCATCTCATATTTATTGTGAATGGAGTTTATAAATGCAGAAGACCATTTATTAAAATAACCAGCGATACATTTTTACCAATATTTATTACAACGTAGTGCCTATGAGATTATTGAGCCAGAAATTAAGTCTCAAGAACGACCTAAAATGCCTAGGGTTGGGATGGGGTACGCAAAAAAGAATGCTGTTCAAGAGGGGGTCCTCGGACTACATAAGTTTAAGAACCTCTGGTATAGAGGATATTACTTAAAAAAGAATATAATACTCTAAAAAAAGAGTACGTCTGGTCACCCTACCCCACCCTAATGAAGCTACAATTTTTTGTCAATACCAGTGTTGTAACGTATCTAGTTACAAGTATCTAGATACAGTAACTAGATTAACGAACGTAGTTTAATGTATAAGACTAACTTTAGTCTTATACATTAGTATAAAAATATTCCGTAGAATAGTGTTTTACTTTAAAATTAGTGGGCTTTTTGTGACGTCACGGTTTTTGAATAGTCTGCATAATACTGATTGATATGCACTATTTGTTTAATTATAATGCATTGTTAATTGTAAGCTATTATATGTATTTCAATAAAAATGAATTTCTTAAACATGTTTTTATATGGTATTTTCATATTTCAGTGTTTTTTCAAAAGTATCTAGCTATATCTAGATACAACATTTTTTGGCATGTATCTGTATCTAGATATTTTTTATAATTCTGTATCTGTATCTGTATCTAGATATATTTTTTCTGAAGTATTTGTATCTGTATCTAGATATTTTTTTTAAATGTATCTATTACAACACTGGTCATTACCTTTTTTTTTGTCATCACTTTTATTTTTTCCCATGAAGACATCTTAGGTACACCACTGGTGTCGAAGTTTGAGTTTCTATGGAGTGCTTCCCACAAACTTTCTTCTTTGTTGTCTGTTGAGTGCTATATTCATCGTCTTGTACTTTGTTTCTTTCCTTTCACTAACAATCCAACAATTTAAAACAACTAACAATCTGAAATAAAATTATTAACAATTTATACATTAAAATTTGCAGAGACATTTTATCTATCTAATAGGATATTTTTAAATATAGAAAAATTTATGTAAATATGGTATCTCTCAATAGATATCGGATAACAATGTTCTATATTTTTTTCAATTTATTTGTGGGTTTCAAATAACTCATATTTATATAATTGTGTGTACAAAAGTTAATATGTAAACATTTTTTGACATAATTGTTTATAGTTCAAAAAATCAGCTGTGGCCACCACAGGACCGACCGCCATTACAAAGTACACTAGACTCTCGCAAATCCGGCTATTCCTTGCACAAAAAACGAACGGATTACTGAGCGAGCCTGGATTACTGAGAGTTTATTTGGTAATCCGACACACTCAGTAATCCGGCCGTCAACATGTGACAAGACCAGAAATTCCTTTAAATTTTTATGTTTTATTGTATATGTATTTTATTTTTATGTTTCTTTTTTTTGTAATACATTTTTAATACAATTAATACTAAGAAATTTTTTTGAAAAAAGATAGGGATCCCCCAATCTAACAGGGGGATTCCCGAGTCAGACGCCAGGGTACGCCGGACTGTTGAGTCAAGGCCGGATTCACGAATTTTATGCAGTTCGCTAATCCGGCTTTAACTCAACAGTCCGGCGTATCCTGGCGTAGACCATCGTGGTGGGGGTACGACGGACTATTGAGAGGCCGAACTAATAAGTGCCGGATTAGCGAGAGTCTAGTGTACTTTTATAAAATAAATTCTAGCAGCAGAGTAGAAATAACTTGGCCCAATATTTTCTAACAGAGATATTATTTATCATGACCATGGAAACATTACATATAAGTATAAAAAATAGATACTTAGAAAAAATTTAAAAAATTTTTCAACAAGTTTTCGTTTTATCAAAAAATGTCTCAAATAAAAGTTGTTATAGCAACTTTTGTTAGATAAATTTTTTCGAAATATTTCTCTGTTGTGAAATATTCGCAAAAATCTTAAAACCGACACGACTAAACTCCCATTTCTAGTTAACCGATTTTTACCTAAAGTTGATCAACTCGTGCCATTGATGTCAAAAGCTTAAATATGAAGTTTCATAAAAATCCTTTTAGTCGAATTTGCTCTGCACGTGTACACAGACGGACAGACAGACAGACCGACAGACATCATGCTAAAAATAGTCAATACGTTCAGTAGGGACCTCAATTCGTGGAGATCTATCGAAATGTCAAAATCGGTATGATCACAGTACCTCCCTTGTATATGGCGGTTGGTAAAAAGAGCCATCTCCAAAAAATTATTCAATTCCTTCGACCCCCTTGGTAATTCTTCTTTTTCTTCTTCTTCTTCTTTGGGCACTATCAGTCAGGTTGACTTTTGGCCTCACTCACATAAGTCCTTCTTCTTATGATCATCTTGATCTTTTATTTGCCAGGTCTTGCCAAGTACCCTGTATACCAATACTTGTTAGATCTTTGGTTTTCTGATCTCTCCATCTCTTGCGAGGTCTTCCCACTGGTCGACGGGTATTCAATCTTCTTTCTCATATCTTCCTAATCATTTTAACCTCCCTCATCCCCATAACGTGTCATATCCACTGTAATCGTCTGCCTCTCAGTTCTTCTGTGATACTCGGCCTTGAGTACAGTTCTCGAATATCTCTGTTCTTATGGATTCTCCATTCATCATTAATTTGAATGGGACCAAAGATTCTGCGTAATATTTTATTTTCGAAAACTATGAGGTGTTGTCGATCTCGCTTTGTTAAGGTCCATATTTTGGAGCCATACATAAGTACGGGACGTACTATAACTTGGTATAACCTGATCTTGGTGTTCCTAGACAGGAGTTTCGTTTTGAAGAGGGGATCAAGTCCAAAATATGATGCATTAGCAGCCTTAAAATATTAATTATTAATTATTAAATTTAGTTAAATTATTAATTTTATTTCAGATTGTTAGATTTGTATAAGAGACTCTTGAGAACTAAAATGTTTTGCCACCCCTTCTACTGTTTGGTGTTCCATTGTACCTTGTATTCCCATGCTTTTTATGATATCCTATATGCCCCCAACATTCCAAACCATTATTTTTTATGGTTCTTTGTAGGTGTGTAGAGCCAACACTGGTTCTTAGGTCATGATTTCTTATTCTGTCAATCTAATTCCTCTAATATTCCTTTAGAAAGTGTATTCTGCTTTGCTGTTTCTTCGTTAGCGTTCAGGCAATAGCAGTTATTTACATTTGAGATACGGACCCTAAAACGATATTGATAATAGGGAAACATATTATTTCAATTTTTCCCCTTTCAAATTATGTAAATAGTCACAACCTTGGTTGCTCCGATGGCCTGCTTCCAATTATACCAAATGATTTGTATAATCTATATTTTCTTCGAATTTACTGATCTTTGTTTACTGAAGCTATCGAGTTATGTGGACACAGTCGGATAAATTTATTCCTACTTCAAATTAATTGCTTTCTTGTGCAAACACACGCCTAGTCTGTGTTTGCTCACATTAAAAATATTACAAAGTGTGCGGATAAATGTTATAATTTTTTAGATAAATTTTCCTGTTTTTCATAGTTAATGTAATTATCGAACCACAGATAATGTAATTATTCCAAAACTACAAAATATTGGACAAGTCAAATATTAAAATGTACATCGTTGGTTCATGCTGGTTCTTGTAGGTTGTTGTTGTTCTTCAGTACTGATTTCTTTGCTATCATAACCTAACCTGACCTAGTTTTTAGATTCACAATAGATTTAGGGGCTGTAACGTCAAGATTAAGACTAAAGCCTGGAACAGAATGCACAGCGCGCTACGCCGTCAGCGCGCCATCATTTGCGACAGCGTTGCGTTAGCGCCGTTGAGAATTTTCGCCTGCATACAATGCAATAATTTTTAACGCCGTCAAGTGTCACTTGACAACCTATATCTGTGTTTATACATGCGCTTTCTTTTATTAAAAGTATAATGGATGATGAAGACTTGTGTGTGATGTTATTTATGTTGTATGCAAGTTATTTATACATACAAACACTTTACTATTCAGTAAAAACTGAGGTTAGGTGTTCTGCGTCAACGTTCAACGGCGTCAAAAGTTGGAAGTTGACGAACATTCAGTATCAACGGCATTCGAACGCTGTAGGACGTTGTCCATTCTGTGCACTTGCGTACGATAGCTTGGTTTTAACATTCTTCTGACAGATAGTGCCGTACGAACGCCGTCAACGCGCCGTAGAACTCGTTGCATTCTCTTTCCCACTTAAGTTCAGTTTATAAGACTTTTTAAGTTTAATTCGAGTTTCTCGGGTTCTGCTTTACTGACTTCTTTACGTCCTTTTTCCATGCTAAAACTAATCATGTGAAGACTTACGCTGTAAGCAGATGATACTTTTTATGATTTGGCATAAACAAAAAACTTAAACCGTCACTTATGTGCCTTCCTGTCTACTATCTGCGGTTGGTTTCTCTGTCTGTCCTTGCGACCGAAATTGTGGCCGAAGGACTGAACAAGAAAAGAGAGACAAGAAAAGATTACTTTTGGAGGTGTGGAATGGATATAAGAGACGCAGAGAGAAAGATAAACGAAGGAACAAATATAGTAGAAGAATTGAGAAAGAGGGATAAGGAGGTACAGGAACAGGAAAGAACAGACAGAGTGGTCGGAATACCGAGATACTTGAAGAGGAAGATCAGGGGGTAGAGTCAGCAGGATAGCGAGGATGAGATGCGGCAACGAAGAGACGAAAAATACGTACTGGGCTAAGCCAGAGGACAAGCTTTGCAGAATGTACAAGGAAGATGAAGAAACCTTGAAGCATTTAGCTAAGAATTGCAAAGAGATGGCAGTCTGGGAGGAAGAGATAAATGAACTGATGAGTGAGGAAGGCAAGGGAAAAAGATGGGCGAGAGAACTGGAAGCAAGAAGGAAGGAGATCGGAGAGGGAAGCTGGAATGAGAATAGAAAGAAAGAGAGGGACAATGGAGGAAGAAGAAAGAAATGAGATAAAAAATATTGTAAATTATGAAATATTGTATTGTACGTTGTTTTATTTATTTTTTCTATTTGTAATGGATAAGACACCGCAAGGCCTAGGGCAGGGGTCGGCGACAAAGAGCCAAATATATATTACAAAAAAAAAAAAAAAAAGATATGGAAGAGCCGCTAATAAATATATGCTATATTGAAGAAAAAAACGTTAAAATTGTTTATTTGTTTTAAAATAATGAAGTATTACAATAAATTAATATTTAATTATACATTTAGTTTGTGATACCTATTGCACTTACCAGTATATTACAATATAATAATTTTTTTAATGGGACGATTGCTTCTGCATCGTGTTCGATACGACTTCAATATTGAAGTCCTATCGAACACTCTTAGGTGAATATTCAGTAATCTTTAACTTTAGGCAGCACTCAAGTTTCAGGTCAGTAAGATTACTTCTTAACTGACTCTTGATTAATTTCATATGTGAAAAAACTTGCTGACAGTAATATGTGGATCCGAAAATTGTCAGTAGCACAAAAGCATAATTTTTTGAATGATTGAACGATTCTGGAAGACGGTTCCAAGCTTCGAAAACAATTTTATCTACATTTTGAAGATTGTGAATTTCGGTCCACTTATGCTGGGAAGATAAAATGCACTTTTCTATTTCTAAACTTTCCAGTTCAGAATTAATTTTTAAGAATATATTATTCCATAAATCTTTGGTTTCCAAATCCAATAATTGAAGTTCAAATTGTTCCTGATTAATCAATGGGAATGGTGATAAATGTAATTGCTGCATATCTGCTTCAATTTGTTTTGTCAAAAATGCTAGTGTAGCTTTATATATTCTTAACTCTTTAGATCTTTTTCCAAAAACTTCTTGCATGTTAACAATAGTTTGCGCAAAAAAAAATGCCTTGACAACGTTGTAATTGTCCTTATGTTTTGTAAATTAATAAAATGTAAAAATGTTTCTGCACGTAAATCATTCACAAATACAGATAACTTTTTTTCGAATCAAATTACTTATTCTAAAAGGCAATATGCAGCATTCTCTTTATGGAGTACTGCATATGCTCTTAAAAAATAAATTGTATTAAAATAAAAGCCAGACAATTTTCAAAGAGCCACAAAATTTTCTAAAAGAGTCGCAGTTTGCCGACCCCTGGCCTAGGGAATAAAGAATATATATATATATAGTTTCTTTGTAAGGAAACTAAGTCTTCAGAAACTAATATGCATTTATAAATGAGTTTATTGTTAATAGTACAATAGTTCAACAACAATTACTTCTAATACAACAAGGATTAAACTCTGAATGCAACCGTACACGTCACAGAAACATAAACAATAACATCATAATTGGTCGTAACCTTTGTTTTGGTAACGGCGACATGTTCAAGCTTCACCTAATATCGTCATACGTATGCATTTTAACAATCACGTCGTAAGTAAGGAGTACGTCCTTAAGATCACGCCGTAATTACTAAAGTTTAAACTTAAAGCACTTGCGTAAACAGCTCCTTAACTGCCTATAAATATAAACTATTTTACACTACACCATATTATCTAAACAAACTACAAATTAATATTGTGTTACTGTAGAAAGTATCAATTGTTTGAAGGAAAACAATAATAATGGAAATATAAACGTAATTACCAGAAAGCGGGCATTGTTAGGTATGCCGGAATAAGTCCAATTAAGGCGGCAAATTATTGCACTTATTGCGGCTCACCTAACAATTGCTGGTACTATTCTATTACTGCAAACTCACCAAGCAGTGTTGCCAACTATAGTAAAATTAAAACAAGTATATTTAAACTAAAATCACAGAATTAAAATTATTTATATAATAATGCTTAACCTTCAGTTAAATAAATCAAATTAAATAAATATGCTGGTATTTAATAATAATAATAAATAATAATATTACTTTCACAGCTGATTAAAGAGAAAAAAAGGGGCAATAATTTGGCATCCTACACCTCTTCTCTATTATAAATGCATGAACAATGATATACAATTTTAATTGGACATATATGGGGGAAAATAAAGTACTGTGCTCCGAAAAACTGGGTAATTAGGTATAGGTAATAAGGTTAGGTTTAATTAGTAAAATTCTAGGACAGCAGAAACTGAAAAGCTCGAAGTAAGCTTAAAGGAGTTTGTGAAAATGTCGGTATAGGATGTAATTCTGTAGTTTTACCTTTATTTCTTTATTGTTTTATTTTGTAAAGTGTATACATTCTTTATAATGTTTTTCTATACAAACTCCTTTAAACTTACTTCGAGCCTTTCGGGTTCTGCTGGTATATTTTTACTAACTAAACCTAACCTATTGGGGAACAAAGGTCGTTAGGGGATAAATCAGGTGAATACGAGCAATGAGACATTAATACGATGTTTTTCACCTTCAAATAATCAATTGTTTTACGTGCTGTGTAGGAACTTGCATTGTCATGATGAAGAATGATGCGACGTTTTTGGTTGTTTTTTCTGATTTTGTCGATGACTTCTAGCAAACAAATTATTGTGTACCATTCATCATTAACTGTTCTCCGATCCTCTAAAGGAATGGTTGCGACATGTCTAGTACAACTGAAGAAACAAGCGATCATTTTCTTGAAAGTGCTTCGTGAACGAAAAACTTTTGTGGGTTTCGGTTCATCTTGGAAAGTTCAAACAGTGGATTGTTGCTTAGTTTCCGGTTCATATGAGTAAATCTAAATTTCATCATCTGTAACGATGTTGTATACGGATTTTGCAGTGCCTAGGTTGAATTTTTTTAGCATTCCCTTACGCCAATCAACATGTGCCTTTTTTTGTTGCGGGAATTATGCGGAATCTATCGGGAACAGATCTTTTTCACAGCTAAATGTTCATGCAAAATCGAATGTATTGCAGTGTGCGATATGCCAAAGGATGCCTCTATCTCACGGTAAGTCACATGCCGATCTTCTTCAATCATTTAGCGCACAGCATCGATGTTTTTTTGAATCACAACCGGTTTTGGTCGACCTTCACGAAATTCATCACTGACGGACGCATGACCACGACGAAATTCTGCAAACCAATTGTAAACAAACTTTTCTGATGGTGCTTCATTACCAATAGTTGAACGAAGCGAATCTATGCATTGTTGTTGAGTTAGGCCTTTACTAAATTCGTAAAAAGTCATCCAACGAAAACCTTCACGAGTAATATCCATTTCTTCACAAACTTGTTTTATTTAACGCTCACTGTGAACAAACTACTCGGTCAATTTATAAGCTGCCACTGATTTCACAATAACAAATGTCAAATTTTACGAAAATGTAATGACACATTTCAATATTGCCATCTAGTGGTCGTTTGTAAAAACATAAAAGGTAACCCTCGTATAGAAACACATTAAAAAAGTGGATTACTCACCAGATACTGATTGAAGTTGTAGAATATTCTACCAAAGAGATAGATTTTATCTTTACTTTCAATTGTTTTCAATAGTAGACTATCAGATCAATTCCGTAAAAATTTACTGTGTAGTAACGTTACTACAAGATAAAATATTATAAAAAGTATAATGACCTTCATTCATGATAGTAACTGATCTTGCTCATAGTGACACATTTAGTTACTATGATCATAGTAACTGAGTTACAGAATTGGTACTCAGGCTACTTTTTTTTATTTAATTTTTGGTCTTAGCTACTGATGTTCCATTCCACATCCATGCCGTCACCGGGATTCGAACCCGATCCCTCATGGTTAGCAGTCAAATGAGCTGACCACTACGCCATAGCAACCAGCTTATAGAACTTTATTGAGTAATAATTTAAAGAATTTCTTAATTCTGAGTGTCTTACAAAATTCAACGACATATCCTAAATATAAACTATAATATAAACCTTGGTTCTCAAACCCTGAATTATATTTACGAACATCCATAATGAATCTGACCAATATAGTTTAATAGGTCCATCCATAAAATTTATCATCGTGTCGCAATAAGTTGACATTTACATTTAATTAATTATTTACGTAGATTTCGTACGTAATCAACTAGTAGAACATAAAGTGCCAAATAAAAATTGTCTGTACATAAAATAGTATTTTATGTATTTCATGTGCCAAAAGCGGGTAAAAATAATATATATATATATATATATATACCCAAGAGCCAACGTTTTTTTACTTTTTTTTTACGTTTTTTTAATAACCAGAGTATTTAAAGATTTTATTTAAAAAATGTAATTGATGTTTACCTTACCGTTTTTATTTCATGGTTCACGATTTTTTATTGGCATTCGTCCTAGATGAAGACCTTTCACTTAATTATTGAGGAAGAAGGTCTTGAATAGAAAATAGTACTACATTATGTTACGTCTTGAATTGTTAGGGAAAGTTGCCAATTTTTTCCAAGCATCTGGCTACGTGTCGTTTGAGTATTTTACTAAACATTTAGCAGTAATTCTAACCATCCGCAGATGTGTGTTCACTTCGTACGGTTTTTAATAAATAGATTTTTGTTGATAAGTGAGATATCTTATTAAAAATTACTGTTTTGACTGAAACGCTTGTTGTGCAAAGAACTACGAAGGACCAGTGACAATTGGGTTCAACAGGCACAGAGCTAGTGAACGGTATATAAAACGAGGACTGGTGGTCGATGTTGAGGTGACACAGCGAGGATAACGGAAAGGAGAGGTAGTTTAGACTCTTCACTGAAGCGGCATGTGTCTTAACACAAAAGGGATACGTTAGCCTTTAAACCTAAAGGAACCTGTCTCTTTAAAGTTTAAAGAGACAGGTTCCAGATGAGACATACATATAAATGTTATAACAAGGATCCATGAGCATAAGACGACCTCTTGAGTCCCTAGTAAGAGGGGTGGGAGCGTAAGTATGGTTACTAGCGCGCTGTGAGAATGGACAGGGAAAAGTCACTGACAAGAAGGATGCTTGGACGGCAGCGTGCAAGGGTAGTAATAAGTTTAGTGCAGTAAAAAGTTTAGTCCAACATGAGTCCCGCGAGCCACATGTGGGTCAATTCCTTTCTTTTTTTGTCGGCCTTCTTAAATGTATAAAATGTTATACTGCAATAAGAACTACCTATGTCTGTTAATCTTTCTTCTCGAAACTTAAAATCGTTAAATCGAAAAATATAAATAGGCTGACGGATGAAACTATGAAGAATCAATTGCGTTGCGCGTCAACTTAATTAAGTTGATATTAAAAAATTAGCAAATAATATAAAAAAACAAGTCTCACATTAAAATTTAATTAGAAGCTTGATTTTTAATTTTATTGATGATATTATATAAAATTATTTAAGGATATAAAATATAGTAGTGTGATTAATTTATCCTGTTTATATGTGCGGCCCACAATTGACCAATAAGATTTTTTTGAGCCCAGCAAACGATTTCGGTTGTACATCACTGGTTTAGTGGTTAACTACTAGCTAAGTAAATATGCTTGCTACTTTACCAGAATTGCAGTTGAACGTTCATGTATTGTACAATGATGCTGTATTTTATATGGTTTTCGCTATAAAGCTTGGTTGTTTTTGTTATGTTGACTATGGATGGTCAGGGACCTCAAGAAGTTCAGAGGAACTCTGGATGGTCAGGGACTTCGAGGAGTTCAGGGGAATTCTGGATGGTCAGGGACTTCAAGGAGTTCAGGAGAACTCTGGATGGTCAGGGACCTCAAGGAGTTGTTAGACCTAAAATGATCGTGTTTATCTTGTTGACTCTGGATGGTCAGGGACCTCAAAGAGTTGTGTTTGTTTTGTTTAACACTGAATGTTCAGGGATATCAATGAAACTGTGGATGGTCAGGAACCTTAAGGAGACGAGATGAACTAACTTTATATTTTCGTTTCCTCTGTTTTATTTTGCAGTTATTAAATTCTGAAGATGCAGCGAGGACGTGGCAGGAGTAGGATGGCCGTGTTAGAATAGCAAGTTGTTTTATTTTCCAGTTAATTTTAGATAATGCCGCAAGGACGCGGCAAGATCAGGACGGCCCTGTTAAGAACAAAACTAGTTCTTGGACGTCGTTTGTATTATGTAACTATAGCAACTATAACATAATGACATGTTGTAATAAATGTTCGTTTGTGCTTGGGTCTGTGTGTTTTAATTAATATTATTACAAACGCTATAAAGCGTTTATCATGCATAAAAGTTTCTTAAATGAAATATTAAGTTAAGTTTTACTAAAATGGTTATTTTAAATTCAAACTGTAGTTTCGATGTTAACTATTTTCAAAGCTATATTGAATTAGAAGATAAAAATTAAGACGTTTAGCACCACATTCCCTCCGGTGGGTCATACCAACAAAACCCTAAAAACGTTCTTGTGTCTACAATAATATTCACGCGATTACAGACAAAAATTGCCCAGAAAATATTGTCACTTCACATCACAAAATACTTATGAAGCTCTGAAATGTGTTAAAATTTACACTTCGAATATTTTTTTTTTTTTTAGGAAAGTAAATTATGTTCAAAAATGTCTAATCTGAATAAGATTGCTAGCAATGTAATACGGAATTAAAGTTACTACGATTTTACCAAACGACCTTGATAGAGTACTAACTATTGTCTATTAATATGCATTAACATCTAAAAATAATGTATTCTGATTTTCCTACAATAACATAAATTACCATAAATAAACACATCTATTAATACTTCATACATTCGCTTTTACCATATTCATGACTTTTGATTTAGAACTTTGCCAACTTGAATTAAACTACGTGTATGTTACAGATGTTAATATGCGCATTCAAAAAACAAGAAGTTCATTTTCAAGTATGTTAAACATCTGGAAATTTAGCAGTTTCCAACAGAAAACATATATCAAATTTTTAACGTGTACATTAAATCCGTACTGTATAAAGCCGCATTCAGAGCTCTTTAAATTAAGAGGTTGTAGACTGTGCTTTGTTAGCTGTTAGTTATGTTTCTATGCATTCTTTTTAAGGCGGTGCATAACCCTATAGTTCTCAATAGTTTCTTATACAAAACTAATAATCGAAAATAAAATTAATAACAATCTATATATCAAAATTTGCAGCGAATTTTTATCTATCTAATAGGATATTTTTAATTGTAAAAAAAACTGTTATGTAATTGTAAATAAGCATTATAGATGGTGTCTTGTAAACCAATTGACGCATATTGGTGTACGATGCGGCAAATTGTTGTTAAAGCTTCATTCTACAAATTTGTTTATAGCTATTTTGTCCTATTGTGAAAACTACTTATAGTTATTATACTTGCTAGTCTATTTTTGCCGCCATCTTGAATCTGCTGCGGTTTTCAAAATATGTATTACAAGAAAAATGATTTAATCTTCGTAAAGAATACGTGTACCAAGTGGTATTCCATTATCATCAAGTATAATATTTTTCGACGAAGGTTCTAAACTATAAGGAATCAAGTCGAAAAAATGATGACGTATTATTTGAACATTTATACACAAAACTATATAAATATAAAAGTTATTCGAAACCCACAAATAGATTTAAAAAATTACAGAACAATATCGCTGATGTCTATTTTTAAGTTATTGAGCGATAATATTTTTACAATATATATTTCTACAATTAAAAATATCTTATTAGATAGATAAAGATTCGGTGCAAAATTTGATGTATAGATTGATACTAATTTTATTTTAGATTTTTAGGTTTGTATAAGAAATTAGTAACCACTGGGGGTTATACGCAGCCTTAACGTTGAACGAAGCGTTCATATCAAGTTAGAAATTAACACGTTACGAATAGTCCCCCATCAGTTAATTTTGAAAGCAACTGTTTAGCTTCGTAAAATGTTTTATATGTATTAACGTTCTTATAATTCTGTTGTCTTAGATTTTAACTACCTAATTACTAACGTACAAATTGATCATATTTACTGTTCGTCTTTGTAATTTTGAGCAAGATTTGTTAATGATGACATTATGTTAGGTTCTGTAAAGGCATACGACAACTACGGTGTCACTAATAGACTGCGATAGCCAATGTGTTTATATGTCTGTCTCATTAAAACATCTCACTATAGTGCGTTCAAAGGTGAGTTTGCAGTACAGGGCATATGGAGTAGTTCTGTTTCATACTCTCTAATGGGTTTACACAATGACGCTATCCTTTTCTTGCTTGTCGACGTTGCCAGCTCTAAAACGCGCTGATTTGTGAAGACGCAGTATTCTACAAATGGCCATTTGTTTTTGTTGAGTGTTATTTTGAGTTTTATAAGAGTTGATTTTTGTAAATCATACGAGATTTTCATATTTTAATTGACACATATGACACTTTTACAACATTTGGTAACACCTCTCCCATTTGCCATAAGAGCTATACTGCAAACTCACCTTTGAACGCACTATAGCTATAAGTTCAGAAAATTATGCACAATCCACAACAAACAGCGTATTAAATTTGGAGGTCTGAACGGTTTCACATCTTACCATATGACAAACTTGCTGGTGATAGTGTACAATCTATAATCTACAGTGCATAAGCTATTGATTTAAGAGCTCTGAATGCGGCTTTATAGTATTTACAATACGAAATGGCCACCCTAACTTATTGATTCCAATAATGGCTGACAGTATAACCATTATACCTGGTTACCTGGTACCTAAGTTTATGGTTCTGTTAATAGTTGTTGATAGGACCGTAATAATTATTTAATATAAACGTGTTTTCTTATATGCTATTTAGAATGGACTGTATATACTCACATGACATTCCTTCACACAGTGGCGCACCCAGGAATTTGGAGGGGGGGGGGGGCGGTAGACAAAAAAAGTGAAGATATAAAAGAAAGCTGCCCGCTTTTGAAATACAAGTAATGACCAAAAAAAAAGGTCTTCACTTGTAAAATACAAGCGATGAGCAAAAAAAAAGGTCCTCACTTGTAAAATACAAATGAAGAGCAGAAAAAAGTCCTCATCTCTACTTTTAAATCCATATCTATATATTTACCTAAGATCGTAATGCTAAAAGATATAAAAATTTGTTATTTCCATTCTTCACAGGGTAGGCCCGGGCCTACTTTATTATTATTTTAGACATAAAACTATCCATTTTCTTGAAAACTTGTAAATCGGGTCGTTTTCGCTGCTGATTTTTGCCACGAACAATGATACGTTGAATTGTTCTGTATGGAACACTAGTTAATTCCGCAGTTTTAAGTATAGGTTTGTCATTACCTCCGAAACTAACTTTTTATAAATGTTCAGTATCAGAACTTTGCAATCTTCTGACAAATGACATTTTTCTTTGAATGTTGAAAATTAACTAACAAACAAGTATAACAACCCCTAAAATTTAGAAACAATAGAATTAAAAATTTGGTAAATATCCATAATTGTTTTTAAGAAACTTCAATTGAACTACTTTTACATCTATTCGATTTAAATTTAAAATTCCCTTAATACCCCTTATATTCGTTTTACGACATTGTTATACGCCAAGCATCTGTCTTGACTGTTGTTGCGGTCGCCCGAGATAATACAATAGTAAAATAAAAAAAAACAAAAAAATAAATTGAAATTTATATTTTATACACACACAGTACTGTGAATTAAACATTGCTTTGTAGGCGTCAAATTGTTTTAATTTTTTCACATGTTCTTAAAATCGATATTACATATATTTTTTCACCTTCTGGCTCTGGTCGGATAATTCGGTATGTCAAATAATCGAAAGTCTACGGTATTTTGGAAATAGATTCTTTGTTGTAGTAAGAAAAATATATACCGTGAGTTTATTTTATCATATAGAACAGGGATGAGCAACCTTTTTTTACTACGGGCCAACTAGAAATTTAATAATTTCCTGCGGGCCGCATACGAATTTTATTAAAATATGAACACAAGATGATAAACACAAATTATCTATTTATTAACAAAATAACAAAATTATTTTAAAAAAATACACAAATGAAACATATTATAGAAATGCCAGGTATAAAAAAACAGTCAAAGATAATTATTACGGGGAAAAAAACATAAACAAATTTTATGAGATGTTTGGCATTGCTTCTTTGCAACCAATTGCTCTATATTGCTCTAATTTATGCTTTAAAATATATCTATGTATCTTTTGTAATTTAACGGCCATTTTTGAAATTTGACAGACAAAAGCTTTGACGGGCCGCACGAAAAAGTACGCCGGGCCGCAGGTTGCTCATCCCTGATATAGAACATATAGGTTTCATTTCTATAACAACCGTTGATTGACAGCAATGTAAAAAGTGTTTATTTTAAAATAGAACAGAAATTGTCAACTTTGCCGACCGGCGTAGCGTAGTGATAACCCACGTGCCCTGCGTTGCTAAAGTCTCGGGTTCAAATCCCGTTCAGGCATGGAATTTTTATTAAGAAAAATTAGAATTGTTCTGGCTAATTGCCTCTGAAGCAAAGGTCATAAACGTGAAAAAAAAAATGTCAACTTTTAACTAGTTAACTATACTTAGTATCAGTTTTAAATTACATTTGCTTAAAAGTAAAAAGTTTTGAAATGTATAGCACTCGGGAACAAGTACAATAAGTGAAGTAGTACAATAGAAATGCACCACTTTAAGGTACATTAAGGTACGTTTACTGTGGTACCTTAGTTTAAGATAAGTTGCCGAATTATTTACCGAAACATTTTATGATCATTCTTCTCCTAGTACTTCAACAGTCTCCATTCATGTAATTCTATTCTGTCATGGATAATAACGCGAATCTATTGGCGGTTGTCAAGAACCTATTGTGTTTTGTCAACTATAGAATTCTATTACTCGTAATCTCACTACTGGCGTCGATTAACACTATCAGAGACGAGAGATAAACGCATGAAGTTCTGAAAACCAAAACAAAGGACAACATCACAGACTTGAAGTCATTCGGGTCTATTTTGTATCTTTTGTGGTTAAAAAGATTTGGTTAAAAATGATGGTTAAAAAGTAACATTTTAACAAGCGTTCAGTTCTAACATTTTATCCTTATGGTTACATGTTGTGAAATTATCTACAAGGGACGTATTTTGCTAGTGTAAGTGTAAGTATGTAAACAAGTGTTATGGTTGAATCGTGAATGAACAACGTTTAAATATAAGAAATCTATATTGCAGAAATGTACAATATTTACATATAAATAATTATGGGTGCAGAAAGTAAATAATAAAATATTACCATAACATGCAAATGTATCAGTATTTTTTCTGTATTTTCTTTCTTCTTTATTAAGATACTTTTATTTTCAGGTTATATTTACCTTATTTTTATTTTTAAACAAACAGAGAAATCAAAATTTATAAATGTAACATAATTTTAAAGTTTTAAATATTTGCAATATATCGTGAAATCTTTTAGTTTTTCACGGATTTTCCAAAAAAAAAAAACCTTTGTAAAACGAGATCTTCCGTAGAAGTTTTAGACAAATGAAAATATTTTAAAATGTTTCTTCACGTAAATTAAAAGGATCACACATATCGCGCAGTTGCTTTTGTTTAATTCGAACTGATCTCCTGAAAAGCATTTGTATATGTTTTTTGTTCACCTATATTAATTTTTCACTTATTAACTTTATGCTCAATTTGTTCTAGTAATAGTTGGTTTAAAATAAACAGACTTGCCATGATTAATTTTAAAAAATGTTGTTTCCTGCCTAATTGACGTTTAGAGGTTAGAATTACAGCTGGTTAAAAATTAACACCATGTATTTGGCTGGAGTTAAAATTCCAAATATAACCCACTGAATTAACCACATCGAGGTTAAATTTTTAACGCCATAGAGTTACAGAATAACAAAATATTGTAAAGCGTGGTTAAATTTTTTTTAAGTTTGACCTTGAGGTTAATTTTTAACTTTTTAAGATACAGAATAGACCCGATGGAAAGTTAAATGAGTTAAATGCAATAGTTTTAATGACAACCTCTCTTTTTAAAGGTTTTCCAACACTGATAGATAAGGCTTATGATGATAATATTTGTTTTTAAGACTGAGTGTCAAACAGGATGAATTACCAGGTTAATTTGATTATATTTATTTATGTTTTTATTTATAAGGTTCATTATTATATGGTATTCATTTGCGAAAAAGAGGCAATTCAAATTACAAATAACAGTTTAATATCATTCTTAAGATATATTAATCACTCTACTCCTCTTTTTAGTTATCGTTGTAAATAAGGATAAATCTACAACGTCGTAGTAGTCATTAAGAAACCCCATGTATAACACTGCAACGCATTTAATTTATTGATTCTTCGTTGCATTATGTTGTATTTTCAAGGTTACTACAACCACTTCAATTAAATAAAAACTTAGCGCGAGGTATTACAAAGTTGCATCGATTGACTAGTAGTCGGATCTAGGGTACGACGTAGTCCCTTAACTATGGACTGCAACAGAAAGGCCAGACAACCTTCGTCAAATCGATGCATTTTTTCATGCGCATTGCTTCGCGCCTTGCCAAGGACATATGCAAGAATAGCATGTCTTCTACAACTACTTCATGATATTAGAAATAGGAACTTGATTTTTTTTTTCGCTAATTAATAAGATGAAAAATTAAACGTAAATTTGTATATACATATATTCGCAACTAAGCGAAAAAAAAAATGAGAATAAAATTCAGGGATGGATAAAGTACCGTAACGATACCCGATAACGTTATAATAGCGATTCAAGTACAATTTCTAATACAATAACGTAACGATATCTTTATAACATTATATAAATTTTGAAAAGTGATTGGTGCTTCTTGTTTTAGATGCATGTATGTATTTGTGGAAGCATCTTCCGGAATTTCACTGAAAACTGTGTAATGGCAAGACTAAGTATATATCGTGAGTTTATTTTATCATAGAACATAGAGGTTTCATTTCTATAACAACCGTTGATTGACAGCAATGTAAAATGCGTTTATTTTATAATAGAACATACTGTATAATCCGACCTGTGTAGCGTAGTGGTAACACATGTGCTCTACGCTGCTAAGGTCTCGGGGTCGAATTCCTTTCAGGCATGGAATAATTTTCAAAAATAATAATTGTCCTAGATAATAGCCGAAGCAGCAAAGGACATTAAAAAAAAAAAAATAATAATAATAATAATAATAATAATAATAATAAATAACATACTGCATAGCTTACTCGATTATAAGAAATAAATAAACGCAAAATATTTTTTTTTTTTAGGAAATAAATACCCAGCAAACATTTTTATACGGGCCAGTACTGTTAAAGCACATACTCCCCGGCATTGCAAGTAATAGGTCAATGCTGTCATTTCGCACTGGACCAGTACCCCGGTGTCCCCGCGGACGTTAGTTGGCCCATTGGCGTATCAATTGCCGGCCCAGCAGCGGTAAAATAATCGCATTAGTTGCAAGATTTATTTCTGACGGACCAGTGCTTATATTATACCCACTCTCTAGTATTTCAAATGTAACATATGTGTACTTACTCAGTATTAAAATAAATTAATGGTTAGGTGCAAAATAAATACTCATTTGGCCATTTTCACCATCGTTGAATAAATTTATTTAACAAATAAAGTTGACAATGTCGCATCGGTTTTAAACTATTAATGAAGAAATTAACATTGCTGCGTTGTTGTAAACTTTTTTCGTTGAATAAATTTATTCAACGTTGGTGAAACTGGCCGATTGTAAATTGTTGAACAGTTATAATTTATTTATTTATTTATAAATATTAAATAAATATAATTTCAGGAATAACAGGAATTAGTTTATTTAATTTATTAATTTATTGAAGAATTTTAAGAAAATGGTTTTCTGCCATTTCGGTCAAACCAATTGCATCCTAAAGATAAGGGGTGACTAATAATTTTCGCCAATATTCGTCTTGTCTACCACATCTTTTCCCCCTGACTTGAAGAGTGTCAACCTGAACAAATCATACTTGTTAATCATCCTAATTAATAACAATTTGATGATTGGTTCTTTGTCAGACAACATAGCTCAATTGAAATCACTAAATAAATTCTCTCGGAACATGGACCTAAATGAGATATTAAAACACATCACAGTCTTTACAAGCAAAATTTGATGTTGGATCTTGGTCCCATTCTATTAACAAACAGGCTAGTGGGCTTTTGCAATACAACACAGCTGAAAAAATTCTCACTAACGTTCTCTCTCGGAACATAGACCTAATATAAAACACAACACAGTTTGTACAAGCAAAATATGATGCCGGATGTTTGGTCCCATCCTATTTAAAGACAAATGGACCACACCTTTTTGCCACACAACACAACTCAGTTGAAGTCACTGAAGAAGTTCTCATCAATGATCTGTCTTTTCTCGCCACATACTTTACTCAGTGGTGACTAAAATCTAGCTCTAACAAAATAGAAATTTGCTGCTTCTACCTGAACAACAAACTAGCAGGCAAGTGATTAACTATTTTCTTAAATATCTAAGAGTGGCTTTGGACGGAGTATTGACGTTTAAACAACACTTGTCAAACATTTTCGAGAAATTACAAGAAGGATCAATATTCTTCAGAAGTTATGTACGTGGCACATCTTGGGACTCTTCGGCAGGAACTTTTCTGTGCTCGGCATGGGGTCCTATTTATTATGCAGCTGAATACTGTGCACCTGTCTGGTTAAGTAGCGCACATTTAAAAATTGTGGATGTCGAGTTGAACACTACGATGTGCATTATTTTAAGCACATTTAGGATAATCCCGATTCAGTAACTTCTCGTTCTAAGCCACATCTCGTCACTTAACCTCCAAATCATAAGCTCCTCAGGGTGGACAGATAAATCCTTGGAAACCCCCAACTATTCATCCACGAAAACCTTGTACCCTTGAGCTATAATCGGCTTCATTACATACTCTCCCCCAAACAAAACAATAGAACGGTAACGGTTATGGGAAGAAAACTTCTATATAAAAACTGAATGACGCAGTAAAGGGCGTATCACACTAGAACACTATCCAAGTTTTATTTTTTAAATCTTCTTCCAGGATTCAAGTCTTCAAGTCTTCAGCTATCACACGGGAAACAGGGAAAAGTAACTTGCGTCTGCGTACATAACGTTAACAATACACCCCCATCTCACTTGATCTGACTGAGATGGAGAGGCCGCGCACGCGCATTTGAAGACTTGGACCTCATCTGTCTTCTAGAGACATTGGAAATATATATGTATTTGCTCAGACTTAAAGACCTAGGTTTTTTGTCATGCTATCACACACACAAGACTTCGATTCGAATGCAGACTTTAATTTTCCAAGTTTAGACTTGAATAATAATTCTAGTGTGAGAAGGCCTTAAGTGGAACAACTTTTCATATGATAGCTTTAACTGTACGCATTACAGTAAAACCAGGACCCGCTCTAGGGGGCGGACAACTCAGACATTTGTCCGGGGCAGCATTTTGACTGTAAATGTGACAAAATATTGATACGTTAAATACCCAATTAATCGAAAATTATGCTTTTTTTTTTTTGGCTAAAATTACCATGCAATGTACATTTCGTATTTACAGTTTTTTGCCTAAAAGCTAAAAAAAAATATTTGTAATCCTTACTTTTGAAGAAAACTACCACAAAACAGCGACATGTTTAATTAAATAACAAAAAAGGCCAAAAGGTATCTATGAAATTGATAATTTAATAAGAGACGAAGCATCATGTTTATTAAATTGTATTAAACAATTTAAGTTTTTGTGTTCAATAGTTATTTGGCATAAAATTAAACTGTTAATATTTTAACAGTTTTTTATTAATATATTTTTATTAAAAAAAAAAAAAAAACCATAAGCAAAATGTTGCGAACCAAAAATTTCGATTTAGCATCTGCACTTGATCATTTACAAAACTGCAACAAATTCTTTAGGTATCTTCGATCATATAAGACCTTCAATGAAACTATTGTTTATGCAAAAGAACTGGCTGACGAAATTACCGTTGATTCTAATTTTGAATCAACAATATCACGAAACCGCGTAAGAAGAAAGAAACCCAACTTCACATACGAAGCACGAGATGAACCGATCAAAGATCCCAAGGAAAAATATAAGATAGACTTTTTTTATTTTACAGTTGATCTAGCACATAAGACACTAGATGCTAGATTCGAACAACTTAGTCGCCATAGTAACTATTTTCAATTCTTATATAATATACAGAGTGATTATTTAATGGAGAGACGACGTCACTGGAATTTTTAATAATTTGTCGTTTCATACACATCGTAGCAGGTGGTTATGCGCACATGCGCATAATCTTTTTTTCTTCATAATCATAGTTATTATAATCATAGTATTCACCAGTATTTCTGCTAGTAGGCACGTAAAATTCGGTGACGTCGTCTCGCCATTAAATAATCCCTCTGTATACGATTTAAAAACAATGGCTAAAGAAACGCTTTTAAAACACTGCAAGGATTTGGAAATTATTTTAACTGATGGCGATTCTGTTGACATTGTTGACATTGTTCTGCTACAATTGGTAACCCCGACTAAGAATATTTAGCATGACGACTCAACAAGGTGGTTCGATGGAAGTCATGCGGGTTTCTGTTAAAATACCCCCATTCTGGAAATTAAATCCCAAATTATGGTTCTGTCAAGTGGAATCGCAGTTTGTCACTGCAGGTATCAGCACGGAGGATACTAAATTTCATTACATTGTCGCAGCGATCGAAAGTGATGTAATTCAGCAGGTCAGTGACATTATTTTAAACCCACCTTCTGAAAACAAGTACACTATTTTAAAGAAAAGGCTTATAGACTGGTTTATTGAATCTGACGAGAAGCAAATACAATGGCTTTTCAAAAATTTGGATTTTGGTGATAAAAAACGGGCTCAGCTCTTACGCGAGATGAAGGAGTTATCTGCTGGAAAATTCAGTGAAGAAATTTTAAAATTATTATGGATTCAGCGCCTACCTACACAAATGCAAACTACTCTCACAGCCAGTAGTGATTCATTGGAGAAACTGGTAGTCGTGGCAGAGAAAATTCAAGATGTTACTGACGCGGGCAATGCTATCTCTTTACCGGCACTTACAAATGCAATACAGATGGAATGTACCACAGAGGAATCGTTAAAGCAGATCAATAAGCAAATTGAAGAACTTTCTCGACAAATAAACTACTTTCAGGATTCGGAGAGGAAACCTCGTCGGCCTGTATCTCGGGGTAGAAGAAGTCCAACCAGGGAAACTATTTGTTGGTATCATTCCAAATTTGGTAAGAAAGCAAACCGTTGCATTCAACCATGTAATTATTCGGAAAACTAATAGTTTCCCCACAATTGGCGGGCTGTGGGGTAGATTCATTGTTATGCCGTCTAATTATATACGATAAAATTTAAAATTTTTAATTGATACAGGGGCAGATGTCTCTGTTATACCATCGTCCTTATGTAAATCTAGATTGGGTATTTCTTCACTCAAACTATATGCAGTTAATGGCACACCAATCCACACTTATGGATCTCGTTTAGTAAAACTTGATTTGAGTCTGGGACGTATATTATTGTGGAAATTTGTGGTTGCTGACGTATCGCGTCCAATTATTGGAGCAGATTTTTTAAACCATTTTGGTCTTTTTGTTGATTTAAAAGGTCAACGGCTAGTTGATCCATCAACTAAATCTTCTAAGTTATGCCAAATTGATCGGAATTCAACCTTAAAGATTTCAATTGTTCAAAAAAATTCATCTTATGCTGATCTACTCAATAATTTTAAAACTATTACTCGGCCTTTTAATTTATTTTCAGTCGTTAAACATTCTGTTGTACATCATATTCTCACCAAAGGTCCACCTGCTGTGTCAAAAGTTAGAAGATTATCTGCAGAAAAATTGGCTATAGCAAAAAAGGCATATGATTACATGTATAAAAAGGGATTTGTAGGCCGTCGAACAGTAACTGGGCTAGCCCACTTCACTTGGTTCCTAAACCAAATGGAGACTGGCGACCCTGCGGATATTACAGAGCTCTAAATGCTCGTACAATTCCAGATAGGTATCCTATTCCTAATATACAGGCAGTAGCGGCTGGTGAGTAAAATATTTGGGGGGGGGCACCTTTTTTCCCATATATATCTATTAAAATATAGTTATACGAGAAAAAAGTAAATAAATAAAAAATATCTGAAAATATGTTCTGCAACTAGAAAAACTGATAAATCTGGCACTTTTATTAAGATTAATGGTCAATATTATTATTATCATTTTTGTAGTTATTACTTCTATTATTATTATTATTATTATTATTATTAAAATTGCAATATTATTAAGACAATGCTTTGTAGTCAGAAACATAACATATTTGGTTATTAATTAAGCAGATACCTACACATATTCACATGTATTTAAATATTAGATTTAACCTTTTCGTTATGTTCTTTAATTGAACGTTTATACGCAGTATCAAGTTGAAATCGTATATTTACCGATCCCAGCATGGCACATTCGACCGAATAATGCATATGTTTATGAGACACATTATGTTTAAGACTTTTATCTTTGAAATGTTTAATATCTTTAACACTATTTACTGTCTTTATTCCACATGCGTCTGATGAGCAAATCAAACGCAGGAAACAAAAAAAAAAATATATATTTATCACATCCACACAACCAACTTGTATTTAAATATTGTTTTTCACTAAACTTTCTATTAAATGTTCTATTTCCATTTTTATCCTGTTGGGAAATATTCAATTTTGGCCGATGAGGACCCAAATTTTTACCGACCGCCAACATATATAAGGGAGGTATTGTGATCATACCGATTTCGAGATTTCGATGGATCTCCACGAAGTGAGGTCCCTACATAACGTTTTGACTATTTTTAGCATGATGTCTGTCGGTCTGTCTGTCCGTCCGTCTGTCCATCTGTCCGTCCGTCTGTCCGTCCGTCCGCCTGTCTGTCTGTGTACACGTGTAGAGCAAAGTCGGCTAAAAGGATTTTTATGAAACTTCATATTTAAGCTTCTGCCATCAATGGCACGAGTTGATCAACTTTTGGTAAAAATCGGTTTACTAAAAATGGGAGTTTACTCGTGTCGATTTTAAGATTTTTGCGAATATTTAGCAACAGAAAAATATTTCGAAAAAATTTATTTAACAAAAGTTGCTATAAATACAATTACTAATAACTTTTATTTGAGATGTTTTTTGATGAAACGAAAAATTTCGAAAAATTTGTCGTAAATTTTGTCGTAAAATTTTTTCAGTATCAAATTTTCATACTTTTATGTAACGTTTTCATGGTCATGATAAATAATATCTCTGTTAGAAAATATTCGGCCAAGTTATTTCTACTCTGCTGCTAGAATATATTTTATACAAGTACTTTATAATGGCGGTCGGTCCTGTGGTGGCCACAGCGGATTTTTTATTAATAATTTTGTTTCATAGTTAAGCACGTTAGTTTTATTAAAATATACAGTATATTTTAATAAAACTAACGTGCTTCATTCGATTCATTTTCACGTTTAAGTACTTGTCACAAATCACAACGACCGAACTAAACTACGGGACACCGGCCGTAATTCACTAATACATACAACACTTACCTTCGCCGCTGTTGCCGTTACTAGTAAATTTTTGCTTCATATGTAGATAAGAACATTAGATATTGCAGGTGGCAACGCTGTATCTTGGGACACTCCGTGGAGTGTCCAACAACGCTCGGAAGAGCGTTGTTGTCTTGATTTAAATTTTTTAAATCTAACATTTATATGAAAAATCTTTGAATAAGAAATAATAAAAATAAAAATATGCAGATATATCTAGCTACTTTAATGCAATTTTAAAGAAGTATAAATAAAGTATTAAATTTAGCTTTATTACTAAAAATTTTTAGGAGGTCACTGTCCCAGCGCCTCCCTGACTCAGCCGCCACTGTATACAGGATCTTAATGCTTCTTTACAGGGGTGTTAAATTTTTTCTACCATTGATCTGACAAGAGCGTATCATCAGATCCCAGTGGCTGAAGAAGATATTCCAAAAACTGCGGTAATTACTCCTTTTGGCCTTTATGAATTTCCTTTTATGACATTTGGTCTCTGCAATGCCGCACAGTCATTTCAGAGGGTAATGCATGCAGTTCTTAAAGGTCTAGATTTCTGTTTTTCATACAAAGACGACATTCTAGTAGCCTCCTGTGATGATGTCAGTCACAGAGAACACCGTAAGTTGCTTTTCCAAAGATTGGAAAAGTACGGTCTAAGAATTAATATAGAAAAGTGAGTTTTTAGACAGGCCGAGGTTCGTTTCTTGGGACATCTCGTTTCAGGAAAAGGGCTTCAGCCACTTCCGGACAAGGTTAGAGTAATTAAAGAGTATCCATTGCCTGTCACAGTTAAGGAATTGAAACGTTTCTTGGCTATGATAAATTTTTATAGAAGGTTTCTTCCTAAGGCTGTTCAGTCTCAGGCAGAATTATTAGAGTACGTTAAAGGTAACAGAAAAAATGACAATCACCCTCTGACCTTATCTCCAAGTACTATTCTCGCATTTAACAAAGTCAAAGATGAGTTGACCGATGCCACATTATTGTCTCATCCTATTGCTGATGCTCCGTTGGCTCTGTTAGTTGACGCCTCAGATATTGCTGTAGGTGGAGTTGTTAATCAATTTGAAGGTAAATGTTGGAAACCTCTTGGTTTTTTTTTTCAAATTAACAACGGAAATTAACCCAATGTGAAAAAAAAAAATACAGCGCATATGACAAGGAACTTTTAGCTGTATATTTAAGTATTAAGCATTTTCGCTATATATTAGAAGCACGATCTTTCATTATATTTACTGATCATAAACCGCTAACATTTGTTTTCCAACAAAGACCAGGGAAAGCATCTCCACGTCAGCTTAGACATCTCGATTTTATTGGCCAATTTAGTACAGATATCCGTCATATATCTGGATTCAAAAATGTTGTGGCAAATGCATTATCGCGAATCAATAGTATTAATATGCCTCTAGTTATTAATTGGCCCCAGTTAGCGGAAGATCAAGCAAAAGATGAGTATTTAAAACTTATTTTAACAAACGATAATTATAATATCCAACTTAAGGCTTTTGAAATTCCGAATTCGAAATTTCCTTTATACTGCTCAGACTGTTCAAACGGCAGAGTTCGTCCATATCTCACAGATAAATTTCGACGTCAAATTTTTGATGCTTTTCACAATCTAGCGCACCCAGGTATCAAAACTTCTGTACTGCTCGTGCAGGAGAGATTTGTTTGGCCTTATCTCGAAAAAGGACTGTAAAATCTGGCTCGAAGTTGTATTGCTTGCCAAAAGTCAAAAGTGTCGCGTCACACACTCAGCCCCTTAAGTGATTTTCCTATTCCAAATAGTAGATTTATGCATCTACATTTAGATATTGTTGGCCCCTTGCCGTCTTCAGAAGGTTTCAGATATTGTCTTACTTGTGTCGATAGATTCTCTAAATGTCCAGAAGCTTGGCCGATGGCTGATATTTCAGCTGAAACGGTTGCTAAAGTTTTTTTTTTTTAGAGGATGTATCGCTAGATTTGGTGTTCCTGAAGTAATAACTAACGATCAGGGAAAACAGTTTGAATCCTGTCATTTTAGAGAATTGTCGAATTTTTTAGGCATCAAACGCTCAAGGACTACTGCGTATCACCCCCAATCAAATGGTCTGGTAGAGCGCTGGCACAGATCTTTAAAAACCGCTATAATTGCTCATTCACATTCTGATAAATGGATAGATATCTTGCCTAGTGTACTTTTAGGTCTTCGCTCTGCTTTCTTAGAAAGTACTAGCTCAAGCTCTGCAGAAATGGTGTATAGCAGCAGTACACTTCGTTTACCTGGAGAATTGTTTTCGGAAAATTGTGATCATAGTTTTACTGCATCGTCATTTGTATCGCAATTACGTGAACATGTTCAAAAAATCAGGCCGCCGATTTTTCCAAATAGTGGAAAGGGACGTCCACAATACATTAGTTGAGATTTATATAAATGCTCCCATGTTTTTATTCGGCATGATGCGGTCAGACAACCACTCCAAGCTCCCTATGATGGTACTTTTCCTGTCATATCACGAAATAAAAAATATTTTACAATTAATGTTAAAGGTAACAATAAAAATATTTCTATTGACAGGCTTAAATCGACTTTTGTTTATGATGACATATCTAATATTCCTTTATCAGACTCAAAACAAGTTAGTAATAAGAAAGTTAAATTCGCTGAACGTCCTAAGGTCACGAGGTCTGGACGAAAAATTTGTCCTCCGAACAAATATTTAAACTACGTTTACACTGCGGGGGGAGTAATGTAGCGATCACCTAGGATACCATAGAGTAGTGATTATCATGGTATCCTAGGTAATTTTAGTAGTTAAGGATAAAAAATGTAATTTTTGTTTTCAATAAATATTTTGACATTTCATTAAATATGAGTCTAATTTATTTATAAAGTTTATAATTATATTCCGGAGGCTACAACATAAATGGAGTAGAATCAACAGAGGAAATTTCTGTGGTTTCTGCTCTTTTGAGCAAAAAGAAAGCCCAAACAATGTACTTAAATTAATAACAATGTTAAATTTTACCCCAAACCTTAGTGTTTCCTTAAGAATATTGCTTACTCTGCCAATAATTGTAGCAAAGTGGGGAGTTTTTCTAAATTATATTTAATTAAGAACTTATTACATATATATGAAATAAGTTTTGTTTGTTTGATTGTATAGTAATGATCTTTGTAATAGCATTAAAGAGGTAATTTTAGGATTTTGTAGGTATGACCAAAAAAACCCTTATACCGTCATTTTGTCGTCTGTCTGTCTCTCTGTCTGTCTGTCTGTCTGTTCGGTAAAAATTGTAGCCAAACGGCTAAACCTAGAGAGTTGAAATTTGGCATGCTTATACAACTCTTTGACCCGCATATAGGAAAAATACTAAAACATCTAAAAAACATATCCCCCTAAAAATATAAACAAATATGTGCTCATCGAAAAAACAAATATATATTTTTTTTAAATTCTGAGTAGGGTATCAAATGAAAGCCCTTAGTGCGTGGATTAACGATTAAAATTTTATTTTTGCAAAATAAATTATTTTGATGCGATTTTTGCAAAAATTGTGCAAAAAATTTTTTGTCCCCTGTAGCCCAGATGGTTTAAACTAAAAATCTGAAAAAATTCTAAGTAATGTACATTGGTGTGAACCGGAATAGTACAACGGGAATTTTTGATCAGATTATGTTTTCGGAAAATAACGCATTTTTTGTGTTTTTAACTAAAATATGTTAAATATTTAATTCGGTATGCAACACACCAGGTTAGTAGCTCTAGTAGCGTAGTTGGTTTTGGCGTGCGCTTAATAATGTAACTTAATTGGTAAACTAGAGTTCGAATCCTGTTAATTTTATTTTTTCTGTTTTTTTTTTGCATTTTTAATTTATTTAAATTATTTTGTCAAAATTCTAGTTATATTTTGGTAAATGTTGCATTTAATTTTTAAAAGCGTAAATTTAATAACCAGGGGGAAGTGTTGAAATTATAATTTAATTCTGTTTGACGAAATCAGAGGGCGAGGCTTATAATTTAAGCAACCAATTCAAAATCTTAATGAACCTTGCTATATAAAAAAAATACTGCACATATTTAGAAACTTAAATAATGGTATTAGGCATTCGAATTAAAATTCATAAAAAAATGTTTTGACATAACATTTGTATTAGCATCCCAAATAATCATCATTCAGTTACTAAATACCTGCAAAACCCAGAAATGTGTGAAAATTCACACTTCACATCAATTTCTACTATTTTGTACTACTTCACTGTTAATTTTATGTTATATGTTTCTTTCTAAATATACGTTTTTATTATAATTTAAAACCATTTGATTTTTATTTAAAATAAAGACATATATTTTTAAAAAGTATATGTTTAACGGGGTAAATTGCCGTCCCGGCAATTTGTCTTTTTGTCCAGGGCGGCGTAAAAGCTAGAACGGGCGCTGGTAAAACCGCTTGGCTTTAGCATACCTCATCAAATTTGAGCTTATTTGAACTGCTACAGAACAGGACATATTTGTGGACTTACTATATAAATGGAATAAAATCCCCTCGAATGTAACTGCATTATAGAACGCCAAACAAATGTACATTACGAGAGAGTGTACCAACAGGAAATACGACACATTCAATTTTACGGCACCAGCACCAGAATCTAATGAGTAAATAATTAATTTCGATATACAGTTATAATTACTAATTTCACTTCTTTAGCATGGTATCTGGGTGCTTTACAAACACGTGAAAATATGTTTGTAAATAGTTACAAAGTTACGCTTGATACATAGTTTGAAATTTTGTCGTTAAACACAGTTCAGTTCGTGTTAATTATCTCAGTGTCTAGTTATCTCAAAATAATAACTATGTGCCTCAGGCTGCTATCATAATCACCGGCCCATTTAGTGATTGATGTATATTGTTATGTAATGTGTAGAGACCGGTAAAAATATGCAACGGTACTTTTGTCATAGGCGTGCTATTTTAAACTTTATTTAACAAACAACCAACAAAAAACAAAAGAATAAAACACTTGTACCGCAATTAATTCTTATCTTACTAACGACACCGTATTATTTTGGGATTATATCCGAGATAGGTAATTCCGGTCACTCCTTTGCCATTGGTCAGTTCTTGATAAGATATTAAATTTGTATACGCTACACCAGAGGTTCTTAAACTTATGTAGTCCGAGGAACCCCTCTTTGAAAATTTTTTTTTTTTGCGGACCCCATCCGAAACCTACGCATTTTACGTCGTTCTTGAGACTTCATTTCTGGCTCAGTAATCTCTACTACGTTATAATAAATAATGGTAAAAATGTATCGCTGGTTAATTTAATAAATGGTGTTGGACATTTATATAGATGAACATTTTTATTAGCATTACGAATAAAAAACATAAAATGAATAAAAATAGTAGTAAAAAGATTTAGAAAAGTAACAAATTATAATACGTTAAGCTCTTACAAACATTTCTTGGTCAAATATTGGTCAAAATAGATCTTATTATATTATGTTTTCTATAAATAGTTTGCAGTTCAATAAAAATAATTAAATTTTTCCTAATTATTGTTTAGTTATGTCAATAACTAGTTAGGTAACAACAAATACAAGAAGTCCTGACCATGTAGGATTTTTATTAAATGAGTTATTTGAATAAAAGCGAAAAGTTGGGGGATGTAAAGTTAAGATAAAGTGTTAATCACAGACCCCCGGTAATGGCTACGCGGACCCCCAGTCATCAGGGCACATTACAAATATATATAATTACATTTTATTTCTATAGATAGCACATATGCCGCTTTTTATCGAAAAACACCGTTAACAAAAACTAAAGTACCGTTGCATATTTTTGCCAGACTCTAGTAATGTGTTTTGTAGCTATACGATAATTAAATAAACAATGACAAACGGAGAAGCAGCAAGTAACGTAAAGTCGAGTCAAACATTTGAAATGCGCGGCACATAATTTGTTTCATAATGAGGATGAAATGAACTGTAAACAAGATTCGAGAAACATAATTGAACTTCCTTCAGCCGATGAGAAAACCGATACAATATAACTGAAAGGAACAGACATCAAGATGGATTTGTTCAAGTGCAAGCCAGTCAGTCCGACTAACAGTACCCCAAAGAGAGAGAGAGAGAGAAAGAGAGAGAGAGAGAGAGAGAGAGAGAGAGAGAGAGAGAGAGAGAGAGTATTTTCTTCACCCATCCATTCTCTTTTATTTTTATGGCGTTCCTGTTAGGGTTTTCAAAAAACCTGACATTTTCAAAAACCGGTTTTCGGTTTTTAAGAAAGTGGAAAACCGGTTAACCAGTTTTTTTATGACCCACCTTAAATAAGACTAAAAAAAGAAAAACAATAAATAGATGTGTGAGAAGCATTTTTTATTTTATATAAGAATAATTTTTCGTCAAGTTCGGTTATTAAAAAATCAAATTTAGGGCCGGTCTTTCCACCTTCAGATAAAGTGGCTGGTAACGTTATCTGACGGATAAAAACAATAAAGCGTCTTTCCACCTTCAGATAAAGTTATACCTACGAATAAACTATGCTATCTGGCAGATAAGTTATTCGGTAGTCAAAGTAGCGAATAAGTAACAAATAAGTGCTGTCACTGTCAAAAAGTTAGAAATGAAATGATTTCTTGGAACAATAAATTGCAAAATGGACTTGAAAAAATATAATTTGTTTGAATTTTATTAATTGTAAAAATAATGCCTTAACCCAAAATAACAGTGCTCCAGTCGACGGTGAGAAAAAATATGAAAAAGTATCTCGTGCAATATCCAGCTTATGTCTGATTTCATTTGTATGTCTTGTACGGAAAATTAAATACACAAATTTCAACGAGTATTTTACGAAATTGCCCGCTATCCACGAGTGGTTGCAGCCTGGGATGAGATCTAAGTGAAACTGCTTTCTTCTGTGAAAAAAAGGCTGAAGTAAACGGTGTCGAGAAGGATATTTTATATTAAACGTTAGCTGGGATACACGCCTTACAATACCATGTTTAATGATTCTAATATTCGCATCGAATTTGAGCAATAAGATTATAATTGGTATAGTAGCAACTGCAGTATTACGCAACTTTACCGTTACAAGAGTGGATGTGAAGAACCACCCACAAAAGATCAGTACTGTGTCGATGACGTACCTGAAGAAACTGATTACTCAGCAGAAATGAAAATGAAAGAATACTCCGTGATTTAATTTCTTATTTTCAAATTTATTATAACTTATTTTGTATTCACATCAATCAAAATTAAAAAATTAAATAAACGTAGAACAATTATTATTAATATCTACTATCTATTTTTCATTCCCCCAATTTTTTTACATGCTTACGGCATAATAATTTCTAAAATCTTGTATAACGCATACATAAATTTAATTTTGTGACAATAACCAAAAAAACGGCTCGACAGCTGTCAGTTTACCAATTTATTTATTTATTTCCATAGAGAAATTTATCTGCCAGATAACTATCTGACAGATAAATTTGAATTGAAAGACGGGATGACATTTATCCAACAGATAAAGTATCAGATACCCTTATCTATCAGATAGTTACCCAGAAGTTTATCAGAAGGTGAAAAGACCGGGCCTTAATCATACAGTTATTTGTAGTAAAAAATAGATAGACAAATTTAAATTTTTTATAAAAAATATCTTACTTTCGCAGAAACTTCTAAAAAAATTTATAATCACTCAATTCTTAACACTTATTACTTTTATGGAAGTAAACAAACTAATCCAGGTCTTCCTGGTCAAGGATCATCATCTAGGTTAATTTTTTTTTTTTTTTTAATTGTTTAACCAACGAAGCATTGTGCTCCAACTTGGACAGTTCTCAGAAAAAAATAATCAACAATTCGAAGATACACTCCTCCGCAAACAAACCGCGTTTATAAATGTACAAAATTATTGCACGATGATCTTATCGCGTTAACTCACCCATTTTGATAAGTTTACACTTGTACTACAAATAATAGACTGACTGTATAAAATTTATTTATCAGTGTATCTATTATGTTTTGAATGGTCTATTTCAGAGTTTCCCAAGCTTTTTGAGCCGCGGAGCACTTTTCACAAGAATAATTCATCGCGGAGCACTATCGTTGCTATATACAGTGGCGTGCGCAGTAAAATATTTCGGAGGGGACGTTCACAACATCGGAATTTATACGTATTGAGAATGCGAGCAATCTTGAAATGGTGTAATTATAATTTTAGTTCTTTTCTAATTTTCAGGAGGAGGGGATTTATCCCCCTAATTCCCCCTTTGCGTACACCCCTGGCTATATATTTATATAATATTTTAGTGGATCTTGACGTGTGATATGTTCTGGAAATAAATTTATCAGTTGATCGATACAGGATGATTGTTTTATGCCGATCTTGAAAAGTTGTCTGTCACGGATTATAAACTGAGCAAAATGTAAGAATGCTTTGTTAGTTAAAAGCAAAAATATTAATAAAAAATCAGCTGTGGCCACCACAAGACCGAACGCCATCACAAAATAGGTACTTAAACAAAATATTCTCTAATACAGACATTATTTATCATAACCGTGGAAACATTACATATCCGTATGACAAAATAAATACCTAATAAGTATTAAGTATTATTATAATAATAAAAATAAAGTAAAAATAACGTAAACATATTTTTTAAAATCAGCTGTGGCCACCACAGGACTGTTCCATAAATCCATAAATCTTCCATTTCTAGATGACCGCTTTTTATCAAAAGTTGATTAACTGCTGTGTGAGAAGCTTAAAAATGAAGTATCATAAAAATTCGTTTAGCCAAATTCGCTTTACACGTGTCCAAGGACCGACAGACATCATGCTAAAAATAGTAAAAACATTATGTAGGAACCTCAATCCGTGGACATCCATTGTAATTTAAATATGTCAAAATCGGTACGATCACAATACCTCCCTTGATGTTTGTAGCGGTTGGTAAAAACTTAATCCATAAGTCTTAAGCGTAAGAAAAAACTATTGAAATACTATCTTTATAATATATGAACACACTTGTTGTCTACTGGACGTTCTGAGACGGAGACTGTCAACTTTTTTTAACAATCCGTACTTTAGTCAGCGATCCATCGAAAAATAATTGCAGCAAAAACAAATAAATAAAACTGCGCCACTATGACTTACTGACATCCTGTCTGAATTATAAGAGATATAAAGAATATAGGTAATTCATATTCCCATTGCATGGAACGTCACAACATTCATTATTTATTATTTGGCAAATTTTAAGGAATTTGTACTGTATTATGCCATTCTTGTAATATATCAGCCCTGCAATAGAACAGTCACTCAGCTGTAGGTATATTTGTATTTCATAATGGTTAAAACTTTTTCAATGACCAGTTGAACTATTGAGATTCGAGTGTCTTTATTAACATTTATTATACCCTTTTCACACTAGAACTTTAAGACGAGTGAACTTAAAGTTCACCGATGTTTAACATCGGTATGCTTTCACACTTGATGTTTAAATCTCCGGTGCTGTCATCAGCTACAGTAATTTTGTCCTTAAGTTACCGTCATGAAATTACCAGTTTTGAACTATCTGCGCAGATGCACATTTTGAATTATTATAAACAAATATGGATATTTCATTTCATTCTACAATAAAGACACTACAATAAAGAATATATTACACCTGTATTAACATGTAAGTCAATACATTTTATTTCAATTATTGTAGCTCTGTATTTTATTAAACACATTATTAAAATAAATAATTTTATTATAACAATAAGTATAGTATTCTTGTTTATGATAATATAAAATGTTGAGAGCACAAATTCAAAGAGTATTTTTTTATAATAGAAATTATGTTGGCAATGCGGACGATGTTTAAGACGCAGATCTCTGTCTTAAACATCGCTTGTATTTAGACGAGGCCATATGGTTTCACATTAGCGTTTAAAGACACATTCACTTTAACATCCGATCTTAAAGTTCTAGTGTGAAAAGGGTATTAGGGGCAATGAAATATTATTGTACTGACTTTTGTTATCTTTAATAGCGTATCATTTCTGAGTGAAACGTTTGTATGAAAAAAAAAAAAAAACACTATTTTCACATCTGATCACATTTATTTTATTTACTTTTCTGTCTAATCTGCTCGAGGAGCACGAAGTGACCCGCGGAGCACAGTTTGGGAAACCCTGCTCTATTTAGTGATGCAAGAATAAACTTGCTATTCTTATTTATACAGCCATATCTCAAAAATTTCCAAGCGCCCACTTATCTTCTTTCATATGCATCAAATTATGAACAGGGAATAGAAACCAATTTATCCATCCACAGAAATTACATTTCTACATATAGATATAGATTACTCGGTTTGAAACCATATTTATTAATCCTCCCTCGTACATAAAGATATTAAATTTGAACAAAAAGATGAGTTATAGTTATTTTAGGAACATTATATTTACTAATGCATTTTACTTATTTACTAACTTTGGTAATTATAATAATTTGAATGTAATGATAGTAAATAATTGAGTTTATGTGAACAGTGTGTTATTAATAACTTTCTAATAAACTAATTTTTCTATTGATTCCAAGAAAACATGACATATTCACACAGGGAATCGAATTCAATTTAACACGATTAATAAATTTTTTATGTGGGTGTAAATAATCTACTATTCAAAAAACGTATTACCAACATCCTCGTTGGTATGGGAAATGCGATTTAGTACATGTGATAGATGTAAACAGAAAAATTTAATTAAGAATTTTGTGTGATTTTTAGAAGGATTTATTTTATTGAACAAACATTTTTAACGATCTGTTGGAGCTTTTTCATATTTTTTGTTATGATCGTGTCATTCACCTCATTTCTAATTTATTGAGTATTAAAGGGGAAATGATCGAAGCTTTTAAATAGAGAAATACGTAACTAGACTTCACAGTCGAGAATAAATAGTTTTTACTTTGGAATGAGTAAAAGAGTTTTATCGTATGGGATAATATTTTTAGCAATAAAACTTAAAGCAATGTTGATATTAAATTTCCAATGCTGATTATGAAATAATAGGGTTTCATAGATATAACCAAGAAACCTTTATACCAGCGTTTCCCAACCGGGGGGCCGCGGCCCTCTGGGGGGGCGTGAAAGCTTCGTCGGGGGGCCGCGAAGTCATATAAAATCGAAGCATGAAATTATAATAGAAAAACGTTCAATTTTGCAAGATATATTCATAAATATATGACATTTATATTCATTAAAATATACCTTTTAAACTTAAATAAAATAAATTATACTTATTTTGACAACTAATTTAAACAAATTAAACCGGTTCGCGTTGGAGGTATTTCAAGTACTTTCAAGTAGGTACGACTTGAACTTAATATATATATATATATATATATAGTAGTAGTAGTAGTAGTAGTTAAATAATTTATTTGTTGCCTTTCGGCTTAAAATCTACATAAATTGTAACATATATTATTGTGTTAATTATTATTTTTTCTGGCCTTCAGCACTGCTCTCATCCAATCCTCTCCTTTTCCGTGGTCTCCCAGAAGTTGTAAAGGACCCCTGCTTTCTAACTCCAGTCCTTCACAGCGTCGCAGATGATTAAGAGTCTCTATCTCTGTACCGCAAGTCCTGCAAAACTGCTCCTCCTCCTTCGTCCAGAAGCAGTTTGCCCTCTCTTCATTTCCGCATCTAAATCTCGCAATAATCTTTTGATGTTTGTTGGGCTCTGCCAGGTACCTTGGAACTTCTGTACATGCAATGTATTGGTAGAGCTGATTGTATCGGGACTTGGTTATTCTACTCCATTGCTCTTGTTTCTGCACATCTTTATCTCGTTCCGTCACCATTAGCACTGTTTCTAGCCCAGCTCTTTTTCTCCCTTCGATATCTTCCTTTGATGTGCCATTTCTTGCTAGGAATTCATTTTTCTTCGTTGTCCATTTTGTTATATTAGTTTCTTTTTCCTTCCAGCACTCTTTTAAAATATTGTTTTCGGTGGTCGCAATATTTTCTTCGAACTTCATTGCTCTTTTGCCCGTCATAATTCTTAATTTTTCTCTCTTTGTTTCTTCCAAAATAATGTAACTTGGGGTATGTCTGTCTAAGCCCAAAGTCCATTTCAGGTATTGTTCCTGCAATCTTTCTATTTTTTCCTGTTCTTGCCATCCCCATATTTCCTGCCCATATAAGAGGCTTTTAACCAGGCTGTCAAACATAAAAATTCTTCTTTTGAAATTGTTCTGGAACATTCTTTTTCCCATACTCCAAACTAGTCCCATTACCATTCTTGCCTTTTTTGTTATCTCCTTTATGTGTGTCTGGTCTTCATTGCTCTTCTGAAAAGTATACCCTAGGTACTTGAATTCTTTTAATAATATATATATATAAACACATATACACATATACATATATATAGGGGGGCCGCAGACAATATTTAAGTTATTTTGGGGGGTCCCATGCCAGAAAAGGTTGAGAAACACTGCTTTATACCATCACTCAAGTGTCTGCTTGTGTAATGGACAGTTCATATCACAATATATTTCATATTATATACAGGTGTTCCAGCCAAGTGGCTCACCATTGCTATCTTTCTTAATATTATAGATAGAGATTCGGTTAAATGGACAAAAAACAAGTATTATACATAGGAAATATCATGACAGGCTTAAAAATTTTTTTGAATGTTTCGTTGACCAGACATTTTGAAAATAAATATTTTTTTAAATGGAATAACCTGTGTATTACTTGGCCATAGGAACAACTATTTTTTTTGTCTTTATAAAAAACTAACCATGTTTATAATGTTTTTTTTTTTTTTTAATAACGGAGATACCAATAGTTGAAAACTTATGATATTAGTTATTAATCGTGTCATCACGAGATGATACTGAGCGAAATAATTGAATTAAATCTGTCATTTTGTTAAAGTTTCAGGTAATTGTTACCTTTGTAACTTTGTAATAGTTTTGTAGACGAATATTAAAGAATGCAATTATGTAACTGGTTCATGCAAACTTCTGCAATCGATAGCAAGTTAGCTTATAAAATATTGTGGCCGGACGAGGCTAATTTTACAAATACCGGTGTTTTTAACAGAAATAATGAACATTTGTGAACACGTAGAAATGCACATGCTTTCCGCACTGTGCGACAACGAAACAAGATTTTCTATAAATGTTTAGTGTGGAGTTCTAGGAAATGCTGTAATAGGGCCGTATCTCCATGAAGGAAATTTGACTACTGTAAAGTATTTAAATTTTTTGGAAAATAGTAATCAAGATTTATTTGACGATGTGCCCATAGCTAATAATTTTTACTTTTGTTTTTATTATATGTTAGTTTTTAATTGTACTATTTTTATAAGTTTGTACGTTGATATCTCCATTATTAAAAAAAATATCATTATAAACATGTTTAGTCTTTTATAAAGACAAAAAAATGGTTGTTCCAATGTCCTAACAATATACAGGGTATTCCATTTAAAAAAAGTTTATTTTCAAAATATCTGGTCAACGAAACATCCAAAAATATTTAGTGCATTTAATCGATGGTGAGCCACTTGGCTGGGACACTCTGTATATATTGTCATTGATTTAAATCTTATTATGTATTTTGTATTATATTAAATAAAAAAATAATGTTCATTGATATTTTTGTTCCATTTCACGATATTCAGTTCAACCTTGAACTAATAAAAATGTCTACGAATATGTTACAAAAAATAATACCCTTGTAATAAAATGTCAACCTAGGATTATCAGTCTTTTGCGTCTTAAAATAAAAATTCGTTTTTTTGTGAACCGTTATAATTATGAACCCCGAACTTGTTTCAATGTTAATTAATTACTTTTAGGGTACATATACATACCCCACTTTTTAGTCACAATCAATTCTTTTCTAAACGTCTTTTCGGTCGTAATGCTCTGAAACAATTTCGAAGTTTTCTTCATTTTGTGGTTCTGAGATGATTTTATTGGATGTTTTACCATTTACTTCTTTCTTCCTCCATTATCCTGCTTGTAGCTTGTAGTATTTTCTTTCCGGATGCTTCTTTGGCTGCGGTGTCGACCTTTTCATTGCCTTCTGTGCCTATATGCTTCGGCAGAGATTCTCTCATTTTTATGATTCTCACCAAAGAACGCATTAACCCATTAACGCCTAAAATGAAACTGGTAAGAAAAAAGTTTTAAATTATACAAAAACATGAAGTCTAGGTTACAATTATTACATATATTTAAGAATTTTATTTATTTTTTTATCAACTGTAAAGATACAAGGGCGTCCTCAAATGGGGACGTTAGGCAGATGTGTGATATTTTTCAAAACATCCTTTTTCAATGCACATTGTTTTCTGGCACTTTTTACATGTCCATCTGGCTTTCAAATGACACACACAACACTTTAATTGTTTTTCTAATTTTCCTGGAAAATGAAAACCTTCAGTTAATTCAACGCTGGATCCAGCTTTTCTTTTCCTTTGGGTTCTGGAAGTGGTGCCATCTCTCAGATAACTCCTTGTTATATAACGCCGGAATTCTAACTGATCCACCATATTTTCTGAAGTCATTTGATGCATTTTCCAGGCATTAGTCATGACCATATCAAGAAAATATGTAAATAAAAGCCACCACCGTTTTTTACCTTTTACACCAATTCGATACAATGATATGCACTGATCATGGGTATCTACCCCGCCCATTCCAGAATTGTAAGTAGCAAACAATTTCGGCAAAACTACATTTTCTTTAGACTTTGTAGTTCTGGACCACCGCTTTACATGATTCAGTGGCTCAATAGTGTCATAATTTGATATCATGGAGCAAACACTGTTATCATACCATTTCACGCATAAAATGCCATTTGTTTTGTCATATCTGTAATCATATGAGCCTCTTGCCTCTTCCTTCGGAATGTAATTTGGATTCTCTATAATATCATCATCAAGTTCTTCAGTATCTGTCAATTCATCCAAATTTGGTGGGAGAACGTCAATGTTGTCAACCTGTTCATACTCTTCATTTTCAATCTCTTCCAAGGCTTGTTCCAACTTTTGGAAGGTTTTGGAACCATAAAAAGTTTTAGGATCCATAATAAATAAATATTTTCTTCTGACATGAAAAGAAAAAAAAATTACAGTTTATATATATTTCTGCCTAACGTCCTCATTTGAGGACGGTAAGTTATAATGGCAGCTAAAAACTACCAAATAAAAAATAAATGAATAATTGTGTATACTTACATTAATATTAGTCTATAGACGCTATTTTTTTGGAAAAAAAAAATTAAAACTATATTTTTTTATTTATCAAACACAATTTTTTTTAACGTAACTACACCATTTCAAAATACGTTGTAATACCAAGCACTCTCAAGTCACAACTAGTCATTGTTAAATCACTCTAATTCCAATTATTCATTGCAGTCTTTATATTTACAAGTTAGAACTAGAAAAATTTCATAAACAGTTTGCACATACGTTGAATGTTTATTTTTATAAGCGTCCTCAAATGGGTACGGTCGGCGTTAATGGGTTAAATTAAAAAATACATCGCTTATAAATTAACAGCAAGTTAAAATTGTACTTGTAGTGTTTTAATGGTACTTGTAATCGCAGTCGTATAAAGTTTGTAAGTTTACGATTTTTCGTTGGGCCGCATTCATAGCCATCATGGGCCGTGGGTAGGACAAGCCTGTGCTACGGTATCCAGATTAGTTTTATTTTTGTATTTTTTTCTTCTAGGTGACAAATTAGTTCACGGGTGTCTTGGATGATTTCTTTTAATATGGAATTTTTAATAATGGACTCCCTCAAGGTTATGTGCTGGCCCCACTACTCTTCAGCATGTACATAGCTGATATGCTTATGACCAAGTCTGAAAGGTTTGGGTATGCAGATGACTGGGCGATAGCTATACTACACAGAAACATGGAAGTAACCAAGAGCATATTAACACGAGTCTTAACCACCTTGGCAAAGTATTTTCGTGAATGGAGGCTTCAACCTAGCTCAACTAAAACAGAGGCTTCTTGTTTTCACCTTAATAATAAATTGGCAAACAAAGAACAGATATATCTAAATAAAAATATTCTACCTTACAATAAAATACCTAGGAGTGACTTTGGACAGAATTCTGAGCTACAAACATTATCTTACAAATATTGCTTCAAAGATCCGAACTTGGAACAACAATAATTATTAGGATTGGTGTACTCTGCAACTGGTGTAGGTGTGCGGCTCGCTCCAGAAATGGGGCAGAGCATTATCTTCACATTGCGATTGTGGCGCAATCAAACAGGTATGCGACAGGCAAACAATCCACCACATCGTGGAAGAATGCCCTTTGAGGGTCTACGCTTGTCAAATTACCGACTTCCTGAGTGCGACTGAGAGTGCTGTTGAATATATATTTATAGTTGATGGTGTAGGTCGTTACTTTGTGAAGATTCATATTAATAATAATACAATTACTATGTTTTTATTTCACTTTTTATTAAAATATTATAAGTTAAAACAATACGACTAGTTTCGTCTATTACGACATTTTCAAATAAATATACAAACTTACATCTACGTATATATAGATACTCTACTAGGATAAGGATGATGGTGGGGGCTGTATTTTACAATTTTAGGTTTAATAAAGGGGAGGTATTTAAGTCTAATTGTTCATTTAATATATTTTCAGGATTTTTATGTTTAAATTTATTGGTTTCTAGGGCTTCCAGTAAAGACAGTTTTTTGCCCTTATTGCATAGATGTAACACTTTCATATCAATTAATTGGGTAGGGCTGTGGCCAGTGTCGAGTAAGTGTTTGCTAAAGTTGGAGTCTTCTTTTTTAGATTGGAATAATTTTAAATGTTCTTCAAATCTAGTAGCAAAACATCTTCCAGTCTGGCCTATGTACGAACTATTACACTCTAAACAATCTAGTTTATACACTCCGCTATTATTATAAATATCAGATTTATCTTTGGCATTGAAGAAAATTTTACCAAGGTTTTTATTGGGTTGAAATGCAACATTGATGTTGTATTTTCTCAGACTATTACCTGCATTTTCTGATATTATACCATAATAGGGCAAAACGTGAAAAGAATTATAAGGTTTTATCTCTTTCGGGTATATGCTATTAAGGGCTATAAAATATTTCTTTGTTTCTCTAACCTATCTTTAATGATAGTTATACACTCTTCGCCCGGTATGTTAGGAAACATATTAGTCACATCGAATGAGACTAGTTTAAAATTGTTAGGTAAAACTAATGAATTTAATTTTCTTGTAAGATCTTCCGAATTGAGTATACTATATTCATTATGGTTGATAGAATGTTTTATTATTGTCGAATTCAAAAAATCCACAAGTTTAAAATTAGGTGAATTTATATAGGATACGACAGGCCTAATATGATTTTCCGGTTTGTGTACCTTAATTAATCCGTACAACTTAGGGGGTTGAGGGTTCATAACTTTTATTCTGGATTTTTCAAAATCTGAGGTGAATAAATAGTTGCAGTCTTTTATTTTAGCATTTATTTCCCGTTTGTATTTCTGAGTAGGATCAATAAATGGAATATATATATTTGGCCTAGATATTTGCCTGTAATTAATAATTGACTGATAACTAATATTATCTATTGTTATTTTCATAATTATTTATTTTACTTTTTCTTATATTTACTGTGATTTATACGTTTTATATGCCATACGATAAATAAATAAATTGGATGATTTTGTTTTTTGGGTATATTTTTCCTATACTTTTTAAGATGCTGAGAGAATCCAAATAGACGACGTACATATTTCATATTTTGACAGTTTTTCATCTATTATTTCGAATGATTTCAATCAGCATCAATCAATCAGCATCAAAAAGGATGCTGATTGATTTCGCTGTGTAGATACTATTTGGGGTTATTTAAATGGTGCTGGTGTGTTTTATTGCTTTCAACCATGGTTGCTCCTACGGGGTCTCCACTATATTGGTTGTTTTCGTCTTGTATCCGGTAAAAGTTCTTAAAAATATCTGGGCTGGTTTCTTCTTTTGTGTACTGACTTACTGATGTAGATCTACTGATGTAGATCGCATAGCGGTTGTTTGTATTTCCACGGTGGGGTATTAAGTTTATATTTTCTTTGGATCTCTTGGGGGATTCTTTCTTTATTTTTTTAAAGAATTGACTGTTATGAGATTTGTGAGGGATTGTTACGGTTTCTAAATATGTGTGGGCAAGTTAGGTGGTTCGGATTGCAGGTGAGTTGGGTGATATATTTTAGTGTAAGTTGAGTGCGCCTGGTTTCCAATGAATGTTCGCAGCATATATTTTCTAAACTGATGATTGGACTTGTGCTAAATATGTTCTTTGTGTTACTTAAAAAATTATATTCATTTTTGAAAATAATGTTAATTTTTTACTCCTTCTTCTTGGTGTTTTCTTGGCGATTATGTTTTTTAAAGGATTTATTTTTGATTTTAATGCTACACTAATGCTACATTAATGACGGTATATTATAGTTTTTTTGATGGCACATCAATATGCCGTGTCACACCGATTGAAAATCATTAACCTGTTTAACGATTTTCAATCGTTTAGATAGTATTTTGTTATTTATTTTCTACGTTATACGAATGATCTTTATATTAATATTATTATAAATATAGCAATCCAATTTTTGAAAATCAGCAAATATTACCTGAAACCCTGAACGTAGGTATACCTCAAGGTTCCATAATCGGCCCTGTCTTGTATATTATTTATCTTAACGACCTACCAAAAAATCTGTTAGATTATATAATCATCATGTTCGCAGACGATACTAGTATCTTGCAAAAATGTCTCCCGGATAATTTATCGGTAATCACAGATAGAATGATAAACAGGTCAGGTTTGGTGTGGAGTCAATAAGCTTTCTCTAAATAAGAACAAGACGCAAAATATCGTTTGCAATGACAATAGACTTGTACATAATAACGTGCTATACAATACCAAAAGTGTCAAATTCCTAGGATTAAACATAGAAAGTCAATCAAATTGGAAAACTCATGTAAATTACGTTGCAAATAAAATGCATAGAATTATATACATGTTACTAATCCTTAGGAAAACAGTTAATATTGACATGCTGAAAACAGTATACCATGCGCATCTGCAGAGTGGTATAGCCTACGGTTTAATCCTATGGGGTAACTCCACAGACTGGAAGCGTATATTTGCCCTACAAAAGAGAGCTATTAGAACAATGGTAAGAGTTGATTCACATAGAACTTGTAGAGACCTCTTCGTAAGCCTGAAAATATTAACGTTGTCATCGTTATATATTTATCAGCAGATATCATACGTGAAAGACAACATGCCGTTATTCAAGCTCAACTCTACTATACATTCACATGACACCAGAAAAAAGAGTGATATACTCCTTTCAAATTTGATTTTATTTATTTATTGACACGTCAGCTACTTGGCTGTTAGTGTATTTGTTACTATCTTCCAATGTTTTAGTAGGTACATGTATTTACATTCTAACTATATTAGCTTAAAAATATTAATTGATTGTAAGAATTGCAAAACATTGTTGGGTCAGTGCTGCGTCGGGTTTTAGTATGTTGTTAATGTCGTGTGGTAGGTTGTAGTTAGTACGTATGTTAGTGTATAGTTGACAGTCGGTTAATATGTGGTTAACAGTCAGTTGTTCGTCACATATCTCGCAAATTTTGTTTTCTAGTCTGTTCATGAGGTGTTCGTGAGTAAGTATGGTGTGTCCGATTCTAAGTCTTGTCATGATTATTTGTTCACGTCAATTGGTACCTGAGGTCCAGTTGTGTATGTCGTCTTTGACTGTTCTAAGTTTATTGTTCATATTCTCGCGCCATTGTTCAGTCTGGTCGAGTAGAGTCTTGTCTTGATGGTCTGTCTTAAGTACGTCTTGTTTGGAGCAATATGCTTCTCCGCTGGATTGCATCATATATAAGAAATAGGTCTCAGGCAGTTTGTGTTAATGGCTCTTTATCCAAATTTTTCAAAACCACTTCCGAAATTTCTTAGGGGACTCACATTGGACCGTTATTATTCATAATCTATATCAATGATATTTATGAATGCTTCAAACACAGTAAGTTTCTTTTATTCGCTGACGACATGAAAATATTCAAACCTATCAGAACCGCGAGAGATTCCATACTACTACAAACAGATCTCGATATATTTGCTCATTATTGTGTAGTAAACAAATTATTCTTAAATTACTCCAAATGTAAACACATTACATTTACTAGAAACACAGTTTTATTTAATTTCAATTATAATATAAATACTAATATTCTCAACAGCGTGAAAGAAATAAAAGACCTCGGTATCCTGTTAGACAGTAAACACACATTCGCCAACTACGTAGCTTATATTGCCAAAAAAGCCTACAAACTCCTAGGTTTTATTATTCGCACCTGTAAATATTTTCGTGACATTACTGCAATCATATCCCTTTATAACGCATACGTATTAAGCCAACTGAGCTACTGCAGTACTGTTTGGAATCCTATGTACAATTGCCATATAAATAGGTTAGAAGCAATTCAAAAACGCTTTCTAAACTACCTATACACAAAACACCCCATTAGCGGATACTCCTATATATCGAAATGCCACTACTTTAATGTATTACAGCTAGAAGATTGCCGCATCATTTCTGACGTAGTCATGATCTGTAAAATTTTAAACAATTCAATAGACTCCTCGGATATGTTGCAGATGATTTCTCTTTCAGTTCCTACCATAACCCTAAGGAATCATAACATTTTACACCAAAGGCAAGCCCGGACTAATTCAATGCAAAACTCCCCACTAATTCGCCTGGTAACAACATACAACTTGTTTCAAAATGACATTGATATTTACTTCCATAACATTAAATTTGTTAAAAGTTTTTTCCGTAAGCACTTCTGTAAAAAATATATTGATATTTTGATTTAATATTTTGTTCATTATTTTTGTTAATTATTATGTACATGTGCGCGCATGGACGGGTGAGCGGTTGGGTAAGGGGTTCACAGTGGGCCATATTCTGTCAAGTTGAACTTTTAAAATCTTAAATATACAGTAAAAAGATACTATCATATTTCTATTATTTTATCTCTATTATGGCCTACTTGAGTTCTTTTTGAATTGGTCGCTCGAAACATGTGCGTGTATAATTTTTTATATATATATATATATATATATATATATATATATATATATATATATATATATATATATCTACGCATATATGGATATGTATATTTTATTTTGAATTTAATTTTTATATGATTATCTTTAATTAAGATATATATGTATTTCATATTTTATTATGTAGCTGCAGATTTGGGTTCGTCCTGTAAGCAGCTCAAACACAAATAAATAAATAAATAAATATGGAATATTTCATCCTGGTTGCTGTTGGGTTCTCGGGCTGCAGAATTCGCACGTTTGTTTCCCTCGATACCAGCGCGGGCAGGCACCCAGATGAATTGTACTGATTTTCTTGTTCAATGATCTGTTGAATCTGGTCCTGGATTCGTTGGATCCTCGTGTCCTTTGAGTAGCTGTTGTCGAGAGCTTGCAGTACGCTTGAGAGTCGGTGCATATGGCTATATTGCTATAGGTGGTTACTGATGCCATTTCGAGCGCCTTCTGAATTGCTACCGCTTCTGCTTGGAATACGCTAGTGGTTGTTGGTAGACTGTGCGTTTTCACTTCTTCGCCTTGAACAACAGCTATAGAGCAGTTATTGTCCATTTTTGATGCGTCAGTGAAATAGAATTGGACTGGTGTAGTTCGTGTTTAAGTTGTTCGAATCTGGGTTTTAAACGTTTTGGTTCAGTCTTTTTATATACGGTTAGGTCCTTTTTTTAAATTATTTTTCCAAACAGCCAAGGCGGAGTATGGTGGAAGGTAGTTGACTGGATTTCAGGAATTAAGATGTTGTTGGTTTGTAGGATGGTATTGATGCATTGCTGTAGGTTGGTTTTATTATGAGTAATTAAGGTATTTTGTTTTATGAAAAAATGATTACAATTTGATTACAATTTGAATGCTCAAATTTTCTCATTAATTTTACATTACAAAATTCATAGATCAATAGTTTCTAATCCAATTTAGTTCCTTGTCATAATTGAGGAGTTTAATAGTGGTATCCTTGAACATACGCCAGTATGCACAATGTCTAATCAATAAAATAATGTGCATGATTTCCGCTTTCTACCGGACAGATAACATTACAAACTTAACCTTACATATGCATTACATTACTGCTGTCACTATTTCTTATTTACTGTAATATCCGTACTAGCTTAAGAATGTCATACGAAAATGTACAATAAAAAATTGAATTTGCATAAATCATTTAATTTACATACATTTAACATAAGTTACAGTTTTTATTATAAACGTAAATGTAAACAGCATTTTTTGAGTTGGATTTGTAATACTGATTCAGTGTTACACTATAGGTGATAGTATTATTGTCTATGGAAATAATTACTATGTAAATTTATTTTTTGCAAAAATAACCGTTTGTATTATTGTTTTGTTTGTTATGTAAATTGTGTTTATCGTGTTATTTTACTAAATGATTTCATTTTTTGTCTATTTTAGTATCAGCAGGAAGTATCAAGACTTCTTTCCTTTGAACTTTTAGCAGTATTTTCAGCCCAAACTTGCCGCCAACATGCAAAATATCTAATTATTTTACTCGGATTGGTGAAAATATTTTTCCCTCTGCCTGTAATATATGTAAGTATAATTTTAATAGATTAATATTATAATATGTATTCTTCTGTTCTTTCCATATACATATTCATATTCACATATAAACTATGTAAAATGCCACGTTATTACTTTATATTTTAATTTTTAGTTCTGAAGAAGATTTTAAAATAAATCGAAACGTTATCACAGTTAAATAAACTTGTTTTATTTTTTATTGGTCCGAGTCCCACTAATTTATTAATTATATTACCTACGGACATAATACATTAAACATGTACGCAAGTATATATTCTCAGGACTGCCGCAACCCGATGGCGCAAGAGGTGCAGATATTTGGTGCGAAAATTTCTTAAGAATACAGGAGAATTAATAAATAATAAGTTAAACATTCTTAGAAAATTATTTTATTTTTTCTGTAATAGCCTTGTTCAAGTCAACAACCGCCTTTCGGCGCCGCTCTGATTCTAAAACATTTTCCTTGGCAGTTTCGATATGTCTTTAAGACGTGTTGTAAAATGGATTATAGCTATTTAATAGATCTTTAGTAGGCTTTTTAATTATTGAGCACCATCTTTCAGCGATCTGCCACTCTGATGGCGCTTTATAGATTAGATTGGAGAAGAACTTCTGTGGTATCCGTCCAACGTGATCGACCTCTTCTCTTCTTTCACCGTATGGTTTTTCTTGAACCCAAAATTTTCCAAGGTTGTCACCACTTATAAGGTGACCAAAGAATTGCAGTATTCTGGAGTATATGCCGCTGAAGAATCTCAACTTAGCTTTAATTTCTGCTAGGATCGAAGCATTTAGGAAAAATCCTTCCCAGCACCCTTATCGAATGAGACCACACGTCGACGATTCACTGCTAAGATCCCATATTTCCGCAGAGTAATAAAATACAGAGAATTAATATCTGAATCAGGTTGATCTTGGTATCTGGGAGATTTCCCATATTTTAAACAGTTAAGACATTATTGTCTTGCCCAAACGAACCCGTCATTTGATCTCCGCTTCGTAGTTTTCCTGGTTGTTGATGATGGATCTCAGAAAAATTAACTGATTAACCACTTCGAAATTGCTCACTTTCTGGGTTTCTGGCTATTGTAGTATTCATGTAATGTCATGACCTTGGTTTTGGACTGATTGAACGTAGATTGTAGTCTCACTACATTTGTCCAGTTTGTCTAATAATGACAGCAGCTCGTCCTTATTTCTGGTATTCAATAGTGCATCATATGTGAAGTGGAGATTAGATATTTGATTGTCACCTATGGAAATGTAGGGTGACCGTTCGTCCCGCTTTTTGCCGGACCGTCCCGCATTTTGATTGGGTGTCCCGCATTAATATGCGTCCCGCAAAAGTCCCGCATTCTAACATTTTGTCCCGCATTGTAACTTGTATTTGAGGACCTTTTTTTTACTCTTCACTTGGAATGGGAGGTGAGGACCTTTTTTTTTGCTCTGCACTTATATTTGGGAAGTGACGACATTTTCTTGCTCCGTCCCGCATTGCCTTCTTAAGAAAATGGTCACCCTATGGAAATGCCACCGTTATAGTCATCCAACACGTGTCGCATTACGTATTCACTATACATATTATATAGAAGAGGTGATAGAATGCAACCTTGCCTTACGCCTTTCCTAATATTAAACATGGAAGAGTGTACGTTGTCAATTAGAACAATGGCTGAACGCTAGAATCGTATAAGATTCTTTAATAGCTGAACCGGATGTTTTGAAATGCATAAGTTTATTAGATTTAGTCATTATTAGAAGGTGCCATTTTAATTGTGGAATATTCTCTGGTTTTCTCAGTTAACTATTTGGCGTATATTTAATACCTGCTCACGAGTTCCCCTTCCTTACAAACCCATTTTATGCAGGAGCAACTTGCCAGCTGGGAAATGCTTGTAGCCTACTACGTATGATGTAAAGCATAACTTTACTTAAATGTCTTTTTAAGATTATCAGGCGCAAATTTTTTCAAATATTGGTCAAGCCCTTTTTGTGTACAGTAACAACAAATAATGTTGTCCACTCCTTAGGCCATTCTCTTTAATGCCAAATATTCTGGCATATCCAGTAGTTTGTACTTGTAGAATAGGGCCCACTGCTGTTTACTCTACTGTTAGTCTCTGCTTTAATCGAATGTACGCCTGGGGATTTGTTCTTGGCCAGTTTTGTGATAGCGGCTTGTACCTCTTCGATTAGTACATCGGGTTCTAAATTACATGTCATGTGTATAGCAGGTAACAATGTGTCACTTGTCTTTTCACAATGTCTTCTCCATACTTCAACGACGTTTTCTATGTCATTTGCTAACACGTGATTTTCATCACACACAGACCATGCACGTGCCACAGACAAATGAGTTATTTGAATATTTTTTTGAAATGTATCGTTAGTCTGTAACATGTTTCACATGTTTGCAGTATGTATGCCAGAAATAAATTGGAGGGAGCCAAGTTATGTTCGATTAATTCTTATCGTAATTCATGCAGTTTCGCTAACACAATTACCGATTTGTGGGAAAGTGCGTTATATTGGTGGAACAAGAAATTTTTCTTTGTCAAATGAGGCCTTTTGGATTTGATTTCTTCGTTCAATCTGTCTAATAACAACGCATAATACTGGACTGTTATTGTTCTTCCATGTTGCAAGTAGTAAATAAAAATTATTCCTCGGGAAACAAAAAAACGGTAATCATAACCTTATCAGCTAATAGCATCATCTTGGCCTTCTTCGGATTTGGTTGACCACTTTCTATCCACTGTTTTGATTGTTCTTTGGTCTCCGGAGTGTAGTGATGCATCCATATGTATCCATGTTTCAGCGACCGTTAAAATACGTCCCAAAAAATCTTTTGTATTGCGCTTGAACATGTCTTGCTGAGAAATGGTCATTCGCACTTACTTTTGGTTGTTTGCACATAAACGAGGCATATATTTTGCAGTGAGTTTTGTCATGTCCAAATATAGATGTAAAATGCAATCTGCGCTGTCATATGAAATACCTACTTCCTCTGCTATACCTCGCAATTTTAGTCGGCGATGGGTCATCATGATTCCCTGGACTTTTCTAACCTTTTCTTCATCGGTAGAAGCTTTCGGCCTACCAGAATGTGGTGCATCCTCTATGCTTGATCAACCGCGTTTAAATTCTCATTCCAGTTTTCGACTATTGCAAATGAAGGAGCAGACTCACCATGAACTCTAACTCCGTTTTTATATCTTTAGGATTTAAACCTCTTAAAAAGAAATGTTTTATCATTGCACGGAACTCAATTTTATTCATGATTAAGAAAATGTACGTAATTTGCTGCTTTAGTTGACTGGCACGACTACACTGAATGCATGATCAATCTGGAAATTTGACTGCAGTTATATGAAAGATTAGGCTTTCAAAACATATGAAAGATATGCGCGTGCAACGGGGAGTTGCACGCGCCGGGGAGTATTCTAGATCAGCGTTTCTCAACCGGGGGACCGCGACCTACTGGGGGGGCGTGAAAGCTTCGTCGGGGGGGCGCGAAGTCATGCAAGATCGAAACATGAAAATATAGTAGAAATGTGCTCTATCTTGCAAGATATAAATTTTACCCACACCTAGGAAATTGGAAGGTACTTTGAACACTTTTAAATAAAAATACTTTACTTTCAAGTCGTTGTAGGGAATATAGCAGAATTTTTTGTCAACCGTAAAACATATTAAAAAAATGTTTAATTAATATTTTCAAAACCTCTATCCAAAGGTACCCCATATTAAACCTTTTAAATTCTAAATCGTCCTTGATATCCTGTACTTCCGGTTTATTCTGGAAAATTTTAATACTACCATTTAATTTTTTGGATAAATTTTGGTTATCAAATTTTTTTCTAAACTTGCTCACACGTCACCTGTTTGAGAAAAATCGTATTCCCTCTATCTTGATACACCATATATATATGTTAGGGTCATAACTAGTTCTTGGACCTCCTTTGTAATATGTTGCGTTAGTAACCATAACATAATGACATATATGTGACAGATTGTAAATAGACGTAGTAATAAACGCTTATATGTGCTTGGATTTGTGTGTTTTAATTGATATTATCATGAACGCTATAAAGCGTTCTATCATCAGAAGTGGGATGCCTACACCTACAACTAAGTTTGGCGAGATTTTGTTGTTCCATACATAAAATATTTTGAAAATGATTAAAATGAAAAAAAAAACAAAAAAATGACAGAAAGATTGACAGTTCAAAAATAAATTGAATGTCAAAATTGGCTGACAAGAATTTTAAAAATGGAAAACATAAGTGCTATATTATAATTAAACTGTAAAAAAATAATTAACCCCAAAACATTGCGTACCCATATTATGGTGAGCCACAGTGATATGTAGAAGTTGAAATGTTCTAGAATGAATTTGGATAAAGTACATTAAAACTTATAGCAAGGACTGGAAAACACTACAAGATGCAAATAAATTTTCCGATAACATTGCAAAGGTTAAATAAAGAATAAGCTAAAGGTAGTATAGAAATTTGACGCCAAATTATAAGAGAATAATGAGGTATGGTATTTCTAATTTGTTCTTGATAATTTAGAAATTTTGGATAAAGACTTAACAAGGTAATTCAAAGAGTTTTTGTTGGAGTTTTTGTTAATTATATTCCTTGTATGGAATCATATTAGATAAGATTATATTTTGCATTTGCAGATGACAGATGACAAATGTCAGATGACAAATGTCAGATGACAATGGACAGATAATAGTAGTTGTTATTTTTATTTTGTCAAACAGTTTTACCAAGTTTTTTGTGTAATTTTTCTAAATTTTGCATTATGAATTACTGAATTATGGTCTCAATAAAAGTGTGTTATTTCTTTACGAAATATATTGAAACTTGCGCGTATGCTAAATATCACGGGTAGTGACATTTAGCATACATTTAAAAAAAAAATTATATCAAAATAAACGTATACATTTTAGCTTTCCCAAGTTCAATAATATAAAAGTACTAAGTTAAGTTTTTAACTGATGTGGTAATTGTGGAAACACAGACAAAAATTGAGAGCCGAAAGGTGTCAAAGTTGTCTTGTAAGGTGTCTAAGATGTCTTGATGTTAGGTCTGTACTATTGGTACATATTGGACGAAAGTGTTAATATAAATGACAGATTTTACAATTGATGCACATGCTATGTAATACTAATGTGAACGATTTAATACTGTGTACATTGCTTGCTCAGATCTTTTGTTACAGTTATTGCAGGTTTAGAACATATTTTAGAACCGGGAGATAAATTCATTTAATGTATTCTTTGTTCTTTGGAGATCTTCAACAAGGACTAAAACAGTGGGAACCGTAGAGTTTTGCTTAGTTTTACTTATTTTACCAGTGAGATTGATAACAGATCAAGGTGTAGTTTACCTGAAATGGCAAATGTAATGATCTGAATAATAATAAAAAATGTCAGAATGGACGAGCGTTTGTCTATTGACAGACAAATATTACTAAAGTAACTAGTTAGATGATGGTGATTAAAAGTGACGATGATTAAAGTGGTAAGAGACATATTATTGCTTTGATTAAATAAGAAGGCACGTTGCGTGTGGGATAATAAGGTACTGAGTAGGAAGCAGCGACAGTCACTGAGCTTGCTGGGTACTGTAGACAACCTGTATTGAAATGAACTGATTGATAGTTGATTTGAGAATTGATAGCTTGTTGAGTACCGCAAGACACACTGGTCGTTTTTGTTTTGTTGGCTCTGGATGGTCAGGGACCTCAAGGAGTTCAGAGGAACTCTGGATGGTCAGGGACCTCAAAGAGTTGTGTTTGTTTTGTTTGACTCTGGATGGTCAGGGACCTCAAAGAGTTGTTTCTGTTTTGTTTCACTCTGGATGGTCAGGGACCTCAAGGAGTTCAGAGGAACTCTGGATGGTCAGGGACCTCAAGGAGTTGTTGGACCTAAAATGGTCGTGTTTGTCTTGTTGACTCTGGATGGTCAGGGACCTCAAGGAGTTCAGAGGAACTCTGGATGGTCAGGGACCTCAAGGAGTTGTTGGACCTAAAATGGTCGTGTTTGTCTTGTTGACTCTGGATGGTCAGGGACCTCAAGGAGATGTGTTTGTTTTGTTCGACGCTGAATGTTCAAGGACCTCAAGGAGTTCAGTGAAACTCTGGATGGTCAGGAACCTCAAGGAGACGGGCAAAACAAGCATTATGTTTTCGTTTACTCTGTTTTATTTTGCAGTTATTAAATTCTGAAGATGCCGCGAGGACTTGGCAGGAGCAGGACGGCCGTGTTAGGATAATAAGTTGTTTTATTTTTCAGTTAAATTTAGATGATGCCGCGAGGACGCGGCAAGATCAGGACGGCCGTGCTTGGATTTGTGTGTTTTAATTGATATTATCATGAACGCTATAAAGCGTTCTATCATATATATATATATATATATATATATATATATATATATATAGGGGGCCGCAGACAATATTTACATAATTTCGGGGTCCCATCCCAGAAAAGGTTGAGAAACACTGTTCTAGATCGACTTTATACGAGGTGATCGGAAAGTTCCAGAACGATTTAGAAGACGTGGAGTTGCACGCGCATATGGTTCATATGTTTTGAAAGCCTAATCTTTCATATAAGTGCAGGCAAATTTCCAGATTGATGATGTATACTGTGTAGCCGTGACAGTGGGCTAAAGCAACAAATTATATGTATGAAATTATATTAGTATGACAGAGACTGTCCACTAAAGTTAGTATACCAAGACAGCTACTGCCACGAATATTGATCACTGAAACCTATTTTCCTACAAGATTCAATTAGTATATCAAATGGGACCAATCTTTCGTCTTCAATCGTCAATCGTCAATCGTCAATCATCAATCGTCAATCTTCAATTCGTCAATTTTTAGCGTCTTCAATATACAATTTAATTTCAAAAAAAGGAATTACCTATGCAACCTCCTATATTTTTGGCGTATACCTATAATTGGAAAATACTTTGAAGCAATAGTTTTGAAATGTGAGAAGAAGTATTCCAAGTGCATAGAAAATAATAAAAGTCTATATTTATCTAATTATGGAAATTATATTTAAGAAATTAAATTATTAGTTTTCTACTGCGTATGGTACGGACACGAAGATACACTATTACGTTGTTATAGAAAATCTAAGAAAGACGCAAATTATTGACTTATGTAAAATGATGCATTACTAAAGGGTGACAAATCCAGTAACTTAACGGCGTAGCTCATGTTACGAATACGTAATAAGCGGAATAAGGGTGAGTCTACTACTACCTCTACTAACGGCCAAGCTTTCATGATTATTTCACTCAATTTTTTAAATTCCGTTCAAGAAAAATATATTAGGGTCAGTATTTCTGTTAATAAAATTGGAGGCTAGATCTGTTTTTTTATTTTTTCAGCCTTTTATTTGGTTTTACACGTTTTCAGACCATATCCGCAAATAAACTTTTTGTCTATCAGTCTGTCCGAGATTCACGGAAACACGAATCAACATATTTTCACGTAATTTGGTATGATGGTAGAAAAACGCCAGGTTAGAACATAGGCTATCTCAAAATTTTTATTCTAGGGGCATGTTTCGGGGTTAATACTGATTATTAAAAACCTTAAAATATTCCCCTTATTATTGACTTAACAGAAGAATGACGGCGAAACAGCAGGAGAAATGCAGTCCGGTACATTGCTTTTAAACTACTACTGTGTAGTCCTCGCCTTATGGGCTGGCGTTGAGTTTTACTGGAAGCTTCAGTAACGGCCAACGAAGAAGGAGTTTTTCAATTCTTTAACTATCGATTCCAACACAGTTTCCGTATAGACTTTAACAGATGTTTTATATGCATGCGGCTCCGGAGTCGCAGGTCCCGGCCGCTGACTGCATGGCATAGAGATGTCGTCGTAATACAATAGATTAACATTTACCTTATCAATAAGTTACCGAGATGTTTTACTAGGATTCTCTTAAAAGGTCGTGGATGAATATAAGATAAATTCAAAATTTCACCTAAAACAAGACATTTCGGGATTAGATATAATTTATAAATTTGATTTGGGCATTTAAGTCATCATTCTTGTCGTTATTGATTATATGTGCTATTTCAATAATTATTCAAGAAAATAAAAATTATGTTATATTATATTCATATGAATAAATCATTAAACAAATAAATAAATATTTTTCTCTCATAATACAACCTCAACCCCTTTTAGTGTCCTTGAATATTAAATTAACACTTGTAAGTGCGCATTTGCTCGCCGTGCACCTGGAGTTAGAGTGGAGTGTGCTGGTATTAATTGTGCTGGTTTTTGCGTGTGGCGCCAGTGCTACAATAAAATGTCTACATAGATATATCAGTAAAATAATTAAGATTTGAAAAGACATAATTTTTATATTATTATTTTATCTATTAATCAATCCAGCTTTTATAGCTGATGTTTAAGACAATTTTCATTAATGGTATCCGTAGATTTCTGTTTATGATTATATTAAAATGGTACTGTTACAAAATGTATGCAGTATTAAGCCTCATTCATAGCTCATGTTTTAATAGACAACGCGTAATTCATAGTGCATAATGTTAGTGGATAATGTTAGTGGCTAAGCACAACACTTTAGTACCATTCATAGCTCATGTTTTAATAGATAAATCGATCTAGCTTCCATCTACACGCAATAGAAATTACTAAACAATTTATGATAAAAATATCTTGTTATTAAATGTATGTATTGTTTTTTTATTAATGTACTTCTAAAAAGAATCAAAATAATTTTTATTAGTTAATATTTATTAAGTTAATTATTATATAAAATAACTATAATGTTTCTGAAGCTACTCACTTTAACCTAACTTTTTGATTACACAAAAAAAGTTAACTTTTGTTTCCACCCTGTTTCCCAGAACTGTTGGTCTAAAAATATGAAAAAAATCTCAATAATATACATTGATGGAAACCAAAATAGTTCAAAAGAAATTTTTGTCAGATTAATTTTTTTATTGTTGAAAAAATACATATTTTATTTCATGTAGTATTTTAAGGAAAAGCTCTCAGTACATAGAATAACAAACGGTACATTATTTTCAAAATATTGTTCATTTTGACTTGGTTACCGCAAAAAAAATAATGTTCCACACATATAGCTGCTTTAACTTGGGTAATACCTGAAAAATACTAAAATATGTGAAAATTCACACTTCACATCAATTTTTTATTAGATTCAACACATTTACTAAGTCTTTTTAGAATTTCCTGTATAATATATTCGTCTATTTTGAAATGTATCACTGTATACCTGCGAAACCCTGAAATATGTAAAAATTCTCACTTCACATCTATTTTTCAATATTAGTTTCAATATTTTTACTAATAATTATGTCACAAGCTGCATCCACAAGTCTTATTCGAATTTCAAGTATAATATATTCCTTCATTTTGACAGTTGTCAGTGTTTTAATGTTAATGTTAATGTTAGAAGTTTGAGGTATACAAACTTCTAACATTATGAATAAATATTTTCGTAATGCTTATACGGATTTGTGTAGAACTAACATTGTTATGCGTTAACATTAACACTGTGAATTACGTACTATCTATTAAAACATGAGCTGTGAATGATACTTTAATGAGCACTAAATTATAAGATTGAAAAAAAAAAAAGATTGCGTGAATATAATCTTGCTCCGTGAAGATAGCTTAACTTTATTTTATTATGCTTAAATTTATTATTATTATTTATTAAGTCCAAGAAGCAAAAGCCAAAAGCATGTAGAGCTTCGATACAAGTACATACATTGGTGGCACAAACAAGAATTGCGTAAAATGTAACAAAATAATATAAAAATAATAAAATTTAAATACCTAGATAATAACTAATAACGTTCACACTATTGGAACTGATAACAGAGCTAGGCAAACTATTCCAAAGATCAAAAACACGATTAGTCAAAAAACTTTTCGGCACTCACTTATATTTTTCGTGTTGCAGTTTAAGAATGTGACCGCTCAAACCCATATTCTCACTTAATACAAAAAGATTGGACAAATCACATTTCTTCTTATCAGTTAACACACGAAAGGGCACTATTAAATCACCTTGAAGTCGATGGTCGGAAATAGGCGTAAGATTTATTGTTCGAAGATTAAATAAGCAACATAGATTAAAAACAACAGAGGACCGAGAACAGAACCCTGTGGAATTCCGCTGAACACAGATTTCGGTTTGGAGAAAGCGTCACCTACCTTCACTTGAAATGATAAGTCTGAGAGAAATGCCTTAATCCAGTTCAGAAGATTACCACGTATGCCATAATGTTCGAAATTAAGAAGACGCCGTCGGATCGGTATAATTCTTTGCAGAACATGACTTCCACTTTCGTTTTTTGGCTATTACTCCTCCTTGGATTTCTTTTTGGTTACTCCACGACAATGATTACTATAGTCCGTTCAAACGTTAAAATACAGTGTTGCTCTTATGGGAAATTGGACAGTGTTGCCAAATTATGTAAAAATGTCAAATATGGCAATTGTAACAAGGATGTTACAAGCAACTATCGAGGAGTGACTCTGATGAGTACGGCGTACAAGGTGTACGCAAGGAGACGCAGTCAGGATTTAGGAAGGGAAGAGGTGCCATCGCTAACATATACACAATAAATCATATAGTCGCAGAGATAATTCAGAAGAAAAGAGGAAAGGTATATATGGCATTTATTGACCTGAAGGCTGCGTTCGATAAACTGGACAGGAAAGAACTGTGGGAAGCAATGGAAAGAAGGGGCGTAAGTGAAGAGATGATAAAAAGATTAAAAGAAATATATAGAGAGACAAGGTGCACAGTGAGAGTGGAAGAAGAAGAATCATAAAGCTTCTGGGTGAATGAGGAGGTGAGACAGGGATGCCTGTTGAGCCCAACACTGTTTAACCTATACGTGGCGGATTTGGAAGAAACAATGAGGAAGGGGCAAGACGGAGGAGTGGTGGTGGGAAGAAGAAAACTATGGACACTAGGGTACGCTGATGATATGACATTGATGGTGGAGGAGGAACAAGAACTGAGGTGCTGATGGACCGAGCAAACAAGTACTTTAAAAGAAAGAAATTAGAGGTCAATAGAGACAAAACGAAGGTGATGGCGTGAGGAAGGAGAAAGAAGTAAGATGGGAATGGTCAGGAAGAGAAATCGAAGAAGTGAAGAGTACAAAGTACCTGGGATATCTGCTAACGAGGAACAACAGGGCAGAGCAACACGTTAGGGAAAGAGTGAAGAAAGCAAGGCTGGTTATGGGAAAGCCATAGAACATAGGGGAGAGAAGGTTTAAGGACGAAGTCAAGTGGGGGATGAAGATATTCGATGCAATAATGAAGAGTATCTTTATGTACGGAATGGAGATTTGGAAATGGAAGGAATGCGAGATGATGGAAAGGTACAAGAGAGTTATATGAGATGGACATTGGTAGATAGAACGAGAGGATATATTGTGAGAGAGGAAATGAAGAGGTAAAAGCTGAGAGTAGGTACCGGAGCGAGGGCAGTGAAATATGAGGAGAAAGTCAGAAGGGAAGATAATAGAAAAATACTAAGGGAATGTTAGGGAAAAATAATGGAGAAAGAACAAAAGGCAAATTGTTGGCAAGGTGAGAGATAAGGATATAATACTTTTGAAGGTCTGGGATGGACATAAAGGAAAATGAGAGAAAGAGAAACGGGGGAACAGTTATAGCTTAAGAATTGAGAAGGAGGGATAAGGAGGTACAAGGGCAGGAAAGAACAGACAGAATAGACAAATCGCTGAGTGTGAAAAGATATAAAGAAATAAGAGTGATAAAAATACCGAGATACCTGAAGGGGAAAAGAGGAATATCAAGGGGTAGAGTCTGGAGGATAGCGAGGTTGAGATGCAGCAATGAAGAACGGAACAACAGATTCTGGGCAAAGCCAAAGGACAAGGTCTATAAAATGTGTAAGGAAGAAGAAGAAACGATAGAGCATTTAGCATTTAGATAGAGAGATAGCAGTCTGGGAGGAAGAGATAAAAGAACTGATGAGTGAGGATGGCAAAGGAGAAAGATGGGAGAGAGAACTAGAGGCAAGAGGAAGGAGATCGGAGAGGGAAGCCGGAATGAGAATAGGAAGAAAAAGAGGGACACTGGAAGAAGAACAAAGAAATGAAATAAAAGAATATTGTAAAATATCCATTGTATTGCATGTTATTTTATTTTTTATTTCTTTGTAAATGTTTATAATTGTTAATACCCTAAACGTCGCAAGGTCTAGGGGAAATAAAAAATATACAGTCTTGGACAAATGTATGGAGCACCCTACGTTTTATTGAATTTTAGTATTATTACAGTAAAAATAGTAAACAAAATAATATATACAGCTCTTAATCACAACTTTAATCAAAATTATTAATATTTTGTGGTATCTCCTTGTGCCAACTACCGCACGTACCCTTTTAGGCATACTGTTCACAAGTTTGTTACGTACATCGAATTGCATATTGAACCATTCGTCTACAATAATTTTGTTCAATTCTTCTTTTGATTTGCATTTGAAAAGAGACAACTTGTTTATCAGAATCGACCATAAGTTTTCAATTTGCGATAAATCTGGTGCCTGGGGGGGCATGCCACAAGTGGCACAATGTTTTTGGAAAACCATTCATTTGTTGCTTTGGCTTTGTGTCAGGGGGCATTATTTTGTTGGAAAAATATATTCTGGATTTTCTTCATCAAATAATTTTAACATTGATGGCTCCAAAATTTCATTAAGAATGGTAATATAACGAGCAGAATAATGCGTCCCTCGCACAAGATTTCGCCTAAGCCACTGACGGACATGCACCCCCAGATCATGATACTACCACCACCAAATTTGACCTTAGGGATGATGATATCAGGATGAAAAGCTTCATTCGGTCTACTTCTTACAAAGATGGCTCCAGGTTGTCCAAAAAGCTGATCCACAAAAGAAAAAAACAAACCTTAATTTCGTAAATTTATAGTAAATTAAATTTTATATTGTTAGTGCAATAGTTACTTAGAAATTTATTTTTCTATTAAATTCGTAAGTACATTAAACCATTACAATGTTTACTTCTATATTTGACTTATCAGATCAAATGATTTTCGCTCATTCATCAGGTGTCCAATTTAAATGTGTTTTGGCCCACTCAAGGTGAAGTTTTTTGTGTCGCTCGGTCAACAGTTGTTTTCGGCGAGCTCTACTTCTATGCAAATTAGATTCCACTAGACGTCTTCTACTTGTTCTAGAAGAAACTTTAATTTCTCTATGCTCCCACAGATCACCAGCCAGCTCTTTTGACATTTGCACATTTTCTTACGATATTGAGCGTTTACGAGAGAATTATGTTTATAAAACGATCTTTCTCTGGAAGTGGTTGCACATTTTCTTCCGATTTTTAGTCTGTTTTCATAAGTATCAGTCTCTTGGAACCTTTTGATGGAAATTTGCACGGCTTTTCTTGAACACTCCATTTTTTTTATTTTTTTTTAATTTTCACCGGTGACTGTCCTTGTGAATGAAGCAATACAATTTGACTCCTTTCTGCCACAGTGAGCTCACGTTTTTTAGCCATAATATAATTAAAAATATTCAGTCGAACTCAATAAAACATGAAAAAGACAGTGTTCACTTCAAAAGCATATGTAAGAATAATCCAAGCCCTAGTTGTTAATTTTTATGTAAACAAAACTTTACAAATCTGAGCCTATATTTATTTGTATTTCAAGATTTATCATATCTCTGTTTACATTTTCGGTTATCTGATAAGACGTATGTCTTTTAGAATGTGTCGAAAAATTTTAAAAATATTTTGTCTAATATATACAAGTACAATGTACATAAATTTAGATGTTATGTTATAACTGCATGGGTGCTCCATACATTTGTCCAAGGCTGTATACATTGTATCAGGGAAGAATGATTAACCATTTGTACCGCGTTTGCATCGACCAGCCCAATTTACAGCTGGCAACCTCGCCAAGAAAGAAAATAATAGTATTAAAGGGAGAACCCATTAGAGCAGGGGTTGGGGAACATTTTTACCCATTACCCAAAGATATATTTCTTTACACCGACGTTACCCCAGTGGCTTGTAAAAAAAATTAAGTGACAAGCAAAAAAAAAGGTCCTCACCTCCCAAAATCTAAGTGATGAGCAAAAAAAGGTCCTTACCTCCCAAAATCTAAATGATGAGCAAAACAAAAAAAAGGTCCTCACCTCCCAAAATCTAAGTGATGAGCAAAAAAAAAGGTCCTTATCTCCCAAAATCTAAATGATGAGCAAAACAAAAAGAAAGGTCCTCACCTTCCAAAATCTAAGTGATGAGCAAAAAAAGGTCCTTACCTCCCAAAATCTAAATGATGAGCAAAACAAAAAGAAAGGTCCTCACCTTCCAAAATCTAAGTGATGAGCAAAAAAAGGTCCTTACCTCCCAAAATCTAAATGATGAGCAAAACAAAAAAAAGGTCCTCACCTCCCAAAATCTAAATGATGAGCAAAACAAAAAAAAAAGGTCCTCACCTCCCAAAATCTAAGTGATGAGCAAAAAAAAGGTCCTTATCTCCCAAAATCTAAATGATGAGCAAAACAAAAAGAAAGGTCCTCACCTTCCAAAATCTAAGTGATGAGCAAAAAAAGGTCCTTACCTCCCAAAATCTAAATGATGAGCAAAACAAAAAAAAGGTCCTCACCTTCCAAAATCTAAGTGATGAGCAAAAAAAGATCCTTACCTCCCAAAATCTAAATGATGAGCAAAAAAAAGGGGTCACCTTCGCAATAGCGCCCCTTAATCAAGCCCCTCAGCGCCCTTTTCCTTAGTGCGCTACTGACACGTTTATAAAATAGCAAATTGGAAAAATTTCCTTATTACCCCCAAAAATTTCACTTTTAAGTGAAATTTTCGAATGTAATGTGATTTTTGAATGTAAACCCCATTTGGGGTAATTTACCCTGGTTCTCCGACCGCTGCATTAAAGAGTATGAAAAAGAACTACTCCATTGCCCCGTACTGCATTCTAACCTTTGAACGAACTATAGCAATACTATTTAATAAATTTATACAGGGCCGGCGCTAGGATTTGCGGGGCCATGTGCGAGCAAGAAAAAGTCTTCACCTGCCAGATCCAAGTGAGGAGCAAAAAAAAAGGTCCTCATCTCTACGCGCGGGGCCTGTTGTTGCACCGCGGGGCCTGCTGTTGACCGCGGGGCCATGTGCCGCTGCACATGCTGCACATGCCTCGCGCCGACCCTGAATATATATATGCGCATTATTTTGTATAGCATTTGTTAGCGAAAACTTGAAATTCCGTGTAATTTACCAGGTTTTGCAGTAGAATAATAAATGAATTTAACATTGGTATTATTGTAAATTTTTATTTCAATATTTTATTGTTCTAAATTTTCGACGTAAATATGTAACCTAAGATTTTAATACTACTAATTCAGATTAGATAATAATTTAATTCAGTATATTTATCTTCTAAAATTATTTCCTCTATCCTGAACTTTCTACAAAATATGACTTATGAGTTCATTACCCGAGAGTAAAATTTCATGATTTAATCTTGGTCATAAACCATAATATCAGTATCATAAAAACCATAATATCAGTATCTAACAATTTTCTTGAAAAAAATTATAAACAGGAAAACAAATTGCATGTTGTGATGTAACCTTAGACTAGACAGTACGTAATATCTGTACGTAAGTCACATGATGTTTATTTGGTTAAGGCAGGTTAGGTATTATTAATCACATGCTTTAACAAAAAATGTAATTATTCACTTGGGTTTTCCATTTTTCTAGGCACATGATATGAATTGTTTACTAAACAATTTTTGGATTAATATTTCCATAATTTATATTAATAACAAAATTGGTAGATATTAATTACTAAGTAAACATTCCTGTTTATATGTAAAATGATAGCTATTGTTATTTCCTCATATTGCGTTAAATGGTAATTATAATTTGTGACCTAGAATAAGATGTGAAAGTGAATTTTAGCAAACTTCAGAATTTAGTAGGTATTTATCTACATTTCTTGCGAAAAGAAAAAATTGATGTTAACTTTGAATTTTCATACATTTCAGAGTTTTGCTGATATTTAATAAGAACAAGAAGTCAACAATGTTGGATGTGTAGGAATATTTTTACCGACCGCCACCATATATAAGGGAGGTATTGTGATCATACTGATTTTGATATTTCGAGATTTCGATGAATCTCCACGAATTGAGGTCCCTACATAACGTTTTGACTATATTTTTGAAATTTTTTTCTATGTTTTCATACTTATTTGCTATTTCTACTCTGCTGCTAGAATGTAGGTATTTTATACAAGTACTTTGTGATGGCGGTCGGTCCTGTGATGGCCACAGCTGATTTTTTCTATAATCATCAAAATCAATAGTTTTTTTTGTAATCATTATTCATTATTTAAGTACTAAGAGCTTACATTTATTTATTTTTTTAAACAAGATTTAAATAATTTGCGGAAATTACGTCAGAATATAATTACAAGAAATATATTCATAAATTTTTTTTCAGAAACATATTTCTCACTAAACAATGTGTTATTTTATCTATAAGTATTTCAATGATTTATTCCTGTTTGATAATTTCAAAACAAAAAATTAAAGTAATTCAAAGACTAGGTTGAATCATGACGTATAATAGTGACCTATTGAATACTACACACTACACCAGGCGTGTATCTAGGATTCTTTCTTGGGATAAACTTAGAAGATAAAATTGTTTATAGGGCCTGGGATCGGGAAATTACTCGGCAATAAGTGTTGACCAAAAAAACTCTACCTTCCAAAATTACAAGGTCATTTATGTCACTTTTGTTAGGTCATCATTTGATCTAACAAAAGGTCCTCACTTCCAAAATACAAGTGATGACTAAAAAATAGCTCATGAGCTCCAGAATTTAAGTGTGTTTTTTAAAAATGGCGGACATTTACAAACGGATTTTTTGGTGATATTTCACAGTCAGCATATCCTTATCCAGGTTTTCGTTACACACTTTCAGTGATGTAGGCAGGTAGGGCTTAGGTGGAGTTAGAACATCATGAAGCTAGTTTTTTGTGACCACTTAAATTAATTTTTTTTTTTTGTCATCTCTTTCACTTCAATTCTTCCTACTGTTTTTGGGTCATTACTTCAATTCCCCTCTTCAATATTATTTTTTGCTCACCCATTAGTATTTAAGAAGTCCATAATGTTCGACCCCCCCCCAATGAAGACATTCTGGCTACGCCACTGAACACCTTCACGGTTATTTGGTGATCGTAAGCTAACCGGGACTCATTTGTACATAAAATAGTATCACTGACAGTCCAGTTAACATGATTTTGGGCATAACGAAGGCACTCTATTCCTCCTGAATCGCATCCGGGATACTCTTCCTGTCAAAGTTTTAATTCTTGACCTAATCGAGAAGCTTTTCTATTTTTTCTCATTTCTTTCTTCACTGTTCACAGTCCTTCAATTTCATTTGTTACCACACAATAAATTATTAAAAACATCTAGATAAAAATTTTTGGTTCACATCATTCCCTTCTGATTTTTTCTGATTTTTTCTGATTTTGTCTGATTTTTTCTGATTTTTTCTGATTTTTTCTGATTTTTATAACTCCCCTAAGGCTATACTTGGGGCTATACCTGGGCGTCACTTGGGATGGGTGTTCCGAAAAGTATTAAACAAAGATGAAACATAACCATGTGACACGTCGTTCGCGATGGTAAATTAAGAAGAGATGACTATACAGTTACCAATATCTTTCATTTGATGCCCAATTTCAAAATACATTTTTATTATAATTATTAGTGTTAGGGAGCACAGACGAGCTGCCTGAAGACAATGTGACCTATTAGATATTTTTTCAGTCCCCTGCCGTTTGAACCCCAACTGAGTTCCAGACTTTTGTAAAAGCTGTGAACTTTTTCTGGGAGCTAAACGACAGATGGATGAGTTTCGCCTATTCTGCCTCAACCTGACAAAGACGACATATATCGCCTTGTAATTTACCAATCTTTTTAAGACGGCATTTTAAGGGACTTTGGACAGTTAGGAGGCCCATAAATTTGTTCAAGTCCTATTTGTTAAGCTGTAAAAGTTCCTTTGCTCTAGAACTTGAAGGTAGAATAAATTTCTTGGTATGTATTAAGCCCTGGAGGTGACGCCAGATTCAAGAGCTTTGTTTCTCTTCTCAAGTTCTGAATTCCTTTCTAGTATGGCTGCTTGGCAGTCAAGCTTACAGAAAAGCTCAAGGCCGATGAAATGTGAGCCTGTCCCTTTTTAAGCAAGGAGATCAGCATCTTCATTTCCTTTAATACCCTCATGTTTTGGCTCCCAAACCAGAAATAGATATTAGGTTGTGCCAGTATTTTGAGAATAGGTAGTCCCAACAGTCCCAAACTATTTTAGAGTCTATGGCAAAAGAAACCGAGGACATTATGGTTGAAAGACTGCCAAAGAGAATGTGTATTACACATTACTAATTCAAAAAATTAAAGATAATTTTTTCAACTGTGCAAATTTTCAATATCTGTCGATAAAATTCCTGATTAAAAATTTTGTTTGTGCTATTTGGGTTCATGCGAATATGCATTTCTTCTATTTTTTTAGATTTTTTCTCTAGTCCTTCCAAATAATACAAATGAGTGATCTTATTGTAAAATGTTGTACGGATGTTATATAGTTTTATTTATAAAATCCTAAAAAGCTACTAATGTACATATTTGATACCCAGACATTTTGTATTAAATAAAATGCATATTGTAACCATTCTTAGACAATCAAGGAAAAAGCGAGGTTAAAAATTCTCTAGAGATGATGCAAAATAATGCTTGCAATTATGACTCATGGACATTACATTACAAGACACATTTTATTGTGATGACAACAAAATTGTTGGAAATCGTCGCATTTTTTATATTACTAGATTGAAATTAATTAAATATCTCGACGGCCAATATAAAAGTGCCACGTAGAACATGAACGCTATTCATTTCTTGTTCTTTAATGCAGTGTTTCTCAACTTCTCAACTGTCTTTTGAACTTGGCGGACCCTATCTAGGGGATCCATATATACGGACATCTATATTTACTTACTTAATCCCAAAGCATTTTTATCATTTTCTTTTGTTAGGCTGTTGGTGTTTGAGTATTAGTCTGACGGTGTCCTTCATATTTCTTGTCACTTCTTTCTATCTTGTGTAATAGTCCTTGTTTTTTCCCATTTCATCACTTTTATTGCTTTTGAATTCCATCTGTTCAGTTTCTTCTTGGTCTTCCTCTGAAGATTCTTTTAGGTGTACTTGCTTCAAAAATCATTTTGCTTCTCTTTTATGGTACATGCTACACGCATGTCTATACTACCTCAACTGGCTTTGTTCTGCTAAATGCTCCGCAGGAACTCTTCCAAGATTCTCTCTATGAATTGTATTTCTAATTCTGTATTGTTTCGTTTTACCTGCTATCTTTTTCAGGAGTCTAATTTCTGTAGACGTACATCTGTATATGATATAAAAACTTAACTTGCCAGACTCCATCATAGAGAGATTTTCCTCATCTATCATAGAGTGGAAAAAGTGATTATTATCTATTCTCCCATCTCAAGAATTGTATCTCTGGTAGATGACTGGAAAATGACGAAGTGAAAAAAATACGTACAAATGAGTTGATTTTGTAGACAAATGTCTCCAAAACTCGTTCCAAGGTATGATAAGTATCTCAGTCTAAATAGTGACTATGTAGAAAAATTAGTGATATATACCCACCCATTCATGTATACCATACCTTATGATGGAAAAGGACAGGGAGGCAATCCACCAAAAAAAAAAAAAAATACATAAATAAATAAATAGTAATAGAAAATGAATTCAAATAATAGCATTTTTACCTTAAGTTTGTCTTCACTTCTGCCTCTTTCAATGACCATCTATGTGCGTGCACACGTGTAGTGCGAAGAAATATTCATTTGATTTGCAGCTATAGTTATTTTGATAAAGGTTTTAATTTAATTTATTTATTTTTATTTATTTAAACAATTTGGGTTCACAAACGGGACATGCCCAACACAGTGAACGCTATTAAATTACAATAAATTAATTTGCAGGTACAAATATGTATGTGTACAAAATGTTACAGATTAACAAAATTAAATAATTAAAATTTAAAACATTTCTAAATTTGCTTGGTAAAGTTAATTACCTTAAATGAACAATACTAATGACAAAAAAAATATAGAAAATGATAAACAAAAATTTAGTGGTAAAAAAAATACATAAATTAATAAAAAAAATACAAATTAAAAAAATTTTAAAAATAATTTAAAAAATTTAAAAAAATAAAATTCAAAGTTCAAAATTTAAATTTTACAATTTCAAATTAAAATTAAGAATTAAAAATTAGTGATATAAATTAACTATAATAATGACAAAAAATTATATAATAATAAATAAATATTCATTGATACAGTAATATATGATAAATATTTATAGTTAACTGTGCCCCCTTACACAAAGTATTTTTTTGTGTGTTTGTTTTTTGAGAAAATAATTAATTCCACTTGAACCCTTTTGACACACACGCGGACTCCCGTTTCAAAAGAATTTGCTCGTTTGAGCTGGTACGCGTGTTATAGGTTGTGGGGCCCCTTTTAAATGTGATTGAAAAGTCTCAGTCGGCTAATTGAAATTTAAATATTTCATTGTACTTCATGGCAGTGCAGGGGTGGACTGGCCCGCCGGGATACCGGGCATTTTCCCGGTGGTCGGCGGATCAATGGGGCCGGTTCTTAATCCAATGAAGCTGGCTCTTGAGCCTATGGGGCCGACGTGTTCCAGTTTTCCAGGGCCGGAAAAGCTTGCCAGTACGCTACCGTGGCAGTGCCACAACAAGGGTGGTGCGAGTTGTGCCGCCGTGCCAGGCGCCAGATTCATAACGGCGCCAAATGACCAAATTTAATTTTTTCACGCTTCGGAAGTCGGCGTAACTTCCGAACTATGATAGCATTTTTTGGTTTTGCAGAAAAAAATCTTTTTTTTTTTGTAGGCTCTACATCTAGATGGGAAAGCTTATTAAAAGTTACAAACATTACCTTGAAAAGACATTGTTCAACTCGATGGTCATCGAAAAAAAGAGTAATTACTGCCCTTAATCAGCAATTTGATAAAATTTACAACGTTATAGAAAAATTGGCAAACGATTCTTCTTCAAACGCCGATATAATTTCAAACGCACAAATTTTGTTGAAGCAAATAGATTTCAAATTTATATGTCTTCTTAATATGTAGAATGATATTTTGATAATTATTGACAGTTAATTTGTCTTTACAAAATAAAAAGAGTCACAATTGATGCTGCGACTAGAATGTTGAATGGTTTGATGCCGACTGTGAAAGAATACAAAAATTTTAACCTGGATGATATATTTGCTAAAGCAAAAGTTACATCAGATAAAATAGGTATTAAAAGTGATTTTTCGATGAAATGTAAACGTAAAGTTAGGCGTATGTTTGATGAAAAGGCAGAAGACGAAACGCACCTAGCAACATCCAAAGATATTTTTATAAAGGAGTGTTACATGGTAATTGATACTATATTACCTCAAATCAATTGGAGATACGAATCATTTCGAGACGTTTGTTCTGATTTTACTTTCTTGACAGTACATTCTCTTGCAATAATGTCTACAGAAGAAGTAAAAAAAAAAAAAAATGTTACAAATCTTGCTGCCAAATATTGTAAAGATTTAGATCCAATAGAATTTTCATTTGAAATCAAAAGTTTCAAATGGCAGGCAAGATCATTAATTGATGACTGTACAATTGCCACTCCCATGCAATTATTAGAAGTGATCTACACTTACGATTTAAAAGATGTGTACCCTAATATTGGCATTGCGCTGCGCATATTTTTAACGCTCCCTGTAACTGCTGCGGGAGGAGCGCTAAATAATTTTACGCACCAGGCGTCAATTTATGTTGTTGCGGTACTGCTTCATGGTACTTACTTTAAAAGGCCTTCCTCATAGTTTGTTTCCAAGACTCGCGAGCGGATCGAGCCTAAAATCTGCTTAAAGTTCGCTAACTGGTTACTATGATTCTTTATGACTTAGGAATAAGGATATTTTGAATTAAAGTCTGCAATTTACTTAACCTACGTTTAATAATAGCTAAAAGTTAAATTTAAAATTCATACAAACAAATACCTCACAAAAGAGCTTCACAAACACCTCACACACTGACAGGGTTTAAGACAATTTTCGACGTTCGGTTAACAAGATAAAATGTTCACAAAAAAATTCCAGAATAGTTCTAGCCTGCCCACAACCACGTTACCGAGTTTCTCAACCAAGACGGTTGGGAGGTTTGTCCGACTACCATGGCGTCTAAAAACCAACTCCTCTTCAGAGATTTCTACTTGACTCTCTGAAGATTTACCATCGACTAACTATGTGTCTTACAAGATTTTCCCAGCTCTTTTCCCTTTTCTTAAAACTAAAAATTTTTAGTTTCTCTGAACCACCTTTTGTTTAGTTGGTAAAATATTCAGTTCTCCAATTAATAAACAGAAACTCTTTATTATTAAGAGGTATGTTTGTACCCCGATAAATTATAAACCATTAATTTAGACTCTAATTACCTACTGAGTTTATATCTCTGATAATATATCAACATCTGTATAAACATTCGGCCATGTACATCAAATAACAGTAACAATATTTTAAACAAATCATATAATAATATACAATCGTAAATTATACCCCTTCAAATTTGGAACTAAAAAAACAGTGATTGATTACTCAAATAATATCTGAGGGTGTTTATCTTAAAATAGATTAGTTTTTATACTTATATAATGTGGGTATTTTTAACTAATTGAATAGTTTTATTTAATAATAACAATGAAATTTTATTTCTGAAATTGCCGCTCCCAGACAATGAATCTAATGACTAGATTGGTAGAATGAACGGTCAATATTTATTCGTTACTGTTTATTCTTGTTTGTAACTATTCGTTTTATATTGTTGAAGTTTGTTAATATCTGTGTTTATGTTCGTTAAAGTTCGTTTGTTTTTGTTCTTTCGTTAGTTGTATATGAAGCTTATCACAAAGCTGATTGTCAAGCTTTTTTCTTTCCAACTCTTCGTTTGAAACTGGTAAATGTTTGTACTTTTCGTCAAATTAATATTAAAAATCTTAAAAGGAAACAATTATTCACTGTCGGGGTCTTTAAATATAACGTCTTTCACAAAAAAATACCTGTAATTTTTTATAAGTATTCTTAAGAACGTAATAAGAATTAAGTTTTTGTTAAAAGCTTGCTGAAGGCGACCTTGAACATCAATTCGTAAATCCACCCTGCATAATGAATAAGTTGAACTTGCGTCACAGCCGACTTACACTCATGAATTTTTCATATGATTTTTTCTTTTATAGTAAATATAACAGTTATCACTTCATGCAAATTGCTACTTGATGATTATGTAACATAATTTGTCGTCAGTGCCAGACTATTATATAAATTACTAGCTAACATGCCCGTACCTCCTTCTGTTTTCGTTACATGGATTTTTCTTGATAAGTGAGTTATTTGAAGTATATAGGCAAAGACGTAACCGAGGCTATGTCCACATGGGCTACATGGGCCAAAATGGGCCTAGCCACATCAATAGAATTAAAATGTCAAGTTGACTGTGTTTATGCCGATTTCGCTAAAGCCTTTGACAAAGTTAGTTACAAAATCCTGCTCGACAAAATGAGTTCCTTTAGTTGCAGTCCAGAAGTAGTCAGTCTTTTCCAGTCTTATCTAACACAGGGAAGAACTAAAGTTAGAGTCAATGGCACGCAATCGAATTCCTTTTCCCTACATCTGGCGTACTCCAAGGAACAATTCTAGGCCCCTTTCTGTTCATTCCTCCTACTCATTAACGATTTACTTGTGGAAGTAGGAACCAGTGAGTCACTTCTTTATGCAGACGATCTTAAGCTGTTTCGGGTAATCAACAAGTCGGAGGACTGCCTCACTTATCAAAAAGACTTAAATTGTGTAGTGAATTGGTGCGAAAAAAATAAACTTAAAATAAACATCAACAAATGCAAAGTAATATCCTTTACACGTAATATAAACAAAATAACCTACGATTACCATATTGACAATATAGTGCTACTTAGAGATACTAAAGTGAAAGACTTAGGTGTACTATTTAGAAACGATATTAATTTTAGTGACCACATAGACAATATAGTGAATAGTGCCCTCTTGAACTTTAGGATTTACAGTAAGAAACAGTGGTGGTTTTAGGATATCTACAACTTGGTTACTGTATTGTACACTAGTTCGACCTAAATTAGAGTACGCAAATACAATCTGGAGCCCAAAAACAATGTCCCACAAAAAGCAAATAGAAAAAGTACAAAAGAGATTTGTAAGAAACCTGACCCTGAAATTAACCGTAACATATCCTTTTCGTATCTCTTATGCAAACCAGTTAAAAAACCTAGCTGTCAATAATAGCAAGAGATTTCAAACATTAGAATGGAGACGCGACATCCACACTTTAAATTTCGCGTTTAAATTATTTAATAATAAACTAGATGCCCCAGAACTTCTTCAAAATTTAAATATTCGAGTCCCTGACATAAGATTGAGAATTAAAAATGATCACTTTTTCAAAATTTCAGAATCTATGTCACCACTGAACAAAATGCTCAGTATAGTAACCAGCAAGTCTCTGATAGAGCTGTAGATATCTTTTACTACAACCACAGAAAGTTTGTTAATATAATAATAAATTTGACTAGTTATATTGTATCTTATTGTTTTATTCTGTATTAATTATGTTCATTATTAGTATTTCTATATTATTATTATGATAATTGTATTGTATTTTTGTAGTCTATGTAAATGGACTTCTGCACTACTGTACAAATCTGTATAGTCACTGGTTAAATAAATAAATAAATAAATAAATGTGGCCTGGTCATAGGCGCCAGTCTAACTGGCAATTTTTAGCAAACAATTTTAAAAAATTATTTGTTATTGTGGGTTTAGATCTGTAACCGGTTTATCTATTTACTGACAAATCTGTGTTACACTTCTTAGACATAGGAGACTCTTCACCTCGAAGGAGGTGTCCATGGGTCAACAGTGGCCTATATGGCGGTTTCCTCCTTGCAGTTAATCCTGCATGAAGAATCCATGGTTTTAAGTCTCCTTTAATCTGTCTCAACTAAACATCTTGTAGGCTGCTCCACTCATGCTGCCATATAGACTATTTAAACTTAAGTCAACCATTTAAACTTATTTCTCAGCGATCGATAGATTTGGTGGTGATAATCACTTAACCGGAATTGATAATTTACATTAAAAAGTTCATATTTTAAAGTTCAAGAACGAATCAAAATATCTCAGCTAAATAGAATGGATTTTATGTATTGGAACACATCGCTAATTCGCTTAACTCTGGTGAAAGAGTGGGTATTGAGGCATAAAACATTATATTACCGTTAAACATGTTAAACTTGAAACTAAAACGATTAAAAATCATCTGGAAATTTACAACGTTGTAAGTAAGATATTCAATTAAATCTCTATAAGTGATTATTTATTGCCATAACTCAACGGCATGTTTGATTTCACATGTCACATAAACTGACAGTATAAGGTTTAGATAATTAAGATAAACATATCCTTTTGCTTCCTAGAAATGAAAATCTTATCGATACTATTTGTACGTAAAATTATTTCAAGTTCACATGATAACGTTGGCGCCAATACGTAGGTGGAAATATAATGATTTGATAACGAAAACTAAGTTGTGGCAATTATGACGTTATTTTATTATTGCAATGGAAAATTTTAGAGGCAGACAATAATTGATTATTGCAAATAAAATTATTAACTTTAGAATGTAATTATTAGAAGTATGTTTTATAAATTACTGAAACAACAAGATTGTACAAGTTCCATAGAATATTTTAATATGTATTTTAGTATGGTTTATTATTATTATTATCAAATAGATAACAGAGCGGACACCAAGGCTTGTGTTGCTCTAAATTGAAATAAAACATTGCAAAGCTAATATTTTAACAAAATAAATTTCTATAAACTAAATTATTTAACAATTTGACATAAGAATAAAGAGACGTACAAATGAAAAAAACAAGTTATAAGTTATAATATCAAGTCCAAATAATTTTTGAAAGCGTTTAAAGACGACGATGCAACGACATTATCTGGTAGGCTGTTCCACACATTAAAGGTTCTGTTGCTTAAAAAGGACGCACGCACATTTTTTTTTTAAATCGTTCACGCACTAATTTAAAACGATGGCCACGTAGTCGACTGTCCGGATTAAGCACAAACAGATTAGATAGATCACTGGTAAAGTCCCCTTTAAAAATCCTGTACACCGTAATGAGTTCGCCTGTGAAGTCTTCTGTGTACAAGAGATGTTAATTTCAGCTTGTGTACTCGTTGTTCGTAAGGTAAGTGTCTGAGGCACGGTGATAATTCAGTGGCTCTGCGTTTAATTTTCTCCATAATATCTATGTCTTTTCGTAAAAATGGAGACCATACAGTAACTGCTGATTCAAGATGAGGCCTGATATTATTATCCTCGAACTTCTATCTGTTCTACATTAATAAAATTGGAGACTTCTGTGTTTTTGTTTGTCGTCCTCGTATTTGGTTTTTACTAGGAATGACGATGGGCACCTGTTGCCCGACCTGTTAAGATTGTACCCGGCTCCGATTTTGATTATCTGCTACCAGTTACCTACACATTACCCATTATCAGTGCCGTAACTAGGCAGGGGCAACAGGGGCATATGCCCGGGGCTCAGATCGAAGGGAGGCCCAGAAAGGAAAATATTGACATAATAATTCATCACTTGTATTTGAGTGAGGACCTTTTTTTTATTTCTAGCTCATTACTTGTATTATAGAAGTAAGGACTTTTTTTAGGTCATTACTTGTATTTTAGAAGAAAGGACCTTCTTTTTTTTAACTCGTCACTTGTATTTTAGAAGTGAGGACCTTTTTTTTAGGACATCACTTGTATTATATAGTGTTTAGGGAGGCCCAATTATAAAATCAGGGCCCGAAATAAGCTAGTTACGGCCCTGCTCGTTATAGAATTTCCAAAAGGGATTGGCCACTCTCACTTATTGATTCCAGTAACGACTGACAGTATAACCATTATACCTGCTGAGTTTATGGTTCTGTTAACAATACTTGCCAGGACCGTAATAATTATTTAAAATAAACGTGTTTTAATTTACTTACTAATTACCCTTAAGTTAGCATTACTAATCTATCTGATGCCATAACATGTAAACGTTCATTTAACGTTCTCTATCTAAATATACATGTGGCTAACTATGTATGGAAATTATATTCAATTTTTTTTAAAAGAAGCACAGTCAGCGTTATATTCTTCGAATAACAGTGTTTTTGACATAAAACTATCTATTTTCTTGAAAACTTGTAAATCGGGTCGTTTTAGCTGCTGATTTTTGCCACGAGCAATAATAGGTATGTTGAATTGTTCTGTATGGAACAATAGTCAATTCCGCAGTTCTAAGTATAGGTTTGTTTTCCTTCCGAAACTAACTTTTTATAAACGTTTAGTATCAGAACTTTGCAATATTCTGACAAATTACATTTTCCTTTAGTAGCGACGTCCACATTTTCGCAATCCACGGCAACGTCTACATTTCGCATTCGAAATCATCTTGCACAGATTCACTATTTTCACTACAGAAATTAGGTATTTCTTCAAAATAAAATGATAGCCAAAGAGCCATGTTGTTAATGTATGCACGCTATGAACGTTGAAAATTAACTAACAAACAAGTATTATATATTACGTGTATAAAAACACCTAAAATTTAGAAGCAATAGAATTATAAATTTGGAAAATATCCTTAATGGTTTTTAAGAAACTTCAATTGAACTAGTGTTATATCTATTCAATTTAATTAGAAATTCCCTTAATACCTCTTATATTCTGTTTACAACAACGAGTCTTAGGATTACTGCCATAAACCCATTACAGCATTGTTAAGCTTCTCAACAAGAGTGCTCAACAACATTTCATTTTGGAAATACTATAACTATTAACAGGTAGAGGATAATAAATGATTTATTTGTGATATTTTGAGTATTTCTGTTTATCTATGAATATTTTGTTGTAAAAATATTTCACATCCTTTCTCATAATTGGGAAAATGGAAGAATGAAAAGATGTAAGAGGGCCGCAAGTTGCCCTTTGGCCCTCTTTCATCTTTAACACATTGAGTGCCAAAGCAGACACCTGAATCTGTTCGTGATTTTCTTTCCCAGGCTTCGGCAGACACTGGTATCTGTTTTACTCTATCCAAAAGTGCTGCAAGGACATACTGGTTGTGTAATTCAAGCTATACAGTGTCTGCTAGGGCCCGTCCGCATATACCCTTATACGTGAACAAAAGTTAACGCGGCTCGTATTAGCTTTTTAGCTCGTGTCTGTTTTCGTGTCTGCTGAGGCCTACAGGTAACATATTACGTTCTCATTATACGACAGGGCCAAAGCAGACACACTACTAGTGTTTCTTTCAGAACTAATTAAATAAATGTTGCAGGGATTACACAAATCTCATCGGTTTATTGTTTTATAGAAAAAATCATACCCAAAACATGAACACTGGATATGAAAGTAAACATTTATTTATTCATTGAAATCCAATAGAAAAACACATTGAACGTAACAAATACATTACTTCTGCACAACTTCTGGTAATTACGGGCATAAAACTACATGCGATTATAGACATGTTTAGATGTGTCTAATTTTTAAAATGTTCCCCATCTTAGCACCACGGATTTTGATGAAACTTTGTGTGTTGAATCTTACGTGGCTCAGACTAACTTTGATAAAGTTTTGCCAGTGGAATACTTCGGGAGAAGAGGTTTTTGTTTGATACCATACCTACTGCGACCATGTACAGCATTCCTGTGAAATTTTTGCAACTTCCAGTCAAAATATTCATGGCAAGCCTCGAAGTGGGCCAAAAAAATGAATGTACTAGAAAATTTCAAAGTTTAGCCTTTTGTAGCTCCTGTAATAATGAAGCTTTCTCTGCAAAAATGTGTCTATTCCTATGTGTCACAACTCTGTTCTCAAATATACAATTACAACTCATAAGCTAATCTTGTTACTTTAAAATTTAAGATTTTTAAAAAATTTCAAAATTTGGGTATTTTCATCCAGCTTTTACAAAAAAGAGTCATCCAGAAACATTTTCAAACCAAATCTGTCAGAAAGAGTTCAGACCCCCTTTAATAGTTGGTCGCGTTTTTCAACGCTGCAGTGCCTGAAAATAAGAGTCAAAGGTCATAAAAGTTTCTGTGGTAACTGCATACATTAACAGACAAATATGGCCAGCTTTTCAAGTTGTACTTGTTATATGACTGCTCTTTTGCTATTTTATGAGGAAAATACTTGATTGCGTTGTTCTTGGTGGTATTGCCACTACCAGTTAAAAAAAATTAAATCAGAAATCTCATCGTCATAGAGATCACGCCCGATAACTGTGCAATACCAGTTACGGGTGGGTTTCTTGGTTCTGGTTCCTAAGCCAACGACTGGGCAGCTTACCTTAGGTACCCAAGCCTACAGTGGGTATCTTCTGTTGGTTCCCAAGTTGAAGTTCTGAAGTGAATTATTTCTTCATTGAATTTTATTGAATTTATAATCCACCTTTGGCAAAGTAGTTTCTGATAACTGATACTGTCGCCCAGATGATGTAGCTATGTAGCAGACAGCACGGAAAGAGTTGTTGTTCGGGCACCCAACATATGTCTTGTCTTTTAGGCCAATAAAATGAATGAGCAGGGCCTGCCATAGCCCCAGATATCTAATAACGTGCCTGCAATTCGTGTCAGTTTTGGCCTGATGAAACAAAGTTTTGTCATGGCCCTGTGATGAAAATATTAAATATTTATATTTTCTGGAGCTCAATGTGTTAATTAACGGGTAGCGGGTAATTAACGAGAATAGCGGGTAATAACTGGGTAATGGTATCGGGTACCCGGATCAAAAAAATTTTAATTCTCATCATTCGTAATTGTCTGAAATATATAGATTTCAGGTGATTTTAAAATGATATCCCCAAAAAAAAATAGTTTCTGTCTATCTGTCTGTATTGGCATCATGCCAAACGGCTCGACCGAATTTTACAAGAGTTTCAATACACCTTAAGGTGAATCTGGGCAGATCATAGGCTATATTTCATATTAAAATTTGATTTTAAAAGGGTAGTTTTGGGGGATGAGAATGAAATAAATTAGTTTTTTCGGTTTAACTCTGTAACTATTCATTATTATCACTTCCGTTATTTTTTAGAAAGAGCTTCAAAATCTAAAGAAAGCTAAGCTTACATTATTTCTAAGGTTTAAAGTTATTAAGATTTTTTTTTCTGAAATTTGTCTGTCCGAGATTTATGTAAACACGGCTGAACATATTTTAACGAAATTTGGTACGATGACAAAGTAGAACTATGATTCTACTATAAATTCTATATTCTCAGGCTTCTATATACAGTCGATTCCGCTTAATCAGGACACCGGTTAATCGCGACAGCCGCTTATTAGGGACAAATCCTAAAGAACGGAAACAATACCGAGGAAATAAAAGAAACTTACTTCGCTTTTTCGGGACAATATTCCGTTTAATCGGGATAGTAATCGTGTGAATTTCCATGGTGCCGTGGAAAAATTGCCTGTAATTGCAGTTTGTAGCTGACTTCTTAATCTAAGGGGGTATTGCGGAGTTAAAACTGTTTTTTTAAAAACTCTAACTATCTGAATTATATTTTGACGCCTCGTGAATATAATAACGACGTGACCCGCCGTAGAAACAGTCACGAGGTGACGCGCGAATCACAACATGCGTGGAAATAAATTTTCGCGCACGCAATTTTCCATAAACAGGCGTGATCGTGACACAAACATTTCTCACATGCCCATCTCTAGTTCGAACTGTACAAGACAGGAAAAATTGTAGTCCATAGTCAATGAAAATGTTTCCAAAATGAAGTGAAGATATCCGAGAACTATAATCAAAGCCAACTACACACAAAATATGAGAGGAAGATGATCACAAGAGTTAGGACCAGTGGTGTGCTGTGAATGTTTATCAAAGGGCCTGCTCGAGCCTTTGCGAGCTGTCGACAGAACATCACTGCCCCTATATAAGATTACATAACCTTGTAACAAAGGGCTCGCAAATTCCTAGAAAAATAACAAAGGACTCGCGGAAGCCCTTGTGAGCCACAGATCACCACTGGTTAGAACATGAATGACAGAACAGGGCGCAAAAGATTGAGAGATTAGTTACTAGAAAATCTGGCAAGTATTAGTATTCGAGATACATGGGAAAACTTGACACAAAAGATGGAGGACTGGATATGTGAGACTTAAAGTCAACACGAGAGATAATACTGCAAAAATCAATCACATTTTTTTTATCTATTTTTAGCACTAATTTCTAAAGATAGTATCAAATATATATTATTGAAGGTTAGAGTGTCGAAATTTTTGTTTTTGATGTTCTCTATGATTAGATTATGTTATTTTTCTCTACAACTGAACCTTCTGTTTTAATGGAATCAAGGATTTTATATACATATGATAATATTTGTTGTTTACTTGTTTTATTTTTTTCTATCCACCTGGCTATAAGAGCTTTTCTACATGGCCATATCAAAGCCGATTAAACGTATTATGGTTTTACGCTTATGATAATATTTCTGTTCCGAGATTGGTTTAATATTGAAATTTTCTTTCATGTTTTATTTAGAGCTAAGTTACCCAAACTGTGCTCCGCGATCTGCTAGTGTTTCTACATATATAGCAACGATAGTGCTCCGCGATAAATTCTTCTTGTGAAAAGTGCTCCGCGGCCTAAAAAGTTTGGGAAACTCTGATTTAGCGTATGGCTGCATACATTAACAAAATATAAAATAACTCAAATACAAAAAATTAAAGCGAAATATAATATATTCTTGTCACAGTATGAATAAATATAGAGCTGTGACTGTATTTGTCAGCCAGTCCAGGCCACTTGGCGACTCCTGGGATCCACTGACACAATTTAAGAATCACTGCTTTAATTGTTTAGTGTAGTAGAGCTGTCTTGATAAGTCAGGACGCGGAATTAAACACAGAGCCGAAACCTTAACCCCAAACTTAAAATATTAAGAAAAGGATCGGTAACAGCACCCCTCGAAAAAAAAAAAATTATCTGATCAGGGCCGGGTCTAGGGTGTGACAAGTGAGGCGCTAATTTCGGGCGCAGAGTTGGAAAGAAAGAGTTGAGGCTCATTATTCAAGCCTCCTTTTTTAGGGTTTTGTACGTATGACCACCAAAAAACCCTCTTGTGTGTGTCTGTACGGTAGAAATTGTAGCCAAACGGCAAAGTTTGATATCCTTATACAACTCTTTTGACCCAATCTTAGGACCGGTTTAGGACAAATACTATAAACAAGTATTAAATAAAAAATATATATATATATTTTTTAAAATTTTGAATGGCATACCAAATCTGTTCATGCGTGGATCAACAAGCAAATTTTTATTTTTGAAAAATATTTTTTTATGGGATTTTAGCTAAAAATATATCAAAAAACTTTTGTCCCTCAATTGTAAAAATCTGAAAAAAATCTCCATAATGGACATTAATGGGAACTGGAATAGTTCAACAAGAATTTTTGATCAGGTTAGTTTTTCTAAAAATGACGATTTTTTGTGTCGTCGATAAAAATAATAATAATAATAATTTTTTAAGTGGTATTAAAAGAAGAACGTAGATTAAGGATCGAAAAGTAGTTTTTTAAAATTCGTTTTATTTAACACGATTTTCGCCAAAGATGTGCTAAAAAAGTTCTTGTCCCGCTCCCTTTTACCCAATGAGGTTACACTAAAAATCTGAAAAAATCATAGGCAATGTACACTGATTTGAGCCGGAAACGTTCTAGAGGAATTTTCGATCCGATTGCGTTTTTGAAAAATATTACAGTTTTTATGTTTTTGACAAAATTATTTATTTTTTTAATTAATAGCTAAATTATGGCTAATAATGTTGTGGATTTTATGTATTTATGGCTTTTAAGATAGTGTGTAGGGTTGTACATCGAACGCAAAACATCTATGTTTAACATCGATGTTAACATCGGCACCTTACTATCGATGTTGAAAAAACATCGAAGGAAAAACATAATGTTTTCGATACATCGATGTTTTATTAATATTAAAAAAGTTATTTATTTATATTATATAGATTTTATTTAATAATGTAAAGATAAAATACGAATGAAAGTAACTTATAAAACACAAAAAGCATTTATTAGATTTTTAAATAGAAATATTCTTTTTTAATAGTTATTAATTTCACATTAACTTTACCCAATATAATAATCCTAATTTGTTCCTACTATTTTTACATTTCTAAAATGAAATATTGCATTTTATTATAATACTAATATAGTAGTCTTAATGTTAATTTTATATTATTTAATATAAAAATAACATACTATCATACACTTTTTTTCACTTTTTTAAGTTGAAGTACATATTACATTTTTTATAACACTAACATAGCAATCCTAATATTAATTTTACACTAACATTACAATATAGTAATCCTAATAATAGTTTTATTAATAAATAAATTATAATTATATTTCCCAATACGGTAATTCCAGGGATTTGAGGAATAACAACTGGGAAAGTGTCAACAAGACTCAAAAAGCAACAAGTTTGTTGGCGTCGTTGGTCGTTGGTCGTTGCATTGTTTGCAAAAATTAGTTAAAAATTAGTAAAAAAGTTTCTTCTTATTTTTTTCTTATTCTGCTAACTGCCAAAAAGAATAAGAACTAACACTATTAGTATTGTTATATCACAATAGATATATTGTGCTTATATATACGCGCTTATATTTTGTGTACTAATATTAATAAAAATTAAAATTTTAAGATTCCAGCGCTCTAGCAGTAGTTTCCGAATTTCAAAGTTTAAACATCGACATCGGTAGTAGACATCGATGTTTTATCGATACTATCGCCATCTGACCATCGATGGTAAAAACATCGATGTTTTCGATACATCGATGCTTTTTTCCCATCCCTAATAGTGTGTCTTTTTTTGAAGTTAAAAATATAATAAAAAAATTTAACAGCTAATGTATTATGACAACTCATTATAACACAAAATAATATAAAAAATAATAATAGTTGCTATCAAAAGTTAATGTTACAAATAAACTGCAACATTAAAGTTTAAACGCGATACAAACAATACGAGGTAACCACATGTAAACAATAAACAGTTACTCGTCTCACGAGCTCAGATTTTGTTTGCCTGGTCTCACTTCATAGCGCTGTTGAGTACAATATACCTAAAAAACAAGTTTGAAAGTTACAATTTATGAGTTTATGGGCGAAGGCGCAAGGGCCTTACCTTGTTACGTTCTATACGTAGTTAAATATAATTTAAATAAACTTAAATGGCAAAGTAAACTTGATTGCATTATCGTTTTTCATATTCTAAATATAGTCTTGTCTTTCAACTTATCATATCTAAGTAAACGGAAAAGAATTATTGACAAATGTAGGTCTCGAAAGGCCAGAAACAAATATAGGCTCAATAAACTTGCTAGTTCGATGACAGAAATAATTTGGGTTATCTATATATAATGTGGTCCATATATATAAAAATATAACAGAAATTTTGTTCGAACGTCACGCAAAAACTGATAGAAAGATTATTGTAATTTTTGACAAGATTGTATTGATTGAGCCATTAGAATATCCCAAAGCCCAAAGTAGCTGTATAACTATCATTTTCATCTTCATTTTTTTTTTCTTGAATTTTTACAATTTTCGCTTCAATTGTTCATAACTTTTGAAATATATTTTATTACACGTTTTATGGCCTTTACTACTAAGGCAATCAGCCACGATAATTCACATTTTTCGTAATGAAAATTCCATACCTGAACATGATTCGAACCCGAGACCTTAGGAACGCAGGGCACCTCTGTTACTTTTGAAATATTAGTCGCATAGTGATGAATTTCTTGCTGAATAATTTTTTTCAAAATTAGCCTTCTTAGGACCGGTTTTTGAGAGCTTAGTTAATTATAACCAAATAGAAAACGGTTGCTATGGTGACTTATGGGATTGTTATATTGTGACCGTAGTTGACCGTTTGCTTATAGTTTACGTGCAAGATTTAACAAATAAAAATAAGGTTTTTGATAATTTTGTTTAGCAAAAGCCCTCTTCAATCATTAAAAGATGAGCCCGTGACAACTTACAAAAATTAAAATGCGCTTAACGTTTGGAATAGCCTATATCGAACTTCAGAGGGAAAATGTCGGTCTTTTGTTCATGTCGGCCTTTTGTCTCTGTCGGCTTTTAGTCTGTCAACATTTTGTCAGTTGGCCATTTGTCTTTGTCGCCTTTTTGTCTGTCGTCCTTTTGTCCAAGTCGGCCTTTTGTCCGTGTCGACCTTTTAGTTTTTGGCCTTTTGTCATAGACCCTTTTTCAACAGTACTTAATCATGTAACTAAATCAATAAACATATCATTCTTCTTCTTATTATTACTATTAATGGCGTCTCTATTAATATCTTCCCTGGTCATACAAATTTCTTGTGTTGGGTTAGGTGGTATAACAATAAAAGCTATGATTAAAACTCATCGTACGCCATTGCGTATTATATCCAGTTGGAACATAACAACTGTTTCCTGTGCACCCTCCGATTCTACTGCGTAGTTGTTATCAATGCCAACATGTTTTTACTAAATAAAAACGATGCACGTTAACTAATTGAAACACAACAGTTTTATTGTTTGATATCCGGCGATTATTACATTGAATAAATCATTCGAGCATTGCTCCTGCAATTATAGTCACAAGTAATCTTTAATTTATTTTTCATGAATATTCATTTTAAATTTCGTTTATGTTAGGCCAAGGTTTGAAGTTTTGGAGGTAGTATTACTATTTGAAATTAGGCAACACATTCTCCACAAAATATGGTCCAATATTATCGTGCAGAATTAATGGTAATAATGACTCAAGATTATTAAAATTTTAATGCTACAGATTATGATCCTATTGTTGTAGCTAGATACGTTTTACCACTATTTCACCTATTTGAAATATCAGCAGATTTTTGGAATAACCATCGTTGGGTTACAAGGGGGTCTATTTTGTAAATTGTCGACAGTTCCTTGAACACTGTCCTGTCATCTATGCACACTGTATTATCCCCTATATAGTTTTGCTTTGTACCATATTTCACAATGTCGAAAGTAAATGTAGCCATTTTGAAATTTTACAGTACTGACAGTCAGAATGAAAGTGTCTTATATGCAAGACATTAATAAGACTTGTGCTAGTATTTACTTTTGAAACATTGACACTATTACAAAACTAGCAGACCCGTTGCCAACAACGTTATCAAACTGATATCCAGAGTTGGGCAAATTGCAATCAAACTAATGATTGAGGATTGAGATTAAAAATTTAATTTTAAGACTTGATTAATGTGTAAGATACATCACTCATAATGCAGTTATTCACACTGGTAACTATATTAAATATTTACTCATTATCATGATTAAATTTTTAGTTATGATTAAAACTAAAATCAGGATTGAGATTTGATTTTTTCACTCTCACTGGTCATTGGAATTTAGTACAAGGTGTCTCAAAAAAATTTTTATATTTATTTAGCTTACTGCGTGAACGCAACGTATCCGAGGGGCGCGGGGGTTATGTCAATCGGTAGCCTGGCTCTTGGGAATTTACTCGCTATGGAGCGTTTCTCGGGAGCAGACCACGCGTTATGCGTGCGAGAGTTTTACAAAAACGGTGATTCGGCGACTGTAGCGCGCAGAAAATTCTGCAGTATTCGAGGTTTTCGCCACTTGATGCGCCAAGCATTCCTTTCATTCGACATTGGGTTAAAAAGTTTGAAAAGACTGGTACAACGCTGGATAAATCAAAATCCGGGCGACCTAGGTCATCAAGAACGGTAGAAAACGTGGAGAATGTTAATCAGTCTGTTCGTGACGACCCGAACCTTTCAATTCGAAAGCGCGTAAGTGCTTTAAATGTGCATAGATCATCATTACATCGCATTATGCACAAAGACCTAAAGCTGCACCCCTACAAAATTCAATTGGTGCAAGAATTAAAGCCCCAAGATGCCAGTCAGAGGCTTAATTTCGTAAATCAGGTGATTGAGCGATTTTCAACGTTTACCAACATTTTGTTTTCGGATGAAGCTCATTTTCATCTTAATGGCCACGTAAATAAGCAGAACTGCCGCTACTGGAGTGCAACGAATCCGAAACGCAAACATCAGAAACCCCTACATTCGCCTAAAGTGACCGTATGGGCTGCGATGTCGGCGCGAGGAATTATCGGCCCTTACTTTTTTGAAGACGAAAGGGGGCGTGCAGTTACAGTGAATTCAGAGCGTTATGTGGAGATGTTAGACAACTTCTTGGTACCTGAACTGCAAAACTTTCCTGGCTATAACCAAAGAACATGGTTCCAACAGGACGGAGCAACTTCACACACGTCCAATATGTCTCTGCCACGTGTTCGTGAAATTTTCTCAGGCAAATTGATCTCTCGGAGAGGTGACATAAATTGGCCTCCACGCAGTCCAGATTTAACCCCTATGGACTTTTTCCTATGGGGTTATCTTAAATCTAAAGTTTACGCCAATAAACCGACTTCACTGGCGCATTTGAAAGAAAATATCCGTCACGAAATGGCAGCCATCCCTGAGTCCACCTGCCAAGACGTCATAAGTAATTTTACTGTTCGATTAAATGAGTGCCGAGAACGCGAGGGTCTACATTTAGACGATATTATTTTTAAGAAATAAATCCCCAAAAAGTGTATTTTAATAATTAATAAACAATTTTTCTATATACGGCTTACTTTCTTTTTAATCGATCCACTAAATATAAAATTTCTTTTGAGACACCTTGTATTTATACATTGTGGACGTCTGACGCAGATTTAATTTGTGAAAAATTTTAGTGATATATTTTACAATTATATATTTGTGTTTTTTCGCCAACATGAGTGACTGCGATACTCGTGAAAGTTTTGGTGCATCGACTCTTTTAATATCTGAAGCATGCAGGAGCTTCAAACTCTTTTCAGTAAGCCAATGATGGTAAAAGAAGAAATCTTTTATTTAAATCGAATACGGTAGATGATAAATTTTTTCAAAATGCAATATATTTTAATATTTAGTTCAAAAAAAGTATTTTGAGCAAAATAAGTTCATTGTTCAATGTATTCAATGCCAACCTAAAGTTGAAATTAAAGAATATAAAAATAGTTCATCGAATTTTATATCTCATCTTAAAGACGATACGGAAACGATGCATTTATTGTACTTAAAAAACATTGATTCTAAAGGTAGACAGACAGTTGTTCCTCAAAAATTAAGAACAATTAGAGCCGGAACATTGTCACAACAAAATTTGAGGAAGACATTACCAAATATGTTATTCCTCTAAGGTCGGTAGAGTGGAAAAATGTAATAAAATAGTTCCTCTTTCGAAAGCTGCAAGACGGCCGAAAATTATTGAGAATTTGAGTAAAGGGATATTATATATGTAATAGATAACATTAATTGATATAAAATTCTTTGATCAAGCCAAGGTATATACTGACTGGAGAGCTAAGAGCTATATTCTCACTAAGTGAGCTGCTTGGTGGAGGTATGTCGTTCGCATCTCCTACCCGTGAGTTCGTGACCGACCGCACACCTCAATACCCGCTAGCACCCAGGAACTTAGCGTTACGTGAGGATACACAGGAATTAGGGCTTTTATATATATAATGACATACTGGGGTTATTTGACCGCAAAGTCCTTCATAAGATCTTTGGCCCCGTTCAAGAAGACAAGTTATGAAGAAGTCGCTATAACTTTAAACCTTATGAGGCCTTTAATGACAATACTATTGTTCAACATATAAAGATCGGAAGACTTCGGTGGTCTGGGCACGTCAAAAGGATGAACGCGAATTGTATTGCGAAGGGCACACTAGACGTTCATGAGATAGGAAAGCGAAAAGTAGAGAGACCTAAGCTACGATGGCAAGGTGGTGTTGAGCAGGATATCATAGTCTTAAGTTGGTTTGACACAGTTCAATTAATTGATCAACAAATTTATCAAGTTTTTTTGTCAATTAATTGAAAAATTTATTGGTAACCTTGGAAACAAAAGCACCACTTTACACACATCAATTTATTTATCAATTTTTTTGAAAACTTTTACATTACCAACTGTAAAATATGTTGACATATTTATCAGAATGAAAATATTGAAAAAATGATGGTAAATTACAACGTTCGAGGTTATGTCAAATTTGAAAACGAAACACAAAATATATAGTTGGAGGTTATGCTATAACTAAACAGTTGACAATATCTAAACAGATAAAAATATACCTAGAATTCCCTAAAAAATTGATGAAAAATAGAACTTGTTCTATTTTCAAAATAAATTGATCAATTTTTTTGTCACTTAATTGACGAAATTTGTACACTTTACACACATCAATTAATTGAATGTCAACTTTTTCAATTAATTGATCAATTAATTGAATCGTGTAAAACCCACTTTAGGAATTCAAAATTGGACAGTCGTTCATGAAAGGACAGAATGGTGACGTAGGGGACGCCAAGGCTTAGCATAGGTTGTAGAGCGAATTTCAAAGATATTTAGAGAAGAAAAACATGCGACTTAGCCAAAACAAAAGTAGTAGAGTTCAGAAAAGGAAGCTGCAGAGAGAAGAAAGAACTGTGGAAATGGGGAGACCAAGAACTTGGACAGGTGAAGGAAATCAAATATTTGGGGTACATATTTCAAAAAAATAACGGTAATATCAAACACATAAAGGACAGACAAAAAAAGGCAAGGAACGCGATGGGATAGATCTGGAGTATAGGAGAGAGGGAATTCAGGACGGATTTTAACAAAAAAATATTCCTTTATGACAGATTGATAAAGACAATTCTACTGTAGGGGTGCGAGATATGGGGATGGAGCGAATACGAAGACATAGAAAGAACACAAGAGACTTACATCAAATGGACGCTACAGCTAGACAGACAGACTCCCGGCTATATAGTGCTAGCAGAAACAAAACGGGACAAAATCAGAGTCAACACCGGGGCCAGAGCAGCAAAATTCGAGCATAAGATCGGACTAAGCTGTAACGAAATTCTGAGAGAATGCAGGAAGGGAAAGGAAAAGAACACGCAAACAACTTGGGGAACAGAGAGAAAAAAGTACTATGAAAGAAATGGATATGGCCTGGAGGAAGTAAGGAGAATGCAGGAAGAAGGCGAGGATTACCTGCAAAGGATGGTGGACAGAGACACGGAAGTACAGGACCAAGAAAGACAGAACAAAATAGACAAAACAAGATACAATGAAGACTACTAGAAGATATAAGAAGAAACATTACCAAGATACTTGACAGACAATAACAGAAACCAGAAGACGATTGCCAGATTCAGATGCGGGAACGAGGTGGCAGCCAATCAATTTTGGAGGGATGAAGTAGAGAAGAAGTGCCGGACATGTAGAGAAGAACCTGAAACCATGAACCACTTAAGAAGCTGTCCAGTAATAGGGGAAGAGCCAGCACGGATGGAAAAAATCTTGGAGGAGGCAGGAAGCGGTAATAAATGGATGATGAGAGTCGAAAGAAGCCGAACGCGACAAAACGGAAAGAAAGACTAGACGTTCCAGAGGCCACTTTTAATAGTTTATTTTCGTAGTTATAAGATTTCTTGTTAGTTAGTTAGTTATTTATGTTTTTGTTAATTAGGAAGTAAATTTAATTGGGATATTTAAGTTTTACACATATTTTAAAATAAATGTAATATTTTAGAAATAATGTACTCCAATTCGAGGCCGAAAGGCAATAATAAAGATTATTGATTGATTTAGAATGTGTCTCAAATCTCGAATGGTCCTGAAAATGGTACTGACAGATTTATCTCTCGATTGTTGTGCAGCGATTTTATTCACTTTAGAAATGCAGCGCATCTAATGCATCAGCAACTCTCTAACATGTTATTTAACAATTATTTGTAGAAAAATATTCAAGTGAAAAGACCATAGATATAAACAAAATTTAATATTTACTTACATCTTCACACATTTCACATCCATTAAAGGTCCAGCATTATCTCTCTCTCTTTCAAAATAATTAATTAGAGACAAAACCATCCTTTGAGCGCGGTTACTAGAGCTTTCGGCATTTTTATTACAATAATATTTTATTTAATGTAAAATACAGTTTAACTTCACTTAAATGTCAAACCTGACTTTAAAATGACTGAACAGTAGACTAAAATCTAAACGTGAAACGTGTAAAAATGTTACCAACATTCAATAAAAAAATGATTAATGGTCTGATGTTGGTTATATCATATTATGACATTGGTACTTAAAATAACCATGTGTGACGTCATCTCATATTTATTGTGAATGGAGTTTATTTTGCCTACTAGTGATCTGAAACATACTCTAAACTCTAAATGCTGGAGGTCTGGCAACCCTAACCATCGTAATTTGCTTTGGTTAAAGTAACAGTAAAAAAAGTACTGTTTCTAAACAAATTACCCTCGGAAACCAATATTTGTTCTTAATTACAGGTATGTATATAGATAACAATGTGTGCATATAGATTGTAACATTGAACATGCACCTTATTTTAAAATGCATAACCGTTTCAAGAAAATAAAAAACAACGGTCTGTGATAACTGCATTTCTACAAGCACATTGTGTTGTAAAATTAACTAGGTGGAAAAATTACAACACATAAAGATAACTTATAATACAACAGTTACTTTGTTGCAATGTTTGTTTAATAGATCAGGTGCAATTGCATTTATTCTATTCTGATACTGTTCACGAGTACATTGAACGATTGTAATTCATTGCTCAATAAGAATTATCTTGAACAATATCATGACGTAACATTACGCAATGCAATGTTTACAAACAAACTGTCATAATTTTAATTAATAATTAATTATAATGGGTTCCCTATAATATACGAGTATACATCTATACGTTATACATGTTCATTTTAAATTGCTCACCATTGCTATCTCTAAGACTAAAGAGCTAGGAGGCTGCTTAAAGTAGACAACAAATACTATTTTACAGGAAAATATCAATGAGTGAAGCAATTTTTATTTTGACTAGTGGTTCTCAAAGTACGTTGTGCTTTTACGTTGTACGTTGTCTTATTTTAAATAGGAACACATTTTATTTTTATTTATTCGATAGAATATCCTATTCTGATTTCAACGATATAAACCAGTCATAGCCTTTCATCACAAAATAATCGAGAAAAACGGAAATTAATTTTATTTGAATTTTATTGAAATGAATTATTATGAGCTTACAAATATTCTTCAAAATTACCACCCCATTCTCATTTATGCATAATAGGGGATACGCATAAAATTTGTATTTCCTTAAAACTACATTTTTTTGATATATTTGATATGTTAGTTATGTCACCTAACAAAACAAAAATCACATTTTAATTAATATTACAGCCAAATTTTTTAATTAAAATATTGTAAATTTGAAATAAGCCGACCACGGCGCGATGGTTGCGGAGTAAATACGACTGAGTATGATGTCAAACGACTGGGGTTTGACGTCATAGATACAGTTACAAAATAATCTTTACGTGTGTATATTGTATTGTTCGAGTGTTTTGTATTTGTTTTTAAACAATTTTTCACGCATTTATTATTAAAATAGCAGATAAAGTTTTTGTTAGGGCTCATTGGGATAATTTACCCAACATTGATGCATTTATGCTCATGGAATAAATGAAAAAACATATACAAACATAAAGTTTACTTTTTTCTGAAATATCGGTTTTATTTCGCCTCATAGCTTCCAGCCACAAATTTCGCCTTTTCTGCTGTTTTCTGTGGATTTGTATTTGAACTATTTGTGCACATTGGTACTAAACAATATTTTCGACTATGTTTCGAAGTACTGGGGCCTGGATCTTCCATATTTTATATATTTTAATATAAAATTTAATTCGGTAAACATGTATAAATTGTTTTTATAGTATTAAAATTTATTTTAATTAACATCACTCCAACTTTACATAACCTATAAAAGTTATACAAGCAAATAAGTTCACGACTGTTTAGGTTGCACGCTGTACACTGGGTAGGCAGTACGCAGTACACTGGGTAGGCTAGCAGTGTACTGCGTCACTTAGAAGGGGTATGACGTCATACGTCGTTTTCGCGCGCTACATACATTTATGATTTTTTTAAGCCTTCAAATTAAAAAAATAAAAATGCAAAACTGTTTTTTATGTTTATATGCAACAAAAGGAATATAATAAATAAAATAAAAAAAATCATGCCTATCCCCTATTGCACTTTTTAAAATAAATTATTCCTAACTTTTTTTAATATTCTCCCGTCGAATGTTGTACATCTGGATGCACAATGTTGTACACTTTGTATTACATTGTACATTTGTTTTATTATATTTTTAAGTTCAAAAGAAGACGTACACTACCTTATCCTAGAGTGACCATTTTCTTGAAAAGGCAATGCGAGACGGAATTCGTATATAAGAAGGAAGGGGTACAAAAGATAACAAAAATTAATTCAAGGATTTAATTTAACAATTGTGGCTAACATGCTTTAAATACCGCGACAAAAAAAAATAACAATTGACCAAAAAATTACACAAAAAAATAAATTACATTGATAACTAAATATATAAAGTAAATATAAACATTTTAACATCAAAATTAAAATATTAAAACTAAGTCTAACAGCAACACTATACTGGTAATGATACAGTAGCCCAAAAAAGTATTTACACACTTCAAGTTTTCTAGTAATCGATATACAATAATTAAAATTGCTAAATACCTACATGTAAAGTAATTAAAAATTAAAAATGCATGACATTTTGCGGGACATGTAATGGGGCGGGACATTGAATCAAAATGCAGGACTGTCCCGCAAAATGCGGGACGAATGGTCACCCTACGTTAGCCATAAATACAAAAAAGCCGTATAATTACTAGTCATGAATTCAAAGATAAAATCAACATTGTCAAAAACATAAGAAATGCGATATCTTCTTCGATCTATTCATTGTTCTGCTTCTTAAGAGTAGGGTGACCATTTTCTTAAGAAGGCAATGCGGGACGGAGCAAAAAAAGGTTCTCATCTCCCAAATCCAAGTGAAGAGCAAAAAAAAAAGGTCCTCACCTCCCAAATTCAAGTGAAGAGCAAAAAAAGTCCTCATTTCCTCAAATACAAGTTACAAAATGCGGGACAAAATGTTAAAATGCGGGACAGTCCCGCAAAAAACGGGACTGTCGACGGGAAGTAGGGTGACCACTACTTAAGAGCTTTTATTGGATACCACGCAATAAGTTTTTCAAAAATAATTTTATTTTCAATGACAATAAAAATCGATATTTTTCGAAAAATTAATCTGATCAAAAATTTCTTCTACTATTCAGGTTCTCATCAATGTTCTTTACTGATTTTTATTTCAGAGTTTTAGATCAATCACTCTAGGAATTAGGTTGGGGGACAAGATTATATTTTTTGCAAAATACCCAAAAAAAAAAAAGAGTTTTCAAAAAAACTAATTTGTTGGTTTAAATTCGCGTAAATACTACTGTAATTTACCCGATTCCGGATATCCGCTTTCGGGTACCCGACTCCGGATACCCGATTTAGGATACCCAGCTTCGTATGCTCAATTCCGGACACCCGATTTCGGATACCTGATTCTGGATACCCGCTTTCGGACACCCGACTACGGATATTCGGTTTAGTATTTCACATTAAAAGACTATTATACTTATTTGCTTTAGTGGTCAAGTGATAAAGGCTTGACAATTCAAATTGTAACGATTTCACCTTTTTAGAAAAATTATATTAGAACATATTAGAAAGGAATATAAAATATTGTATATTTATATATCAACCACTAATTTAAATTTCTGAATAATAGAATTAAGAGATAGAGTTTATGTTTTTATACAAAATATCATTAAAATATTTATTTATAGAGAGTTACTTTTCTTTGAGATATAAATCAATTAATTTATCGCTTTGAAATCAAATTATTTAGCAAGGCAGAATATTTACAAGAAAATTAAATTGAAAATAATAATTATATACAATTTAAAAATAGAAAACTCATTTTCTAAACATGCTTTATGAAATGAAATTATGTTAATGAAATTCTGTAGATTACATTTATACTATTTTCATACAGAAATATAATATTTCAGTTCTTAATTTTGTTTATAGACGCTTACTACGAGGGCCACCTTTTAAGTTTTTACAAAAACTAAGAACGAAAAAATTTTTTGGAACATATGTTTTATTGGTTTTCAAAATACTCGCCTTTAAGATTTATAGACTTTTGCATGCGTTCAAACCAATTCTCGAAACATTTTTTCCACTCTGAATTTGATATCTCAAAAACATGGTTTTCGAAGGGCCAACAGCTTCTTAAGGTGATGAAAATCGCTGTCCACGCAATTCTTGTTTGACATTGGGGAATAAAAAAAAGTCGTTAGGGGATAAATCAGGTGAATACGGGTAATGAGAAAATAATTCGATGTTTTTCTCCTTCAAATAATCAATTGTTTGACGTGTTGTGTAGGAGCAGCATTGTCATGATGAAGAAGAATGATGCGACGTTTTTGGTTGTTTTTCCTGATTTTGTCGTTGACTTCTGGCAAACAAATTGTTGCATACCATTCAGCATTAACTGTTCTCTGATACTCTAAAGCAGTGATTTTCAACCTTTTTGACTTGCGGAGTCCTTTTTAAAATCAATTTCTATGGCGGAGCCTCTTAGGCCTAGGCTTTAGGCTTAGGCGTGTGTGTGTGTGCGTGCGTGCGTGCGTGCGTGCGTGCGTGCATGCGTGCGTGCGTGAGTGCGTGCGTGCGTGCGTGCGTGCGTGCGTGTGTGTGTGTGCGTGCGTGCGTGCGTGCGTGCGTGCGTGCGTGCGTGTGTGTGTGTGTGTGTGTGTGTGTACTAAAAAATTCTCCTATTAAATGGGAAGAACCCTTTTTGTTTTTTATGATTATCGGTTGACTAGAAGTCAACCGATTTTAAGATTTTTGCGAATATTTAGCAACAGAAAAATATTTCGAAAAAATTTATGGAACAAAAGTTACTATAAATGCAATTACTAATAACTTTTATTTGAGACGTTTTTTGATAAAACGAAAAAAAATTAAAAATTTTTGTAAAATTATTTAAGTCTCAATTTTTTCATACTTATATGTAACGATTCCATGGTCATGATAATTAATTCGTAACTAGTATACCAAGCCTTGGACAAATTCAAATTTGTATAGAACATAATTTGATGTATTTTTGAAGATTTATCTAAATATTTTTATTTATTTTTTTTTAATTTAAATTTTTTTTATATATTATTTTTTTTTATGGTAGGGCAAGTCTAGCGGAGGTTTCCCTTCGCCACTGGTTTTACTATAAATTCACTTTTCTCCTTCACAGCTCACTTATTGATAGGTAGATAGATTTTTATAAAATGAAACAAATAAACAAAATAGACGCAGATTATTCAAGCAACAATGCATCTCGCCGATCACATTCCAGCTAGAGTCGTAAACCAACTAGATCAGGGGTGGGCAAATCTTTTGGCTGTCGGGCCACATTGCGGATGAAAATTCGACCGCGGGCAAAAAAAATTTTTTTCTAATTTTAAATATTGTTTTTGTTACAAAGGATATTTTATAAATTTTAAAAGCGATATGTTTAAACCAAAACGTGTATTTATTATGCAATTTAAAGAAACAAATCAACTGCGGCCACCATAGGACTGACCGCCATCACAAAGTACTTGTTTAATTTATGCTGCTTTATCAAAAATGACTCAAATAAAAGTTGTTAGCTATTGCTTTCAAACTTTTCAAATCGTGCCATTGATGTCACAAGCTTAAATATGAAGTTTCATAAAAATGTTTTTAGACGAATTTGCTCTGCACGTGTATACGGACCGACAGACAGACAGACAGACCGACAGACCTAAGGGGGACCTAAATTCGTGGAGATAGACTCCGGATAGAATGTCAGCGCGGGCTGCCATTTGCCCAGGCATGAACTAGAGTCAGAAATCACTCGAACATACATTCAACTTGGCAAATTTTCGTTCAGAATGTAATTTCCAGATTTCTTATTTTGATTCTTTTTTTTTAATTCTAATTCTTTTGGTTTTCTTCAATTTTTATTTACTGGAACGGCTGCGGAGCCCCTAAGAAGTGCACGCAGAGCACAGTTTGGGAACCGATGCTCTAAAGCAGGTGGCGAACTTATGACACGCGTGCCAGTAATGGCACGTGACAAAAATTTATTGGCACGCAAGCGATTTGAAAACGAAATGATTTTTATGGTAATATATTAAAAAGGATCATTTTGCGGAATATAGGACAAGTTTAGCGAACGTAACTGACAATCAGCAATCAACTTTGATTGCTTACTTGCATGTTGTCTTGTCAGCCACTAAATGACCTGCAAGCGAAATACTGCGATCTGTAAGTCAACATACTCAACAGTTGCGTTGGCTAAATCTGCCCATTATTAATTTAAATAACAAATTAATTATAAGAATAACAGTTATATGACATATTGGACTTCTGGATCATCCGAGTCACCAACGTTGAAATTATCCAGAGAATGTTGCCAACCTTAAACAAGAGGAAAAAGGAACGAGCATAAATACCGTATCTAACAGAATATTATATAGACAAGGGTTGAAGAAGGAAGAAATCCTGAAGGCGCAAATATCTTTCGTTTTTGTGCGCTAACATTTTTTAGTTCGATAACCTACGGAAGTGGTTTAGAGATAAATCCACAGAACTATTTTGGAGTGCGACAACGGAAAAGGCAAGAGATTGACACGCTATTACTTAATAGCTTCGTTCCAGCAGAGTAACGTTTCAGTTCTGGAGATAACTGCGCATGTGCAATTTCAAAATAGTGTACCAGCAGGAAATTCTAGAACCTACTGGGGATTTTGAATTGTAATCTACTGTTCGAGCAAGGTAGAATTCAAAATAAAAACTGTTCTGGAACAGTTCTACTAGTTCTACAGTTCAACCAAGTATTTCAAATTCCGTTTTGTATCATAACTTAAATCGGATTATTAAAAAGAAAAATTTATAATTATGTCATTTTGGAAATATTACGTTCGTTCAATGAATTTATGTTTTGGTTGAAAGTGCATACCTGTGAAAAAACAACAAATTGTAAATAAATAAGATGTTATCTGAAACAAATTAATAACCCAATAAAGATGTTAACAAAAAGAAAACAGATTGACACTAAACCTAACCTCAATTTCAAATTCTGAATTCATCGCAGTTCCAATTGTGTGCGTTCCAGCAAACACTAAATTAGAACGGTTCTGTAATACGCAATTCAGTGCGCATGTGTGTATTTACAGTTCCAGTTCTATTTAGAACTATTCCAAAACTTCTGCTGGAACAAAGCTATTAGGTGTGTTCGATTTGCACATTTGCAGTTACTGTTTACTGCCGCGTTAAAGCGTAACAGCCGGAACAAATAATCCAAAAGAGAAACAGCTGTAACTTTTTCGCAGTAGCGTCATAAACTGGCAGTAAATTACGACAAATCGAACAGATTTGCAGTTACTGCGACCAAATGAACAGATTTTTTTAACGCGGCAGTAAACAGTAACTGCAAATGTGCAAATCGAACACACCTATTATATACGTAAAGTTTATATTATTTGGCACGTGAGCAGTAAGAGGTTCGCCACCCCTACTCTAAAGGAATGGTTGCGACATGTCTGACTACAGGTACTAACAAGGTACTAACAGTATGCAGAAAGCGCGATATAAAAGCGATATAAATAGTAGTAGTACACAGGCGCGCACACAAAAAATTAATCTGGGGGGGTCCATTTCGAAAAAATATCCGTAAAATAATACAAATATATTATTTTTTTTTTTAGAGGAGTGGGCTCATATATTTTAATTTTGATTATAATTTAATTTATTAATAAAAAGGTGATTTTTTATTTTCTTTTGCTTAGTTTGTATTAAATAAGTATTTAATTTTTCCATTCCTGGGGGGGGGGTCTGGACCCGAGGACTACCCCCTTGTGTGCGCGCCTGGTAGTACAAGTACTACTATTTGCACCAGCTCTACCATTGTACAGTTTGTTTCATAGTATCTATTTGATTAATATATAGCATATATATTATTTTCAAAAGTACGCTCATGGTTACTGAAAAATTAGATTTTTAATTGGTTATTGCATATATTTGTCCCAGTGGCGTAGCTACGATTTTTGGGCCTGTAGGCAAACATCAGGAAGGGCCCCCGGTCCCGCGAAACTACCCCCACCATATCCAGCAAAATTTGCAAAATGACATCGGTCTAATTATAGAATTACAATACGAGTCATCTCGTGTTGATAAACGCTAGATTTAAGGTTCAAGTAAGCTCTTTGAAGTAAACAAAAACGTTGCGTGTGTTTGACAGTACTCCGTTAGCTTCGCGCCTTCACAGAAGCAAGAACAAAATCGTATCCAGTCAAAACCCCTTAGTGAGCGTTCTGGTCTTCTGGGGCCACCTCCAACTAGACAGCCGCACATGGGACTCATTAGGGAGGGGAAATATGTGCCGTTTTCGCTCGCCGAATCTTCATACGTAGCGCTTCTATTACTATTCTATTCTCGTTGGCAAAACGCATGTGCGTTTAGTTGAGCGCGGAGCCCCGCGCGTCTAGGACCTAGGGACCCTGCACTTCGAGAATTAAATGCATACATAACTAAATACATTTGGAAAAATAGTAAAATTTTTATAAACAATTTTTTTAAGTGCTATATTCTTAATTGCCAAATTTTCGAAGCCTTAAGGTAAGACCGCACTAGGCGGAATTGCACTGCAGCGGAGTGACGCGACACGACGCAGACAAATATTATTTAATTGAATTTATATGACATATCACGCACTACGCAACGCGGCACTGCACAGCGCTACTAAGTGACTTTCTCACAAATTCTGACGCGCCGTGTTGTGCCGTGCAGTGTAGTTCCGCCTAGTGCGGTCTTACCTTTAATTGCAAATTTTCAAAGCCCGAGCCGGGCCCCAGTTGCTTGAGGGCCCGTAAGCTTTGCTTACACTGGCCTTGCGGTAGCTACGCCACTGATTTGTCCGATCTCTATCATCAGTATGTTAAGTTTTCACCATCGTCATCTGCGTAAAAATTAGTTTGTAGATTTAATCGAAATTGTAGCCCTATTAATAACAGAATTAGCAATAAAGCTGATTTAACTTTAAGCGCCTGTATACATCAGGGGTTCTTAACCTATGGGACGCGAAGCATATTATGTGGGTCGCGGAGATAATATTTTCATTTTTAAACTGAATGAACTTTCAAAACTTATGCAAAGTCAAGGTTCACATTAATAATATTAACTTAGTACTAATTTTCGTTTAATAAATACTGCTCCCTCCGTTCGAAAATATGGTATATCTACATTTTGATTTGTTTCTTTTCCGAAAATATAATATACATTTACAATTTTAATTAATTAGAACGATTTTATTTATGAAATAGTTACAAATATCTAGTAAAACTAAGAATAATACAAAAAGTTTTAATTTAAGATGGATGTGGCTGTCTCCTCAACTTGTATGGAACATGATAATGTTGTTTGTAATCGTCCCTTGTGATGAAGTTTTGCCTTATTACTGTGCGGAATCTGAAAGGAATTCCCTTCTTTTGCTAACATGGTTGCTTCTATACTCTATCTCAGAAAGACTGATAGTAATAAATCATTTTGTTAGGCAGTTACCAGTGGCGTGCACATTTTAAACTCGTTTAAATTGGTTTTGTGTATATCTATATTACTATTTATCATTTTATTAAACGCACGCTTGTGACCATATTTATCACATCATTAAACACACCCCTGTGACCATATTTTTCCTCAAAATTTTAGGATAAAAATTTTATGACCTATTGTGTTTAACTCTAGTTCGTATTCCCATATAATATGTGCGACACACTCGGTTGTTTTTAACAATATTTCGTTTCGAACTATTCATATTTTGTCGCTTTTGTTTTGCCGCTTCTGTGTGAAAAAACAATAACTTTTTACAAATAATAAATTTTATTACTATCAGTCTTTCTGAGATAGAGTATAGACAAGTTTGCAGTATTAGAAAAACATTATCAAGGGTCTGTATGTTTGCATTAAATGCATTTTTTACGCCTTCAATCAGTTCGTCGATTGTATTCGGTGAAGCTGTATATTGTAAGAATTGAATAGAATTGAAAAAGCCAAGATCCAATACATTAAAATCTAGACTATTTGGCGGTTGTGATTTAAGTCAATTTGGAACTTCTGCAATTCAATACAATTTCGATCAAAATTCGCCATTTTGTTAAAACAACGGGTGTCACTTTAATTTGTCTAAAATACGCGTTTTTTTTTTCTGTGAACTACTTTTGACATATGCAAAACTATTTGCGCACCATTTGTTTATTAGTTGCCTAGCAACCACTTATTTAGAAATAAAACCAAAAAAAGATCAAGATAATATTACTTTCGTTAATACCACCTTATTTAAGTTATGAATACCATATATTCGGACGGAGGGAGTATTATATAATTCAATTTATATTATTCAGCTTTATCCATTTGTTGTTTTATTTTGAAATTAAAATTTAGACGAATTATTCTTCATTATCCTGGATAGTGGTAAAATCCATATCATGCAATTTTTGTTTTTTTTTTTGTGTTACCTTGTTTTCCTTCTTTGGGTCGCGACATAAACGTAATTCTCTAATTTGGGTCGTGGCTCAAAAAGGTTAGGAACCCCTGGTATACATAACATAACTGCAAAAGAAAAATTGATGAAAGATAATCTAGAAGTAAGAATGAATGGGAAACTGATCCTATATTTTGACTTACTAACCTACGACACATTACGTACAATAGGGTAGTGGTGTCTGCTGTGGTTAGCATTATATTCGCGATCAATATAAATTTTCAGCAACGTATTTTCGACTGCGCATGTCTACGTTTTCATTACGAAATAATCCTTGAAAATTTCTCAATTACCGTCAATTTTGTAATCTGTTATTAAATTTAGGTTTTCCACTGTTACATTTGGTAAACAACGAGACATCAGACAATTGCGCGTTCTATAAATTTGTTCTATTATCTTTAATGGTAATTTGCGTTAATTTTAAATTAAATAATTTGATGATGTAAATAGAAGCATCATGTGGAAGATAAAAGGTTTCCTCTGAGGGTTTATGTGATTCGTAGTCATAGTCAGGGGCGCCGATACAGGGCACGGGCCCCGGTAACACAATGATTCCGAGGACCACCTAGGGAAACAATAATTATGGATTCAATAATATATAAAAAAAAAAACTGCGCGTAAACAGAATTCTTGAGAAAAGATATGTTTACATGACGTGCCCATATTCCACGCGGCTGCTACCGATAGAAACACCGTAAAGCAGCGTTTCTTAAACTGTGGTCCGCTAGCCATTACCGGGGGTCCGTGAAACAATTTGGAGATTAACTTTACATCCCCCAACTTTTCGCTTTTATTCAAATAACTCATCTAATAAAAATCCTACATGGTCAAGACTTTTTGTATTTGTTGTTATCTACTAGTTATTGACATAACTAAACAATAATTAGTAAAAATTTAATTATTTTTATTCAACTGCAAATTATTTACAGAAAACATATTATAATAAGATCTATTTTGACCAATATTTGACCAAGAAATGTTTGTATGAGTTTAACGTATTATAATTTGTGACTTTTTTTATTCATTTTACTACTATTTTTATTAATTTTATGTTTTCTATTCTATATATGGTACTAATAAAAATGTTCCTCTATAAATGCACAAGAACATTTATTAAAATAACCAGCGATACATTTTTACCAATATTTATTACAATGTAGTGCCTATGAGATTATTGAGCCAGAAATTAAGTCTCAAGAACGACGTAAAATGCCTGGGATTGGGACGGGGTCCGCAAAAAAAAAATGTTGTTCAAGTGGGGGTCCGCGGACTACATAAGTTTAAGAACCACTGCCGTAAAGGAGTCCAAAATACTGATAACTGATGACAAACGACCACTAGATGGCAATACTGAAATGTGTCATTACTATATTCGTAAAATTTGACATTTGTTATTGTGAAATCAGTGGCAGCTTATAAATTGCCCAGTAGTTTGTTGACAGTGAGCGTTAAAAAAGTTTGTGAATATTACTCGTGAAGGTTTTCGTTGGATGATTTTTTACGATTTTAGTAAAGGCCTAACTCAACAACAATGCATAGATTTACTTCGTTCAACTTTTGGTAATGAAGCACCATCAGAAAAGACTGTTTAAAATTGGTATGCATAATTTCGTCGTGGTCGTGCGTCCGTCAGTGATGAATCTTGTGAAGGTCGACCAAAATCGGTTGTGATTCAAAAAAACATCAATGCTGTGCACAAAATGATTGAAGAAGATCGGCATGTGACTTACCGTGGGATAGAGGTATCCTTTGACATATCGCAAACTGCAATACATTCGATTTTACATGAACATGTGAAAAAGATCTGTTCCCGATAGATTTCGCATAATTTTACCGAAGCTCAAAAAATTGATGTGAAGTGTGAATTTTCACACATTTCAAGGTTTCGCAGGTATATAATAAGTGAAAGCGGCATGCTGAGTGTGTAGGACAAATTTTGCTTTGTAGTAACCACGGCAAAATGAACGATCTTTTTAAAATAAATTATCGTCTGTTAATCTCAGAGCTTTAAAACAAATTTTATGTTAAAATATTTTTTTGTTAATTTTAATTCGAATACCTAATATCATTATTTAGGTTTCTAAATAAGTGCAGTATTTTTTTTATATAACAAGGTTCATTAAGATTTTGAAAATTGGGCCTATGGCTTTCATTGGTTGTCTTAAATCATACGCTCCGCCCCTCTGGCTTCGTATAAATGACACAGAATGAAAATATAATTCTAATTGGTTATTAAATTTACGCTCTTGAAAATTAAATTCAAAATGTGCTAAAATATAACTAGAATTTTAACAAATTAATTTAAACATAATAAATATGAAAAAAAAAAACAAAAAATAAAATTGACTCCACAAGCCAGGAACGAACCTGTGTAGTGAATAACGATCCTGTGTGGTTGTCGAGCAACTGAGCCACTAGACCACCAAACGCTTATCAACTTAGTGTGTTATAAGAGTATAACATGTATGCATAGTCAACCAAAAAACACAAAAAATGCGTTATTTTCCGAAAACATAATCTGATCAAAAATTCCTGTTGTACTATTCCGGTTCACACCATTATACATTACTTAGAATTTTTTCACATTTTTAGTTTAAACCATCTGGGCTACAGGATGTGGGACAAAAATTTTTTTGCACAATTTTGGCAAAAATCGCCTCTAAATAATTTATTTTGCAAAAATTAAATTTTGATCGTTAATCCACGTACTAAGGGCTTTCATTTGATACCCTACTCAGAATTTTAAAAAAATATTTTTTTTTTCGATGAGCACATATTTGTTTATGTTTTTAGGGGGATATGTTTTTTAGATGTTTTAGTATTTTTCCTATGTGCGGGTCGAAAACTTGTACAAGCATGCCAATTTTCAACTCTCTAGGTTTAGCCGTTTGGCTACAATTTTTACCGAACAGACAGACAGACAGACAGACAGACAGACAGACAGACAGACGACAAAATGACGGTATAAGGGTTTTTTGGTCATACCTACAAAACCCTAAAAAAGGCTCGTGTTGATTGGTGTAGGGGAATGCTAAAAAATTCAAAAATTCAACCTAGGCACTATAAAATCCGTATACAACATCGTTACAAGTGACGAAACTTGGATTTATTAATATGAACCGGGGATGAATATTGGACAGACAGTAATATTTTTGCAGGACACAATAATTTATAAAATGCATCGCGGGCCGGGTAGAATTTTAGCGCGGGTCGGATCCGGCCCGCGGGCCGCCATTTGCCCTGCCTGCTTTAGAGGATCAGAGAACAGTTGATGCTGAATTATATACAACAATTTGTTTGCCAGAAGTCATCGACAAAATCAGAAAAAAACAACCAAAAACGTCGTATCATTCTTCATCACGTCAAAAAATTGATTATTTGAAGGAGAAAAACATCGAATTAATGTCTTATTGTCCGTGCTCAACTGATTTATCCCCGAACGACTTTTTTATGGTCCTCAATGTCAAACAAAAAATGCGTGGAGAGCGATTTTCATCACCTCAAGAACTGTTGAACTCTTCGAAACCCATGTTTTTGAGATACCAACTTCAGAGTGGAAAAAATGTTTCGAGAATTGGTTTGAACAAAAGTGTATAAATTTTGAAAAGCAATAAAACAATTTTTCTTTCTTAGTTTTTGTGAAAACTTAAAAGGTAGCCCTCGTACGTATTAACAATTATCGAAAAAGAAATTATGCAACAAAATCACAAATAATAAAATTGGATAGCTAATTGTAAAAAAAAAGTTCCGGGTTGTGCAATCTGCCCAGTTCCCGGTAATTTGTATCGGTTTCCCCCGTCTCTCGACGCCACTGGTCATAGTGAGAAGTAAGGCGTGGCGTATTTTGTAAAGATCTCAAGTAGATTCAAATCCACAAGGAACATTATATCTCTAAGGCAGTGGTTACCAAGCTTTTAGAAAAGTATAGCAGGCAATTGAAATAATCTATAATAGTATACATACGGGGCTTTACGCTGTGTTTAGAGCTCTTAAAATTAGTTGACTCTGCACTTTACTTTATGCATATGCTTAATAGATTGTTTTAACATTCGATGTAGCGTTTACAGCTCTTGGAAATCAGTAAGTTACGAATAGTCCGACAACTGTGTGTCTTTAAACCAACTACGGTGGCTTCGTAAAATATTTATTATCTATTTATCATAATTCTGTTGTCCAAGATTTTTATTAACCAAACCTAACCTTATTTTCTAAATTGATTATATTTACTGCTCGTCTTTGTAATTTTGAGCGAGATTTATTGTAATGCGATGACATTTTGTTAGGTTATGTAAAGGCATATGATATGAACGTTCTCACCAATATAGACTGAGATAGCCAATGTTATTTTTTATTTAAAAAAAAAGGAAAAAATAAAAGGATGTTTTTCAAAATTTAATTAATTATATATAGAACTTGTATTTTATCATAATTCTCAAACTTATAATTTATTTATTTATTTAATTTATTTTTATCTATAAAATTTTAATAAAGTGTAATTGTATTTCCAGCTCTTAATAAATTTAAAAAGATAATAAATAAAAAAAAATTAAATAATTTTATTAACAACGGTTAAGTAAAACAACCATTAAGTAATTATCTAATCTAAGAATAAGAATTAATTTTATAAATGTGAATTAAATAAAGAAAAATATAATAAATAAAATTGTTGTTTTATTTTTGTCATCCTAAATACTCATTTAATAATCAGTAATTTATTAGCGAACAAAAAATGTTCGAGATATCCGCTGAAATTGGAATAAAAAAGTGATTTTTTTAAAGATTACATAGGTATATAGTTAGTTAATATTTCTGACACACAGCTTCAAAGGCTATTTGTGTTTATTTTAAGAGTAATAATAGTGCATAACTTATTTTTTATTGTGAACAAATATATTCCTTGCTCTAGTTATTTCTTTTTTTTTTTGTGGTGTTTTCATTTTTCCGAAAGTATCTTAAAAGTATCTTGAAGTATCTAGATACATTGTAAAAAAAATGTATCTGTATCTAGATACTTTTTAAAATTTGTATCTGTATCTGCATCTAGATACATTTTTCCTCAAGTATCTGTATCTGTATCTAGATATATTTTCAAATGTATCTATTACAACACTGATTATGACCATAAACAGATCTATGATAATCACAATATAAAAAATCTTTATTGCGTGTGGAGTGGTATTGTATTCTAAAATTTATCCTAGCTAAAATATCAGGTACATATATAAAATTGTTAATGATTTTAAATAGTAAACAAAGATCTGAAATATCTCGCCTTGTTTTAAGTGGTTGCAAATTTAGAATAGTAAGTCTTTCCTCTCTAGTGATCTGATTATATCTAACACCTAGTTTAAATAGTACATATTTACAAAATTTGTTTTGTACGGCCTCTAGTCTGTCAATCTGGGTTGCCTGGGTAGGATACCAGATTGTGCTGGCATACTCGAGGTGACTACGAACAATGGAATAGTATAATATTTTAAGAGCATGTACATTTATGAAGTCCTTGGTTTGACGTTTAATAAGCTTAATAAGGACTTAATAAGGTTTGACGTTTTGTTCTGCAGAAGCCCAAGAAAAGGATAATCTAAATATCCGACAAGCAAAAAAAAAAAAAAAAAAAAACAGGCCTATCTATCTCGTGGGCCGTAATTTGGCCATGCTTATTTTAAAGCAGCGTTTCTCAACCGGGGGGCCGTGAAGGCTTCGTCGGGGGACCGCGAAGTCATACAAGATCGACACATGAAAATATAATAAAAATGCAGCCAATCTTGCAAGATATAAATTTTATTCATATTTATAAATACGTAGGCTACTTACTATACTACTACTAATAGAGTATCTTATATTTATATTCATAAAAATATACTAGATTCATATCGATAAAAATTACTAGATTTGAAAATCTAGTTCCGCTTTAATTAAAGAAACAGACTATAAGTAGACTATATCAAGGTCAAATAAATTGTATGTGTCGGCTGATGGGTTTATCTGACAATGGTTCGCGATGGAGGTACTTCAAGTATTTTTAAATTGTACATTGAAGTAGGTACTAATATGAATGAAGTAGGTAGTAATAAATTTTAGTTAATAATTTTAGCAAAATTATTCCCATCTTGCTTACACGCAGTGACCAGATTTAAGTAGAGGTAAACCCTATGTACGAAAAAAAAAAAATTTTTTGGAAATATAGAATATTTTTCAATTTTATCAACCTCCAAAATATAAGTGATGAGCAAAAAAAAAGGTCCTCACGTCCAAAATCCAAGTGATGAGCAAAAAAAAGGTCTTCACCTCCAAACTATACAAAACCGGAGATTTTATAGCAAAACCTGGAACCCTGAGACTCCGGGCTGCGGCTGAAATCTTGAGACATGGTCACCCTGCTCACACGTCGCCTTTTCGAAAAAACTCGTGTTCCCATTATCTTGATACACCATAATATAGGGGGGCCGCAGGCCATATTTACATAATATCGGGGGGTCCCAGGTCAGAAAAGGTTGAGAAACACTGTTTTAGAGTATCACTTCCCAAATATTTATCCAATTGAAAAATGTATAAAACTAAATAGATTTGTTTTCTTATTATAAACAATTTTTGCTGTATACGTTTTTGGTGTTGGCAATTTTAAGTTGTCTTCCCGTAACTCCCTAATTATCTCTAATTATTTATCAAATTGAAAAAAATGTACAGAAGAGAAAACATTTATTTTCTGTAAAGCAGTGGCACGCGCTTTTTTGATATAGCAGGCGAATTTAATCACCTGTTAGCTTTTGTGGCGCAAACTTGTTAATTAAAATTTGTGAAAATTATTTTAATTAAATTATTCACCATTACACAATAACTTTTTAGGTGATATGATACAGAATTGCTTTGTATTCATATGCTATTAATTAGTATTTATATTTCTATTGTTTAAATACATATTTTTATAATTATTCGTTTGTTTTTTTTTTTATTATTATTTTAAGAACGTGGCTTTACTCGAGGGAATCTGTCTTGCTTTAGATTTTCAATTGCTTTAATCTAGCCATGTATACATATGCTAAACCAAATTAATCTACGGAATCAAAAAGTTCAGAAACTGATAAACACATTTCAAGCCAGCAGACAGAAATTAACTATTTTATTTTAAATTTAGTTGGTCAACTTTTGGTAAAAATCGGTTGACTAAAAATGGGAGTTTACTCGTGTCGATTTTAAGATTTTTGCGAATATTTAGCAACAGAAAAATATTTAGAAAATTTTATTTAACAAAAGTTGCTATAAATGCAATAACTAATAACTTTTAATTGAGACGTTTTTTGATAAAATCTCAATTTTTTCATACTTACACAGGTCTACAAGTATGAAATGCGGATTTTTTTAAAAATAAAACACATTAAACTCAAAAGAACAGTAAAAGTTTATTTATTCAAAGTATGCTCCATTAGAAGTTATACATTTTTCCCATCTTTCAGGCAATTTGTGAATACCTCGCCAATAGAACTCTTCCCCTTTCCCCGCAAACCATTCATCTAGCCATTCTTTCACATTTTCATATGAACAAAAGTACTGCTCGGCAAGTGCGTGACCCATCGATGCGAACAAGTGGTAATCTGAAGGGGCCAAGTCTGGTGAGTAAGCGGCATGGGGTAGCACTTCCCACTTGAGTGCCTCCAATGTGTTGCAAACTGCTTTTAGCTTATGTGATGCAGCGTTATCGTGAAGAAAGATTACCTTGTGCTGTCTTCTTTCGTATTCTGGTCGTTTTATGAGCAGCGAATGGTTCAATTCGTTCAGTTGTTGTTGGTAGCGTTGGGTATTAACTGTTTCACCAGGTTTTAACAATTCATAATAGACTACACCCTTTTGGTCCCACCAAGTACAGAGCATAGTCTTTTTGCCAAAGCGATTCGGTCTTGCAGTTGATGTGGATGGTGAGCCTGGGTTCACCCATGATTTTTTGCGTTTGGGATTTTCAAAATAAATCCATTTTTCATCACCAGTAATGATACGATGCAAAAAAGACTTTCTTTTGTATCGTGCAAGCAAAATTTCACAAGTGTTTTTGCGTTTTTCCATCTGCCTCTCATTCAATGCATGTGGAACTCATCTGCCGACTTTCTGGATCTTACCCATCTCTCGTAGGCGATTGGAAACAGCTTGTTGACTAACGTCTAACTGCTCTGCTAGTTGTTTTTGTGATTGACTATCGTTTTCCTGTAGCAATGTTTCCAATTTTGTATCTTCATATTTTTTTGGAGGTTTTCCATGTTCTTTGTCTGTAAGATCAAAGTGACCACTTTTGAAACGCCGAAACCATCGTTTACACGTATCTTGCGATGGAGCATATTCACCATAAGATTCTCGAAGCAGTCGGTATGGTTCAGCAGCAGTTTTTTTCAAATGAAAACAAAACAGTAGTACTGTCCGCGAATGCTCTTTATTTGGCACAAAATTTGACATTTTTAACACAGTAAAACAAAACTATATGATCACTTTTCAAATTATAACCTATACGCATTTGACACTTAATGATAACTTAACAAAACGCCATATGTGTTGAAACTTTGAACTATACACACGGTTTGCGCGGCAAGTTTGAATAAAATCCGCATTTCATACTTGTAGACCTGGTATATGTAACGTTTCCATGGTCATGGTACATAATATCTCTGTTAGAAAATATTAGGCCAAGTTATTTCTACTCTGCTGCTAGAATGTATTTTATACAAGTACTTGGATATCAAATGAATGTTCTTGAAGAATAAATTAGAAATAAAATTATTTAAAATAATAATAATAATAATTTTAAACATTTAAATGAGATTTTAGTCAAAAATATTTCCAAAATATATTAATTTCCACAATTGCCCAGAGGAGATGGTCTAAAAATCAGAAAAAAATGTACATTGATACCGAAATAGTACAAACGGATAATTGTTTCGATAGATACGGAATGATATTTTTTGGATTTTACTGCTTTTTAATTTGTATGGTAGGTATTAAATATAATTAGTATATATATTAAGTTTAAATTAATTTTTTAAATTTAATTAACGGACGTAAATTGATATAAAAAATGATATGACGTGATCTCAGTTAAATTGTTCCCAAGAAATATCGTCACTTACAAAATATCCATGAAACCTAAAAATGTGTGAAAATTAACAACTAATAAATTTTTCTTTAATTGAAACAGTGAAGGTAGTTTTCTTATCTAAAAACCTAGTAATAGTTTTATATTTAATGTTTATTTCAAATTTTTGTCATTAAATTCTGTATTAAATAACGTTTTTATAGGCGCCTTTACATCTGCTTTCAAGTATCAAGTAACAAGTAATCCACCTTCTACGCGTCTTATATTTCTGGCGCCGTTTCATTGTCCTAAGACGTAGTACCTACATCGTCTTGTTTACGTCTATAAAAAATTTCTAACTTTGGGATTACCACAAGAATATCAAAAATCTTTTTATAGCATCAAATTACAAATTTAGTATTTACCACAAAAATAATAAATGTGTACTACATTTTCTCTTAATATTTTACAAAATTAATAATTAAAAAATGTAATAAGGATAGCCTTTGGTTTGGTTTTATATTTTGTTGGTATTAAAGATGTTTCATAATAATATCTGGAGGTCCTTTAACATCATTATGTGACTCGGTAACATGACCCTGCGGCGTACCTTCCGTAATGCGCAGTAACCTAGTATTCAAAAGTAGGTGATACTGTTGAATTAAATAATTATGTTGTTTTCAAAATATTGTTATACTTATTACAAACCATTTTGTATCAATATTAACACTAACTAGTAAACACTATTCTATAAATTACTTTAATTAGAAGTAATGACTGTAATTTTAAAATCAGAACAATGGACGAAAGTTAATACTTTTTATTTCAGAAATTTTTATATCAATTTAAGTTATAATTATTTGTTATGCCTATTCAAAATTTATTTACACCAAAGTCTGCAGCTTTGGCACAGATAGTGCAAACATATGGGGATAAAGGTAGGCGATAATATGCTTTACACTCTCTTCTTTGTTGACGATCAGGTTCTACTTGCCGAAGATGAGGATGATCTCAACTTCATATATACTTCACGCCCCAATATTTCTGTTTTTGTGGTCTAGTTTAGGACGTGTGATTGTTTCTGAATTTGTTTCTATCTTTGTTTATTTATTTTCTTTGCTCTACAGTAAGCTTTTTTAGGGTTTTGTAGGTATGACAAAAAAAACCCTTATATCGTCATTTTGTCGTCTGTCTGTCTGTCTGTCTGTCTGTCTGTCTGTCTGTCTGTCTGTCTGTCTGTCTGTTCGGTAAAAATTGTAGACAAACGGCTAAACCTAGAGAGTTGAAATTTGGCATGCTTATACAACTTTTTGACCCGCAAATAGGAAAAATACTAAAACATCTAAAAAACATATCCCGCTAAAAATATAAACAAATATGTGCTCATCGAAAAAAAAATATTTTTTTATAATTCTGAGTATCGTATCAAATGAAAGCCCTTGGTACGTGGATTAACGATCAAATTTAATTTTTTGCAAAATAAATTATTTTGAAGCGATTTTTGCCAAAATTGTGCAAAAAAATGTTTGTCTCACACCCTGTAGCCCAGATGGTTTAAACTAAAAATCTGAAAAAATTCTAAGTAAAGTACATTGGTGTGAACCGGAATAGTACAACAGGAATTTTTGATCAGATTACGTTTTTGGAAAAAAACGCATTTTTTGTGATTTTTTGCTAATAATGTACACAAGTTATAGCTTTGTAACACGCTACACTAGAACGTGTATGCTGGTGTAGTGGTTTTGACGCTGGCTTTTCACCCAAGTAACTCGATCCGAAAGGGATTGAACCCTGCGAGAAGAGACAATATTATTTTTGTTTTTTTTTTTTTTTTTAATTTTTATATTGTTTAAATTATTTTTTCAAAATTCTAGTTATATTTTGGCAAATGTTGCATTTAATTTTTAAAAGCGTAAATTTAATAACCAGTGGAAATTATAATTTAATAACCAGTGGAAATTATAATTTAATTCTGTTTCAATGTACACGAAATCAGAGGGGCGGAACTTATAACAACCAATGGAAGCCATATGCGCAATTTTTAAAATTCTTAATGAACCTTGCTATATATATATAAAAAAAAAAAATACTGCACATATTTAGAAACCTAAATAATGGTATTAGGCGTTCGAATTAAAATTAACAAAAAAAAAATTTAATATAAAATTTGTTTTGGCATCCCAAATAATCATTCACTTACTAAATACCTGCAAAACCCTGAAATGTGTAAAAATTCACACTTCACATCAATTTTTTAAATTTTACTTTTATTACTGTTACTCTTATGCTTCGTTCAGAACCTCCAAATTATAAATTAGAATTAACGTGAAATTAGTACTTAAAATAAAATTTGTACGTAGAAATTAAGCAGCATTCACAATAAAAATTAAGAAATTAAGCTACACTGACAGATATTTTTATCGATTTCTACTTTATCTTTATCGATAGATATTTGGCAGCTGTTTACATTTGCTAATGAGTTTTGGAGTATTTCATAGTCCTGAAAAGAATTAAAATAGAGGGAAAATGTATATTTATACTCATAGAAAACACAAAGATGTGGATAGAAGCAAAAAAATATGGCCATAGAAATTTTTAGGTTGACAAGCGCTTACTGCGCATACGTCAATTATAAATTAACGTAAGAGTTTGTACTCTACAAACATCTAATTTTAATTTATAAGTATGTATAAGTATTAATTTTGAAGGTTGTGAACGGTAACGTACAGTTACGTATAACAAACATTTACGTTAATTCTAAGTACTAATTCTAATTCCTAATTTCGAGGTTCTATATGTATACAGTTTGTATGTTGGAACAAGTAAAATTTATTATTATATTATACTGAGTGGAAGTGCATTGCAGCAACTTTTAGATGTTCAAACGCAAACATCAATAGAACTACAAACGCAAACATCAATAGAGACTGCTAAAACACTCATGTAGGTCGCAAAGTAATTAGTTTATGTTTAAAACAAATGGCTAGAATCAGTGGCGCACCCAGGAATTTTTGTTGGGGGGGGAAGGGTGGAAGACAAAATTATTTAAATTATGCATAAGGTTCACACTTCTAAATTTCTAGTGATGATCTAAAAAAAAGGTACTCGCTTCGAAAATACAAAGTGATGACCTGAAAAAAATGTCCTCTCACGTTAAAATACAAGTGATGACCTAAAAAAAAATTGATGTGAAGTGTGAATATTCACACATTTCAGGGTTTCGCAGGTATATAATAAGTGAAGGCGGTATGCTGAGTGTGTAGGACAAATTTTACTTTGTAGTAATCACGGCAAAATGAACGATATTTTTAAAATAATTTATCGTCTGTTAATCATATAATAAGACTGGTTATTAAATTTACGCTCTTAGAAATTAAATACAACATTTGTCAAAATATAACTAGAATTTTGACAAAATAATTTCAACATAATAAAAATGCAAAAAAAAAAAACAGAAAAAATAAAATTCACTCCGTACTCGAACTCGAAAACCCTTCGTTTTCCAGCCAGTTTAAGAGCGCTCTAACGCATGTCGCCATCGCACGCCATGTATGTGAGTGTCTTACATTGGTATAACTTTTGTACTTTGTGAACCAAAAACCACAAAAAATGCGTTATTTTCCAAAAACATAATCTGATCAAAAATTCCTGCTGTACTATTTCGGTTCACACCAATATACATTACTTAGAATTTTTTTAGATTTTTAGTTTAAACCATCTGCGCTACAGGTGTGGGACAAAAATTTTTTTGCACATTTATGGCAAAAATCGCATCAAAATAATTTATTTTGCAAAAATAAAAATTTTAATCGTTAATCCACGTACTAAGGGCTTTCATTTGATACCCTACTCAGAATTTAAAAAAAATATTTTTGTTTTCGATGAGCACATATTTGTTTATATTTTTAGGGGGGTATGTTTTTTAGATGTTTTAGTATTTTTCCTATGTGCGGGTCAAAGAGTTGTAATGGGTGTTTTTTTTAGAGGTATAGAACTTTAAATTGCAATAAAACAACGAAATGCCACAAGATTATCTTTCGAATAAAAAAAAATTCATGTCAATCAAATAATCCATCGTTTTTTTATTGCAATTTAAAGTTCTATACCTCTAAAAAAAAACACCCGTTATAAGCATGCCAAATTTCAACTCTCTAGGTTTAGCCGTTTGGCTACAATTTTTACCGAATAGACAGCCAGACAGACAGACAGACAGACAGACAGACAGACAGACAGACGACAAAATGACGGTATAAGGGTTTTTTGGTCATACCTACAAAACCCTAAAAAGGTCCTCACTCTAAAATAATACAAGTGACGACATAGAAAAAAGGTCCTCATCTCTATTTTTAAAATTTTCTAGTGTGTTTGTGTGTTTTTATTTTTATTTCCTTCCTTCTTAGGGGGGCCCGGGCCCCCGGGTCCCTCCCCGGTGTGCGCAACTGGCTAGAATCCAATAGAAAGAAAGTTAGGTTGACATTTTTTAAGAAAATCGTGAAAATATATTCATTTTTTAGTTTATCTAAGCATCGAGAGATTTTATTTAGTCTTCGTTATTATGCTCGTTATTATACTCGTTATTATGCACATACTAGAACTGTATGTGCATGCCAAATTTCAACTCTCTAGGTCTAGCCGTTTCACTGCAATTTCTACCGCGCACACAAAGGGTAGTTCGTGGGTCCTATCCCCCAATAACGAAGACATCATACTTATTTATTAAAATTAAGTAACTGAAAGTAAAAATCACCTTTTTTATAAAAATGAAATTATAATCAAAATTAAATTAATATGTAAGTCCCCTCGCTGTAAAAAAATAATAATAAATTTGTGTTATTTTACGGCTACATTCCGACCCGCCCACATTAATTTTCTGTATGCGCACCTAGACACATGTAAAATGTTAAATGTAAAATTATTAACACTGTATATTATATATCCATAAAAATTATGTAACCAAATGTACCGAGGTACTAATGACCTATTTGTTAAAGTACCTCTTTTTTTCTTACAAATAATTTAAAAAAAAAGTATATAAAATTATATGTCAATATTGTACTTCATTCTTCGCATGAAAATAATAGGTTCTTTACTGCTTCTCCATGCTTTCATTAATTTCTCCGTCTATCAATTCTAAATACAAAATTTACAAATTGGTATGACTAATAATAACTAAGCTTCAAAATCTTTTTTAAAAACTGGCAGCTGCATTCTTCTGTCGTAATGTTAACCTACATAGTAAAATTTATTAACAAAGTTGAGACAAAAAAAAAAAAAATGTTGTGAAGTGTGAATTTTCACACACTTCAGGATTTTTAGTAGTAGTAGTTTATTTTTTTAAATAAAATAAAATTAAGTAATTTAACGGTTAACTTACTCCTTTTTATTTTCTGACAAGGTTTTGCCGCGTATTTTGACTCCATTAAGAACTCTTATTTATTTATTATTTATTTTTTATTATTATTATTATTTTTGTTTTTTTAAGTATCAGCTTTTCCGGTAAATGCTCGAATTGAGTGAAACTACTCAGCTGTAACTACAATAAAGACTATACAGTAATACCTCGAAGTTACGCGATAGGTGGGACCGACGTAAATCGCTTAACTCGAATTCGCGTAAGTCGGGATACAACTTTGTATATAAATACATACAATTTTGTTTAATTGGGACCAAGGACTAACAAAAACATTAGTTTAGAAGAAAAATATTTAATGAAATTGTAGTTCTTTATACATATTAATACAAAATATGTACATATATAAAAAAAAAAAAACGATTTATTTAAAAAAATCATTTCGATGTCGATGGCTTCTTAAAATCTAACAAATTCGTCTGACGGCACAATGCCTTCTTTTTTTCACGCAGAATTTCTTCATAGCAAGCTAATATTTTTTTTATTCCTTGCTTCGTAGCTTTTACGCGTTCTTCGTTGGGATCTATGTTTTCTAAAATGTTTAAGCCATTCTCAATTGAGCTAAGACCTTCTGTCAAGCTTGCAATTGCCATGTGCTTTTCTGGTGGAATTGGGTCTGAACTGTCTTCAACGTTGTTTAGCTTACGCATCTCTATGATCTCATCGATTATGCTCCTGACTAAGTGAATCCAACAGCTCGTTAACATCGTTATTAGCATTGACTTCCAAATCTAATTGCTTGCCAAGATTAACAACTTCTTCTACCACATGAACCATATCTGTTAATAGCGTTGTTTACGACTTCTTTTTAGAAAAAAATTGGACATAGTGCTCGTAATAACCGCGTAAAACACATCCAATGCGTATCAGAGTAATGCCTGGGCCACACTTATTATGAATGGCCACACGCGAAATGGGCCACACGCGTTATAAGCTTCGCCGATAATTGCGCGCTATATAAATTCGTGGTAAACTGCATCTATCGATATCGTGCTAAAGCGCAACTTGTGGCCATACCTGCGTTTTCGCCGCTATACTTTATTTACGTTTACAAGGTACAAGCGTATTTATTTTGCTGTAAATTAAATAAAATAATGGTGTATATCATAACTGCATCCTAAAATTATTTTTACATTTAATTTTACAAATTCAAACATAATCTTATCTGATTTGACACAAATAAGTTGTAAAGAAATATGTATAACATAACCTCAAATGATGCCGGATAAACAACAATACGCGCCAACAGAACATACTACGCTCTACGTTAAGTTCCTTTGATGTGTGCTCTAAAACCGACACTTCAGTTATCGTCATGTGTCTAGCGGCGCGCACTGCTAATATTGTGAACGCAAACCGATAGTAGCTGGCCACATTAGCGTGTATGTCACGTTAAACCGAAGTTTAGCGACGATAGATGCAGGTGTAGCCCAGGCATAATGCCTGGGCCACACTTGCGTTATAAGCTTTGCCGATAATTGCGCGCTATATAAATTCGTGCCAAACTGCATCTATCGATATCGTGCTAAAACGCAACTTGTGGCCATACCTGCGTTTTCGCCGTTACACTTTATTTACGTTTACAAGGTACAAGCGTATTTATTTTGCTGTAAATTAAATAAAATTATGGTATATATCCATCATAACTGCATCGTAAAATTATTTTTACATTTAATTTTACAAATTCAAACATAATCTTATCTGATTTGAAACAAATAAGTTGTAAAGAAATATGTATAACATAACCTCAAATGATGCCGGATAAACAACAATACGCGCCAACAGAACATACTACGCTCTGCGCTAAGTTCCTTTGATGTGCGCTCTAAAACCGCCACTTCAGTTATCGTCATGTGTCTAGTGGCGCGCACTGCTAATATTGTGAACGCAAACCGATAGTTGCTGGCCACATTAGCATTTGTGTCACGTTAAACCGAAGTTTAGCGACGATAGATGCAGGTGTAGCCCAGACATAAGAGAAACACTGAAGATAACAGGCGGCGGGCGGCAGTCTAGCGGCAGTGTTATCAAACGACTAGTGGCAGTGTCGCCAAACGAACCGCGTAACTCTGAGTTAGCGTAAGTCGGAATAGCGTAAGTCGGGGTATTACTGTACTTAAGTGACAACATTAAATTTATTCGGTAAAAATTCTTATCATACTAACCGCCAATAATCTTATACATTCAATAAGTCTTCATTAGGTAAATTAATAAGAAATATATTAATAAATGGCTTCATTTTTTCAATCTCAGAAACCTATTTCTCACTATTAACAACCGTTCTTTGGTTTATAAATATATCACTACGATAAATCATTTATTCCTCTTTAATACCTTAAAAACAAAAAACTAAAATAATTCAAACAATAGATTAAATCATGACGTATAATAGTAGCTTACACACATGAACTGGATTCTCAGCTGTTAAATTTTATTATTATAGTTTTTATTTCAAAAGAAGACATACGCATCTTACCCATAGATACAAAAATCCATAATATTACTAGCCATAATTTAGCCATGAATTAAAAAAATAATTAATTTTGTCAAAAACACAAAAATTGCAATATTTTCCAAAAACGAAACCTGATCAAAAATTTCTTTCGTACTTTTCTGGTTTAGATCAACGTACATTACTTGGAATTTTTTCAAAATTTTAGTTTAACCCTTTTGGGTTAAAGGTTGCAGGAAAGTAACTTTTTAGTACATTTTTAGAAAATAACATGATAAAAAAGGAAATTTTAAATTCCTACTTTCTATTCCTTGATTTACGTCTTAAGAGCTTTGTTTTGATACCACACAATACATTTTTTTTAAATATATTATTTTTTTAACGACACGAAAAAATGTATATTTTCGAAAAACAAATCTTATCAAAAATTTCTGTTGAACTATTCCGGTTCTCATCAATGTAAATTATTTGGATTTTGTCAGATTTTTAAATCAACCGCTCTGGGAAACAGTGTAGGGGACAAACAATTTCTAGCGAAAATTCAATAAAAAATCGATTAAAAAAACTAAAAATGTGCTTGTTTATACACGCTTTAAAAGGTTTCATTTGATAATCCACTCAGTATATAAAAAATATGTTTATTTTATCATTTAATACATATAGCCCGTTTCTTTTAAGCAGAACTGGATTTTGAATTATAGTATTTTCTACCGTTTAAGTGAGGCTTTTGAGCTCTCCTCTTCAAACATTAAGAGGAGAGCGCGTGACAATGAAAATTCCAGTTAGTTCCGCTAAAAGGTTAGGAATAGCCTATATTTGTTTATATTTATCACGCGATATATCAATGACACGAGTTGATCAACTTTTGGTAAAAATCGGTTAACTAGAAATGGGAGTTTACCCGTGTCGATTTTAAGATTTTTGCGAATATTTAGCAACAGAAAAATATTTCGAAAAAATTTATTGAACAAAAGTTGCTATAAATGCAATAACTAATAACTTTTATTTGAGACGTATTTTGATAAAACGAAAAATTTCGACAAATTTTTGTAAAATTTTTTAGTCTCAATTTTTTCATACTTTTATGTTACGTTTCCATGGTCATGATAAATAATAGCTCTGTTAGAAAATATTAGGCCAAGTTATTTCTACTCTGCTGCTAGAATGTATTTTATACAAGTACTTTACGATGGTGGTCGGTCGGTGGTTGTATGTGGTGGCAACAATTGATTTTTTTTAATTATCTATATTTTTCCTATATGCAGGTCAAAGAGTTGTACAAGCATGCGAAATTTTAACATTCTATGTTCAGCCGTCTGGCTACAATTTCTACTGTACGGACAGAATGACAGACAGAGAGACAGACACATGCTTGACGTTCTAAGGGTTTTTTGGTAGTCATACATACAAAACCCTAAAAAGAATTAATATCGGTACAAACGTTTTCTGATTTGAATTTATTAATTTACTAGCTGGAGTACCCGTACTTTGTACGGTTTTTGTATTGTTTATTTTGCTGTAACGCAAATGATAAGTGAGATTTTTCAGTTTCTAATAGAACATAAAATAATCGTTTCTTTATTCTAAATTTCTTTTGTACATATATTTTTTGTTAAGTAAATAATAAGTGAGATACTTCGTTTATAGGTAGCTCTCCCCATAGCTCCCCAAATATGTATCTTATTAAAAACTACTTAAGAGAAATTGTTTCTTTTCTCATATACATTTTTGCTGTAAATGATAAGTAAATGATAAATTAGATATTTAAACCTTATAAGTGTATTAAAAACTGCATTGAAGAGAAAACAAAAATGTTTCTTCATATACATTTTTGATGTAAAGTAAATAATAAGAGATACTTAAAGTTTTTAGTTTTAGGTAGTACACCCGTAACCCAAATATTCATTCAATGGAAAATGTATATAGTAAAGTTGGTATAGATGCCCCAGTGGGATAAACGCCTCACTTCCCATATATCCATAACGGTGTGTGTTTGTATTCATTTCAGTACTGACAGTTTGTACGAGAAACACAGTCTTCTGAAATAAATGTTAAATTATCATCAATGTTAATAGTTTATGAAAAATTAAATTGTAAAGATAGGTGCTCATATGACTGGTTGTATTTCAATAATTACGACATTTTGTCTTAAGGTTTTATGACGTAACTATAACTTTAACAAAATTAGTTTCATTACTAGGTATCAGAAGACACTTAACCTCACATTATAGAGTAGAAAATAATGCTCAATATTGTATACATTCGAAATAAACAGATGGGGCATCTATCCCATATAAAAAGGATATAAGGCCGCAATAAATATGGGATATATGGCTCGGGCATTGTATATATAATCTTATAATAAAATAAATATAAATATATATATAATCTTATACTAACATTTTCTCAAGGACACGCAACAACATATATGCCAAAATAGATACTTAGAAAAAATATCGCAAAAATATGAAAAGTTTAAAAAATTTATTAAGTCCTATCAAAAAATGTTTCAAATAAAAGTTGTTAATTATTACTTGTATAGTAATTTTTGTAGAATAGATGTTTTAGAAAATTTTCTCTGTTGTGACATATTCGCAAAAATCTTAAAACCGACACTAATGGACCAACAGACAAACAGACCAACAGACATCATGCTAAAAATAATCAAAATCGGTATGACCACACCGTATATACGTCGGCAGTCGGTAAAAAAAAAATAAATAATAAATTGTAATTTTAATTAAATTGTTATTTTTAATTGTTATTTTAAAAAAATATTAAAATTGTTGATCAAAATCAAATGCATTATTTTAGTGAGGCATAAATACCACCATATGGGACAAAAATCCCATTGATATGGGATATATGGCCAATTACAGTACTATTTTAAATCATTAATTTTATATATTTAGAATAATTATAAGTGTTTTAATCCTATGTTATTGTGTAGTAAGATTATCTAAGAATTATAGCAAAGTAACAGATAAAGTTTAATAATTAAGATTAATGCAACACGATTGTTTTTCTATAACTGGGGCATCTATCCCATCTTTACCCTATACAACAAAAAAGTTGTATAGACTCATATTATAAACAATTTTTGGAATATACGTTTTTGCTGTTAAATCAATAATAAGGGAGATATTTCAAAAGTTTAGCTGTAGGGTGTCCTCCCGTAACTCCCCAACTATTCATCTAAATGAAAAAACGCATCAAAATAAAAGTTTTTTTTCTTTTCTAATTATAAACTTTTTTTATAATAAATTATTTTGCTGTTAAGTCTACAATAGGAGAGATATATGTAGTTCTCAGTTTTAGGGTGCCCTCCCTGTAACTACCCAATTATTCATCTAAATGAAAAAAATGCATTTAACAAAAAAGAATTGTTTTCTTATTATAAACTATTTTTGTTATAAAGGAGATATTTTAAGTTTTATAAAATTATACCTCGAAACGCCTCCCTAGAATAAAAATTTTGAGATACCTTATAGCCTATGTTCGTATTTAGGAATGACGAGAACTAGAAATTTATGGCACCGGGTACCCGCAACAATTACCTGTATATTACCCACTACCCGTTAATTACCCATTATCCGTTCATTACCCGCTTCCCGTTAATATATAAAAATGAAAAGTAAGTATAGCAAAATTGATGTGAAGTGTGAATTTTCACACATTTCAGGATTTTGTAGGTATTTAATAAGTGTAAGAAGCCAACAGAATGCTGGATGTCTAAAAATAATTTTTTGATAAACATTTTTTGAACATTTTTATTCGGTATTTGAGTACTAAGAGCTTCTATTTAATTTTTTCAGACTAAATTTAAATAGCCAACGGAGTGGCCGAGCGCATTAAATTGTGCAGTTTGGACTGGTGAAAACAGTCTGGACTGTGCGGTCGGTAGTTCGATTCTCCGTTGGTGATATTATTCGGGCGAGAATAATATGTTTACATTACTCTTATTTCACAATCATTCACCCCTCATCCAAGTGTAGGAGCTCGCCCCCTAGCATCGCCGATTAGCCTCGTTGCAGAAATAGGCCGATGTAAAATAGATAAATAAATAAATAAATAAATAAATAAATAAATAAATAAATAAATAAATACATAAATAAATAAATAAATAAATAAATAAATAAATAAATAAATAAATAAATAAATAAATAAATAAATAAATAAATAAATAAATAAATAAATAAATAATAAATAAATTTAAATAATAAGCCATAATTTAGCCATTAATTAATTTCTTTTGTAAGTTTCTGGCTCAGATCAATGTACATTACCTATATTTTTGTCAGATTTTTGGCCAAAATCGTGTTAATAGAAACAAATTTAAAAAAACTTTTTGTTTCTTAATCTACGTCTTAAGAGCTTCCTTTTGACACCACATAATAAATATTTTAAAAAAATATGTTTTTCAACGACACAAACCCCATCAACATAAACCCCTCTGGGACATAGGGTGGGGAACAAAAGATTTTTGGCATATATTTAGCGAAAATCTCATTTTTTATTTATTTATTTTTTTCATTAAATACATATTAGTTTATATTTTTCCTATATGTGGGGCAGAGTTATATAAGCATGCCAAATTTCAACTTTCTATCTTAAGCCGTTTGGCTACAATTTCTACCGTACAGACAGACAGACACATGAGTGACTTTATAAGGGTTTTTTGATGGTCTTACCTACAAAACCCTAAAAATAAGCACAGGTGAATTATGCAATACGTATACTTAATTCTTGCTACTGTAACCGAGAACAAAATAGTCACAAATAAATAAATACTCAAAAACCTCACACAATTACCTGTGAATTATCCGCTACCCGTTAATTACCCACTACCCGCTAATTATTCGGTACCCGTTAGTAATCTGATACCCGCTAATTACCCGCCACCCGCTTAATACCCGATACCCGTTAGTTAACGGGTAATGGGTAGATTGTAGGGATAACGGGTAATGGTTCAAATTCGGAACCGGGTACAACCTTAACGGGTCGGGTAGCGGGTTTTCGGGTACCCGTCGTCATTCCCAGTTCGTATCCAAGTTTTACTATATCCTCATACCAAATTACGTGAAAAAATGTCCAGCCGTTCTTACGTGAATCTCGGACAGACAGACAGACAGGCAGAAAGACAGAAATTGATTTTTTTTGCAGATATTGGCTTATAATTATCTGAAACGTGTAGAAACCAAATATGAGGCCGAAAAAATAAAACAGATATAGCCTCCAATTTTATTAATATAGGATAGATCAGCGGTTCCCAACCTGTACTCCGCTCAGGGGCTCCGCAACCGTTCCAGGAAATAAAATAAATAAAAATTAAATAAAATCAAAAGAATTAGAAATAAAAAACAGAATCAAAATAATAAAACTGGAAATTACATTCTGAAACAAAATTGGCCAAGTTGTATGAATGTACGAGTGATTTCTGACTCTAGCCGGTTTATGACTCTATGACTAGCTGGAATGTAATCAGCGAGATGCATTTTTGTTTGAATAATCTGCGTGTATTATGATTAGTTGCTTCATTCTATAGAAATCTGTCTATCTATCAATATGTGAGCTGTGAAGGAGACAAGTGAATTTATATAAAAAAAATCTACCCTCTCCCCCGTAACATTACTTCTAAACACCATTAATTTGTAAGACATAGGGTAGGCCTAGGGGCCCCGCCATAGAAATTGATTCTAAAAAGGGCTCCGCAAGTAAAAAAGGTTGGGAACCACTGGGATAGATAAACAAAAAGTAAAGACGTAATCTGCTATATTAGTATTCCATAATGTACTCATATAACTCCTATCAATAATCAAAATTTTCCTGTCAATATAAACAACATGCTATTGAAAATCATCTTCCTTCCAATCATCTTTTAACCTGTTCAAGAATTTTCCACAGTTTTCTTATATAGTAAATCAATGTTAAGGTAGTGGAATTTTACCCGGCGATATTCGATGCGAGAAGTCTGGGATGTCGTAGAGGTCACGATGCGTCGGGAAATTCGACCCAGTAAATAATCGATGGCTTGCTACGTTACGGTTCAACTTGAAAATACGAGCGTCGATTTTCCATTATAATTTGGATTGTGCGTAGATGCGTACAATCTTGCGCTATGGACTACGTGCGGAAATACACGTTTCAGCGGAAATAACTAGTGCGCATGCTGTCTGCGCACATGTAAACATTGTCTGCGCAACCTGGGATCTGATATGCAATGATCAGGTCAAGGATTATACAGATTTTGGGTTATTATTGTTATTAGAAAAACTTTATCTTTTGTTTGTATGCAGTTGTCAATCTAGAATTACCTTGACTCTTTTAAACTACTATGTGGAGTAAATTACTTCTATTTTTAGTTTTATGTGTAGTGCTGTGCTACTACGTTGCATTTTTTTGTTTCGTATTTTATTCTTGCAATTTTTTTTGCAGATTTTGCGAGATTTTATTACTCGCTAGATTATATTTCGGTATTTTTGCAAAACTAAAAATACTTTTTTAAGTTTTGCAGAGCCGTGTCTACTTATTTTAGTGATTGAAGCAAAAATGAAAACATGTGCTTCCACATACATATATTTGGAAAACAACATTTTTATTTTCATTTGTGCAAAAGAGTACAAAAAATATATGGGGGGGGGCAAAAATAACAAAATATTCTAAATTGGTCGATACGACCTTAATTACATGACTTGGGTAGAAAATAACAGCGTTCTAGGTCTTTTGTAGTACAGTGAAACCTCTATCTATCGTTTTTGAAGGGACCTAATGAAATAAACTATGGATGCGGGGAAACAATGCATGCGGGAATATAGAAAAAACACTTTAATACATATTTAAATGTTTAATATGTACATATATACATATTCTAAACATGATACATGTTTCAGGTATAAATCAATTTGTTTAAATAAAAAATATCATAACAATATAAAAATCAGCTATGGCCACCAAAGGACCGACCGCCATCATAAAGTACTTGTATAAAATACATTCTAGCAGCAGAGTAGAAATAACTTGGCCTAATGTTTTCTAACAGAGATATTATTTATCATGACCATGGAAACGTTACATATATGTATGAAAAAATTGAGACTTGTACAAAAAAAAAATTAATTATACAAAAATTTTCGAAATTTTTCGTTTTATCAAAAAACGTCTCAAATAAAAGTTATTAGTTATTGCATGTATAGCAACTTTTGTCAAATAATTTTTTTCGAAATATTTTCCTGTTGCTAAATATTCGCAAAAATCTTAAAATCGACATAAGTAAACTCCCATTTCTAGTCAACCGATTTTTACCAAAAATTGATCAACTCATGCCATTGATGTCAAAAGCTTAAATATGAAGTTTCATAAAAATCCTTTAGGCCGAATTTGCTCTGCACGTGTACACAAACGAACGGACGGACGGACGGACGGACGGGCGGACAGACAGACGGATAGACAGACGGACAGACAGACCGACAGACATCATGCTAAAAATAGTCAAAACGTTATGTAGGGACCTCAATTCGTGGAGATCCATCGAAATCTCGAAATGTCAAAATCGGTATGATCACAATACCTCCCTTATATATTTTGGCGGTCGGTAAAAAGGAAGCTGCATGCAGACAAAAAAATATATACTTTGTATTGTATATAATCTTTCATCGTCATTTGCTTTTCGGCTTTTTTATTGCCGTAAGAAATCAATATTTCTTCGGTGTTACAAATTACATTTTTTTCGTCATCTTACAGTAATTTAAACGATTAATTCGGTAAAATGATGCATAGATAAACGACCGATGCGATCTATTTTTGCGTGTCTTGTATGAAATTAATTCGGAACCGCAAGAAATAACGACACATACGGGAAAACTATTATTCGAGGAACGATAGATAGACTTTTCACTGTATATTAAATAATAAAAGTCGGGTAAAGTTATAAGTTTTCTTCACCTCTGGTGAAGGAAGAAACGTTTACAACATTATTCATGGGTCTGTCTGAATGCCTATTTGTTTGTCTGTCTGTGTGTCTATCTGCCTGTCTTTCGTACGGTAGCAATTGTGGTCAAACGGCTGAACATACAAAGTTGAAATTTGGTATGCTGGTACTACTCTTTAATCCACATTAAACTAAAGAGAGTAAAAATACACATCCCGGGATAAATAGAACCAAATACGAGGGTTGCCTCATATTTCGGGATTACGCTAAACTGTGCTGCCGTCCGGCAACTGACGCTTCTATCGTAAAATTTGATATTTTTGACGGTATACGTACTCAGAACGTTTTGACGTACAAGCGCTATTTGTGTTGTTTACAGTAACTTGAAAAAATTCATCTCGGCTAAAATGGAATTAAATCGTGAACATTTTCGAGCGATTATTTTTTACAACTTTCGACGTGGATTAACCCAACAACAGAGTATCGATGAACTTAATTCGACTTTTGGCGATGAAGCACCATCAATATAGGGTTACCAGACGTCCGTAATTAGTACGGAGAGTCCGTATTTTGAAGTTCTTGTTCAGTCATTTTTATTCATTTTCCCCGTGTTTTTCTCTTTTTTGCACCAATGTCCGTATTTTATGATTGCAAAATCTGGTAACCCTAACCATCAAGGACTACTGTTTATCAATGGTTTGCCTATTTCAATCGTGGCCGTAGTTCGCTTAAGGACGAATTTCATGAAGGTCGTCCAAAATCGGTTATTGCTCCGGAAAACATTGATGCTGTGCGTGAACTGATACTGCAAGATCGTCATGTGACTTATCGTGAGATTGAGGTATCTTGGGTATTAGTGGGACGTAGGCATTTGGCCGTCAAAAAGATTTGTTCGCGTTGGATCACATAATTTGACATTCGGAGTAGAAAATGCCTCAATTGGAGTAGAAAAAGGGCTTCGAAATTTGGTTCAAACTCATGCAAAAGTGTATTGACCTTCATGGAGAACATTTTGAATAACAATAAAGCCACTTTTGTTGATAAATAATTATTTTTGATCTCAAATCCCGAAAAAAGGTAACCCTCATATGTATTGACCGAAAAAATAAAAAAAATAAAAATTTTGAGTGAAGTATCAAATGAAGACCCTAAATGCGTAAAAAGTTCAACAATTTTTTTTTTATCATTTTTATTCCACCTGTTCCCGAGAGGGGTTGGTCTGAAATTTAAATTAAAAAACTCAATAATATACATGAATGGGAACCGGAACAGTTTTTTTGTGTCGTTGAAAAAAAAATATATATTTTTTGATTTATTGTGTAATATGGCTCTTAAACCGTATGTAGATTAATTAAGATATATGCAACGTTTACATTAAATAAATGCAACATAACTTCCTAACCTAAAATAGTGGCCGATGTGCGGCAAATTAAATTAAAATTAAACAAATAATAAATAAAAAAAATAGTTTAATTAATTGATTAATTTGCTATGTAATATAAATTATTTGTTAAGATAAAATGTTTGTTAAAATAATTATTTGGTATTTTTTTTTTTTTCTGGTGGTCGTGTAGAAAGTTAGGTCTGTGACTCGGTTGGAAGAGAAAATTCGTTGCTCGAAAATATGTTCCACTCGCATCGAATTTTCTCATTCCAACCTTGTTACAGAATATACTATTCTGGACCCAGTAATATGTAATGTGATAAAATCTAAAAAATTTCACTTGTGTTTTAGAGCAGCGATATGCAAAATAAGGCGAAATATCTTAGTTATTTCCAAACTGACAGCAAATGTTGTGCGGATATTTTTGCGGCTGCGGATCTAATGCGGATTTTTAATTTACAAAATCTGCGGATACGGATCCTAGATGTGCGGATGCGGATCGGATGCGGGTACAGAAAAACGTATCCGCGCAGGGCTCTAATTATAAGTGCTCATGATCGTGTCGGTCAAGTTCACCTCCATCAGAGCCGCCCCTAGGCGGGGGCAAGTGGGGCACCTGCCCCAGGCCCCGCGTATTTAAGGGCCCCGCGCTTTGACCGTCAAGTAATAAAATAATAAAATACATTAAAAATATTATTCCAAGTTTTATAAATAGTTGGAAATAATTTATATTTTTATTGAATATAATTATGTGTATATATATATATATATATATATATATATATATATATATATAGATGGGCCCCGCAAATCCAGTTTTGGGGCCCTGCAATTCCAGTTTTGCCCCAAGCCCCGCAAATGCTAGGGGCGGCCCTGACCTCCATTACAGAAATTTTGCATAATTTTATATTTAATGATGTAACAAATACAAGGTGTCTCAAAAGAAAATTTATATTTATTTAGCTTACTGCGTGAACGCAACGTATCCGAGGGGCGCGGGGGTTATGTCAATCGGTAGCCTGGCTCTTGGGAATTGAGTCGCTATGGAGCGTTTCTCGGGAGCAGACCGCGCGTCATGCGTGCGAGACAAAAACGGTGATTCGGCGACTGTAGCGCGTAGAAAATTCTGCAGTATTCGAGGTTTTCGCCACTTAAATGATGCGCCAAGCATTCCTCTCATTCGACATTGGGTTAAAAAGTTTGAAGAGACTGGTACAACGCTGGATAAATCAAAATCCGGGCGACCTAGGTCATCAAGAACGGTAGAAAACGTGGAGAATGTTAATCAGTCTGTTCGTGACGACCCGAACCTTTCAATTCGGAAGCGCGCAAATGCTTTAAATGTGCATAGATCATCATTACATCGCATTATGCACAAAGACCTAAAGCTGCACCCCTACAAAATTCAATTGGTGCAAGAATTAAAGCCCCAAGAATTAAAGTCAGAGGCTTAATTTCAAAAATCAGGTGATTGAGCGATTTTCAACGTTTACCAACATTTTGTTTTCGGATGAAGCTCATTTTCATCTTAATGGCCACGTAAATAAGCAGAACTGCCGCTTATTTACGTGGCGGTTCGTTGCACTGGAGTGCAACGAATCCGAAACGCAAACATCAGAAACCCCTACATTCGACTAAAGTGACCGTATGGGCTGCGATGTCGTCGCGAGGAATTATCGGCCCTTACTTTTTTGAAGACGAAAGGGGGCGTGCAGTTACAGTGAATTCAGAGCGTTATGTGGAGATGTTAGACAACTTCTTGGTACCTGAACTGCAAAACTTTCCTGACTATAACCAAAGAACATGGTTCCAACAGGACGGAGCAACTTCACACACGTCCAATATGTCTCTGCCACCTGTTCGTGAAATTTTCTCAGGCAAATTGATCTCCCGGAGAGGTGACATAAATTGGCCTCCACGCAGTCCAGATTTAACCCCTATGGACTTTTTCCTATGGGGTTATCTTAAATCTAAAGTTTACGCCAATAAACCGACTTCACTGGCTAATTTGAAAAAAAAATATCCGTCACGAAATGGCAGCCATCCCTGAGTCCACCTGCCGAGACGTCATTAGTAATTTTACTGTTCGATTAAATGAGGGCCGAGAACGCGAGGGTCTACATTTAGACGATATTATTTTTAAGAAATAAATCCCCAAAAAGTTTATTTTAATAATTAATAAACATTTTTTCTATATACGGCTTACTTTTTTTTTAATCGATCCTCTAAATATAAATTTTCTTTTGAGACACCTTGTATAAATTATGAACGTAAAGAAAAACTAACCATGGGGACGTCATATTGATATATTTCGCCACGGAAAATTACCTGTCAATTTTATATACTATTTATAACGTAGAGTATATTAATATATTTTTCTAAGGTATGTTTTTAGCATACAAGTCTGAGAGTAGCTAAATAAATATTTTTTCTTTGTAGCATTTTTAAATAAACAACAGAATCGTATTGTATATAACATTTGTCGTCTTTTTGGTCAAGTTTACCCCGTTTTACGGTACTAAAATTAGCGCAGAGGTTCTCAAATTGTTATCATATGGATTTGAAAGGGGTGCCGCGAAATTCATGGACTATACAGGGTGCCCAATTTTCGAGCCTAGCCATTGGGATCACGTGAACCATAAGAGATACGAAATCAGTTAAATTGGGACAAAGTTGCCGCATTAGTTTGCCAATGTAATGATGTTTTGGTAAAGTGCACAAGTCACTAGATACTTGCAAAAAAACTGATTTTGGTCTGTTTACTTTTTAGCTTATAACTTTTTTGTTTCCATTCATACAAGTTTCCAATTTCCACGTGCAACAGGCACTTTTTTATGAAGAATTCACAGCCGTTCTCAAAATTTATTATAGCTCGTATCATTTCGATAAATTCATACTATAGTCGGATTGCTGATACGTGACTGTTACATATATGTATCAAGTAGTAGTGCATTCATATAATAATCTATGGTCTATTTCAAAGTAGAAAAAAGTAGATAGCGCTGCGAACCGAGTACGATTTACACTGATCAAATACAGTATAGCGGGAAATTTAAAATAAGTTACAACTAGGGCATGGGCGTAGCAACTGGGTTAGCAAGTGATTTTTTTTTTAATATAAAAAATGTTAATAAGATATTGACATAAACAAGGCAGATAACACATATATTTATACACGTTATTTATACTACATAAATTCAGTTTAATGGGAAATTTGAAAAAGTTAAAAAAAAAATAATTTTAAAAATGATTATTAAGATTAAAAATATATGTATATACTAGCTGAGTACCCGTGCTTCGCTACGGTATATTGACGATCTGCGATCATCGTGCAATTATTATAAATCATGGTTCCCTATAGATCACAATGCTTACTATCTCCTCAAGTGTAGATTCACCCCGATGGAGACTCTTTAGTGTAAAATTTTCAGTTTGTTTCTAAACATGTGTACAGGTAACTTTTATAAGCAAAAACCTAGTTGATATCTCATCTTTCCTAAGAGATATTGAGAAATCCGTGAAAAACCATTTTACTCCTTTTCACCCCATAGGGGTCGAAAAATCCTTTCTTAGTGAGTTCTTACGTCATATCGAGAAATGTACTCTTTCTAATTTTCTAATAAAAAATACTAATTTTCCCTCAATTTAAAAAACTGTCAGAACACTATCGAAAGATTTTAAAAAGTCCTAAATGCCAGAGAGGAATGTTATAACTCAAGAAGAATAGGAGATATAAAGGGTTCGATGCTTACGTTATGGAACGAATATGTTCTCGGAATTCCATGTATCTAATCAAAAATATATCAATTTAACCCTTTATAGGTTAAAAAAAAAACATTTAAGACTTTGGAAAAAAAAATGATATGCCAAAAAGGAATGTTATAACTCAACAAACCAAGAAGTTACGAAATATTATATAATTCTCCCTGATTTAATGTAGATTCGCCCGTTAAGTGTTGCTTGCAGCAAAATCCTAAATTACACGTTTATACATGCGTACGGGTAACCATAGTAAGTAATAAGCAAGTCGTTATTTCATCAAGAGATATTGAGAAATCCCCTAGGGGTCGAAATTCGAGAAATCTGTTCTTAGTGGTTGTCTACGTCATGGAAGAAATATAGTTCCCGAATTTGTCTACTAAATTCGTCATTTGTGTACTAAAAAATACCAATGTACCAATGTAACGTAAAGTAATGTAAGAATAGCAATTTAGGGGTGAAATATAAAAAAATGGTTAAAATGAAATGATTTGAAACTAATGATATTAAAAAGACACCTAAATTAGAAAAAGTACAACATAGTTATTGTACAACAAAGATAGAAGATACAAAGGGTTCTATAATCCACCCCGAATCTAGAATCGCCCCTTTAGGTTGATGGTTAGAACACTGTAAGCAAAAATCAAATCAATATATTATTGGACCTAAGAGATAATGAAGATTCCCAGGAAAAACATTTTATCACTTTCCATCCCGTAGGGGTCGAATTTCGTATAAGCGGATGCTTGCGACATGAAGGAATTTCATATCTCTCTCAAGGGCCGTTCTTTCCAACAAAAAATACCAATTTACCCATTTAGGGATGAAATTTAAAAACTTTCAAAACTCTTTCTAAATATTTTAAATAGAAAATTATGTACCAAAATGGAATGTTATAACTCAGGATATAAAAAGGTTTCTATAATTCACCCCAAATGTAGATGCACCGCTTTAGGGGTTGATTAGGGTAAAATCCTGATTTACCTTAAATCAAATATTTGTTTGGGTAACCTTTGTAATTAAAAACCAAGTCAATATCTTATTGGTCCTAAGGTATATTGAGGAATTCTTCAAATCACATTTCACCCCTTAGGGCTCGAATTTCGAAAAATCTCTTCTTAGTGGGTGCTTACATCACGGAAGGAATATACTTCCCGAATTTCATGTCTCTATATCCAAGGAAGTTCTTCGAATAAAAATACCCATTTACCCCTTTAGAGGTGTAATTTTAGAAAATGGTCAAAACTATTTCGAGATATTTGAAAAAGACACCGGTGTGCCAAAAGGAATGTTATAACTTAATAAACACAGGAAATACGACGGGTTGTATAATTCACCTCGATTATAGATTTACTCCTTTAGGGGTTGATTAGGAAAGAATCCTGAAATAAAATTTTCGGCATTTGTATGGGTAATCTTTATAAGCAAAAGCCAAGTCGATATCTTATTGGTCCTAAGAGATATTAAGGAATCCTTGATATTACATTTCACCCCTTAGGGGTTGAATTTCGAAAAATCCCGTCTTAGTGGGTGCTAACGTCATAGAGGGAATATACTTTACGAATTTCATGTATCTTGCCCTTTAAGTTGTTAAGTCATAAAATGGATATACTCCCCGAATTTCATGTTTCTCTGTCTAGACGACATTCTATCGAATAAAAAATACCAATTTGCCCCTTTAGGGGTGAAATTAAGAAAAAATCGGTCAAAATACTTTCTAAATATTTTAAAAAGACACCTATATGTCAAACAGGAATTTTATAACTCAACAAACACACGAAATATGACGGATTCTATAATTCTCCCTGATTGTAGATTCACCCTTTTAGGGAATGGTTAGGACAGAATCCTGAAATAAGTACTTCAACATTTATATGGATAACCTTTATAAGCAAAAACCAAGGCGATGTATTATTGGACCTAAGAGATATTGAGGAGTCCGTGAAAACACATTTTACCCCTTTTAACCCCTTAGGGGTTGAATTTCCAAAATTCATTTCTTAGGGGGTTGTTAAGTCATAAAATGGATATACTCCCCGAATTTCATGTTTCTCTGTCTAGACGACATTCTATCGAATAAAAAATACCAATTTGCCCCTTTAGGGGTGAAATTAAGAAAAAATCGGTCAAAATACTTTCTAAATATTTTAAAAAGACACCTATATGCCAAAAAGGAATGTTATAACACAATAAACACAGAAGATGCGAAGGTTTCTATAATTCACCCTGATTGTAGATTCACCCCTTTTAGGGGATGATTAGGACAAAATCCTAAAATAAGTTTTTCAACATTTATATGGATAACCTTAATAAGCAAAAACCAAGCCGATATATTATTGGACCTAAGAGATATTGAAGTTGAAGGATCCGTGAAAACACCTTTTACCCCATTTCACCCCTTAGAAGTTGAATTAACAAAAATCATTTCTTATGGTGTTGTTAAGTCATAAAAGGGATATACTCCCCGATTTTTTGTTTCTCTGTCTAGACGACTTTCTATCGAATAAAAAATACCAATTTACCCCTTTAGGGGTGAAATTTAAAAAAACGGTCAAAACAATTTCTAAATATTATAAAGACACCTATATGCCAAAAAAAAAAAAATTATAACACAACACACACAGGAAATACGACGGGTTCTATAATTCACCCCGATTTTAGATTCACTCTTTTAGGGGTTGATTAGTACAAAATCCTGAAAAATAAGTTTTTCTACATTTATATGGGTAGTCTTTGTAAGCAAAAGCAAGGCGATATATTATTGACCTAAAAGATATTGAGGAATCCGTGTAAACACATTTCACCACTTTTCACCCCTGAAACGTCGAATTTCGAAAAATCATTTCTTAGGGGGTTCTTAAGTCATAAAAAGGATATACTCCTCGAATTTTATGTTTCTTTGTCTAGACGACATTTTATGAAATAAAAAATACCAATTTACCCCTTTAGGGGTGAAATTTAAAAAAACGGTCAAAACACTTACTAAATATTTTAAAAAGACACCTATATGCCAAAAAAGAATGTTATTAGACAATAAACACAGAAGATGCGAAGGGTTCTATAATTCACCCTGATTGTAGATTCACCCCTTTAGGGGTCGATTTGGACAAAATCCTGAAAATAATTTTTTAATATTTACATGAGTAATCATTGTAAGCAAAAACCAAGTCGATATATTATTGGACCTAAGAGATATTAAAGAAACCGTGAAGCCACATTTTACCCCTTTTAACCCCCTCTTCACCCACTTAGAGGATGAGTTTCGAAAAATCCGTTCTTAGTGGGTGCTTTCGTCATGGAAGGAATATACTTGCCGAATTTCTTGATTGTAGGTTCAGTGGTTTGGGCTGGGCGTTGATTATGAGTAGGTAGCTTAGTTACGATTTTATATATATAGATGAAGGTCTAAAAATTATATCAATAACTTCTTCTTTGGGCACAATCAGCTGGGCTGTCTTTTGGCCTCACATTAGTCCTCTCTCTTGATCTGTTAAATGTCAAGTGTCAAAAAATATTTATATGTCAGATAACCTAAAAAATATATAACTACGTAAAAACAAATTACATGGAGAATTTTCTCCATAAAATTTATGCCAAGAATATAAATAAAAGTCTAAATATGTAAATAATAACAAAATATATGAGAAAAATTAAATAATATAAATAACATATATTTCCAATGAACGACACTGAACATCTGTCAACTTGGACTAAAAACAATATTTTTACAGTGTAATAGGGATGACGATTTAAACCAATCCGACGCAAGGACAAACAGCTCCTATCTTCTTACACACATTTTTCTACTTTGAAATAGACCATAGTTACCATTTTTCAGCGATTTTAAAAATGTTTTTTGTTATTTGTCTTAACTGTCAGTGTCTGGTAATAAATATTAATATAAAATATGGCTTGCGGCCAATTATTAAATTCACAAACTAATTTTATATCTGCTGGGATAAACAACAAATTATAATCCAAAATTTACCTATGAGTATAATCCGTCTCAATTTATAATACGAAACTAGATCTGGTTACTTTGGTAACTGTTGTGGTGTAAACAGACTTTCGCGTATCCGTGTGAGCCAATACTATGATAATATTATAAATGTATTGTCAATACACAACATAAAAAATGAACTTTCCCTGTTAGTTACGTATTACAAAATGAAACGTAATGAAAGATAATATACATTTTTTCTTATTTATAATTATTACCTTAAAATTAATAATTTTGTTTGTTTGAGTACTGCTGTAAATTTATTTTCGCGCTCTAATTAGTAAAGATATCTACGAATCATGCCGTTTCTTTCTAATGCTTTGTTTTTTATTCAAATAATTTTGAAGGTTAGTTGTCAACTTGGGTCACTATACGTTACTATGGGTATGTAAATAATTATAATGATATAGACATAGAAAGCATATAGTATTGAATACCGATACTTGTAGCAACGAACAGTCACTTATCAGCAATCCGACTATAACTTATAATTTTCATATAGGGCTAAAAGTTATCTTTAAATGCATTGAATCGAGATTTTTTTCTCTCTATCCAATGATATTAAACGCACCTAAATTAAAATGAATTTTTACACTCACTGAAAGAAAATTCAGTTACAACTAATAAATTAGTACAACACTTTATTTATTATGTTTATTTGCTGATAAATATATTTTTAACTGTTGTCTGTATGTGTGGGTGTGCAAAACCCAAAAATACTATCTGGAATCAACATTCTGGAGCACATGCATATAGACATTGCTTCAATCTATTTGATATATGTATAACGTCACTTCTAAAATGTTTAAATTAGATTTAGAAATAGAATGAATTAAAATATATATTATGTGATTATTGATAAAAGAACTATTTCTGTAAAATAATTGTATATAATGCGATACTATTACGTGCAGTGCCGGATTAAGACCTCTTTGGCAGTGCTATAGTTTATAATAAAATTAATAGCTTCAGTTGTAGGCTCTCGTTGAAACATATTGAAAATAAAACTCAAAATAAAACACTCGGTAATGTTTCAAAATATTTTAATTTAATAATACGTATTTCGGCTTATGAGGATAACCAGAATATAGTTAGCTATAGTTTATATTTTCAATGCTTATGTATTTTAGTAAATATTTTGTTATCTGCACTTATTTTAGTACACTTTCGGTTCATGTTTAGTGTGCACGGCCGTGATACGTCTTATTATAAAATTCCTAAAGAAAAATTTGAAAAAATAGCTATTCTGAATTTGGTCAAATTTAATAATAATATTATAAAGAATAACAACAACATTTTTCTTCTTCTTTTGTTTATTGGCTTTAGCAGCTTTGGCTGTTAGACAGGTAATAAAGGAAGAGATTAAGGTTTTTAAAATTACGATTATAATTTGATATTTTTTGACTTAATATAGTTGTAAATATCTAGATCTAGAGAGTTAGTAGCAAGAAAAATCGATTAACTAGAAATGGGAGTTTATTCGTGTCAGTTTTAAGTTTTTTGCGAATATTTCAAACAGAGAAATATTTCGAAAAAAATTATTTAACAAAAATTGCTATAAAAGCAATAACTAACAACTTTTATTGGAGACATTTTTTTTGTATGTATGTAGGTACGTTTCCATGGTTATCGTAAATTATAAATACACATTATGACAACGTAATATAATACGTTATTGTCTTTTTCAATAATAACTCCTCTGCAGCTAGAATGTATTTTGTACAAACACTTTGTGATGGCGGTCTGTTCTGTGGTGGCCACAGCTGATTTTTTTGTAACTATAGTAATAAAGCTAATATTGGCGGTGGTCGGTTTTGCTGTTACACCCTATTACTTGTACATCTTTTTTTTTATGGTCCGATCTCGGATATCGAATAAAAACTAGTTTTTATACGTATTTATTAATTTCAATGTTTCAGAAATGACTTCGCTAAATTCAGAGGTCAATTTGTGAATTAACAAAACTTCTTTTGCTGCTTTAAATTTTGCAAACAAAAAAAATACTTATTGATGGACAAAAGTAGACCTTAACCTGAACTTCAAAAGTCGACAATCGACCCTTTTTTTTGTTTGTTTTTAATGGCCTTTGCAACTTTGACAATTACCCAGGAGAATTCTATTTTTGAAAATTCCATGCCTGAACAGGATTTGAACCCGAGACCTTATCAACGCAGCGCACTTGTGCTACCACTACGCTACACCGGCCGACAGAGTCGACCCTTGACATTCGCAAGTATATTTTTGCCTACATGCATTTGTTTTCACTGCATCCCTTGATTAGAAAGTCACGCACGTCACTGCTTATATTAATGTGACTAAATAGCAGTTTTGTTTTTAGAGAGTTGAGTATTTTCTGCTCTTTTCATCGATGTATTTGAGTCGTTTAATTATCACGATTCAACTGTTTTGATTTTAAATTTGTTCTGCATGAAAATGCAATTCATTCAAGTGTTCAAAATGTAAACATTCATTTTGTTGGTTCAACCAAAATTATTAAAACATTCAAAGACATTCTAAATATAGCTATGCTCTAACCCTGAAACTTTAGTAATATTGAATGGTGTGTAAATGTCAATTAATCAAATATAATCAAGAGCAAACTGCACAAATCCAGAAGTAAAAATTCCTGACACACAAACCAGTTCACTCCGGATATAACCATTATATCCTTGACATAGGATTCTCCACACTTATTTATAATAACAATTTAGTATGTATAAAAAAAGGTAGGATATGCCGTATAATTAATTTTTTAGAATTATATCCCAAACTCAGTGGCGGCCGAGAAAGGGTGGCGCTCGGACAGTAACCAGTAAATTTTTAATAAAAAAAACTGAATTTTAATTTCATTTATACTTTAATAATTTTTAATTCAAAGATTTTTCATATAAATGTTAGATTTTAAAATTTTAGATCTAGAAAACAATGCTCAGCTGACTACTGGTACTGTCCCAATACACAATGTTGCCACATGCGATGTCTAATATACTTAACTACGCAAGTGATAAAAATGAACTGGAAAAGGCAACAGCGGCGAGGTTTAGTGTCAATGTTTTAGTGAATTTCAGCCGGTGTCCTTAGCTTCGTTCGTTGGTTTTGATTTGTAATAAGTACTCATGCGTGAGACTGGATACAGTTCGTAATATTAAAATTATCGTTCAAAGTTATGAAAATAAATTATTAATAAACAATATTGGTCCTCATCGGCCAAAATTGAATATTTCACAATCGACCAAAAATGGAGTTCAGTAAAAAACAATGGTATTATTACCATTTTATAAATAATAAGAAATATTTAACTTTCAAGTCGTCCTACTTGAAAAAATTATTTGAAAGCGATATATTTTAATTGTTTTTATTTTTATTATGTTCAACTTTGGTCATAATTTTTTTTCCTCAACTTACACATCGCGTTTTCGATAAAAATCATATTCCATCTACCTTGACACATCGTGTATATCAATTCTAAATATGTTTCACGTGCCAGATTGAGTTGGGTTGGGGGACAGATATTTAAAAATCACAGAGGACAGGTGGTAGAAATTCTAAAACACATTTGAGAACGTGAGGAACAAATTCTGAAAATAAATATCTTTTGAGGACGAGGGGGGGCCAGTGATTCCAAAAAGCAATGGGCAGAAATTTCGTGCGAGCCGTTTGTAACTTATTGTTGGACCATAGGCAGTACACCATCGCAGTAATATATGTTTCAAAAAGTGTCCCTCCAAATATTTTACTCACCAACCACTGTTGTTCAAACTGTGAAATGTGGCACTCCATATTTCACAATTTAAAAATTTGATTTGCAATACGTATTTTTACACATTGTAGGGTTTTGTAGGTATGTAGTAAGTGAGAATATTTGTTTTTAGGTAATTTTTGTCTGATAAGTATTATTAATTTTATTAAGTCTATGAAGCTTGAATTTAATACCTTACATGAATTTATATATATATATATATATATATATATATATATATATATATATATAACTAGCTGGTTTACCAGGCATTGCACGGGTACTTTTTTAGATGTGACATATTGTTGTCGCTGTTTAGTATCTAAGACTAGGCTGGATCCTATACATAGGAGGATCTTGTGGTTCGCCGCCCACCAGAAATGCACAATTTTGGTGTTGAATGAATATGTACGGTGTAAATACAGCCATCCAATCAATTATTCCAAGAAAATTCCTGTCTTCTTGCTCTATTTTTTTAACTATTTAGACGCGTTAATAGAATTAAAAACAAACATTACAAAAAACCATTTTTTTGGATTACGCACACAACCGCTTCACGGCAAACCTCTTCGTGGCTTCTACGCCACTGCTTTCAGCAGGCTACCGGTTGGAATTCGTTTCTCTACGAAGCCACCAGTTTGCACGCTGCTAGCAAGTATAGTTTTACACAGAAATAAGTCAGATTTTGTGAAAACAGCATGTCTTCCTATAGACAGACAATTTATACAGATATTACATACACCCCTCGAGGACAGTGTACACTAGGTCTCCAGCACCACATCTCTGCTCGGTTCTCACGTCGATCCAGCATTAAAGGATGAGTATTTAGTTATATTCTCGCATATTCTAAATACTTATCTTTCTAGTTGCTTTTTTACATCCACGTTTCCGTGGGATTACGTAAGCACTAGGGATGGGAAAAAAACGTCGATGTATCGAAAACATCGATGTTTGTTTTAAAAACATCGATGTTTGTTTCAAAAACATCGATGTTTTTACCATCGATGGTTAACTGGCGATAGTATCGATAAAACATCGATGTCTACTACCGATGTCGATGTTTAAACTTTGAAATTCAGAAACTACCGCTAGAGGCGCTGGAATTTAAAAATTTAATTTTTATTAAAATTAGTACACAAAATATAAGCGCCATCTATTGTGATATAACAATACTAATAATGTTAGTTCTTATTCTTCTTAGCAATTAGCAGAATACGAAAAAATAAGAAGAAACTTCTATTTTTTGCAAACAATGCGAACGACCAACGACGCCAACATACTTTTTCTTTATGAGTCTTGTTGACACTTTCCCAGTTGTTATTCCTCCAATCCCTGGATTTTTGTAAGTTGTCATTATCTATTTTTTTATATATTGAAGTTGGCTTTTCCTGAACAAAATGATCAAAAGCTTCAATTAATCGGTAAAAGTAACTAGAATTAAAAATCTAGTTCCGCCTAAACCAAAGGAACAGACTTTATTTCAACTTAAAAAAGTATAAAAATAAGTGTGTATGACAGTGTTATTTTTATGTTAAATAATATAAAATTAACATTAAGATTACTATATTAGTATAGTAATAAAATCCAATATTTCATTTTAGAAATGTAAAAATAGTAAGGTCTGTTCCTTTGCTTTAGGCGGAACTAGATTTTCAATTCTAGTTACTTTTACCGATTGATTGAAGCTTTTGATCATTTTGTTCAGGAAAAGTCAACTTCAATATATAAAAAAATATTTAATGACAAATTACAAAAATGAAAATTGCGGTTAGTTCCGCCTTTTTCAGTCGTTTGGAATAGACTGTAGGTACAAATTAGGATTATTATATTGGGTATAATAATATTAATGCTAAATTAATTACTATTCAAAAGGAATATTTCTATTTCAAAATCTAATAAATGCTTTTTGTGTATTATGTGTTACTTTTTTCGTATTTTATCTTTACATTATTAAATAAAACCTATATAATATAAATAGATAGCTTTTTCTAATATTAATAAAACATCGATGTTTCCGATACATCGATGTTTTTCCTTCAATGTTTTTTCAACATCGATAGTAAGCGCCGATGTTAACATCGATGTTAAACATCGATGTTTTGCCTTCGATGTACAACCCTAGTAAGCACTACCACGAGTAGCCGCAATTTGTAACACGCTTTGGTAGCTGAGTGGTACATTCAATAATCATCAGCATCATCATCTCTGTACATGAGCAACACTTTTTTTGCAACATTTTTAGGAACTCCAAGGCTTGGTACCAGTGGCAGTCGGTGAAGCATGTTTGAGAGAGCATTTGGTATGATCGAACAAGCTCGTACTATATCGCTCAACAGTAGTATAGTAATGACAAAGCACGAGCGTGTTCGATCACGCTGATTGCCCTCCCGAGCATGTTTCACCGACCGCCGCTGCTTGGAACCCAAAATACGCATGCATTGGATAGACATTGCATAGAATCATGATTGATAAATAGTTGCACCACAGGCAATAGGATTAAAAGGTAGATAGGATAAAGGTGAGGCGGTAGCCTCTCTCGCCTCAACTTCAGCATGGTTCTAGGAAAAGCACAGGTCTGTGAACACTAAAAGGAACGCGTGTTGTGCTCTAATCTATAAGAAACTTCATCCGCGAATAAACCTAATATTTAAATAAAAGGATTAAAAGGGTGTTCGAAGGGGAGACCTAATTAACTCTAATTGTATATTCATTCGATTTTTCTTCTTAGAAATAGCTTTTTTAATTTCCAACGCTTCTAACATGTCCAATTTTAATCCCTTAGGTTTCTTGTTTCTAATCATAATAATGATATTCTTTGGCATGAGTTAAACCCAAATATTTGCAAACGTTGACCTTTTAACGAGCTCTTCAGTTTCGGAAGTAAAAAAGTAGTTAAGTTAATTGATGAGGAAGTTATGTGCCGACCTAATTAAAATATTTATAATTAATATTATAATTAAACTATAAAAATATAAAAATAAAATGTGAAATTGTGGGTACACATCTTAAATTAATTTAACCTATATTTCAGTTTTAAGTTTAAACGATAGGAATCCAAGTTTTAATGAAATTTGAAACACGGTGAAAATATTAAACTCTTGAAGCTTAAAGCGACGTGACAGACATCAGGTATGCGACCTGATGCCAAGAGAGAACATAAAAAGGCCCTTTTCTCTATAGTAAATCTAATATTGAGAGTTACAGGACCTTTTTTTATTACTCAAAACAAAGGTTTGTCCGAAAAAGTTTTTGTTACTACGCAGTTAAAGTGATTTGTTAGTTGCATCTAAGGCTATTAAAGCTTATTTACGTGAACCTTTTGTAAGATTAAAAAAATAGTTTATCACCATCATCGCTCAAATGCAGAGCATTTGTTCGTTTGTGTTGCACCAAACTTGTCCAGGACAATAGCAGCTAAGAAAACTTCTTCCGAACTGCTCGAAACAGTAATACAAATGAACGGTTTTCCAGACAGGCGAATGACATTTCCAGACAAAGTTGGTAACCACACTTTTTAAAACAAATTTGTGCTAAAGTAATAGTAAATAAATAAGATAATATGAACAGTTTAAATGCAAAAATAAATTTTATAAAAATAAATAACACATATTCAAGTTTTGACATATTTTATAAAACTTCTAAATTTATTTATGTTAGTTACCAGCATTGTAGGAACAGTATTTTCTTTCTATTCATATTACTCGATTCATGATCGATATATGATAGATAGATAGATGTAAAATAAAAATTTCCGCTAGACCAAATACAGATTATAACCAAGTTAGATTAAGTTTGCCGCCTTTTTACAGGTTGCCTGAAGCTACACTCACTCCCGAGCAAGTGTAGATTTTGCCTGTCCTGCACAAGTTCATAAATACAAACGAACACTTTACGTACAGGTGTCGGAACACAAACGAACGCCATAGCGTAGCTGTGGTGTAGTTTAGTGTAGGTTGGGCAAAACAAACGAACATACCTAAAGATACATATTACATTGATACATTAACGACTAATTTTTCAATTGGTAGTAATCTCCTTGGTTAGTGGTTATCGTGGCTAGTTATGGTAATCAATCTATTGCCAATATGTCGTTAACGCTAGAGACGGTTCTTCCAATCCTCATAGCAGTGCTGGAACTCGGATACTGGAATAGCTTTCCCCTGGTCGGGTGAATAAGGAGGTTGGGGAGCCACAGGAATATTGTAATGGCCAATAACTCGTTTATTGAAATTGCTGTGTGACAAGGCGCTTTTTTTCTTGCTTTTTTGGGCCTTGGAGAGCTTGAAGTGTGCCATTCCATGCCCTGGTGCTTGGTTTCCGAGTCGTACTCAAACACTCAAGTTTCGTCACCAGTAATGACACGTTCCAGAAAATGGGTATCATTTTCAATCGATTCCAAAAAGTCAAGGCACCTTTGACTCCTGATGTCCTGTTGGTCCTGTGAAAGGTTTTTTAGAACCATTTTTGCGCAGATTTTTCTCATCCCCAATTTATTGGTCAAAATCTGATGAACGGTAGTGTGTCAAATTCAACTCTTGTCCGATCATTCTGACTGTCAACCGACGATCTGAACGCACATGATTCTGTCGATATTTTCATCGGTTTTTGAAGATGAAGGCCTTCCGCTGCGTGATTCATCTTCAACAACTCTCTTCCTTCTGAAAATGCCTTAAACCACCAAAAAACCTGGGTCCTTGACAAAACACTGTCTCCGAAGGCCTGCTGAAGTTTTGCAAAAGTTTCCGTCCAAAGTGTCCAAGTCTGAAGCAAAACCTCATAGCACACCGTTGTTCGAAATGAATGTCACTCATTTTTAGAAAGCACTAGAAAAAACTGTTTCATTAAAAAAACAAAACGCTACGGACAACAAAATTACTCTAGCGAGTTCAAACTCGCACTGAAGGCGTATCACATGTTCACCTGCCACCCCTCCAAGTCCCGCGTCCCAAATGTTGCCAGATCAAACGCTATGTTGCCAGTCCGATTACTTAATTTACACACCTCGTATGTGGTGGAAGGTTATGTATGTACGTTGCAGAAACGAGTTTGTTAGTTTAAAAAATTAAATATTACATTTATAATACAGAGCGTACAATAATGATTGATAAGCGTATGTAGTTTGTAGTCTAGCTGTACATGACACATTTTATCATAAACGTAGATACGGAAATAATTTGACATTGATACTCAATTGACAGTTGTCTGACATTGACAATTTCTAGTGTATTTATTATCAGAGAGGACTCTTTTGTTTCCTTACTGTTGAACTTTCTGGAGCTTGGAGCATACTAAAAAATAATAATTAAAAATATTTCACTTCGTTTTTTGCTTCTTGAATAGCATACATTTATTTTCTAAATTAACTGCCTTTTTTTTCCTGCCGTGTGTTCATTTTCGCCTAAATCACATGAAGAGATTCGTGCCAGAATGAGTATAATAAAAAATATAATGGAATGAACAGAAGACAAATAGCTATGCTGCCACGAACTTGCTAAAAGAATGAACGATAAAAAATAACCAAAGAAAATATTAATAGAGTATTCTACATAATAATAGAACATAATTTATCCTTGTTGATAATATACGTCAAATTGCGACAAATATTTGAATACAATATTTACAATTGAATGGGAACAAACTTGTGTACGTAAAATGAAAATAAATAAAGTTCTCACATTGTTTTCATCAATGGTTAAAAAACATTTTTATCAATGTTACACAATATGGTATATTTTTAGAAATTGTTTAAACATTACTTATCAGGGCCGTAAGTTCCAGTTCCTACTAAACTAGCTAATAGCTAGTTATTAGACACATCATTTATTTATGAAGCTAATAAATTTACTGGTGATTACAAAATCTTTCTAATAGTTTATTTGCAACATAATATTTTGTTTTTTTTTTGCTATTTCTTACGAAGATAGTAACGCGGTAAAAGGGGAATAGTATACGTAAATTCATAGAGCTAGAGTGAAATAATTATAACATTGAAGATTTTGACTTTACATTCAATAACGATAACGTAAAGTCTGTTTCTTTGAATTAAGCCAGGCCTTATTCTAACGTGTAACTGGACACAATATGTGTAATAGGAATTTTAAATTGTGCATACTGTGCTATCCAATATACGAGGTCTGTTCAAAAAGTATCGCGAATTTTGTGTTTTTTTCAAAAATTATTTATTTATTCATGAATATCTATTTTGTCCCCTTCAAAGTAATCCCCACCAGATATTATACACTTGTGCCAACGTTTTTTCCAATCCTCGAAGTACTTGAAAAAATAAATTTTTGTGATCTTGTTCAGCTCCTCCTTCGATGCCGTCTTTATCTCCTCACTCGTAGCGTAGCGTCGTCCTTTCATGGGCCTCTTCAGTTTCGGGAAAAAGAAAAAGTTACAGGGGGCCAGATCTGGGGAATACGGTGGCTGCGGCATTATTAGTGTGTTGTTTTTAGCCAAAAATTCGCGCACAGCAACAATGTGTGGGCAGAGGCGTTATCATGCCCAAATTATTGGTAAAAATCGAATGGCACGAGCCAATCGATATACTTAGGTCCTCAGTAACTTCTCTAACGGTGATTCGACGATTGGCCAATACTATTTTCTTCACTTCATCAATGTTTTTGTCTGTTGTTGACGTGCTCGGGCGTCCGGCACGCTCTTCGTCGTTCACATCTTCTCGGCCCTCTGAGAACATTTTGTACCACCGATAAACGTTGCTTCGGTCCAAGATAGCTTCACCATATGCCACAGTCAACATTCGGAATGCGTTCGCGCACTTAATTTTGTTTTTCACACAAAATTTGATACAGATTCTTTGATCCATTTTTTGGTATAGGCAAAAAACGAAGACTAGCCAAAACACGTGCAAGCAAAGCAACTGTCAAAAATTAACTGAACATTCAAAATGGCCGAACTTGTCGGCATAAGTGAAAGACATGAGTACCAACATAACGCCACAAAAAAATCGAAAATCGAATATACGTAACCCGCGGAAATTCAAAATTCGCGATACTTTTTGAACAGACGTCGTTTACTTAGATATCTTTTATGTGTTGCAATTGTAGTTCATTGTACCTTTTCAGTTTGTTTTAGCACATTCCTTAAGTGACAATTTACTCTATATTGCGACATTTCCTCAATAAATGCAAACACTACATTCTCAATTACCAATTAAAAATAATGCAACTAATACAATTGTAAATATGTATAAATATTGTATTATATTAGAAATAAATCAGTCTTAGTTGAATCTCGGTCTTCTCACTATCCTTCGGGATACAACATATGCAACCGCAACGTCAATATTATCGGTATCTATTAAGGTGGCGGATTTAACGCAGTCCGTGCTTCAGGAGCTAGCCTGCAAGAAAAGACACCCTAATATCGTTATTCAGAAGCGCTTTCTGATGAATATAGCTGAAGGTTTTCCTGCAGAAACCCTTCGTAATTCTATTGACGCAGACACTTGAGCTGTCAGTTGTGTAACGACCAGAAGTGGTCATTTTGAAAACTGATTGGTGTTTCTTGTTTAAGATGTATCTATTATGTATTATGTAGAGGGCAATATTAATAGGGTTGCGAGGGGTGCATCGCACCCAGGCGGAAGGTTTTAGGGACCATCTTGCAAAATTATAAAAATAGTTTTTTCTTCCTACTTTTAAACTCGCACCCATTCTTCAAGGGCGGCAATATGATCGCACCGGGCGGTGGGTACGCTGTTTATGTACTAAAAGAAAATTAAAATATCTTTAGCCCTCTAGTACCCAACTTTTTTTTGCCAAAAAATTATACTAGGGTAATGGAGGGTCATTAATGCTAAATTTGCATTCAAATTTAACCTAAAGTGTAACTTATTATTATTGGGCAGGTTGTGCCAAAAGGTTTATATGGGTGAAATAAGAACAATAATTCTTTTTTTTTTTTCTGGTGTATTTATTATTCAAGAATTACAATCCCTTAAGATCTGTAAATTGTTTATTTCTTTCAAAAAATATGTATAACGTAAAACGAACGTCAGTAATACGTCAACTATTGCAGTCGATTGTTTTTAGCAAAAAACGTATAAACTCCATTCACGACAAATATGAGATGACGTCACACTTGGTTAATTTTATTACCAATGTCATAAAGTAAATTAACCAACATGCAAGCATTACTCAGTTGTTACATTTAGTTACTACATGTTGGTACCAATTTTCCACGTTGCCACGTTTAAATAGCATTATTCAGTCGTATTTCTGTTTGACATATGAACGAGTGAGGTTAAATTTATATACTTAGTTGGATATAACCTAGCTTTTTGACAATTAGCGAAGTAGCAACATAGCAAGTTTTTCAACTGTGACGTCATCTCATTCTTATCGTAAATTACTTTAATTTTACTCAATCGGCGTGTTTCATTGTGAAGTCGTCTGTAGGCGTCCACGGACATATCTATGAAATTTGCACGTATTGTATTTTTACATGGATTTATATATTAATGGTGTTTAAATATTCTTTATTATACATGCCAAAGATTATGGGCCATGTTCATAATCTTTTATTAAATATTAGTAGCACTACTAAGACAAATATACTACGCAGTGGCGCAGCCAAGCCCCCCCCCCAATCCACCAAGTCTTCCTGGCCCCTAAAAAAAAATCCTGGCTGCGCCACTGATACTAAACGTTACTAAAAATGGATGTTCATAATACAGAATTATTGTTAGTAGTGCTTAGTAAATTGTAATTTAGTAGTACAAATTTAGAAGTGCGGAGAGGACAGTATTAAATACATTAAAATAGCGATTTGTGTCCATAATACTGACTGACTTTAATCATGTATATGAGGGATTTGCGAGATGTTCGTGAAATGCGTGAATTACGAGCTCAATTGCCAAGAAAACTATAATAAAAGAAAAAATATATTATAATCATTAAGTGAAGAAGATTTCCAAAAAATATATAGATTTACAAAAGAGATAGAACATTAATTGAAATCTTAAATGACGATAAAAAACCGGTATCTTCAAGAGGTGGAAGTATTTCAATTGAACTCTAAATATGTATTGCTTTACGTTATTTTGCTAAAGGTTCATGTCAATAAGATGTAGTTAACTAGTTAATAACATGAATAACTTGTTAGGTACCATTACATTTTTACTTAACAATTCTTTTAAAATATTCATATTTATTGTTAAAAGAAATAGATAATAAAATCGTCACCAAACACTATCAAAGAAACAAGGTTATGTTTATATTTTTACCGCGATAATTCGCGACTGAAACTAACGTTGGCGGCGCTGCGTACAACAGCTGATGGCGGGCGAGAAGCGTGTATGTCAGAAGTTTTTTCTTAATATTTATCTGTTCAAACAATATTTCGGCAAAAAAGCACTGTATTTAAGTCACTATATTTTAAAATACTTCTTAATTCACATAAACTGCAGCACAACACGCTACAAATATTATCCAAATATACGCTTCTGTTTAGTTTAGCCAGTCACCACCAGATGTCTCACTGTTATTTGCAGTCGCGAATAGTAGAAGTTTAAATAACGCGAAGAATAGGAAGTTCTCAACTCATTGCTCATCCTAAAATTGAACCATCGTCCTTTCTGAATGATAAAATTTTGAAAGAATATGCCAAAGATTATATATTCCTGGGATGTAGTAAATATATCAACATGGTGAAGAGTGAACCATTCGCTGAACATTCTAACCAACTGTGGAGTATCAGCGCTGTCTCTAATTAGAGTAAAGTAAATCAGGGCCTTATCAAGATGTACAAAGTCGAGGTTTTAGGTAAATTCCCCGTAGTACAACACATAATATTTGGGTCGTTATTACCATTTAGTACAAAACCTTAAATATTCTTTTATCATAGAACATAGAGGTTTCAATGCTATAACAACCGTTGATTGACAGCAATGTAAAATGCGTTTATTTTAAAATAGGACGGTTGTCATAAAACATTGTCAACTTGTCACTAGTTAACTATACTTAGTATCAGTTTTAAATTACACTTGCTTAAAAGTAAAAAGTTTTGAAATGTATAGCACTTGGGAACAAGTACAATTAGTGAAGTGGTACAATAGAAATGTACCACTTTAAGTTACATAAAGGAACATTTATTTATTTATTTATTTATTTATTTCATTTATTTTTTTAGTACAAATTAGACTATAAATTTAACAAAATTAATATTATAAAATGAATATAAAGAACACCACTTAGACAGTGAACTGTCTGTAGACTGTCTAACAGACAAGTTGCCGATTTCTTTACCGAAACATTTCATGATCATTCTTCTCCTAGTGCTTCAACAGTCTTCATTTATGTAATACTATCAGAACACAATAGCCAGAAAAGGTGAACGTTTGGGCAGGTTTAGTAGGACGGTATATCATTGGTCCTTTTTTTCTAGACAAAAACCTTACTGCCCAAAATATCTATCTATATATCAAAATATCAAAAATTTGTTAGAAAACAGAGCAATACCTGAATTAAATGCACTAAAAATTCCAGGTGAAGTGTGATTTCAACACGACGGTGCCCCTGTGCATAATGCCAGAATAATTAAAACATTTTTAAATCATACATTTCCTTGATGTTGTATTGCACGTGACGGCGAAATAAAATGGCCCGCTAGGTCGCCAGACTTAGCACCGAACGATTTTTATTATTGGGGATATATGAAAAACAAAATTTTTAATGTCCAAAATATAACTATTGAAGAACTAAAAACTAGAATAGAAAATGAATCCCATAGGATAAGACCGATGCAATTAATTAATGTTATGCAAAATTTTTACGACCGTTTGGCTCATTGTTTTGTAGATTATTTTTATTTTATGTTTTTTCCAAATTTAACATTTTATGTTTGTTTAACAAATATATTTTTATTTTTTCCTTGATATGATTCCTATTTATTTCCTAAACCAGTGGCGAAGGAAAACCTCCGCTAGACTTGCCCTCCCATAAAAAAATATTTAAAAATAAAATGTAAATTTAAAAAAAAAATAATAATAATATTTAGATAAATCTTCAAAAATACATCAAATTATGTTCTATACAAATTTTTGTCCAAGGCTTGCTTTACTAGTTACGAATTAATTATCATGACCATGGAAACGTTACATGTAAGTATGAAAAAATTTTAAATAATTTTACAAAAATTTTTCGAAATTTTTCGTTTTATCAAAAAACGTCTCAAATAAAAGTTATTAGTTATTGCATTTATAGTAACTTTTGTTCAATAAATTTTTTCGAAATATTTTTCTGTTGCTAAATATTCGCAAAAATCTTAAAATCGACACGAGTAAACTCCCATTTCTAGTCAACCGATTTTCATAAAAAACAATAGGGTTCTTCCCATTTAATAGGAGAATTTTTTAGTACCAGAACGAACTCTTTAAGTTAAACCGTTTTTGAGTTATCGTGTATACACACAGACAGACAGACAGACAGACAGACAGACAGACAGACAGACAGACAGACAGACAGACAGACAGACAGACAGACAGACACACACACACACACACACACACACACACACACACACACACACACACACACACACACACACACACACACACACACACACACACACACACACACACACACACACACACACACACACACACACACACACACACACACACACACACACACACACACACACACACACACACACACACACACACACACACACACACACACACACACACACACACACACACACACACACACACACACACACACACACACACACACACACACACACACACACACACACACACACACACACACACACACACACACACACACACATACGGACGGCACTTCGAAAATAGGTTTTTTGGATTCCCTGGACCATGAAACGTGGTCATCCGTCAAAATCTCGACATCGAAAATTTTCGCGATTACAATACTTGCCCCTTATATATTAAGGTCGGGCAAGTAAAAAATGTCTTGCGTTTTTTTTATTTCTATAATCGAGTAAGCTATGCAGTATGTTCTGTTTTAAAATAAACGTATTTTACATTGCTGTCAATCAATGGTTGTTATAGAAATGAAACATCTACGTTCTATAATAAAATAAACTCGACGCATAATATAACAACATTAACAAAAAATACCACATAAATATCTACACTTATAATTAAATTCATTAAATAGGGATTTAAGGGCATTGAAGTTTCATAGCGTTTCCTCTTACATAATTATTTGTATTCGATTTGATTAAATATGATCGGAGTTTTTTTATTATAACCGCTTTATTTAACAATTTTGAGCTAATGCCTTATAATTAGAGGTCTGCTTGGGCCCAGGGGGGCCCAGGCCAGACCGGGTCGGGCCGTCTGACATGTATTATATTCGGGCTCGGGCCGGATAAGAACAATAATACCTTTAAATAATATATTTTTAAACCTTCGTTAAAAAATATATATATTTTTAAATTTCCAGTTTTATAATTATTATAAATTGTAAGCAATTTTTGTATCATAATATTTTTAAACGAGGTTTATTCGGGCCGAATTATAATTTTGTCGGGTTCGGGCCGGGTAGATGCAATAATTGTATTAACATTTTCGGGCTCGGGCCGGGCCGGACTGGAAACATAACGGGCCGGGCCGGGTAAAGGTGGTCCAAAATAGGCCCGTGCAGACCTCTACTTGTAATACCACCTCTTCTCCCTCTTCAAGTTTTTTGATATTCTTGATGTCCTATCATAATTCAGTTTATGTTTTTTCTGATGGTCCAAAAAATTTTTATGAGTGTCAGTTGATACTAAATTTGGCTTAAAGTATGTACGTATGTAATAGGTATTTTTGATCTCATTTGTCTACTGTTGCAACTGTGATGGAGAAAGTTTAAAACCTGTAACTGGTGTATTTCTATAATTTAGCAAAAATAATTCTAAATCTTGTTTTGATTCCCTTGCTTTTTTTAGCATATTCTTGGCGATATCTACTGCTTTTTCAGCTAGACCATTGCTTTTAGGGTAATGCGGGTTAGGAATTTAAAATTTAAAATTTCATTCATTAGCGAATTGTCTTAGTTCAAAACTGTTAAATAGCATATTGTCGGCCATTATAATTTTATGAATTCCAAATCGAGAAAATAGTTCCTAATAATTAAAGAAGAGTATCCTTATGTACGGAGTGGAGATTTTGGGATGGAAGAAATGGGAGATGATGGAAAGGGTACAAGAGGGCTATATGAGATTGAAATTGGGGGATAGATAGAACGACACCAGGATATATTGTGAGGGAGGTAATGAAGAGCGACACGCTGAGAGTGAGTGCCGGAGCGAGAGCAGTGAAATATGAGAAGAAAGTTAGAAGGGAAGAGAATAAAAAAATACTAAGGGAATGTTGGGAAGAAATAATGAAGGAAGAACAAAAAGGCAAATTGTCGGCAAGGGGAGGGTCAAGGAAAGAATACTTTTGGAGGTGTGGAATGGACAGAAAAGAAACAGAGAGAAAGAAAAACGGAGGAACAGTTATAGTTGAAGAATCGAGAAGAAGGAATTTCGTTTATAGCATGATCAGTGCTATTACAAGACATTAGCTCAAAATTGTGGAATAAAGCGATTATAATAAAAAAGCTAAGTCAACCCCGGTCATATTTAGTCAAAACGAATACAAATAATTACGTAGGAAGAAACGCTATACATATTCGGAAAATACTATGTCTAAAACTTGAATGCCCTTAAATCCCTATTTAATGAATTTAAATATAAGTCTAGATATTTATATGGTATTACTTGTTAATGTTGTTATATTATATGTATTATATTACGTACATTTCATTTAAAAAAATAAAGGAAAAGTAAAGGTATCCGTATCCTAGGATACAAGGAGATCTAGAAACAAACAGGCATAAAATAAACAGTTAGAAATTGATATGTCAAACAATGATGTTAATATAATTTGTACATAATCTTATAATAAAGAATATTTAAGGTGTTGCAATAAATGGTAATAGCGACCCAAATACTATGTGTTGTACTACGGGGAATTTACCTAAAACTTCAACTTTGTACATCTTGATAAGGCCCTGATTTACTTTACTCCAATTAGGGACAGCGCTGATGCCCCACAGTTGGTTAGAATGTTCAGCGAATGGTCCAGTCTTCACCGTGTTGATATATTTAATACATCCCAGGAACATATAATCTTTGGCATATTCTTTCAAAATTTTATCATTCAGAAAGGACGATGGTTCAATCTTAGGATGACCAATGAGTTGAGAACTTCCTAACATAAAAGGAACAAACTGAAAATCATCTAAACTCCAAACTCCATGGCTGCCCGCTGGCTCCATTCTGTATGTCATCTGGAGTTTTCTGCACAATTCTAAGTACCTTGAAAATATCTTACAGCCAACTGCAATTTTATCTTGGTCACTGAAGAGGCCAATTTTAAATAGGCAACATAAAAACATGAGGAAAGAAATTTCGTGTCCAGTTCCATAATCAATTCTGGTCGAATTACCAAATCCATCAATTAAATATGGACAGATTTCTGGAACTGCACGGTGATGACTCTCTGGCAGAACAGCTTGAACTAGATTCAATGCATTCTCTTTTAGAATGTTGTACCATGTTCGGAAAGCTTGATTACCAAATCGCTGGGGCTGTTCGATTGGTTTTACTTCATCCACCTTTTTATCCAGCTGATCCAACAAATGCAATATATTTTTTGTCATATCGGACGTAAAACATTCAACAGATAGTGGCTTTCCTTTAACAGCTTCATTTAACATCATTATGAATCCCACATATTCAGAATAAGCTTCAGATTTTTCCCACAACTGCATGTCCAAGGGGGTTTCAACAGCTTTTTGTGGAATTTTGTATTCATGATTATCCGGCACTATAATCGTAATAGACTGACCTGATCTTGGGCTTAGCATGATAAAAATTTATATTTATGTAGTATTTTTTATATATTTGCCGAAAAATTATTCACGTAAAAATTTATTAACCTGCATTTGACAGATCACAATGCTGACTGTTTATTTTATGTCTGTTTGTTTCTAGGTTTCCTTGTATCCTAGGATACGGATACCTTTACTTAACAAGTGGGTTAAGCATTTTGTGGAATTTCACTGAAAACTTTATGACAGTATTTATGGTAAGACTTACGGCTAGTTTTACAATCGGTAGTTAAGTCTCTGGCTAGTGGTTACCGTGGAAATTTATGGTAATTATTACATTGCAAATATGTCGTTAGCCATTGATTTGAGCTAACCAACAGGTAACCATGAATTATAAAACCGGCCCTTAGAGTCCATTTACCATAACTATGTGATGACGTCACAGTTGCAAAACCCATGTTGCCACTTCTATAATTGTCAAAAAAGTTAGGTTATCTCGAACTACTTCTAAAAAGAGATTGGAAAGCAATATTTCCTATGGAGGAAAGGCATTAGCAGTTCTTTTCAATCGATTTGTAGCGAAATTTATGGTTTAAATTATGACTGTGAATGTATGTTATGACTATGTATGATTAAGTGTGTAATGTAATATAAAATGAAAATTTCAGTGTATAAGAATTATCAGAAATAATTGTTTTTAGAAATGTGTCGTGTTCTTTTCATCCTTTTTACACAATTTACTTTAATTTTTCGCCTAGTGTTACATAGACACAGTGGGTTCGGGAAGCAAACTCGGAGTGTCCCAAGTCACTCTGTTTAACTCCAGACCGCTCGAGGAACGCTCTAGAGTTAAACAGAGTGACTCTGAGCTTAACTTCCCGAACCCACCTGAAGAGATGATAAAAAAGAAGTAATGATAAAGAGTCAAATTTTTTATTCGAATAAAAAGTTTTGAATACTTGAATTTCAGATGCTCGATACAATTTTACTTCGAATAATGAATATTCAAATATTATTTCAAGTTCGAACAGTTCACATCTGATACTGTTATGACTCTACGTAAGGCAGCAGTCTGACTGATCGTGCGCCGTCGTGTAACGTATCGCCGAGTCGTGTAGTGTCATTTAAAAATTTTAAATCTGGTCTGACTGATCAAGTACTGTCGAGTATTATCGATCATTCAGTGTCAAGTAAATTTGTTTCTCATTTGTCAAATAGTGCATATTTCAACCTAAAATAATACTATCAAAGAGTTAATACTAATTAGCGAGTCCATTTTACTCTATATTGTAATTTAGTTTTTTTTTTTGACGTTCCAACTGTCAAATAATATATGGTTATGAACTGTATATGCTTAAATGCGCATGTGCTATTGCCTCGAGCGTCGTGTGAAATTCAAACCGGTTTGAAATACAAACAACTTGATGCTACTTGACAACAAACGATGGTTCAGTGCGACTCATGCCCTTAGTTAACGTGTGTTTGAAATTTGCTCGACAGCAAACGATCGACAGCACTCGATCAGTCAGACCGCGGCCTAACAGACCTATAGGTTAAAATTAGAAAAAATAATGAACGTAACAAATGTAAATAGAACAAATTTTATTAATATAATATAATATTTATTTATCGATCAAGATACAAAATAAAATACTGTTTTTGGTCAAACACATTACAAATTACAAAACCTTTTAAAATATACAAACACAATATACAGAATAAGATAAAAGTACGTTATAGTAATATCACCCAACATGGAAAATCCTTAAATATACAAACAGTTCAAATACAGTAAAAATAAAATATTTTAAAATTGCAATAGGGCACGTATTTACTTCATAGCATACCTCCAGCATATTGCCAAAATATTTTGACTTGTGTAAAATCATCAAAAGTATATATTGGATTTTTCAGTAAATAATTCTTTTTTAGGGTTTTGTAGGTATGACCACCAAAACACCCATGTCTGTCTGTACGGTAGAAATTGTAGCCAAACGGCTTAACATAGAATTTTAATTCTACAACAGATTTAGTACGTGTTCGTGTCTTTTTCGGGCTACTGACAGTTTCACCTCTCGATTAATGTGCAGCGTTTTTATTCACTTTAGAAATACTGACATCTAATTATGCAGCAACTCTCTAAAAAGTTAATTAACAATTATTTGTAGAAAAATATTGAAGTGAAAAGACCATAGCTATAAACAAAATTTAATATCTACTTATATCTCCACACATTTCAAACCCATTAAAGGTACAGCATTATCACGCTCTCTTTCAAAATAATTAATAAGAGACAAAACCATCCTTTGAGTGCGGCTACTAAGAGCTTTCGGCATTTTTATTACAATAATATTTTATTTAATGTAAAATAAAGTTTAACCTCACTTAAATGTCAAACCTGACTTAAAAATGACTGAACAGTACAATCTAAATGTGACAACGTGGAAAAATGTTACCAACATTCAGTAAAAAAAAATGTACCAACTGATGAATGGTCTGATGTTGGTTAAATCATATCATGACATTGGTACTTAAAATAACCAAGTGACGTCATCTCACATTTATTGTGAGTTTATAAGCTGTTCACTTTTGTAAGAACACACTAGATCTGGTTATTTTGTGTATTTTTATGGTGTGTTACTGACTTTAAATGTCAATTAAAAATATTCCTTACGCTGTAAAACCGACTTTAGGTTGATAAGGTTATGATCATTATAATTAAGATATCATTTTTCAATATGACATATGTCAAATGGCTCGATATTTTAAAAAAGTGACATTTTTAATACCAACATGACATACAGCTTCAAAGGTGCAAACTATTGAAAACAAAATTCCCTCTTAGTTTGTTCTTACAAAAGTGAACAGCTGATATTATCTGTCTCATTTTGTAATACGAAACTAACAGGGAATGTTCATTTTTTATGTTGTATATTGACAATACATTTATAATATTATCATAGTATTGGTTCACACGGATACGCCAAAGTCTGTTTACACCACAACAGTCACCAAAGTAACCAGATCTAGTTTCGTATTACAAATTGAGACAGATTATACGTACAAAATTGTTATTTGCTCGATTTATTAAAAAAAAAAATGTTCCTAAATTAAACAGTGCTCTTTATCTTAAAAAGATCCTTGTCTAGGCAACTGTCTATTTTTCAGATGTGTTTATAATTTGCTACGCACTGTCTGAACATAAAGGACATCAGGTTAGTTTATTGCACTTGTTATTTTTATTTACAATTCCCATTCAGATATAAAACTATCTTATTTTGATAGTATTACGCCAACGCGTTTGGAAGCACGCAGACATACGCAAGTCAACAATTCTTAGTCATTCATGTTGACAAACTAAGGATTTATCATCAACGAAAGATGAAACGTATTTTCATTAACTTAAATCGCATTGACATTGAGTAAAACCATAATTGTACGGAAATTTGTGGTAAATTATTGTTTAATGTGGTGAAATAAGGAAAGAAATTATTATGTCCAATTATGGGTTTTTTATATCGAGAAATGCAATAACATATGAAATGCAATAACAATAACAAATAACAGGCAAAATTAAATAATTTGATGAGTCAGACATGCAGATACCAGGAAAATCGAGGCACAGATATATAATTTTAAATTAGTTTATCTGATATAATTTTTCTTCACACTTTTTAGGGTTTTGTAGGTATGACTAGGGATGGGAACGATATATCGATATTTCGAAAATATCGATACTTTAGAAAGATATATCGATATTTTTATATCGATATTTGAAATGCGATAAATCGCGCAAAAAATTGATATTCACACAAAATATCGATATTCGCACAAAATATCGGTATTCTTGTATATTTTTTACATTTAAATATATGCTGTTCACTTTTGTAAAAACAAACTATAGGCAAATCCAAACGTTTAGGCGGAACTAGATTTTGAAATCTAGTAATTTTAATCTATTAATTCGGACTTTTGCTCATTTTGTTTAAGCTTTGCAAATCATACTCACATTGCAAACTCTAGATTAAATTGATTGTCATTCTAAAATGTCCTTTTCAATGAATTTTAATTTTTTGTCATTCTTAATAAAAATTTCCCATTAATTTATTCATTAATTCAAATATTTGACATATGTAATTCGCTTCTATGGTTTCACTGGCGTTAGTTTCACTGTTGGAATTTAAAATTTTCACATACCAAACCTGAAACATGAAATAATCCAAGCAAGGTCCCTTTTCGTGACCACCTAAAATAACGAAATTTCCATTTAATTCCGCGTAATCGTTAAAGTAAAACGAAATTTTGATTTAAATAATTTGCACCTTTGAAATGTCATGCTGGTAATATTTTTTTTTTTTTAATTTTCACTCAATAATGATCACAACCAATAAATCTAAAGTCGGATTTTGCATCGTAAGGATTATTTTTAATTAACATTTAAAGTCCGCAATACACTATAAAAGTACTTTTATTATAAGTTGTTTCATTTTGTAATACGTAACTAGATCTGAAGATTTTGGTAACTTTTGTGGTGTAAACGGACCAATGCTATGATAATATTATAAATGTATTGTCAATATACAACATAAAAAATGAACTTTCCCTGTTAGTTACGTATTACAAAATGAGACAGATAATATTAAAAAAAATTATTTACTATATTTACTATAAAAGTAACCAAAAAGATCTGGTTTGTCCTTACAAAAGTGAACAGCATATATATATTTAATTATAATAGCAGTTAACTAGGAAAATATTAGAAAGTTGGTTGGTAGCTGGGTAATTGAGTCAAGTGGCGACTTCTTTTCCCGTCAAGCAAACAAAAAAAACCTGTAATTTATATATCTTACATGTTACGTGTTAGTTATTTCGATATATCGAAAATATCGATATTTTCACTTCGATATATATCGAATATCGATATCACACTTACGATATATCGAATCGCGCATATATCGATATTCAAAAATGAATTCCCATCCCTAGGTATGACCAAAAAATCCTTATAACGTCACTCATGTGTCTGTCTGTCTATCTGTCTGTTCAGTAGAAACTGTAGACAAACAGATGAACATAGAAAGTTGAAATTTGGCATGCTTGTATGACTCTTTGACCCATATATAGGAAAACTATAGAGTTAAAAAAATCATTGCGGGCAAAATATAAACAAATATGTTTTAATGAAAAAATAAATATTTATGTATTTATTTAATTTTTTTTTTTTGGAAAATCTTTGTATTTACTTTTCTCCCCTCTCTATTTCCCAGAGTGGTGAAAAATCTCAATAATGTATATTGAGAAGAACCGGAATGTTTAATAGGAATTTTAGATCAGATTAGTTTTTGGAAAAATTGAATTTTTTTGACGTTGAAAACAATTTTTATTCTTTTTAATTGTATTGTAGAATAAAGAGCGGCAAGTAGTTTTTAAAAATGTCTTTATTTTATTACAATTTGTGTCAAAAAAGTGCTAAAAAATCCCTTTCTCGCACCATTTAAGTCGGAGGGGTTAATCTAGAAATCTGAAAAAATTCTGAGTAATGCACATTAATGTCAACCGGAATGGTACTACAGGAATTTTTGATCTAATAATTATTTCGGAAGTTATCGAAGACCGTACTTACAATATTTATGAGTAATTTGACTGACTATACTCTATCTCTGAAAGACTGCTAGTAATAAATCATTTTGTCAGGCAGTTACCAATGGCGTGCACATTTTAAACACGTTTAAATTGGTTTTGTGTATTTCTATATTACTATTTATCATTTTCTTAAACGCACGCTTGTGACCATATTTATCATATCATTAAACACACCCCTGTGACCATATTTTTCCTCAAAATTTTAGGGTCAAATTTTTATGGTCTATTGTATTTAACCCTAGTTCGTATTCCCATATAATATGTGCGGCACACTCGGTTGTTTTTAACAATATTTCGTTTCGAACTATTCATATTTTGTCGCTTTTGTTTTACCGCTTCTGTGTGATAATACAATAACTTTTTACAAATAATAAATTTTATTACTATCAGTCTTTCGGAGATAGAGTATAGAACTGGATAGCTATAACTGAGTCTTGATGCAAGCATATCTCAAGTACGGTTGTTGTCTCTAGATAGAAGCAGGTGGACTATTGTTTCAAAAATTATCGATTTTTATGATTTTTTATGTGTACCCACAATTAGTTATCATTTACTAAATACCTACAAAATTCTGAAATGTGTGAAAATTCACACTTCACATCAATTTTTTATTACCATTTAAGGTGGATTCAAGATGTCTCGGTAAGACTACTAGGACTCTTATGGAAATATCATGTATAACATACATATATTTTAGAATTTCGTAGGTATGTAGTTAGTAAAGGCTGCTGAGCCTTTACTAACAGAGCCGCAGTAAGAAAAACTTGCGCTAGGGGCAGAGCCGTGTTTTGGCGCCCTTGGTAAATAAAAACAAGGTTTTTACCTCTCAAAATTTAAGTGATGAGCAAAAAAAAAGGTCCTCAACTCCCAAAATCCAAGTGACGAGCAAAAAAAAAAAAAAGGTCCTCACCTTCGCAATGGCGTCAGCGCCGTCAGCGCCAGTGCGCTAGGGGCAGTCGCCCCCTCCGCCCCCCCTTACTGCGGCTCTGGCAGCTAAGAGTAGAAATGTAAGTATTGATCACAGGTATCGATTCCAAAGTATCGATACCTATGATTGGCAGGTCCGACGAGAAGAGGGTCAAGAAGGGGTGAAATTCCTCGGGCTAGAGAATCTTAAGGACCCAGGTAGGGCCCCGACCTATTGTTATTTCATTTATTTTGTAAACCTGGTAAGAATCTTTTCCCCGAGCCTGGCTTTAGCTCTCGACTTTTTTTGGTGCTTCTAAACAAAGTAGACAAACTTACTAGGGGACTCAAAGAAATATCTGCGGGGCTGGGTGTGTGCGCAAAATATGAAGTTACGCTGTTGGTGAAGTTATATGAAGTCTTTTTATGTGTTTTTCATTAATCTAGCAACTTATACCAATACTTGTCAAATTAAAATATTGATTACATAAATCGAATTTTAGTATTACATAGTTGTTGTAAGTTACAGTAAATTACTAAAATAATAATTTACCAATTTGAAATTGATTCCCAAAACATTTATTATTATTATTATTAAGATAAGAGCAGAAGCCAAGGGCTTGTTATGCTCAATATACATGGCATATTTTATACTTACAAACTACTTAATTATTATTTTACAGTCTAAACAAATATAACAAAAACAGTAAATTCAAAATTACAATAAAATTAAAATTATAATTATTATACCTCGATCTAACATACAAATTATTCAAAACGAGGGAAAAAGGTAGCTTATCCTAGCTTTGAATGTGTTTATGGTTGGGGCAGACACAACTTCTTCTGGGAGAGAGTTTCACAAGTCAAAGACACGATTGGTTACGAAGAACTGCCTCGGCTGTCGTTTGTACTTCTCGTGCTTCAACTTGAGATGGTGACCGCGCAGTCTGTCGTCAGTATTGAGGTGGAACAGAGGTGACATACTAGTAGAAAATTTGTTTGTTGTAATCCTGTACATCTGGATTAAATCTCCACGTTTTCTGCGATTTGCCAGAGGCTGAATGTTCAGGATTTTTAGGCGCTCTTCATATGCCATAAAGCGGAGACTTCTTGGTAATCTGGTTGCGCGCCTCTGAACCCCTTCCAGGAGCTGAATATCCCTTTGTAGGTAAGGCGACCAAACTACAAATGCAAATTCAAGAAGGGGTCGGATGTATGAGAGGTAGATTGAGCGAAATAGTATGGAGGTTAGGTGGGGGGAAGGATTTGAATATCAGATGAAGAATTTTATTGGCCTTTTTTACAACTGTTATGACGTGAGGTGATCAGTCAAGAGTAGTTGTTACAGTTAGGCCAAGATCGACTACACAATCGACGTGCTGGATAGCGTGTCCGGCGATGCAATATGTATACCTTGAATTTGTGGTACCTAGGTGCAGTATATTGCATTTGGAAGTGTTTAGTGGTAGGAGCCACCTATTAGACCATTCATGAATCGTATTGATATCAGCTTGTATGTGCGCTTGATTTTTAGATTTGTTATATAGTTTCAAATCATCGGCAAACATCTGATGCTCGGATACAAGATGGGCTACCAGATCAGAGACGAATAGTAAGAATAGGATTGGGCCGATTACACTGCCCTGGGGTACGCTGCTGGTAACGGGATAGCATCTCGAAAAGGATTTACTTATACGGACTTTAAAGGTTCTGTAGGAGAGGTAGGCGGTGATCCACTGTAGTAATTTTCCGCGAATGTCATAATGGTTAAGATTAACCGAGTAGTTTGTTGACAGTGAGCGTTAAATAAAACAAGTTTGTGAAAAAATTGATATTACTCGTGAAGGTTTTCGTTGGATAATTTTTTACGATTTTAGTAAAGGCCTAATTCAACAACAATGCATAGATTCGCTTCATCATCTTTTGGTAATGAAGCACCATCAAAAGATTGAGGTCGTGCGTCCTTTAGAGATTAATCTCGGGAAGGTCGACCAAAATCGGTTGTGATTCAAAAAAACATCGATGCTGTGCGCAAAATGATTGAAGAAGATCTGCATGTGACTTACCGGGAAATAGAGGCATCCTTTGGCATATCGCAGACTGCAATACATTCGATTTTGCATGAACATTTAGCTGTGAAAAAGATCTGTTCCCGATGGATTCCGCATAATTTGACTGGCGCTCAAAAAAAAGCTCGTGCAAAATCCGTATACAACATCGTTACAGGTGACGAAACCTGGATTTATTCATATTAACCGGAAACTAAGCAACAATCCACTGTTTGGATTTTCCAAGATGAACCGAAACTAACAAAAGTTGTTCGTTATTTGAAGGAGAAAAACATCGAATTAATGTCTCATTGCCAGTATTCACCTGATTTATCTCCTAACGACTTTTTTTTGTTCCCCAATGTCAAACAAAAAAATGCATGGACAGCGATTTTCATCACCTCAAGAACTGTTGAAGCCTTCGAAAACCATGTTTTTCAGATACCAACTTCAGAGTGGAAAAAATGTTTCGAGAATTGGTCTGAACTAGAGATGGGAATTTCGGCTCAGTTTGCGGAACCGGATCAGTGGAGGTCGTTCAGTTTGTTGAGCCGGTTCATTGATCCGGCTCAGTGATCCGGTTAAGTAAACATGTTTCCAAAACACAGGACGGTCGTTAGTTCGTAGGTAGAAAGTCGCTTAGAGCCGGTTCTTGCTTAGAGCCGGTTCTTGATTAGAGCCGGTTCTTGCAATATATGAACTGTAAATATGATCCCGAGACACAGGTCGGTCAGTCGTTCGGTCGTAGGTAGAACGTCGTTTACAGCCGGCTCTTGCTTAGAGCCGGTTCTTGCAATATATGAACTGTAAACATGATCCCGAGACACAGGTCGGTCGGTCGTTCGGTCGTAGGTAGAACGTCGCTTAGAGCCGACTCTTACTTAGAGCCGGTTCTTTTAAACATGATCCCGAGACACAGGTCAGTCAGTTGCCGGTCGTGCGGTCGTAGGTAGAACGTCGCTTAGCCCCGACTCTTATCTAACATTTTTGAAACAAACAATTCACTTTATGTAGCTACTGTATTTTAAACCAGATGTGTTAAGTTTATGGCGATGTTTATTGCCCTTATAAATCGGACATCTGGGATTTGGGCAATATTTTTAATATTTTTATATAGTATGGTTGTAAGAAAATACAGACTAAGCCGATTAGTTTCAAATAAACTGCCCTACAAATTGATGACAAAATACACTTTATGATAATACATTACAAGCCAAGTTCTCGCGAAGTTCAACATGACATCGACCCAGATCCGGATCACTCCGGCCACTGTTCACAATCGCCCGACCTATCGTATTCTTGAAACTTGAAACTATACAATGAGCCGTGAGCCGGCTCATTTCAATTTGGTGAACCGTGTCACTTCGGTCAGTGTACTGAGCCGGTTCGTTCATGAACGACCCATCTCTAAGTCTGAACGCATGCAAAAGTGTATAAATCTTAAAGGCGAATATTTTGAAAAGCAATAAAACAGTTTGTTCAAAAAAAAATGTTTATTTCTTAGTATTTGTAAAAACTTAAAAGGTTTATCAATTACCATGATTCATAGCTAAGATCTCTGTTTCACATTACTATACAAATATTACCGATAATAATTATAACCGATACCAGTAAAAGAAGTATCGATATCAATAAAAAAGTATCGTTACCAGTAAAATACCAGAACAAAAAGTATCAAATACTTAAATGCTTGATCTAAAAAAAAAAAAATACTAGTATTGATATTATCGTTGATACTAGATTGATATTATCAATATTTGATCAAAAATGTAAGAAATAACAGCCTACCTCAAGATAATCAAAACAAACCTAGACCAAAACAAATTTATTGACAAACAAAATAATCAACAATTATTATAAAATTTATTTAACATGTCTAAAACGCATTTTATGACATAAACAAATTAAATCTTTAAAATCAATATTATCAAAGATTTTATAAAAGTAAGAACTGCGTTATTTCTTCTACTACGATTACCTGATTGGTGGTTATAAATAACTTATCTTTCCAATATCCGAAATAAATAAATAAATTTATCTAACAAGTTTGTTGTTTTAGTAATTTTTAAATATATTGTTGATACTCAATCTAAAATTATATAATCATGAGTTATAAATACTTCGTAAATTTTTTATTATCTTTAGTGTAAACAGTAATTCGATACAAAAGTTAGTATTTCTAAATATGTGAACCAAAGGCCACTGCCGGCCCGGCGTCAATTACTAGGTGACCCTTCTGCACTACAAAAGTAAAAACCAGCTGTGGTCACCACAGGACCGACCGCTATCACAAAGTACTTGTTTAATTTATGCTGCTTTATCAAAAAATGTCTCAAATAAAAGTTGTTAGTTGTTGCTTTTATAGCAACTTTGCCATTGTTGATCAACTTTGATCAACTTGCGCCGTTGATGTCAAAAACTTAAATATGAAATTTCATAAAAATCCTTTTAGCCGAATTTACTCTTCACGTGTACACGGACCGACAGAATGTAGTAGTCAAAATGTTATGTAGGGACCTCAATTCGTGGCGAACCATCGAAATCTCGAAATGTCAAAATTGGTATGGGTACAATACCTCCTTTATATATGTTGGCGGTCGGTAAAAAACTAGCGTTATAAATTTCTTCTTCTGTGAGTACGTAGGTGTGCCGCGAAATTTTTCTTCTTTGGTAAATGTGCCACGAGAATAAAAATATTGGGAAACACTGGTCTACAGTCTACTAATTTAAGAGCTCTGAACGCAGCTTTAGTTTTTACCATATATTATATTAAAATAATATATATGCATCACACAAACTGTTCCTGTATTGACCAACATTGACTTACGACGACATAATTTTAGTTAACGCGTATCACATAACGTTTATCTAACAATTAGCTAATATTTAATAATCTACTACGCAACTTACTCAGAAACAATTTACCAATTTAAATCTTTTTTTAAATTGCATTTAAACAATTTACACTAATGACAATATAAAATTACAGATCATAAGTTTGGTTATCACGCGTTGAACGGACGTAAAAAACAATTGTTAAAATAAAACGTAGAAAGATGGACCATGTTCATGTCATGACTCTAATAACTGATCTTAAATACAATAAATTATTACGTAGCAAATATTTATTAAGTGAAATGTATTAGAAAATGTAAGTCATTGTTTTAAATGCGCATGTATTCACGTTGTTTAAAGTTGTTTTTTGTAACATTGTTTTGATGTTTTTAATTTTGGGATGGAAATTTTTTTAACAAATACTATTATGCAGACAAATGAATTAACTATGAGAATTTTGTTTTTGATTTTGATTTGTGTACAATCAAAACAAATCTTATGTAACTTATAAGTAACAAAATTATTCAATAAAGGGAGGTAAAAAAGTTTCCAAGGTCGGTGTTATATTCAAAACATGGATTTGGGCAAAAGGTGAGCGTTAATCGCATGTTTCTTTGGTGAGTGCGTCCACTGAATCGTCTCAACGCAGTACACTTAAAAATAGAGATGGTAATTTCGGTTCAGTTTGCGGAACCGGATCAGTGGAGGTCGTTCAGTTTGCTGAGCCGGCTCATTGATTCGGCTCAGTGATCCGGCTAAGTAAATATGTTCCCGAGACACAGGTCGTTCAGTTGTCGGTCGTTCGTTCTATACGGTTGTTGGTTTGCAATATGTAGGTAGAACCTCGCCCAGTCGTTTTGCATTATATGAATTGTAAACATGTTCCCGAGACACAGATCGGTCAGTTGTCGGTCGTTGGTTCAATACGATTATTGGTTTGCAATATATAGGTAAAACGTCGCGCAGCCGGCTCTTGTATTATATGAACAAGTTAAATAAATAAAAATCTATAGAAGTGGATTACCTAACATTTTTGCCGGGTTAATAGTAAACAGGATGTACCAGATGTGTTAAGTTTATGGCGATGTTTATTGCCCTTATAAATTGGACATCTGGGATTTGGGCATTATTTTAAATATTTTTATATAGTATGGTTGTAAGAAAGTACAGACTAAGCCTATTAGTTTCAAATAGACTGCCCTACAAATTGATGACAAAATACACTTTATGATAATACATTACAAGCTGGGTTCTCGCGAAGTTCAACATGACATCGATCCAGATCCGGATCACTCCGATCACTGCTCACAATCGCCCGATCAATCGTATCCTTGAAACTTGAAACTATGCAGTAAGCCGTAAGCCGGCTCATTTCAATTTAGTGAACCGTATCACTTCGGTCAGTGTACTGAGCCGGTTCGTTCATGAACGACCCATCTCTACTCAAACATATTCTAATATATCATAGTTTGACTACCGACAGGCGCGCACGCAGGATTTTTCTTGGGGGGGGGGGGGGGGGAGTCAGAAGACGAAATTATAAGGTTCTTATCATTTCTAAACTTAGTTAATCGCTAATGGTGTTCTCGTGATCGCTGACGACGGAAACAGATTGATTGATTGTTGAAACAGTTTCCGAAACGTCCGAAATATTTTATATATACTCTTGAAGTATATCTTTTTGATACTAATACTTACTCATTATATCATACTATTCTAGCCTAGTACTATCAGCAATGGCAAACGGCCAAAATAACGGTGCCCGCATTAATTTTAACAACCAGTACGGAAGTATTTCAATTTTTCAACAACCGGTACGCGCGTACTTGTGCGTACCGACTGACTATCTATTCCCCATTCTGACAATTACTATTTATTCCCCATTCAATATGGATATATTCTCTGTCGAAATGGAGCAACTTACATAAAGTTATCATTACGTTTTAAATTATTTGTATATGAAATGAGATGACAGCTTGTCTAAATAAATTTGCCAAAAGAATTTAGCACATTTTAATATTAATATTTAGAATACTGTAGTCTAAACAATATAATCATTGCTTTAAATTTATAGATAAAAAATGTATATTAATTACAATATATTTCACACGGCGTATTTTAAATAATACGAAAAAGAAATCAAGCAAAATTAATGGCCCAGGAGAATATAACCTTAATACACAAATAACAATGTAACATTAATCATGAGTTCTTATTAATGGCTTAGATTTTAAATGTAAATATAAAGACATTTGTTCATGTTTACCAGAGTTTTAATCGAGCCAAAAACTCGATTTGTAGATATTGGTATCGTCGTCGTCGTTGGTCGTTGGATTTGTTATTGAAAGGGCTATCGATTGATCTATAGATTGATCTATGAAACCCGCTTTAAGCCACTTAAAATATGGAACGGAATTAGGTACTTTTGCAAAATCCGCTATTTATTCGTAGCGATTGTAGGATTATGTATTTAACACTAAAATTTTTTTTAGCGACCGCCAACATATATAAGGGAGGTATGTGATCATACCGATTTTGACATTTCGAGATTTCGATGGATCACCACGAATTGAGGTCCCTACATAACGTTTTGACTATTTTTAGCATGATGTCTGTCCGTCTGTCCGTCTGTCCGTCTGTCCGTCTGTCCGTCTGTCCGTCTCTCCGTCTGTCCGTCTGTCCGTCTGTCCGTCTGTCCGTCTGTCCGTCTGTCCGTCTGTCCGTCTGTCCGTCCGTCCGTCCGTCCGTCCGTCCGTCCGTCCGTCCGTCCGTCCGTCCGTCCGTCCGTCCGTCCGTCCGTCCGTCCGTCCGTCCGTCCGTCCGTCCGTCCGTCCGTCCGTCCGTCCGTCCGTCCGTCCGTCCGTCCGTCCGTCCGTCCGTCCGTCCGTCCGTCTGTCCGTCTGTCCGTCTGTCCGTCTGTCCGTCTGTCCGTCTGTCCGTCTGTCCGTCTGTCCGTCTGTCCGTCTGTCCGTCTGTCCGTCTGTCCGTCTGTCCGTCTGTCCGTCTGTCCGTCTGTCCGTCTGTCCGTCTGTCCGTCTGTCCGTCTGTCCGTCTGTCCGTCTGTCCGTCTGTCCGTCTGTCCGTCTGTCCGTCTGTCCGTCTGTCCGTCTGTCCGTCTGTCCGTCTGTCCGTCTGTCCGTCTGTCCGTCTGTCCGTCTGTCCGTCTGTCCGTCTGTCCGTCTGTCCGTCTGTCCGTCTGTCCGTCTGTCCGTCTGTCCGTCTGTCCGTCTGTCCGTCTGTCCGTCCGTCCGTCCGTCTGACTGTCTGTGTACACGTGCAGAGCAAATTCGGCTAAAAGGATTTTTATGAAACTTCATATTTAAGCTTCTGTCATCAATGGCACGAGTTGATCAACTTTTGGTAAAAATCGGTTGACTTGAAATGGGAGTTTACTCGTGTCGATTTTAATATTTTTGCGAATATTTAGCAACAGAAAAATATTTCGAAAAAATTTATTTAACAAAAATTGCTATAAATGCAATAACTAATAACTTTTATTTGAGACGTTTTTTTGATAAAACGATTTTTTTTTTCATACTTATATGTAACGTTTCCATGATCATGATAAATAATATCTCTGTTAGAAAATATTAGGCCAAATTATTTCTACTCTGCTGCTAGAATGTATTTTATACAAGTACTTTATGATGGCGGTCGGTCTTGTGGTGGCCACAGCTGATTTTTTTTCTTGATTTAATGAAACAATATGTAGCTTTTTATTTAATCCAAGGTCTTTTTCATATATTTTTGGTCAATCCCTACAAATTTGACAAATTAACTAGGGAATCAAAAAGTATTCACCGCTTACTACAACGTTGGCAAGGTCGCAAACTGAGATATTTTCATAATTTATAGTAGCGGTTCCCAAACTTATTTGGTCTTAAAACCTTTATACGATTTTCCAAAAATCGCGGAACCTTTGCCATACCTATCTATTTTACTGACAACCCCCCACCAATTTTAATAAAATATTAAATAAAACAAACTGCCAGAACAATCAAAGAGGACGGAGTGGATTTTACGAAAACAAACAGTTTTCGTAACGTATTTAGGCTCCAGAATACAAGGTGATAGTTAGAATTAAGAAGCGAAGGTAATATGTCTGATGACGTGCGAGCACATATAAACTCGGCTTGGTTAAGATATGGAAAGAAGTCACTGGCATTCTATGCAGCAAGCGTATGCCCATCCGGTCGCATCCGTCCGGTCGCATTGTACGGATCTGAATGGTGGCCGACCACAAAATGCTCTGAACGTCCATGACGTTTCATGGAGATACACATACGAGGTGTGTAAATTAAGTAACCGGACTGATTTTTATTTATTTTTATTATTATATTTTTTTATTCGAATAGAATTACAATTCAATATTGGCTCCCTAAAAATAACTTCCTTGGGAAGTCGCACAGCGCTGGAGACGGTTCTTCCAATTATCATAGCAGTGCTGAAATTCGGATACTAGAATAGCTTTAGCTGGTCGATGACGGACGTTTGAATGTTTTCGAATGTCCCAGAATGACGTCCCTTGAGGTGATTTTTCAATCTTGGGAAGAGGAAAAAGTCACAAGGACTCAAGTCAGGTGAATAAGGAGACTGAGGAGCGATAGGAATGTTTTTACCGGCCAAAAACTCGTTGATTTCTGTGTGGACGATGGCTATCAAATAAGCAAATCAGCATACATTTGATCTTCGACTTGCTCATTTTTGCTATTTTGGGTCTTGGAGAGCTTGAAGTGTGCTATTCCATGCTCTGGCGCTTTGTTTCCGGGGATTCTGTGGATATTTTCATCGGTTCTTGAAGATGAAGGCCTTCCGCTGCGTGATTCATCTTCAATCAACTTTCTTCCTTCTGAAAATACCTTAAACCACTATAAAACATAGGTCATTAACAAAACACTGTCTCCGTAGGCCTGCTGACGTTTTGCAAAAGTTTCCGTTGCACTGTGCCCAAGTCTGAAGCAAAACCTGATAGCACACCGTTGCTCGAAATGAATGTCACTCATTTTTTTAACGCACTAGAAAAAACTCTCGCGGAAAAAATCGCTGCAGCCAACAAAATTACTCTAGCGAGTTCAAACTCATACTGAAGGCCTATCACATGTTCATCTGCCGCCCAAGTTCCACGTTCGAAATGTTGCCAGATCAAACGCTATGTTGCCAATTCGATTACTTAATTTACACACCTCGTAATTTGCTGATCCATGGGTATTTTTTTCGTAGAGCAAACAACGAATGATGTTTTTCGGCAGCAGATTGGCGTGGCACCAATTTAGAAACAAATGCGGGAAAAACGCCTTAGTGGTTTAGACATATTAAACGAAAGCACCTAGTACTGTTCACTACATTCCTCACAATTTTACAACAGAAGGCAAGTTCCGTCGCGGTAGACCAAAACAACGATGGCAAAATACAGTCGACGATGACATGAGAGTTGCCCATCCACCTCCAAATAAAGCATTTGATCGACAAAAGTAACTTCCAAAACCGGACCTTATACGAACGAGAAAACGCTAAGAAGATGAAGAAGAATAAATAAAACAAAAATTGTTTTGGTGATACAGAATTTCTTCGCTGTAGTAAACGTTCAAAAAAAATTCATATTAAATTTGAAGTAATTCTGTTTACCATTAAAGTACACCTTGTCCCGCAGAACCTACTTTGGTCAACTCTGGTGTATAATGTCCGCAATGTAACTAGACTTGAAAAATAAAGTGGTATTAAACAACATCACTTTGTGTATTATATTTGGGCTAATCCTTGGTCAAGTCTTTATAGTTCACAGACAAATTCTTAGAATGTAACGAAATCCTTTTATGAGATTTTTCCATACCTTCATACAATGGTGCTTTAAACTAATTTAAGGTAGTTCCCAGAAAATATGATCTATTGATTCCTTTAATAGCTATTTAACTTTTAAGGCGATTTGCAAATTGGGAATTATATTTTACTGACGTCAGAAAAGAGGTAAATAAACTGTTAATGTTGAATATTTTCTTTTAAGAATTGTTGAAGAGAGTATAGTGAGGAATTAAATTTGGTTAAATGCTATCATTATATTTACATAATCGTGCAATAAACTCTTTGACCATGAAACACATGGGAAATGGGAAAATGTTCGCGTTCAATAGTTTCTTCGAAAACAAATAAATATGTAACAGGCTTATTACAATCAAAAAACATTTAAAACATCCTGTCAATAATAAATTAGACAAGATTGATCCTCAGGAAAAAAGTGACATTTCTAGCACTAAATATAATGATTGTAACCACGTATATATCAGGAAAACACGAAGAATATTTAAAATTAGGTCGAAGGCCGTTCCGTCTTTTCCATAAGGGCACATGGGGCACGACCCATGGGGCACGAGCCCGGCTTGGTGGGGGCCGCAAAATGCTGAAGTCGTCGTTTACACGAAAAAAAGAGAAGCTCAATTTTTAGTTTATATTCGCCGTCGAAGAAATCTGTATATTGTTATTGCTGCCGTCTATTTAATCAGCGCCAGTGCGAGGATCTTTGGCACCCGTAGGCAAGATTTAATTGAGCGCCCCTAGACAGGGCGTAACTAGCTTTTTTCAAGCCCTGGATAAGAACTTCAAAATTTCAAGTGAAGACCTAAAAAAAGGTCCTCACTTCTAAAATTACATTTCACTAAATTACTTTTACATTCATTTGGCGCCCTTTTGTGTCTCACGTCAGCGCCCCCCTCGCAGCAGCGCCCGTATACACCGCATGCCTTGCATGCCCGCTTCCGCCGACCCTGAATTTAATGATACTACGGGTAATAATTTGAGTTCTTCAAATGGATATAAAGATTGGTAGCATATAAGTAACTTATTAATGGAGCATGAGAACAGTTTACAGCACAGACAATCAATGATGAATTATGTCACAAGAAGCAAAACTATTGGACGAGTTGATAGTGGGTTGCTTTCCCAATATAATGCACAGGTCAATATTGGAAGAATGTACTTAAAAGAATTGTTGCAGTTGTGATAATTTTGGCTTCAAGGGACTTGGGTTTCGTGGTGATAATGACATTTTAGGGTCTCAAAATAACAGTCATTATTTGGGATGTTTAGAATTAATTAGTGAATTTGACCTTTTCTTGCTGATCATATGCAAAACTGCGGAAATCCCGGAAAAGGAAGTACATCATATTTGTCTGCAAATATTTGCAATGAATTTATTAATATAATGGGACAGCAAGCGTCAGCGACAATTGTCAACGACCTGAAAGCAGCGAAATACTACTCTATAAGCGTAGATTCCAAACCAGATCTCTCCCATGTTGACCAACTGACTTTCATCGCTCGATACGTAAAAGACGGAGAGCCTACCGAGAGATATTTGCAGTTTTTACCTATGGAGGAGCATAAGGCTCAATATATAGCAGATACTTTTTGGAAAACCTTGATATTCCAATAGAGGATTGTCGTGGGCAGAGCTACGATAATGCAGCAAATATGTTTGGAAAATATTCTGGTCTTCAAGCAAGAATAAAAGAAAAATGTGAATTTGCTATTTTTGTCCCATGTGCCGCACATTCACTGAATTTAGTAGGGTTGAGGCGGTTGGATGTGTTTCAGAAGCAGTAGCATACTTCCAATTTATCCAAAACTTATTCAATTTTTTTTTCGGGTTCGAACAATGGATGGAAAACTTTGACAGAATGCTTAGGTGCAATTAAAGTTCTAAAGTCTCTCTCTGAAACCAGATGGTCTACACGCGCTGATGCTCTTTATGCTTTGCAAAATGGTTATAACCATATTTCTGATCAATTATAACCAACATCAATTTCCAGAAACACCGCCCAACCAGGAGAAACAAAAAACAAAACTCAAAGCCTTGCCAAAAAAATGGAAAAATTGGAGACCATTCTCCTAACAGAGATATGGAATGACCTTTTGGGAATCATCAATAAAACAAGCATAAGTTTACAGAATAATACCATGACAATGGACGTTGCAACAAAACTTTTTGCATCTCTTGCCGATTATATCAGTAGCGCACGCAGTAAATTCGATCAGTACGAATCGGCTGTCAAAGAAAAAAATCCAAATGCTGACTATAAAGATTCTCAAAGAAAAAGAATTCGCAGCACACGCATCACTTTTTTGGAAGGACCATCAAAGACTGTACAGTTGAATGGCAAAGAAAAATTTCATATAGAAACATTTCTTCCTATAATCGACACATTGGATGCTCATGTAAAGCAACGTTCGGAATCATGCAAGGAAGTTAACAAACGTTTTAGTTTTCTTTCTCAATTAAAAACAATCGATTCTGACCAGTTGACAAATAAATGCAAATAATTTGCAGAATTCTATCACGAAGACATTAACGCTAATGAGCTCAAATCAGAATGTTTCCGTTTAAGGCAGTACTTAAAAAACCTTGCAAATGAATCGGCGGATTTGAGTATCTCAGCCTTACATACTCTAATAAAAGCAGATAAATTAGAAGAAATTTTTCCGAATGAGGAAGTTGCTACTTAATGGTCACCAACTGTAGTGGAAAGCGCTAATTTTCACGGCTAGAAAGAATAAAAAATGAATTACAAACGACTATGTTACAAGAACGACTTACTAATTTGTCAATCATGTGCATAAAAAATGATATCCTTCAAAAATTAGATTTTGAGGACATAATAAAGATTTTGCACAACAGAAATGCCAAAAGAAACTGTCATTAACGTAAGTCAAATTCTCAAAATACTAATCACTTCACTTATATTTGATTTGTATAAAACTAATCATAATAACCAATAAAGTCACTAAATCATAGTACATACCGATATTTTCATTCACATTTTTTTTTTTACTTTCTAAAAGGGCCCCAAGCTCTGTGTGCTCAATAGCCCCTGTATGGCCGAAGACGGCCCTGGTTGAAGGAACATTTGAACACTTGTAAAAACATAAAACCGGAATCTTCAAACGTTGCTAAACACTTTATTACCAATAACCAAATAATCCATATAAACAATGATGAATGAGCAGGTAGAATTATATATCAACCCCATAATAAATTTCTAATTGTTAATTTATCTGTCAACCCCCAACTACAATTATACCTCTGTAATGACACAGTATAAGGTATAAAGTGTTCTATGTTTATTTATTTTGTAAATTCTTGGAAGTGGCGTAATAGCCGAAATACGTATTGAACAAATAAATATATTAGTGAAACCTACCTAGTGTTTTTAATTGAATTTCTATTTAATACGTTTCACCTAAGAATAACGGAAATGTCCATCTAATCTATATACGTATTACAAAATGAAATATATTGATGAGAACACTATTTTTTAATGTTAAGAACAGTCTATTAAATTTATCCACAACCAACAACATATAGGGCCGAGAGTTCCAGTTGCTAATAAACTGTCCAATAAGTTTATTAGCAACATAATTTTTTTTCCGAGAGTTCCACCCCGAAATAGTTATTAGGTTGCTAATAAATAGGCTTATTTGTCTAATAACTTATAGCCAACATGAAGTGCTTAATAAACTGACATATAACCAAAAACAAGTTCGCAAAATGTGTTAATATTTCAATTTTAATTGAAAAACAGTATAATTTTAAAAGAATATACGAATGTGTAGTTTTTAAACCTTTCTATAATGGTGATTGTAGTGTATTATATACATTTTAGTTGTATTTTAACGAAATCGACGATTTGTTTGGATGAATTTATAAATTATGGACAACCGTTTTTAGAATATTTTGTGCATTTATTGTAAATGTGATATATAAAGAACAATATATAAATATGTTTTTTTAAATAAACATTGTCTTTTATTTTTATATATGTATTTATTTCAATTACGATTACAACACATTACAAACAATACTTTAAGCATTACTATTTATATAAAAATTATAGAAAATAAGACAGACGCAATTATTGACATAATAATAAAGATGTGTGGCTGAAAAATGCTGATAAGTTTAATTCATGTTGTTTAAGGAAAGTAAAATAAAGTAAAATATGGCTGTCTTCTTATTTTCATTCACTTTTGTATTATAAAATGCTATTTTTATTAACTTCTCTTCTATCTATATTGTGCTCTTTTTCTGTGATAAAATTTGTTGAACGCCGTTTAATTGTCATTATAACAGTAACACAAAAAATATACGTAATGTCATTGAATGTAAAGTCAAACAATTTATTGTCAAAATATTTAATGTCAAAATATTTAATGTCAAAATATTCAGTGTCAAAATTTCATATCACTTTAGCTCTACAAATTTACGTATAGCTCTATCCCTCTTGCACCGTGTTACTATCTTCATAAGAAATACCAATATAAAAACAAAAAATTATGTTGCTAATAAACTACAGTCTGTTCCAAACGGTTAAGCGGAACTAAATGTGAATTTAGTTCTTTTAGGTTGTCACGAGAAGGGACCTTGCTTGGGTTATTTCATTTTTCACGTTGGGATGTCAAAATTTAAAATTCCAACAATGAAACCATGGAAACGAATGACATATGTCAAAATTAAATATTTTTTTTTGGATATTTTAATGACAAAAAAATAAATAAATGGGAAATTTGTATTAAGAATGACACAAAAAATCAAAATATAAAGAAAATGACATTTTAAAATGATATTAACCTTAACCAAAAAATGTTTATTGTAAGTATGATTTACAAAGCTTAAACAAAACGGCCGAAAGGCACGATTTAAACGATGAAAGTAACTAGATTGCAAAATCTAGTTCCGCTTAAGCGTTTGGAACAGACTGTATAAGCAGTTCACTTTTGTAAGAACAAACTAAATCTGGTTATTTTGGTTACTTTTATGGTGTGTTACTGACTTTAAATGTCAATTAAAAATATTCCTTACGCTGTAAAACCGACTTTAGGTTGATAAGGTTATGATCATTATAATTAAGATATCATTTTTCATTATGACATATGTCAAATGGATCGACATTTTAAAAAAGTGACATTTTTTAATACCAACGTGACATACAGCTTCAAAGATGCAAACTATTGAAAACAAAATTCCCTCTTAGTTTGTTCTTACAAAAGTGAACAGTTTATATTAGAAGGATTTTGTAACTTGGAAATCACCAATAAATTTATTATAAGCTGTTCATTTTTGTAAGAACAAACTAAGAGGGAATTTTGTTTTCAATAGTTTGCACCTTTGAAGCTGTATGTCATGTTAGTATTAAAAAATGTCACTTTTTTAAAATGTCGATCCATTTGACATATGTCATAATGAAAAATGATATCTTAATTATAATGATCATAACCTTATCAACCTAAAGTTGGTTTTACAGCGTAAGGAATATTTTTAATTGACATTTAAAGTCAGTAACACACCATAAAAGTAACCAAAATAACCAGATCTATGGTCTATTTCAAAGTAGAAAAAAGTAGATAGCGCTGCGAACCGAGTTCGATTTACACTGATCAAATACAGTATAGCGGGAAATTTAAAATAAGCAGGCAACTAGGGGATGGGCGTAGCACCTGGCTTAGCAATTGTTTTTTTTTTTTATATATAAAAAAGGTTAATAAGATATTGAAATAAACAAGGTAGATAATACACTTACGTTATTTATACGGCATAAATTCAGATTAATGGAAAATTTGAAAAAGTTAAAAAAATATTAATTTTAAAAATTATGTACTGTTTATATACAGTACAAGAGAGATTTGGCTAAAACAGTTTAAACAAAGCAATAAAACAAACAATATATCTTCAGAGCTAAAGTTTCTTATTTAAATAATTATTGTAAATAAAAATTAAAAATATATGTATATATGAAGGTCTAAAAATTATATCAATAGCTTCTTCTTTGGGCACAATCAGCTGGGCTGTCTTTTGGCCTCACATTAGTCCTCTATCTTGTACTGTTAACTGTCAAGTGTCAAAAAATATTTATATGTCAGATAACCTAAAATATATATAACTGCGTAAAAACAAATTACATAGAGAATTTTCTCCATAAAATCTACGCCAAGAATATAAATAAAAGTCTAAATATGTAAATAATAACAAAATATATGAGAAAAATTAAATAATATAAATAATATATGTTTCCAATGTACGACACTGAACATCTGTCAACTTGGACTATAAAACAATATTTTTATAGTGTAATAGGGATGACGATCTAAACCAATCCGAAGCCAGGACAAACAGCTCCTATCTTCTTACACACATTTTTCTACTTTGAAATAGACCATAGTGTGTTCTTACAAAAGTGAACAGCTTATATAAGCAGTTCACTTTTGTAAGAACAAACTGAGAGGAAATTTTGTTTTCAATAGTTTGCACCCTTGAAGCTGTATGTCATGTTGGTATTAAAAAATGTCACTTTTTAAAATGTCGATCCATTTGACATATGTCATAATGAAAAATTATATCTTAATTATAATGATCATAACCTTATCAACCTAAAGTCGGTTTTACAGCGTAAGGAATATTTTTAATTGACATTTAAAGTCAGTAACACACTATAAAAGTAACCAAAATAACCAGATCTAGTTTGTTCTTACAAAAGTGAACAGCTTATAGCTTCATAAATATATTATGTGTCTAATAACTATTAGGGAGTTTATTAGGAACTGGAACTCTCGGCCCTTAGTATATTAAATTTGAAGTTGGGAATGCAGCTTTACAGAATTCTAAAGATGCTAAATACTTCCAGCTGTACTTTTTATAACGCATATCCCTAAATTGTCCTTGAATAAAAAAAATATATACAAAAACAAAACATAATTAGATTAACTTACTTTTAAAGACGAAACAGGGGCGTGACTACCGGGGTTTCTGGCAATGCGAGTGCACACTGGCGCGGCGCAAATTATAGGGGGCCGAACTGATGAAAAATTTCAAACAAATACAAGAAAAATATAGTACGGCTTTAAAAACGCATTTCTTCAGCAGATATTAAGTTTTCGATCAGCATTGTTGGGAAAAATTATGTTCCAGTGCAAGAGAACTTGCCAAAATAATATCAATAGAGTCTATACTCTATCTCCGAAAGACTGATAGTAATAAAATTAACTAACTAAAAACTAAACTAACTAAACAAAAACGACAAAATATGAATAGTTCGAAACGAAATATTGTTAAAAACAACCGAGTGTGCCGCACATAGTATATACGAATACGAACTAGGGTTAAACACAATAGGCCATAAAAATTTGACCCTAAAATTTTAAGAAAAAATATGGTCACAGAGGTGTGTTTAATGATATGATAAATATGGGCACAGGCGTTCGTTTAATAAAATGATAAATAGTAATATAGAAATACACAAAACCAATTTAAACGTGTTTAAAATGTGTACGCCACTGGTAACTGCCTGACAAAATGATTTACTACTATCAGTCTTTCAGAGATAGAGTATAGTACAATTTTATCCAATCCGACGATATATGCACAGCTTTTATGCTGTTTTTGACACTTCCTATAACATCGGCGTCATAGCATAACATAGGACAATAGCGGTTGAGTGACTTAACATTAATTAGTATTGAAAACGATCGTGCAAGATCAATGAATTATTAACAAGGAAGATTTAATAGACATTTTTGCAGAAGCTAAAAGTCGAAAAAAATAGTCTTAAACACTAAATGCATACCTATAAATCTCTTGGTAAGTTTTTAGGGTTTTGTAGGTATGACCAAAAAACCCTTATACCGTCATTTTGTCGTCTGTCTGTCTGTCTGTCTGTCTGTTCGGTAAAAATTGTAGCCAAACGGCTAAACCTAGAGAGTTGAAATTTGGCATGCTTATACAACTCTTTGACCCGCACATAGGAAAAATACTAAAACATCTAAAAAACATATCCCCCTAAAAATATAAACAAATATGTGCGCATCAAAAACAAAAATATTTTTTTAAAATTCTGAGTAGGGTATCAAATGAAAGCCCTTAGTACGTGGATTAACGTTAAAATTTTTATTTTGGCAAAATAAATTATTTTAATGCGATTTTTGCCAAAATTGTGCAAAAAATTTTTTGTTCCACACCCTGTAGCCCAGATGGTTTAAACTAAAAATCTAAACAAATTCTAAGTAATATATATTGGTGTGAACCGAAATAGTGCAACAGGAATTTTTGATCAGATTTTTTTTCCGGAAAATAACACATTTTTAGTGGTTTTTGGTTCACAAAGTACAAAAGTTATACCAATGTAAGGCGTGCGATAGCGTAATGGTTAGAGCACTGGTGTCGTAAGCTAAAATGCGCTGGAAAACGAAGGGTTTCGAGTTCGAGTACGGAGTGAATTTTATTTTTTCTGTTTTTTTTTTGCATTTTTATTATGTTGAAATTATTTTGTCAAAAATTTAGTTATATTTTGACAAATGTTGCATTTAATTTTTAAGAGCGTAAATTTAATAACCAGTCTTATTATATGATTAACAGACGATAAATTATTTTAAAAATATCGTTCATTTTGCCGTGATTACTACAGAGTAAAATTTGTCCTACACACTCAGCATGCCGCCTTCACTTATTATATACCTGCGAAACCCTGAAATATGTGAATATTCACACTTCACATCAATTTTTTAATATTATTATTCGCTTATATATTTTTTTCTCTTCTTTTAACTATTTTTTGTTGTATTGTTGATTTAAAATGTTCTTCAAATAAATATCGTATCTTAGGGCGCATAAAATGTTTCTGCACACCAGCGTAGCTTGAAGTTGCTACGCCACTGGAAACAGTTTTTCAACTTGTAAATATTTTGTTATTTAATCTTCAAGAAAAGATTTATGAAATGATATATAATACCAACGGAAATGAAAACGAAGGTAATATGTTCGCAAATGAATTAAAAAAGTAAATACTATAAAACTGTTTGTCTTTAAGTCTCCGTAAAATTCAGACTGAATCCTTATTGGTGTATTGACATTAAAAGCAGACAAACAGCTTTTCCCTGTTACAATATTATACTATTAATAGTTGAAAGTAAAAATAGTAAATATGAAACGTACAATACGTAGGCGCCTTATGAATCGTACAACCTTTTTTGTACACAAGAATACTGGAATTGTCCCAAATTTCTAAATACACTACTGCCAAATTAAGAACATTTGTAAATACTTAGACTAGTTAAATAACTATAATATAATCAGTTTCAAGTTAAGGTTAACTCTTAAAGATAATAAAATTAAAGCAGAAAACTTATTGTCAACCTTTTGAAATTCGTCAATATGATCATCATAATTATCCTTATTTGGTGCAATATTGGATAACACCTCCTACTTGCATCATTGTTTTATTGCTCTCGATCGATACTACTCGAGCTACTCTGAGCCACCAATTTCCTGCAGTTTCTATAATTTTGTTCATCCATCTCAACACTAGGGCGACCATTCGTCCCGCTTTTTGCGGGACTGTCCAGCATTAAGATGCGTCCCGCAAAAGTCCCGCATTCTAACTTGTATTTGAGGAAATGAGGACCCTTTTTTTTTGCTCTTCACTTGAATTTGGCAGGTGAGGACCTTTTTTTTACTCTTCACTTGGATTTGGGAGATGAGGACTTTTTTGCTCTCTCACTTGGATTTGGGAGGTAAGGACCTTTTTTTTTGCTCTTCACTTGGATTTGGAAGATGAGGACCTTTTTTTTTGCTCTTCACTTATATTTGGGAAGTGACGACCTTTTTTTGCTCCGTCCCGAATTGCCTTCTTAAGAAAATGGTCACCCTACTTAACACAGGACCTCTAATGTGCGAAGATACCTCGAGTGGTGTACGCATCCAGTCCATAGTCAACCGTATTTTAAACATTTTATGCCTTTACAAACTCGCGCTATCAGGAGGAGTGCCATTCTGTGAAGAGCGAGCCTCTTCCCCTGGCGCCAGGTAGTTCCGTGGACAACAAGTTCTTTGTGTATTTTTTCCTCTATGTGGATACAGGGCGACCTCTTCGACGGCTTCCCTTAGGGTTCCACTCTAATGCCATTCTGGAAATGTCGTTTACTGCCTTCCGGAGGGTATGCCCAATTCAGTTCCACTTTCTTGCCTCGATTTCCAAGTAGATAGGTTTTTGTGTTGTCAATTCCCAAAGATGAGTATTGGGAATATGATCTGACCAAGTAATGCGAAAAATTCTACGCAGACATCTGTTAATAAAAACTTGGAGTTTATGGGTAATTTCTTTAGTGACTTTCCAAGTTTCGCATTGGTTTTAAATATGCGTACCTTAGTTTTGCGAGAGATCATATTGTATTTCAAGACTTCTTTCAACGAGCCGAATGCTTGTAAAGCTTTAAGTATGCTGTTGTTCATGTCCTTCGAAGTTCATCCATCTCTCGTTATTACACTACCGAGGTAGCAGAATTCTTCCACATCTTCTAAGTCTTCGCCGGTGATGAAAAATCTCTTGATGTTATTGTTACCAATACGCATTACTTTGGTTTTCACTTTATTTATGCTTAAGCCAACTAAATTCGCCAAAGTACTTATACTTTCAAGGTTGGCTTGCATATATTCGTAATTATGATGAGGAATGTGTCGTGTTAGTAGATGTATGAATATGGTAGGAAGTTGTACAGATTTCGGACAGCAATGAAAACAACTGGATCATCTGACAAGTTTCGAATTAGTCTACTAATTCGAAATTGTTGTCCGATACCTGTACAACTTCCTACCAGCTTCGTAATTATGTGACAGAAGGCATCTATCGTCAGCATAGCTCAAATCTTCCAAACGATTTTGCAAGTCCCACTGTATGCCTCTGTGTTCTGTGACAGCATTACGAAGAACCCAGTCTAAAACTGTATTAAATATGAGAGGAGATACTAGACAACCTTGTTTAGTTCCGCTTTTGACTGCAATAATTTAACACATCATCCCATTATACACAACTTGCGAAACATATTTTACTGCAGTGTTGGAACATTTTATAACATTGTGTATATAACGAATTTAACTTATAAACTACGCCATTAAGTTTTCTTTAGAGTTTCTTCTTTATGAGTATAGACCAAAGTTTATTATGCGTTCTCTATTAATAATTCGCAGGGTCAAACCCTGAAGATGGCTGGCTTTGATTTGCGAAGTCCATACTTCTAGCATGAGCAATTATACCGACAGTTCTAGCAAGAACTTTTACCTGCTAACGCAAAACTAAAAATATTGTTTAGAAAAAGGTTCTCAGATAAGTTCCTGTTCAGTTTAATTGAGGCCTTTCACATGTTTATAGTATTATCTTCTGTTGTGTCACCTAATTACACTTTTTTTTTTATTCAGGGAATATCTTTTATAGACACCAATCTGATAGTGTCGAAATCTCTTTCAATTGCCCTACCGTCACGTGATCAAATAATGACAGGTGACAGCTTCAAAAATTTGTTAAAATTGTGACCAAAATGTACATGAAACTGTGAAAAATAATTGTGCCAGATTTTTGTACGATCATATTTAACCATTCTAAAGTGTGTGAACGTATTTTTTAGTGCGCGCTAGCATCAGTGTGGACACAAATTCTATTCGCAATACGCGCCAGTGACGTACTTATACTTTTTTTTTCCATAAGTTCGCATTGTTTGTGTGCGATAATAGACGCAAATTAACTCACGGGGAACTATGTTCCCCGGACAATCACAACAAAACCCAGTTTTTGGGTATAATTCTACTTCATTAAATCCTCAAAATCCCGTTTACTTTCAACAGTCTGCATCGGTACCAGCAAATCAGCAACAAGTAATTAATGAAACTCATATGGCTGTTATGCCTAGTCAGTGCAACACACAAACTTACTTTACATTAACCAATCAAAATACAGAACAAAGTACGCTAGCTAACAGCCAAACAAGTAGCATCAACACTGAAAACTTAGATGTAGATGAAGATGAATATGCGGATAATAAACATACATGGCAAGTCGTAAAGAAACGCAAAATTTACCAACAATTACAATACTCAAGACGAGATGCCGGTATCCAGCTGAAATTAGAAAATAGGTACAGCCCATTGACTCCTAATGAAGATAATGAACAAACGCAAAGTAATAACAACGAAACTCACTCGGAACCGCCTAAACCATCTACACCACCACCTATATATATTTATGGAATTAAAAACTACAAAGGTATGACAGACAACCTAGCTAAAGTAACAAAGAAAGAAAACTACTCTACCAAATCTCTACCAAATGAAACGGTTTTAATCTTCGCCCACACCATAGATACATTCAGGAAACTAGTGAGGCATCTGAGAGATGAAAGTATAGTTCATCACACGTACCAAATTAAAGGAGATCGCGCATACAGAATAGTAATTAGAAATCTTCACCATTCTATGCCACTAGAAGATATTAAACAAGAAATAGAAAAAGCAGGTCATAAGGTTCGTAATGTAATGAACATTGAACGTCGAAAAACGAAAGAACCACTTCCACTATTTTTTGTGGACTTGGAACCAGAAAAAAACAATAAAAACATTTTTGAACTACAATATATATGCAACACCAAAATTATAGTTGAACCACCAAGAAAAAGTCGTGACATAATACAGTGTACGAGGTGCCAAGCCTATGGTCATTCAAAAACGTACTGCATGAAACCCTTTAACTGTGTAAAGTGCGGTGGAAAACATGACACAAAACTCTGCAAGAAACCAAAAGAAACAGCAGCCAAATGTGCTTTATGCGGAGATGATCATACAGCTAATTATAAAGGTTGCACTGTCTACAAAGACTTAGTTGCAACAAGAAACAAAACGGTAACAACAACCCACCATATTCAATAACAGCCTACCAACCAGTGGCAGCCAAATGCACCTTCACCTTCAGCCCCAAACTCAGAACCTCACAAAACCTATAGTCAAGGCCAAAGACCAACTTATGCGCAAGTATTGCAGAAGGGCAGCAGTGTTGAGCAGACACCAGGTATAGGTGAGCAATTAATAGTTTTCCTCAATGAGTTCAAATCTATGTTCTCTCTACTAATGAGTCAAAATAGCATGATATTAAACTTGCTTACAACTGTCATTGGGAAATTAAATAAATAATGGCTAAAATTATTAGAATAGCAACATGGAATGCCAACGGACTCATTAATCATAAACAGGAAATCATAACCTTCTTAATCATAAATAAAATAGATATTTTGCTTATATCAGAGTCGCATTTTACTGATCGAACAATGTTCCTCATTCCACAATATTCTGTTTATAATACCATTCACCCAGACGGCACCGCTCATGGAGGAGCTTCCATCATTATTAGAAATACTATACCCCATCACGAACTGTCCCAGTACCAAACCAACGAAATTCAAGCTGCAAGTGTCGAAATAAATGCTCTTCCATGGCATTTTAATGTAAGTGCCATTTACTGTCCACCTCGTCATAAAATTACCTCAGATGTCTATACAAATTTATTTCAAACTCTTGGAAACAAGTTCATCATAGGAGGCGATTGGAATGCTAAGCATACCCACTGGGGCTCCAGACTCATCACTACAAAAGGCAGAAATCTATTGGTCGCCATAAATGCCAATAACTGTAATTCTGTTACCAATGGCGTACCCACGTATTGGCCAACAGATAGAAGAAAGCTTCCAGACCTTTTAGATTTCTTTGTTACTCATGGCATATCCACAAATAACTTTCTTGTAGAATCCAGCTTTGACTTATCATCTGACCATACACCAGTCATTTTATCCATGAGTAACACAATATTAAACAAATCAGATCGTCCAAGGTTGACCTCAAAAAATACCAATTGGACAGCATTTCAAAAGTATATTGAAAACAATATAGATCTTAAATTACGTTTGAAAGAACCAGAAGACTTGGATGCAGCAGCCCAGTATCTTACTAAGCTAATCCAAAAAGCAGCTTGGCAAGCTACACCTGTCAACAATTCAGAAATTCCTATCACCAAAACTATCCCTTTACATATTCGAGAGCTCATAAGTGAAAAACGGCGGGCTAGAAGAGTATGGCAGAGAACACGTAACCCCATAGATCAACATCATTACAATAGACTAAGTCGGCAACTAAATACGTCGCTAAGGGATTCTCATAACTCAACGTTCGAAGAATATATAAATAATCTGTCTGCGAACGATTATACTTTGTGGAAGGCAACCAAAAAATTTAAAAGGCCGCAAACCCGTGTACCTCCATTGCGGAAACAAAATGGAGACTGAGCAAGATCGAATAAAGAAAAGGCAGATATTTTTGCTGCGCATCTATCAGAAGTTTTCAAACCCATAGAAGCTGTGCCAGGATATATGGACAATGAAATTGATTCATTTCTCAATATACCTTGTCAAATGTCATTGCCTATCAAACCGTTTTCTCCATCAGAAGTTAAAAAATAACTGAATAAATTAAATTCACGTAAAGCACCAGGGTATGATCTAATAACAGGTCAAATCCTAAAAAACTTACCTCGGAAAGCCGTTATCCTCTTAACAGTTATATACAATCGAATGTTAAGTATATCATATTTCCCTATTATTTGTAAATATGCTGAAATAATAATGATCCAAAAGCCTGGTAAACCTTCGGAAGATCCAACATCCTATAGACCGATCAGTCTATTACCTATAGCAAGTAAGGTCTTTGAAAGACTATTGCTTGAACGGATTCAGAAAGATTTCGATATGACCGCACTTCTACCCAATCATCAGTTTGGATTTCGAAAAAATTTATCAACGATTCAGCAAGCCCATAGAATAGTAAATCAAATAGCCAAGAGCCTTGAAGAGAAGAAATATTGTTCTGCCGTATTTCTTGACGTTTCGCAAGCATTTGATAAAGTGTGGCATACAGGTCTGCTTTATAAACTAAAAAATCTCCTATCCAGCAATTATTACTTTCTTTTTAAGTCCTACTTGACAGATAGAAACTTTTCAGTTAAATATAATGATGCCCTATCAATTTACTATCCCATAACATCTGGTGTTCCCCAAGGTAGTGTACTTGGGCCATTCCTTTACCTACTGTATACTGCAGATATACCTGAGACAGACGACACTATGATAGCTGCATTTGCTGATGACGTTGCTCTACTATCAACAAACGATGATCCTAACGAAGCTTCTGCAAATCTTCAAAGACATTTAAACCTTATAAACGATTGGTACAATAAATGGAGAACCAAAGTAAACCAGTCTAAATCTGTCCAAGTGACGTTTACAACCAGACTCAGTACTTGCCCACAAGTAACAATCAACGACATTCCAGTTCCCATAAAAACTGAAGTGAAATACCTTGGATTGCATTTGGATCAACGATTGACCTGGAGTAAACACATACAAGCCAAACGTAAGCAGTTAGACCTAAAATTTCGCCAAATGTACTGGCTTCTGGGTAGGAAATCAAAATTATCAGTTTCAAATAAAATTTTGCTTTATAAGACCATACTCAAACCCATATGGTCGTATGGACTTCAATTATGGGGATGTGCCAAGCCGACCAGATTAAAAATAATACAGCGATTCCAATCAAAAACGCTTCGAGCTTTAGTGAATGCACCTTGGTACGTCTCAAATAGAATGATCCATGAAGACCTCAAAATCCCTTTCATCACGGAAGAAATTCATAAAGTTGCCAACAAATACCATGACCGACTCATTGGACATGAAAATGAACTTGTGGGTAATTTATTAAATGACCTCGACAACAGAAGGTTAAAGAGACTTTGGCCAAACGACCTACCGCAACACTGAAGACAGTGATATATAAGGAGAAACGTCACTGGATGTCTCCCTTACATGCCGACTACTTTCATCTCATTTACTTAATACTCGCAATGAAGTAGATTGTAAATTAAAAATAAATCAAATCAAAAAAAAAAAAAAAAAAATTGCCCTACCGACTCAAAACCCTGCTTGCCCCCTTTTTTCCTCTCAAGGAACTATCTGTGGTGATTTTCATCTTGGAGGGAACAGGCTAGCTCAATCTATCCTCACATTCCCCTATTCTGTATTTCTCGTTCGTCTGTCTCCTTCCTCCATAATGGCTGACAGCATCTGCCACACCGTTTCCCAGTTTTCCCTGGAGCGCTGCATAACCTTGACCATGTTGTCGGGTATCAGGTTCTCTCCTGTTATCATGTATGCTCGCAATCTTTCTGCAGTCCATCTCCCGCATATGAATAGTGTATGTTCGACTGTGTCGACTGCGCCGCAGTAGGTACAGTCGTTGTCCTGGTCCTTCCCAATCCTCAAGGTGAAGGACTTAAAAGACCTATGGATTGTCAGGGCTCGCGTGACATAGTAGTCTATGATCCTGATCTTGCAGGTAGGCCACTCTGGTACGTTGGGGATGAGCCTTTTTGTCCACTGCCCTTTGTCCTGATTCCTGGACCACTCCTCCTGCCATTTCTCCACCGACTATGTTATGGTAGCGTTTCTCACCTCAGATCCCCCTCCTGCCTCGTATATCTGTCGCATTTCCTCTGCAGGGACGCAGTCGACGCAGTGCGGTAAGCCGGGGCTACCCCTATTAACGCTTGGCGTTGAACTTTCTCGTATAAGTTGTTGTACTTGCCAAATCCTAGCATTCCGCACCAAATAGAGGCTCCGTACAACAACGTTGAATGAACTGTCCCCAGCAAAACATTTCTTTTACCCCAGTTGGGGCTTCCAACGTTCGGCATCAATCGTCGTAGCTTTCAAGCTCTTTTTCCGCCTTGTTTGCCGCCGTCTTAAGGTGTTCCGCGAATGAGCCGTTTGCGCCGAAAATGAGCCCTAGATATTTTATGTGGGGCTTGGGAACTATAATTTTGTCCGCCAGTCGAAAACGGATGTGGTCCCTCTTACGCTTACCTATCAAGATGACGGCTTCCGTCTTATCGGAAGCTAGCTGCAACTTGTGCTCTTCTATCCAGGCGCTGAACCTCCTGAGGTTTACATTCACATTGTTCATCAGGTTCTCCTTGTTTTTTGCTGTGGCTGTTAGAGCCAGAACGTCCGTGAATCCTATGTATCTTGAGTCGCCTTCAAGTGCCAGGTTGTAGAGTATGTTCCACAGGGTAGAGCCTAGAACCGACCCCTACGGAACTCCGGTGGTGGTATCAATCATCTGAGGACCTGTCTGTTTTTAAGGTACTCTGGTAGCACCACTCGGAGGTACGGCAAAATCTCTAACCTCTGGAGTTCCTCCAGGAGCAGCGCCCAGCTGCCAGTGTTGAAAATTTTCTTCACATCCAGCGTGATGAGCACGTGCCACTTCGCTCTGCGATTTGGGGGGGGGGGCTAACTACACCTAATTGAGTCGGTATGTTGTAAGTTCAAAAAAAAAAGTAGATCAATAATAACGACCTGTCCCCGAGTGAAGCCGGCGAGGCAGTTAGTTTAAAATAGATGGTTGTTTGTAATAAACTACAGTTTTCTTATTCTAACTATACTCTGTTACTTTCATGGGTGGGGGGCACAGAGTTAATACAATTTAAAAGAGGTCCGCGAGTAAATAAAGGCTGAGAAACGTTGCTATAAATGACTGTCCATCCCGTACCGTTCAACTTGGACATTAAGTATGAAAGTACAAATTACAGTGTATTTTACATTTTATCGTTTAAATACCTTAACTAATAAAACAAGATAAACTTCTATTTTAAAGTAATTTCTATTTTCTCCATGTTCAAATTACATTTGTACTTTGAAGAATAGGCGTAACAAAGTATGCCAATGTTTATGAAGGATGTAAATACACCTACGAAAGAAAATAAACAGACAGAGCGAATTTTTGGCGCCGGATTATTTTGCAAGAACTGGATTAGCTAGTTAAACTGTTCGAAAATAGACGACAATAACATATGTTAAAATTATAAGTTCGAACTATCTTTAGCCAGCTGCAACTCGAATGAACTGGGCTCAATGTTTTCTATTTTTCTGATCATTATATAATCATATTGTGACGTTTCACTGGAAACAAATAACAGGTTAAGGTAGTTTAATGAACTTTATCATGGTTAAATGTCAGTGACTGGCTTTTCTAAATTTTATTCTGTAAATATTAAGTTTTGGCCGGGTTTCATTTGAGTGGTCATTAGATAGTTTATCTAAAATTGATACAATTTTGTATATTACTGTAATTTTTTGGTATTTCCTAATATGGTAATGTTTGTTTAGGTGTTTGGTTTGGAATTTATTCAAGAAAAGTAAGAAAGTAAACAATTAAATTAGTTTTTTAAATTTATTTGTTTATGCATTTTTTAAATTTTTACTAAAATTATTACCGCTTTTACGATGTTGTATAAATAACAATTTTTTGGCACTCTATAACTATGGTTTAAGGCAGAGTTGGGCAAATTGCAATCAAACTAATGATTGACGATTAAGATTAAAAATTTAATTTCAAGACTTGATTAATGAGTAAGGTACATCACTCATAATGCAGTTATTCACACTGGTAATTAAATTAAATATTTACTCATTATTATGATTAAATTTTTAGTTATGATTGAAACTAAATTCAGGATTGAGATTTGATTTTTTCACGAGTTTTCTAATAGACAAGTGCGGCAAAAGGCCTTATGAAACGAGTTTTTTTCACAATTTTTCTACTGCCATTTATTCTTTAATTTGATAAATTTGTATTAATAGCAAACAGTATCATTTTATGCATTATTTGTTATATGTTGGTATCACTGATTTGTTGTTTTGAAATATGCTGTCAGCTGTCAGTACCCCACCATATTGCAGTAAATACCTTGCAAAATTTACTTCCCCGGAAGTCAAAAGAGGCATACGACAGAGAATATAACTTATTTGGGGAATTTGGTTCATTGAACACCACTATAATATTGGGGGGAGGGGAAGTTACCTCATATACCAAAAAAGGAAAAGAAGGGACGTCTTCCTGGCTTTGAAGGATCTACAACCCAATTTCAGAAGGAATTTCCGCAAGAGAGATAGTTAAAAAAAAAACGAATCATAAATATGAGTTACACACCGCAAAATATGCGGACTCTTGAATTGGGCAGGGGTTTTATAAAGGGGGATAAAAAACACGTTAAAATCCTCAAATTTTGAAGCCCTGAGGCGTTAGAAGCAAAAAACTAAAACTTTTCTGTCTTTTCAAGAAAAACTTTAACAAAACTTGCAAAAAAATTTAACAAAAAATCATAAGTACACGAATATATTAGGTTAACTTGACGGCATCAGAATTTGACCAACCTCCAATAACTAAAATTTTGGTGTTGAAATGGACATTGATTCTAAAGGTAGACAAACAGTTGTTTCTCAAAAATCAAGAACTATTAGAGCCGGACCATTGTCACAACAAAAATTTGAAGAAAACATTACCAAATATGTTGTTTCTCTAAGGTCGGTAGCAGTGGCGCACCCAGGAATTTTTGTTGGGGGGTGCCCGGAAGACAAAATTATTTAAATTATGTAAATATAAAGTGATGACCTAAAAAAAAGGTCCTCACTTCTAAAATACAAGTGACGACTTAAAAAAAAAGCTCCTCATCTCTATTTTTAAAATTCTCTAGTGTGTTTGTGTATTTTTATTTTCATTTCCTTCCTTCTTAGGGGGAAAGGGCACTGGTCGGTAGAGTGGCAAAATGTAATGATCTTTCGAAAGCTGCAAGAAGACCGAAAATTATTGAGAATTTGGGTATACAGATATTATATATGTAATATATAAATTGATTCAAGCGATTCAAATTTTTCTGACAAAATATCACAATATGATTGAAAACTAATGATTTGACACTAATGATTATCATTTAGTTAAGGATTTATGATTACATCTATTATTGATTGAATAAAGAATGATTAATTTAGTTTGATTACATTTTCATTCAAATTTTTAGTTGATTGAAAGTTTAGTTAAATAATGCCCAACTCTGGTTTAAGGAATATCAACATGAAAAATTGATGTGAAGTGTATAAAAATACATCAATATTCAAATTTTTAACTTTATTATTTATTGAGAACTTGAGGAGGTAACTTTCATAACGTGATTTGTCACATAAAATTGAAAATTAAGATATTGGTATCTGCAAGGCCGTAACTAGCTTTTTTCGGGCTCTGGGCAAGGTTTTATAATTGGGCCTCCTTAAACACTATATAATACAAGTGGTGTTCTAAAAAAAAAGTCCGCACTCCGAAAATAAAAGTGATGACCTAAAACAAAAGGTCCTCACTTCTAAAATACAAGTGTTGACCTAAAAAACAAAAAGGTCCTCACGTTTAAAATCCAAGTGATGCCCTAAAAAAACCAGTGGCGGAGGGAGTCATCCGCTAGACTTGCCCATAAAAAAAAAGATTTAGGTAAATATTCAAAAATACATCAAATTATGTTTTATGCAAATTTTTGTTCAAGGCTTGGTTTACTAGTTTACTAGAATTTTTAAAAATTTTTAAATTTAATAATTTTCGTTTCCGGTTTCGGATCTTCATAAAAACAATAGGCTTCTTCCCAATTAATAGGAGAATTTTAGAGTACCAGAACGAACTCTCTAATTAAACTGTTCTTGAGTTATCTTCTATACAGTATACACACAAACAGACACACACAGACAGACACACACACACACACATACGGACGGCACTTCGAAAATAGGTTTTTTGGATTCCCTGGACCATGAAACGTGGTCATCAGTCAAAATCTCGACATCGAAAATTTTCGCGATTACAATACTTGCCCCTTATATATTAAAGTCGATCAAGTAAAAAGGTCCTCATTCCTAAAATACAAGTGATGACCTAAAAAAAGGTCCTCACTCAAATACAATTATAATGCCAATGTTTTCCTTTCTGGGCCCTGGGCATGTGCTCCTGTTAAAAAATATATATTTTTTAATAATTTATTAACAGAAAGCTATTAAGACAGATTAAGGCAGTGGTTCCCACCCGGGGGTACCGGAACCCCCCAAGGTGCGGGAAAGCATTTTGAGGGGTGCGGGATTTATAGAAATTTATAAAATTTATATAAAAAATCTAGATTATTTAAATAATAATAAAAAATTATATTTTAATAAGTATATTTTCTTTCTATTTTTATTAAGGTTAAGAACTGCTGAATGCTACATCAATTAATTTTAAAGAAATATTCATGCGATTTCTTTTTTTTGCGCTTTTACTTTTTATTTTGATCTATTTGACATATAAATATGACTCAACTGAAAAAATCTGGACACATTTTTTATGGGGGTGCGGTAACTTATTTTCACATTCAAAGGGGTGCTCACCACAAAAAAGGTTGGAAACTACTGGATTAAAGAATGATAGGTAGTTTTTTGAAATTCGTTTCTTTTAACAAGATTTTTGCCAAAAATGTGTTGTCCCACATCCTATAATCCAGGGGGGTTAATCTAAAAATCTGAAAAATCTGAGTAATGCACATCAAGCGCGCACCCAGCGTGACTCATGGACTTGAATAGTACAATTGTAATTTTTGATTTGATAATTAATTATACTCAAAGTTGTTGAATTTTTTTTTTTACACCGTGTTTGCAATATTACCCAAGCTTACAATATTTATCTGACTGTCTTGTGAAGTCTCTAGATAGAAAACGTGAATTACTCTTTCTAGATTATGGGCCATGTTCATAATCTTTTACTTTATATTGCAATTAAGAGTTACTTGTTAAAATAAGAAAGTGTGATGCTAATATTAGTAAGTGTTCATAATCTCTATACTACGATCTTTTAACGTTTGACAACGTATTCTGTTGTCGATAGAAAGAGATAGACATATGCACTATACAACATGTTAAAAGAGATGGAAGATGCGTTACTAGCTTGTATTATTATCGAGGTAAAAACACAAATATAACCTTGTTTCTTTGACAGCGTTGGGTGACGATTTTATTATCGATATATTTTAACAATAAATATGAATATTTTAAGAGAATTATAAGTAAAAATGTAATGATACCTAACTAATTATTCATGTTATTAACTTCTTACCTATATCTTGTTGATATGAACCTTAAGCAAAATATTGTAAAGCAATTCATATTTGAAGTTCAGTTAAAATATTTCCCCATTTTGAAGATACCGGTTTTATATCGTCATTTTTTATTTTAATTAATATCTTAAGTCTTTTGTAAATTTAATTCTTCACTTAATAATTATATATATTTTTTTCTTTTATTATAAAATTACTTTATAGTATTGATTTAGTAACTCACGCATTTCACGAACATCCCGCAAATCTCTCATACATATATATGATTAAAATCAGTTAGTATTATGGACACATCATTATTTTAATATCATTTAATACAGCCTCTCCGTGCTTCTAAATGTTACTAAATTACAATTTTCTAGACATTATTAAGCACTACTAACAGTGGCGCAGCCAAGGGGGGGCCGACGGGCCTGGGCCCTTCCCAGGACCAGCAGATTACACGGCGCTGCTCGGAGATTTGAAGACAAAATTTGTTAGCCAGAACCAGTGGCGCAACCAAGGGAGGGGGCGACGGGCCTGGGCCTGGGTTTTACACACAAAAAGGACTGATATAGATTGTACTGAACAACAGTGGCGTATTCAGAAGGGGTGGGGGTGATCACAAGCCTCCTCGGAAGGTCCAATGAAATGAAAATTTAACAAATTTATCATAATCGTACAGCAAAATAACTTATGTATTTTACAATAATAATAAGCTATATTTTAGGTATTATGACTAGTGTTGAAATTAACAGAAAATATATATTTACATGTTATTTTTAGGTTTTCGTAGGTATAATCAAGAAATCTTTATTCCGTCACATGAGTCTGTTCTTTCGGTACAAATTGTGGCCAAGCGGCTGATTTAGAGAACTGAACATAAGCAAGAGAAATATTGAGACTTCAAAAATATATCCCGCGAAAAATATAAATAAATAAGTATTTATCGAAGAAAAAATCAAGTGAATGTTTTTGATACATGGATTAACAATTAGGTACATTTTTTTATCAACTAATAAAGGAATTATTATTTGATATAAACATCAATATCCAACAGCAGGGGTGTCGAACTGATTTGGGTCGCAGTCTATTTTACATACAAAATTATAAGCACTGACGGAACTATCCCGAAGGGTTTTTTGACATTTTTTTATAAAGAGAAAAAGGGAAGAGAGTATATTTTACATTTTTATATATATTTTTCCCCTAAATAAGTTCAAGTGATTTTGATTACCGCTTCAGGGGCCACAAAAAATGAGGTTGAGTGCCGTAAGAGGCCCGCGTGCCCTCGAAAATTGATTCGGCCCTCCCTGCCCGGCCCACTGACTACTAAAAATAAGTCTGTATTATGAACATCAATTTTTAGTAGCGCTTAGTATTCTTCTCTTAGTAGAGCTATTAAGATTTAATATAATGAACATGGCCCTATATTATTAAGTTATAGAAATTTATGATTTATAATATAAACCTACGGAGTGATTATTTAATGGCGAGACGACGTCACTGGAAGTTTTAATAATTTGCCGTTTCATACACATCGTAGCAGACGATTATGCGCGCATTCGCATAATCTTTTTTTCTTCATAATCAAATTTTCTTCAAGGTTATTATAGTCATAGTATTCTGCTAGGAGGCACGTAAAATTCGGTGACGTCGTCTCGCCATTAAATAATCACTCTGTACAATTTGGTATCACTTACTAAATACCTACGAAACCCTGAAATGTTTTAACATTTCATATATTTCATAATTTTTTTTCATAACATTGGACATAATTTGTTCTGTTATTTATGCATTCGACTAATAAAAGTAATTATTATAGCCATATTATACCATAACTAAAAATTAATAAATGAATTATCTTTTAGCAAAATATTTTTTATAAAAAAACATTTCAGTCTGATTGAGCAACGGATGCACTGCAACCCATGCTTCCATGCACGCCACGCCACTGGTTGCGACTGCATATTATTATTTTTATTGACAGCATCCTAGACAGCACCGACTACCTGTCTAGTTGCACGTCTGCCTCGTTATAAGTACAGGCCCGTCCTCTCCGTGACTATTTGAGTCACAACCAATTGTTTAAATTTCTTGTTGTCTACTTCCTTATTGCCTGTCTGGCTGGCTGCCTCTTTGCCAATCTGTCTGCCTGTCTGTCTATCTCTAATCATTGTCCAGCTTTCGAAAGGGTACATTTATCCCAAGAGGATTATGTTTTAATCTTATTAGTTTAGGGGTCATTGTAGTTCAGTATTTATTATATACTACTATTTCTTTTGGAAATAAGAATTTCGCATTTAATAATCTCTATTAATAAAATTTGAGGCTATATCTATTTATTTATTTTTTCGGCCTCATTCAGATTCAGATTATTATAAGACGGCTAGCTGAAGTAGCCTTACCCCCTAAATAATCTTCTTATTAAGAGTGCGCACAACCGTATAGTTTCTTATATAAAATAATCTGAAATAAAATTAGTAACAATTTATGCATCAAAATTTGCAGCGCATTTTTATCTCTCTAATAGGATATTTGTAATCGTAAAAAGAACTGTCATGTAACTGTAAATAAACAAATTGCATTATACACGCCAACTTGTAAACCATTCGACGCATATTTATGTATCATGCTGCAAATTATAGCTAAAGCTTCATTCTACAATTATTTTTTAGATATTTTGTTCTATTGTGAAAACAACTTATAGTTATTGTACTTGGTAATTTTCTTTTGCCGCCATCTCGTCCAAATCATTTTTTTTTTGTAAAGAATACGTGTACTAAGTGGCATTTATCTAATCTTATCATAAGATCTAAGCATGAAAATATAATAGAAATGTGCTCAATTTTGCTCAATTCATAAATATATTACATATATATTCATAAAAATATACCTTCCATAACATAAATAAAATACATGATTCTTATTTTGACAACTAATTTAAACTAAATTAATTACATCAAGGTCAAATTAAGGGTATGTGTCGGGGAATGCGTTTCTACGACACAGGTTCGCGTTGGAGGTACTTCAAGTACTTTCAAGTAGATATGACTTTTTTATTATGCTCCGAGTTTCAGATAACTAAAGAGTAAGGATGCGAAAGTATTTAAATCAAAATGGAATACGATTTGAACACTTGTGAATAAAAATATTTTACTTTCAAGTTATTATAGGGAATACAAATTTTTCGTCAACCGTAAAAGAGATTAAAAAAAATTTTAAGCCAAAGTTTTTTCTTTTCAAAAACTAGAGGGCCGCAGTCAATATTTACCCAATTTTGGGGGTCCTATGCCAGAAAAGGTTGAGAAACACTGTTGTAGAGGATAAAAATATATTAAAATTATAGTCAACTTTAAAGTACTAAAGTATTAATTTAAATAACATTAGAACAAATGGATAACGAGGCTTTAAAAATGATTATGAAAACGGCACGTAATTGCATATTAATTGAAAATACATATGTATAGAGAAATTTTTAAAAAATTAAGAAATTAATCTTTTACATAACAGTTTTAAACTGAACAAAAATGAAATGTGATTGATTATAATAAATAATACACTAAATTAAAATAAAATATTGTAACAATAAATGCTAATTAGCTAAATATTATAAATCGCTTGTTATTTGTTGCCACAGTTGCGTTGCGGGAGACAGAAGACACATTTTTTCAAAATTAAATTATATAAAACTCTATAAACATTATATTTTTTAAAATAGTTTTTTAAAAGCACAATGCGATTACGGTGGCGTCGCGAAAATTTTATATTTCTCGAGAAATGAAAAATGAGAATTATAACTTTTTCTGGAGAAACACTATTCTAAACAATAAAATTTTGTTTACGTATTATTTGAGCATTTCTCCCCCAATTATATAAATATAAAAGATATTTCAAACCCACAAAAATATTTAAAAAATTATAGAACATTGTTGTGTGATACCTCTATTATTAAGTTACTGAGCAATAACATTATTATATTGTTTTACAATCAAAAATTTAGTTTTATTAGATAGATAAATTTGGTTTTATATATATATTCTTTATTCCCTAGGCCTTGCGGTGTTCAGGGTGTCAACATTTACAAAAAAATAAAAATAAAATAAAAAATAAAACAATCAATCCAAAAATACATAACAATAACATCCAATACAATTTACATTTTACAATATTTTTTTCTCTTTTCTTTCTTCTTTCCGTTACCCCTTCCTGTTATCCTTCCCCAATCTCCATCCTTCTTGCCTCTAATTCCCTCGCCCACCTCTCCCCCCTTCCATCTTCGTGCAACAGGTTTAATGTGCTCCCCGACCATACTGTCATCTCTCTACACCTCTTCGCGAGGTGCTCTATATCTTCCTCCTCCTCCCCGCACATCCTGCACGTCTTATCCTCCTGTCTCCTCCAATATCTATTTCCTCTCTCTTCATTCCCGCACCTTAGCCTCGCAATCCTCCTAACTCTCCCTCCTGACCTTCCTCTTTCTCCCCTCAAGTAGCTTAGTACCCCTATAGTTCTGACCTCCTTATATCTCCCTGCGCTCCTTGAATTGTCTATTCTGACTGTCCTTTCTTGCTCCCCCACTTCCTTATCCCTCCTCCACAACTCCTCAATCACGCTTATCCCGTCTTTTCTTCTCTTTCCACCTCTGTCGCATCCACTCCGCATCTCCAGTAATACTCTTTTCTCATCTCCCCCCATGCGTACCATCTTCCTTTCTGTTCCTCTCTGGCTCTTTCTTCCCAGCATTCCCTCATTAGTTTTTTGTCTGTTTCTATTCTATCTTTCTCTTCGTACTTAACCGCCCTCCTGCCTGTACCCACTTTCATCTTATCCCTTTTCAGTTCCTCTCTTACAATATACCCTGGTGTTGTTCTATCTACCCCTTAGGTCCATATGGATCTTAGGAGAGGTATTTAAGATATCTTAAATACCTCTCCTGTACTCGTTCTACCTTCTCCCAATAAATTTGGTTTTATTAGATAGATATAAATTTGGTGCAAAATTTGATGTATAGATTGTCTCAAATTTTATTTCAGATTATTAGTTTTGTATAAGACACTAATAATCTATAGGGGTTTTACATAGCGTTAAAAACTGCATTGAAAAGAAGAAAAAAAAAATGTTTTTCTCACATAAATTTTGATGTAAGGAAGATAATAAGAGATATTTCAAGATTTTCGTTTTAGAGTGTACCCCTAAAACCTCCCTAAATATTCATCCAGTCGACAAAGTATATACAACAAATAAGAATTATTTTCTTATTATAAACAATTTTTGCCATATACGTTTTTGCTGTTAAGACAATAATAATGGAGATACTGCAAAAGTTTAGATTTAGGGTGTCCTCCATAACTCCCCAAATTTTGAGTAAATGAAAAAAAAAATGCATAAAAATAAAAGATTTGTTTTCCTAATATAAACAATTTTTATTAAATACATTTTTCTGTTAAGTCAATAATAAGATAAATATTTTAAGTTTTCCCATTAAGTAACCCCATTACACCCTCTTAAAATGATACTTAGCTACATACTTTTGGATTAAATGAATATCTGGGGTTACGGGGGGACACTTTAAAACTAAAATCTTGAAATATCCCATTTATTATTTACTCTACATCAAAAATGTATATGAGGAAACTTTTTGTTTTTCTCTTCAACGCAGTTTTTATTAAGAAGATTATTTAGGGGGCAAGGGGAGTGCTACTTATTAGGTTAAAAATATCCCATTTATCATTTACTTAACAGAAAAAATGAATATGAGAAAAGAAACTATTCCTCTCTGTTTAATGCAATTTTTAATAAGATATATATTTGGGGGTGGTATGGGGAGAGCTACCTATAAACGAAGTATCTCACTTATTAGTTACATTACATCAAAAATATATACAAAATAGTGGTTTGGAATAAAGAAACGATTATTTTGTGTTCTATATGAAACTGAAATATCTGACTTATCATTAAATACGTTGCAGGAAAAATATTCATTACAAAAACCGTATGAAGTACGGGTTCTCCAGCTAGAAGTTAATATATTTTTAATTAAAATTCCCACAATTTTGTATTTGCAGTTCCAAATATTGTCAAGGCCGGGTAAGGAAAATCTGCGTCTGGGGCAAAGTCTGATTTTGTCGCCCTTCCTTACCCTCAATCCTAACCCCTGAAACACAGAATCACCAGAAGCGCTTTCGCTGTATAAATATTTTTGTCAGCGAAACTAGTACCATCTATAAGCCCGCTTCATAACTAACTTTCGCTTAACTCGCGAAATTTGAATGTTTCTATCATTATTATTCCCAAAATTAAAAAAAAAAGTAGTTGTTAAAGACATGCATACATTTTTGTTTTATATAAAATGTTATTTCAATTCAAAATTGCAATAAAATTTTAATAAAACAAAATGTATACAATTGCAAGGGATCATAAATAAATAAAGTATATAAAATTAAGCATTTTATTGTCACTTATTATAGATACACATATATAAAACATACATAGATATATAGTAGATACATAAATAATACTGTTCGAAGGTCGACAACCTTTATAAAGAAAAATGTCTAATATACGATACATCTAAGCTTGATTTCAGTTGATGAAGTATACAATAAAAAGTTCCACCAAATATAATCAAAATATTATTATTAATATCAAAACACTTATTATTATCTCTAGTCATTATGGCGCTCATACCCTTTTCACACTAGATCTTTAAGACGAGTGAACTTAAAGTTCACCGATGTTTAAGATCGGTATGCTTTCACACTTGATGTTTAAATCTCTGGTGCTGTCATCAGCTACAGTAATTTGGTCCTTAAGTTACCGTCATGAAATTACCAGTTTTGACCTGTCTGCGCAGACGCACATTTTGAATTATTATAAACAATTAAGGATATTTCATTTCATTCTACAATAAACACACTACAATAAAGAATATATTACACATGTATTAACATGTAAGTCGATACATTTTATCTCAGTTATTGTAACTCTGTATTTTATTAAACACATTATTAAAATAAATAATTTTATTATAACAATAAGTACAAACTTCTTATAACGTCGATATAATACAGTATTCTTGTTTATGATAATATAAAATGTTGACAGCACAAATTCAAGGAGTATTTTTTTATAATAGAAATTAAGTTGGCAATGCAGACGAAGTTTAAGACGCAGATCTCTGTCTTAAACATCGCTTGTGTTTAGACGAGGCTGTACGGTTTCACATAACGTTTAAAGATACATTCACTTTAACATCCGATCTTAAAGATCTAGTGTGAAAAGGGTATCAGCCATGCTGACTTGTCAGCCATGCTGACTTGGTCACAGAGCCCTGAAACGTTCGACGTAATGACGATAATCTCGCCCCCTAGATCAGCGTTTCCCAACCTTTTTTTCATGGCGGACCGGCAAGTTTAGAAAGTAATTGGTATCGCAAAAGTTTTATATTTTTTATTGCACTGATTACAAACACAAAAAAAAACAACAAATATAAATCACATATAATTAGTGAAAAAAGAAATAAATTATTACTTAAGCAATTAACAGAATAAAGACCGAGATTTTCATCTCAAAATTAAATGGGTTATAACTTATAAGGCGAATAGTAGCATGGTAAAAAAAAATCTCGCGGACCAGCAAAAAAATCTCACGGACCGGCGATTGGGAAACACTGCCCTAGATTAGGCGAGCGGAGCCGGTGCCTCCTTCGCCCCCCCAACTTTCGCACGGCTCTGTATATTGTTCTCGGTTCGCAGAACCTACTGCAGCGGTTCCCAAACTTTTTTGACCGCGACCCGATACGAGGTTTTAAAAATTTTCGCGACCCACCTTATGAAAAAAAAACATTTATTTACAAAACAAATTTTATTTTAAAGCAGTATCTTTATAGTAATAAAGAGTAATAAATAGTAATAAAGAGTATAGTATAGTAATAAAGAATATAGTATAGTATAAAGAGCACAAATACACTCTATTCTAGTGATTAACTGACGTAAAAAAAATAATATGTACAAAAAAAATCTTTTTTGTGTTTTTACAATTTTTTTCGCGACCCGGCCAAATTTTTCTGCGTCCCGGTGCCGGGTCGCGACCCACACTTTGGGAAACGCTGACCTACTGCATTCTTATAACTACGAAACCTGAAATGTGTGAATATGCGCACTACATCAATTATCATAATAACAAGTTAAAATCCTTCTTAAAAAATGACGCAGTTACTGAGTCTTGTTTCGGAAGCCCAAATATGTGACATATGATATGCTTTACTCGATTTTGTAAACATACGAAACATAATACGATAATTTAATAATTTTGTGTATATTAAACGCACGGATATATCAACAATATCGCTGGGATGGGTGACGCACACGTTTCTTCTTTGAATTAAATTTTCCACTGTCAGTTAACAGTTCAGTATTGTTCAATATTTTTAGAAAAGAAGTTATGAGTAATAAATTACTATTTCTATATAGAAATGACTTGCAAAAGAGAACTTTTATTACCAGATCCAGCCTTCTTCATAAAATGGCCCGGGTGTAGGTTTATTTTGTTTTTGCCCCAAATAATAACCCAACAATAAAAAAAATCACTTTCCAGAGCAAGGGTCCCTAATGTGCAGAGCCGGCGCTAGTTCTTTTGGCGTCCGGGGCAAACCTGCCAAACTGCGCCCTTTTTTAGAATATGCACTAGCGTACCGAAGAGGGGAGTTTAGGTGCTCGCAATCTTATTTCAAACATATTCTTTTGATTTAGATGGTTGCAATTTAAATATTTTAACCGAATACTAGTTATGGCTAAGTAAATTGGTACCTCGACTTACAAATGTCTCGAAAAGTTCATATTTTCGAGATACAAACTATTTTCATATCCCATTTTGACCTCTTGATACGAACCGTCATGTTTTTCATTTCAAATTAATTAAACCCTGTTTAGATTATACTTTTTAAAACTTTTTTCCCTGGTATTAGAAACAGTCTTTTACAAGCTACTACTACAGGCAACAAATCGAAAACTGCTGAACCACAAAACCAGACACAAGAAAATTGTCCTTTTTTACAATTTAATGGAAGATGATCTTCATACTAATCATGTAAAACAGAACATTTTATAAATAAAAATTAATATGTAATGGTATACAAAATGCATATTTATATTGAAAACATGTTCCTTCTCATTCATGCTTCATTTCTTTGCATTTTCTTCATTTAGTTGAAAATAGTTTTTTTTAATTTTTTGGATTTTCTTTTTGATTTTTTAATCTGGGAATGGATTATTTGATTTGCCATAAGATATAATGGAAAATTGGGTTTCTAGATACATACTTTTTAAGAGACGAACCGGGGTCAGAAACTAATTATGTTTGTAAGTCAAGGTGCTTTGTATATCTAAATGTGCCACCAAAATCAAATTCGTTATAAATGTTAAGAAAGTTAATGCAGTCCAAAAGAAGACTGAATATTATTATATAATCAATAAATGTGTGCATCTTTAAACTCAGTTTTATATTTAATATATACAAGATTGATATAGGGTATAACTAGGGGATAGGTTCCTACACAACTGCGCATAGCGTCACACCGCGTCACATCGCACATGTTTTGTTTTACGTACGATGATTCTAAACAGGCGGCATTGTTATATTAGCGCGAGTTTTAAGATAGTGTTTTGTCATTAAACTAGATGATGGGTAGCTCGCTTCGCTCGGCTTCTTCTAACTAAACACTTACTAACCTAACCTAACCTAAGATAGTGTTTTGTCATTAAACTAGAAGATGGGTAGTTCGCTTCCAGAAACCATTGTTTTAGAGCCACTGATAATCCTTGAATTATTTAGTGAAATCGTTATGTGCTGCCATCTACAAAGAAATTTTGTAACGTTGTAGGAACCTAATCCCTAGTTTAGCCTTGATATAGAAATGAAAATGTATAATTTAGAACTAAATAAAAATAGCTTGCGCCCTGGGCCTGTACCCCTGTTGCTCCTGCCTTTCATCGCCGCTGCCAATGTGGTTGATGTGACATTATTGGGGGTCGATTGGGGTTAATGTGAAAAAGATGGGACATTGTCGTCCGAGGGCCGGTAGGTTGTTTTTGGGGTAGTGGTTGGCACATTAGCTATTCTCTTGGATTTTTCGTCTCCTCTGGTCATAATTAGAAAATTCTGGAATAGTGCCTCCGGTCATTACTTGAAAAATTTTGTTCCTCCCTTGGTTATCATTTGAAAAATTTGGATTCCCTCCGATCATAACTTGACCATTTTGAATTTCTCTCTCCTTAGTTGCCACTTAATTTCCTTAATCCGACTGTGGGCTTATATATACATTTTTATTTATTTTTCTTTTTTTATATAGAGAGGGTCGATAGAATTTCTTGTAAGAGCCGACTGTCAAAAAAATTTGGGGTGCCCTGTTCTAGAGTAAGGAACAGAATTGCAGAAAATCACTTAAGAGCTGGGGCGAATTTTTTTTTTCTGGTGTCGAAGTTATTTTCTGTTGCCAAATTTTTTTCTGGTGCCGATTTTTTCTGGAGCCCTTATAAAGCTCGGGGCCCGGATGCCTTGCGGCCGCTGTACTCCCCATATGGTCAGCTTTAGATAAAACTTTTTAAAAAATAATAAAATTAAAAATATGTATTTTAAATTAAGTTACTTTTCTTTTCGATTTTGTATTTGACAAGTCTAATTTCTACAATATGTATGATCCTATAGACATAGGCAATAAAGAATTATTATTATTATTATTATTTAATCAGGCCGACAGCAAAAAATTTCTTGGGTGATCCACCCAAGCTTGGTGATCTGCAATCGACGTTTTGCCCAGATTTGGTTAAAATACGGGCTGTTTTAGTAGGAACTGCCACACTTCAAAGGCGTGCACCTTACTTTATTTTCAGCAAAAATCTTATATCTACATCGGTCCAATTATAAAAGTTGTAAGTCGTGACTTCTTGAAATGTAAAAGACATTTCATAATAACTGTTTTTTTTTTTTAAATCTAACATCGACAGGTTAACCTTGCGAAATTGTTTTATATTTAATCATTGTTTGATTTTTTTTTTTTTGATTTTCACTGTTTTTATTTAACAACTGCTTACTAGTTTCGGTTTTCGCCATTTTCAAAACAATGAGGTAAGCATACAAAACAGTTATGCAGACAGTTATGCAATTATGCAATAAATTTTTAACCTATGAGGAAAGAGTTTTTTTTTTTAAATTAGTATTTACTGGTTTTAGTTGCATTGACTATTAACCATAGAGGGAAGAGTTGGCCAGGTCAGTTATCTCATTAAGGGTTTTTCCTAGTTTGGTTAATTTCCTAATTTATTGCGCCTCCAATAAATTTAATATTGGACTTTTTTGGTGCACGTGGATGGCATCTGGTTTGAGGTCTGAAATGTGATTTTTCGTGTTCAAATGGCAGAAGCCGAAACTAGTAAGCACTTGTAAAATAAAAACAGTTAACTGTTTTTTATTTGAAAAAATCAATAACTAAATAAATCAAATTATTACTTGTGGGACTCATGAAAGAACTTGTTATGGGGGAAGAACATTCTAGAATTTCAGAGAATTCTTAATGTACCAGATAAAATTCTTTTTAATGCCTAAATGTTAGCGAATGCAACAAATGCCCTATTTGCTCCGTGCTCAGTTGTGTATTAAAATTACGTGATCATTTTAAACAATTATTTTGATTTATTCCTTCCTTATTGCTTCCAGAACTGGCAAATTCGTTAAAAGAGGTGTGTAGTTGCTGCAAGGACACTAGTTCGAAGATATTTATTTTAATTTGGCATTTATTTTTCTTAATATAGCGTTGGATCGGTTTTTCTTTTTTTAAATTACGTTTCTTTAATCTGTTCGGTAATCGATATAAGATCTAAATTTAATCGAAAATATTGTGCAAAAATTTAAATGCGATAGAAGTCACGTATCTTTTTTTACAGCATTTATAAAAAAGTTTTTCTTTTTGTCTATTTTATATAAAAATAATATATCTATAAATAAAAGTCGTTTATATTTAAAAGTCTAAAACTAACACGTGAAATAACTGGTTTCGAAAATAACAGATACAAATACTTCCACTTCAAAAAAGTCTTTAACCTTGTAAAATATTTGCAAATACAGCAATTATTTTTCATAGCGCGGTTAATATGGATCGAAAAAATTCCGTGCTATATAGAATAATCGACCACTTGGTAAATGTTGTTTTATTCAGTTTATACTTCTCCGAACGCTAGGTAGATAAATACGGCACTGAAGTGTAATACTGATCGTGCAATTTGCAATTACAGAATTTCCAGAACTCTAAAATGTAAATATGAACTCATGAACTATTTGTCGAATGGAAAATTTCAATACTGGAATTAGCGGAAACAGAATAATTAGAAGCGCAATAAACAGACTGCACAATAAGTTATTCGTTCTGAATGTTACTAACTGAATTGTAATTACCATCATGATAAGCCACATCTTGCTTGTTACCATCCGAGATAAATTTTGTGGATCTAACTCGTTTCTTTAGGTTAATGTGTCAGGCAATCCTTGATCTTTCCGGGCCTCTTCTTTCTTCAATCTTTCTCTGAGCAATATTTTGTGGGATATGGTATTTTTGTTCGCTTCACATCATATGTCCAAGAAAATCTAGCATCGAGTTCCAATGATGCGCATAATCTTAGGTTGGCAATTCGTTATCCAGATGAATTCTTCGTTGTTGACAGTGGATTCAGGAAATTCTGCGTATACGAGGGGTGGTTGAAAAGATATCGGCCTCGGCAAGAAATGGCGCCACCAGTATCAAATCAATGTCATTTTTCGTAAATCGTAACCTTCAAATGACTACTGTAAAATTTTCAACTAGCTTCGCCATTTAGTTTGTATTTGACAGTCATTGAAAGCGAACAACTTTTGCGTTTTTACATAAATGAATAAAATCGAATATCGTGCAGTGGTTAGATACTTGTTTTTGAAAAAGAAAACGAACGAATGAGATCAACACCGAATTGAACGATGTTTATGGAGACCCTGCACCTTCCAAATCAACAATTAAATATTGAACAGCTGAATTTAAACACGGTCGTTGCATTATTGATGATGAGCGTCCAGGCTATCCAAAAGATGTCACTACGCCAGAAATGGTCGATAAAACCCATGGAATGATAATCGATGATCGACGTGTGATTAAGCGCGAGATAGCTAAGGCTGCGGTCATCTCAGCCGAACGGGTGTTTAACATTTTGCATGATATTTGGGAATGAGGAAGCTCTCTGCCAGGAGGGTGCCGTATTTGCTCTGTCGACAACAAACGCGATCGTCTGACCATTTCGAAGGAATGTTTGGCGATGTTCAACCGCGGTAGGAAGGACTTTTTGCGCCGTTTCAGAACTGGCGAATCCAAGCCGAAGAAAAATACCAAGGTGGGACTGTCGACCAACAAAGTCATGGCCACAGTTTTTAGGGATGCGCACGGTATCATTCACATCGATTAACTGGAAAAGAACAAAACGATCACGGGCGTATATTATGCAGAGCTGTTGGACCAATTCGATGCCATTTGAAGCGAAAGCGGTCACATTTGGCGAAGGAAAAAGTGCTGTTCCACCAGGACAACGCACCGATCCACAAGTGCGTAGTCGCAATGGCAAAACTTCATGAATTGCGCTACGAATTGGTTCCTCGTCCATAGGGTTGCCATAATTCTTTCATTCGATATCGGGACACTGGCATAATTTTCACAGCCGATATCGGGACATCCGAAAATTAAAATAATGTTTACAAATGTAAAGCCAGAAGTGATAAAAAAATTAAAAATCAAATATATATTTACTTTTTTAATCAAAACATGCATACATACAAAACAGTTTAATTACTTAGTTTAAAAATAATACTTTTCTAATGACTTATTTCTTTCAAAATATCTTTTTAAGGTTATGTAGGCATGACCACCAAAAAACCGTTATAATGTCAAACATGCATCTGTCTCTCTGTCTGTATGCACGGTAGAAATTGTAGCCAAACGGCTGAACATAGAAAATTGAAATTTGGCATGCTTGTGCAACGCTTTGACCCGCATATAGGAAAGACACTGAGAGTTCAAAATACACATGAGTTATAGTCTACGTCGCGTTTAGCCCACGCAGCGTTCATCATTTGATGAACACCGCGTGGCCTAGACGCGTATTGTTTAATTAAATTATATTGTTTAATTAAATTGTATTGTTCAATTAAAAACATATAAATGAGTATTGTCGGCAGCCCTACTCATCCATCATATCCTCCAGATTTGCCCCCCTGCGACTATTATTTATTAAATAAATGGCTCGGTGGTAAGAGGTTTGGATCGAATGAGGAGATCATCGCTGAAACAAAGGCCTATTTTGAGGGTTTCGAAAAATCGTATTATTCGGAGGACATCGAAAAATTGGAGGATCGTTGGACGAAGTGTATAGTCCTAGAAGGAGACTATGTTGAGAAATAAATTAAGTTTTGCCGAAAAAGATTTGTTTTCTTGCGTAGGCCAATTACTTTTTAACCGTCCCTCATATGCTTGTAGATCCATGAAGTTGAACTTTGTTGTTATGCCAGACTTCTTAACCGTATAATAAAGTGGAGAAGACGTAAAATTTTACTATGCGTCCTTTGAGATCTAGATCTTAAGCATAATAAGCATAATTACAGCTTAATAACAATTTTATTTTAATAAATGTCGCTCTGTTATACTCGATACGCCTCTTAGTCTTTATCGAGTACTCGTAATCTGCCTTTTGTTCTAATTTTCTGTTTTTTTCCTATAGAAATAGATGATGTATCCATTTCTATCGATATCGTCGGGATTTGGTGGACAAGTACGGTTGTTAGATATTTAGTCCCGATATGAGGGCTCCAGTCCCGGCCTTTTTTTCAGAACTTTTCAGAACCGTCCGATATTTCGGTATATTCGACAATACACTATGCGCTTGCGTCCCAACATAAATCTATGTTTTCCGTTTATAACTAACTCTTTTTCTTCAAATTATAAACGACAACATAGGTTTCGTCAGCGGCAAGGTTGGTACACGATTAATGCACTTGAAAAAAGAATTGAAAAAATTTATAAAATCTGTTCAGTTGTTCCAAAGATAACGATACGTATGCGTACGGCTGTATCAAAATTAATATTTTCTGTTCATATACAACGCATTTTCTTGAAACTGTCACCGACAACATATATCCCTTCAGTCCCAAACTTGATACACGATTTATACATTAACCAGAATTGAATAAATATTTAAAATCGCTTTAGTAGTCCCAAAGTTACTAGTAGTAACTTAAGTTTTTAGTAGTACTGGGAACCGAAACCGGTTTTTCGGGTACCCGGTTCCGGTTTTCGGGTAAAACCGACTTTGTAATTTTCGCGTTATCCGGATACCCGGTTCCGAATGCCCGGTTCCGATTATAGGTTCCAAATATCCGGTTCCAAATATTCGGTTCCGAATGCCCGGTTCTGGATACCCGGTTTCGGATACCCGGTTTCGAATACTCGGTTCCAGATACGAGTTTCTAGATTAGATACCCGGTTCTAGGGTCGGGAAAACACCAGAGGAATTTGAATGAATACAAATTCCCGATGTTGATGTAAGTAACCTGTAAACATAAATCTATTAAAATTAGTGCTGGGAACCGAAATCATAAAATTAAGTCAGACAGAAAATAGTGCGAACTTCTTAAATTCCTAGCCATAGCCATAAGCGAGATAATTTTAGTGCTGGGAACCGAAACCGGTTTTTCGGGTACCCGGTTCCGGTCTTCGGGTAAAACCGGCTTTGTAATTTTCGCGTTACCCGGATACCCGGTTCCGAATGCCCGGTTCCGATTATAGGTTCCAAATATCCGGTTCCAAATATTCGGTTCCGAATGCCCGGTTCTGGATACCCGGTTTCGGATACCCGGTTTCGAATACTCGGTTCCAGATACGAGTTTCTAGATTAGATACCCGGTTCTAAGGTCGGGAAAACACCAGAGGAATTCGAATGAATACAAATTCCCGATGTTGATGTAAGTAACCTGTAAACATAAATCTATTAAAATTAGTGCTGTAAACCGAAACCATAAAATTAAGTCAGACAGAAAATAGTGCGAACTTCTTAAATTCCTAGCCATAGCCATAGGCGAGATAATTTTAGTGCTGGGAACCGAAACCGGTTTTTCGGGTACCCGGTTCCGGTTTGCGGGTAAAACCGGATGTGTAATTTTCGTGGTTCCGATTACCCGGTTTCGGATACCCAGTTCCGATTACTCGGTTCCGATTTCCCGGTTCCGATTACCCGGTTCCGATTACCCGTTTCGGATACCCGGTTCCGATTACATGTTCCGGATACCCGGTTCAGATTACCCGTTCCGGATACCCGGTGCCGAAACCGGGTAACCGGGCAAACACGCGACCGGTTTTTTTTTTATAAAAATGGTAACTGGGAAATCTGTATTCTCATACAGGTATATACATATTTATTTATATTTACTTGAAATTTTTAGTGACAATATATATTTTGTCTAAAAAAGAATCTATTTTTTGAAAACCCGAAGTTGCTACACTTTCAGTATTAACGAATTGACCAAAACTCCAAGAAAAAGATACATAATATGGTTTCTCAATTAAAAACAAAAAAATCGTTTCTTGCAATAAAAAAAGAGTGTATTTTTATTACCCTACAAAAGATACGGTATATCTAAGGTTACAGGGAATCCCCAATGTGCCTAAGTTTATAATAGGATCGAAATAATGTGACGACCACACCTCTACCCAAGCCAAGTCGGGGAAGTCCCGATTTATATATACCATAATTTCTTTGGTCGGTCTGTTTTTATGTTTTACAGTTTTTAATGATTTTTATTTTCGTAGTAGTACGTAGTATGGAATATCGTTCTGTGTATAAGAAAAAAGATTTATTGGTTAATACTATTTCTAGAGCATCCAACTTAGACATAGAACCTAAATTTACAAAACAAAGGGGTTTAAGACCGAGTAAAAAAAAAAAAATTGATTATGAATGTGACGATGAACCACGAAACATTAAAATTCAAAGTTTTTTCATTCTTTAGATATAATTATCACATCAGTAGAGGAACGATTTCAAACTCTTTCTTCCATCAATTTGGAGTTTTTGTGGAATATTGATAAATTTTAAATTTATTTTGAAAAAGAACAATTAGAATTATGCCAATATGTCGAAAATATATTAAACGATGAAAATAGACGAGCGAGATATTATTGCTATAGACCTCATTCAAGGATTACAATTTTTACTAAATTTAGATGAAGAAATTATTAAGTCTTCAGAAGAAACTTTTATTATATTAAATTATATACTACTCATTAACAACTTGTCAATGAACTCGTTACCTAACACATGCATATTTCTATGAATTTTATTAACAATGCCGGTATCTGTCGCGATAGCAGAGCGTTCATTTTCAAAACTCAAAATAATAATAAAAAAAAAAAAAAAATTGAGATCAACTATGGGGCAAAATCGACTAGTATCCTTGCTATTATCTCAATAGAATCATCTATTAAAATAATTAAATACCGAAGATTTAACTAAGCAATTTGCCAAAATTAAAGCGCGAAAAGCTCAATTTATTTAGAAAATCTTTATTTGTTTTATATTAGGTATAGGTTGTATTGTTATCCATTATACAGAGCGATCAAGAAATCTTGTCCGTTATGCAATAGTTGACAGAAACATTTAGTTATCAAACTTATTTCCAAGGACATGTATACATAGGCGTACATACTATTTTTATTACCTTATAGGAATTGATTATTAAATGAACACTTTTTTTCTCTACACGTCAATGAGTTGACAACAGGTATTAAGTTAGGAACACATATTTTCGTTATTTATCGGGGGAGTTCGGGAGAACGAAGTAATCTGATTGGTTCTTTGTTAAATTGGGATTTTCAGCTGTGGATTAGAATACAGTTTTGATATTTTTAAACTCATTGTTTACTGTTATGTAACTGACAAGAAATTTTGATCGCACGGTACGATGATAATATACGAACAATAATAATAAATGTTTAAATGTATTTTTTTCTGTTTTTACTTATAAGTATATGTTTGGAAATTTAAAAATAAGTTTATAAAATTATTTATAAAATTATTTTCGTACTGGATAATACTTTACTTCACCCATATTTCCATATACTATGTGAGCCACACAAATTGTGATAGAAAATTGGGGGCGCCATACAAAATATTGCACAAGGGCGCCAAAATTGCTAGGCGCGGGCCTGCGGCCATGGCCACATAAATTCGACACAGTTTAAGAATCACTGGCATAAAAATGCAGTTAGGAAAAATATAATTATATTTTAAACGTAGTAATATGATAAGAAGAGGAAGGATGTATTATATTTATTTATATACAAACACACATTCACAAACTGAGATATGTATGAATTGCCTTGACAATGATTTTTAAAACTTGTTTATCGTATTTGTTACTTGTTTTGTTTTCAGAGAGGATAATGCCTGCTTAAATAATTATTAGTTTGATAAAAAAAGTACTAAACAAAAAAAGATTAATGTTTAAAAACAAATCATTTAAAAGTGAAGACATAATATTTGTCGATTAAAAAATACGGTCAAGGAAAATTTATTTGTTTTGACTACAAATAGTAAAGTTCAAAACTGCGTCCCTGATACAGTTGGATTAATAGGAAAATAATATAAAGAAATATTTTTAAAAAATTATGTGTAGTGTGAATTTTCACATTTAACAGGGTTTTGTAGGTATTTATAGTCTATCTCAGAGAGAGCGATAGTTATAAAATTTATTATTTGTAAAAAGTTATTGTTTTTTCACACAGAAGAGGCACACAAAATATGAATAGTTCCAAACGACATATTGTTAAGAAACAATCGAGTGTGCTGCACATGTTATATGGGAATACGAACTAGGGTTAAACACAATAGATCATAAAAATTTTACCCTAAAATTTTGAAGAAAAATATGGTCACAGGCATGCTTTTAATGATATGATAAATATGGTCACAGGCGTGCGTTTAATAAAATGATAAATAATAATATAGAAATACACAAAACCAATTTAAACGTGTTTAAAATGTGCACGCCACTGGTAACTGCCTGACAAAAAGATTTATTACTATCGCTCTTTCTGAGATAGAGTATAGGTCATTTTATCCATAATGTATAGTCTATAGTCGACTAATTTAGCAGTGAATGCAACTTTAGTGTTCCATTGTGCAGTCGTCTGTAGGCGGCCACGGGCATTTCGATGAAATTTGCTCGTATTGTATTTTTACATACATTTATATATGATTCGCCTCGAGGTTCGAGGCGGTGTTAGGAACTTGAGTGTTAATCAAAAATTAAGTAAAATTACAGATAGAGAGAGTGAAAATATCATAAACGTCTGTAATGTTTAAATTAATTTAATTTTGGGGGTGCTGCAGCTCCGCAGCTCTTATGTACAGGCCGTCACTGATAGAAAGTTAACTCCCATTTGAAGAAATATAAAGAAATATGTTGGAATCTCCGTATTAATCAACAAACCATATCAAAAATAAACAAACTAAAATAATAAGCTCTCAACTTTCACTACTAGGTACATACATATATTAAATCGTAGTAGATACTAAACGCTCACGTAATAGAACAAATAATGTAGAAAAAGTGTCCTTGCTGATTAAATTGCATCTAAAAATAAACTGGTTTTTATATTTTCAAACTGAATAATACGCATATACTTTGCGAGTATTACGTAACCTATTATTGTAAAATTCAATACATGTACATATAATTACAATTCTATATACCTACGTATGTACGTACGTGTGTTTACGACTGGATATCGCATATTATAAATAGAAATAAAAAATGTTTGGGCAGTGAAAGCTATAAATTTCGGTTACATATCTAATCTAAATGCACTAATAATCGTCGTAAAAAAATAAAAGTTAATCGATTTTTTTTTATTATTCAAACTTTTTATTCAAGGTCAGTAAACACTCGTGGCAATAAATTGCCTACTTCAGGTTAACAAGAGAAATTTTAAAAAATATATGATGTGAATTTTCACACATTTTAGGGTTTGTACCAGTGGCGCCGCAGCGGGGGGTTAGGGGGGGGGGGGCAAAAATGCTCTGGCCCCCAGTTGAGATAGATAATAATGCTAGATGTCTAAGACAATATTTTTTTCTATAATCACATAATCAGTAATAATTTGCGATAATTCCGTAACAATAAAATTAAAATTAAAAAATCCCAGCGTTTTTTTTTTCTGCATTTGCTTCGTCTTCATTAAATTAATAAGAAATATATTGATAAATAGCTTCATTTTTTCAATTTCAGAAACTTATTATTCATTATTAACAATATGTTACTTGATTTATGAGTATTTCATTACTATAAATGATTTATTCCTCTTTGATACCTTAAAAATAAGAATCTAAAGTAATTCAAACAAAAGCTTGAATCACGACGTATAATCGTTGGCGGAGACTACTGAACACTGCACATAAACTCGGTTCTCAACTGTTAAAAAAAATATTATATTTTTAATTTCAAAAAAACCTTAGCTATAAACACAAAAAAATCATAACATTACTAGCCATAATTTAGCCATTAAATAGCAGTTAAAAAATAATTAATTTTGTCAAAAATTCCAAAATTTCAATATTTTCCAAAAACGAGATCTGATCAAAAATTTCTCTCATTAGTTTCTGGTTTAGATCAATGTACATTGCTTAGAATTTTTTCAGATTTTTAATTTAATCACTTTGTTGCAAAGGGCGCAGGAATTTTTTAGTACTTTTTTGGAAAATCTTATGTTTAAATTAAAAATTTCTAAAAAAACTATTTTTCTTTCCTTAATCTACGTCTAAAGATCTTTCTTTTGATCACACAATAAATTTTTAAAATAATTATTTTTTCAACGACAACAAATTCTTTATTTTTCAAAAAACTATCCTGATCAAAAATTTCTGTTGAACTGTTCCGGTTCCCATCAATTAACCCCTTTAATTTTTCGATCTCTTTTTAACCTCTCTGGGAAATATGGTGGGGGGAGTTATTTGACATATTTTTGGTGAAAATACCATAAAAAATGATTTTTCAAAAATAAAAATTTGCTTGTTTATCCACTTTATGCCCCACTGAAAATTTAAAAGAAAATGTTTATTTTTTCATTAAATATATATTTGTTTATATTTATCACGTGATGAGTTTTTTTGAACTCTCAGTATTTTTCCTATATGTGGGTTAAATAAAGAGTTCTATAAGCATGCCAAATTTCAATTTTCTATGTTCAGCCGTTTGGCTACAATTTCTACCGTACAGACAGACAGACACATGTGTTACGTTATAAAAGTTTTTTGGTGGTCATACCTACAAAACCCTAAAAGGAAACATTAGTCTAGTACTATTAGATGTTGAAAAAGCGTTATACTATTCAATTATTTATATACAGTCGATTCCGCTTAATTGGGACACATCGGGACTTAGGCATTTTGGCCCAATTAAGCGGCTGCCCCAATTAAGCGAATTTCACATAAAATTAAACAATGCATATTTTTCTTTCAATAATTTTATTTTATAAACTCGTTGACAAAACTATAAATTACCTATAACCAAAAAATATAAACTTTTAAGAAAACATAATAATAAATTCCAAAATGAAATAATAAATAGGTACATACAATTTAATTCAATGCAAAAATGCGTGTAGTCTGTCTTTTGTTCTTGTAACATTTCACTTCTACAAAATCAGCACAGGTATTCAGTGCGGATGTAGGGCTCCCTTCATTTCCTTCCTGCATAAAATAACGCTGTAACACGGCCATACATTTTGCCTCCTGGTTGAGAATATGTGTAACATAATATGTACTGTGATCTTAAATTTACTGTCCCAATTAAGCGGAATGTTGTCCCAATTAAACATGTAAATTTACTGTTGGTTCCTTGGTTTGGTTTCTGTTCTTTGAGATTTGGCCCAAATAAGCGGCTACCCCAATTAAGCGGTGGCCCAATTAAGCGGAATCGTCTGTATTTATAAGATTTTTATGCCGACGTCCCGGGTTAGTTGTGCCCGGCCTACCGGGGACTCTCCTGCTGTCCCGCCGACCCTGTCCGCCATTGACATTTGGGCCCCCTTAAAAAAAAATCTGGGTGCGCACCTGAATTGAATTATATGTATATTAATTAAAATAAATTGTATTTCTGATGCCACTGTGTTCAGGTGCAAATAGCCATCGTTGCTGTGCCAAAAATTTATTTCTGATGTACATTTTTAGTTTAGTAAAACAATGAACTAAAAACAGGTTTTATCGATAGCTAGAATAGGAAAAATTGTTAGTTCGCTCACAAAAAAAAAACTTATTTTGTTAATGGGTTTGATTTGCTTTAGGCGCGCACTCAATTAAGTAATTGAAATAAATAAAAGAAGCAAAAAAAATTAAATTATAATCAAAATTAAATTAATATATAAGCCGACTCCTCTCCACAAAAAAAAAATGAACGATATTTTTAAAATAATTTATCGTCTGTTAATCTCAGAGCTTTAAAAACAAATTTTATGTTAAAATATTTTTTTGTTAATTTTAATTCGAATACCTAATATCATTATTTAGGTTTCTAAATAAGTGCAGTATTTTTTTTATATAACAAGGTTCATTACGATTTTGAAAATTGGGCCTATGGCTTTCATTGGTTGTCTTAAATCATACGCTCCGCTCGTCTGGCTTCGTATAAATGACACATAGAATGAAAATATAATTTCAATTGGTTATTAAATTTACGCTCTTGAAAATTAAATTCAAAATGTGCTAAAATATAACTAGAATTTTAACAAATTAATTTAAACAAAATAAATATGAAAAAAAAAAACTAGTGTGTTATAAGAGTATAACATGTATGCATCGTCAACCAAAAAACACAAAAAATGCGTTATTTTCCGAAAACATAATCTGATCAAAAATTCCTGTTGTACTATTCCGGTTCACACCAATATACATTACTTAGAATTTTTTCACATTTTTAGTTTAAACCATCTGGGCTACAGGGTGTTGGACAAAATTTTTTTTGCACATATTTGGCAAAAATCGCCTCAAAATAATTTATTTTGCAAAAATAAAATTTTGATCGTTAATCCACGTACTAAGGGCTTTCATTTGATACCCTACTCAAAATTTAAAAAAAATATTTTTGTTTTCGATGAGCACATATTTGTTTATATTTTTAGGGGGGTATGTTTTTTAGATGTTTTAGTATTTTTCCTATATGCGGGTCAAAGAGTTGCATAAGCATGCCAAATTTCAACTCTCTAGGTTTAGCCGTTTGGCTACAATTTTTACCGAACAGACAGACAGACAGACGGACAGACGACAAAATGACGGTATAAGGGTTTTTTGGTCATACCTACAAAACCCTAAAAACAATAATAAATGTGTATTATTGTTCGGATCTTTTTTCGAAATGGATCCCAAGACCAATTTTCTGTGTGCGCGGTTCATTTGCATAGTACTGGATAATGAAAATTTTGTGGAAGCAACGAGTGGAATATGTTTACAACAAGCAGCAGATTTGCTGCGAAGTCATGAAACACATATATAAATGGGGCCATTAATCTCAACCTTAAGTTTCTCCATAATGAAAACAAACAAACTCAATAGTGCCATCTGTGATATACAGTTACAAGCATTTTATAATAGAAAACTTGTGCAATTACGTCTTCCTTTTAAATGTTGTGATTCACAATTAAACCTGATATACCTTAATAAAACGAAGTTAAACTGGTCAGTTTCATGCGTAGATATGCAGCGAGAAAATGTAGGTAGGGGCAGTAAACAAACATATGTGTTGTACTGAATACGACAGTACAAGGCCAACGTTGGGGCAGGTGGGGAATATAAGCTTAAACTTCTTATCGAAGGTTAAATGAAGGTGAATGCTAAGGAACTCTAAACCAAGGGCACTAAGAGAGTTCAATGAACTTGCAGGAAAGAGAAATCCGTGACAGCGACAACCAATCGATATATTTTATGTGGAGATCTTACGCCTCATTTAGACGATACTTTTCTGTATGCAAAGTTGCATTTAAATGTATCGTCTAAACGCAAGGAATAGGAAACATTTGCAACTCTTTGCGATTTTACTCGTTTCTGTACAGTTTAAATGCATTGCCGTGATTAAAGTTGTATGCAAGTTGTAAGAAAAGAGCCAACGTCTATATGAAGCGTTACAGTGGTTTTATGTATTCTTTGTTCATGAATATTTATTATTTCTTTGTTTAAGTACCACTGAATCACTGGAAAAATCTCGTAAAATGTATGGGTTTTCATGTATCTTTTGTGTAAGACCTTGGAGACTAAACTCCGAAATAAATTACCCATATTTAGATTTTTATTAACATTTGTTGAATTATGTATAATCATGAATGCGGTTCTTGTCAGAAAATGTGGTGAATCAGTGACATTTGTTGTGATCCAGACACATGCTGATAAAAATGTATCAAATTTGTATATTTGTATTTCGGGAATAACCCAAATACACAGTGGCGGCGTTAGCTCTTCAAATCTGGAGGGGCCAGGAAATATTTGCGGAGGCCATCATTTTTTATCGTTATTATTAGACCGGTGAAAATACAAGTGATGACCTAAAAAATGGTCCTAATTTCTAAAACAAGTGATGACTTAAAAAAAGGCCCTCACTTCTAAAATAATAAAAGTGACGATTTCCTTAAAAAACCTTCTTTGTTGCACATTTTTCTCCAAGAATTTCTGGGGGGGGGGCGTTATATGGGGGTCAAACAATTTGGCGGGGACCCGCAGCTACCACCGCCACTGCAAATGCATAAAAAATATATATTTATTAATTATATAGAATTTCCTTAAAAATAGACTTGTAGACAATATTAGAGTTTTGAAGATTTTAAATAAAAAATGTCGGTAAACATAGATTCTAGACGAACCATGAGGGGAAGATGCAGGACACTTAGACCCCGGGTTGCATAGTGGCCCCTAGGTCTTTATATACAAAGGGTCTTAGAAAAAGGAAAGAAAGTAGAAAAAAGAAAAATGGAACCAAACAGAGAACTATACTCTATCTCTGAAAGCCTGATAGTAATAAATCATTTTGTCAGGCAGTTACCAGTGGCGTGCACATTTTAAACACGTTTAAATTGGTTTTGTGTATTTCTATATTACTATTTATCATTTTATTAAACGCACGCCTGTGACCATATTTATCATATCATTAAACACACCCTTGTGACCATATTTTTCCTCAAAATTTTACGGTCAAATTTTTATGGCCTATTGTGTTTTACCCTAGTTTGTATTCCCATATAATATGTGCGGCACACTCGGTTGTTTTTAACAATACAGTCGATTCTGCTTAATTGGGACACATCGGGACTTAGATATTTTGGCCCAATTAAGCGGCTGACCCAATTAAGCGAATTTCACATAAAATTAAACAATGCATATTTTTCTTTCAATAATTTTATTTTATAAACTCTTGGACAAAACTATAAATTACATATAACCAAAAAATATAAACTTTAAAGAAAAAATAATAATAAATTCCAAAATAAAATAATAAATAGGTACATACAATTTAATTCAATGCAAAAATGCATCAAGTGTAGTCTGTCTTCTGTTTTTGTAACATTTCATTTCTACAAAATCAGCACAGGTATTCAGTGCGGATGTAGGGCTCCCTTCATTTCCTTCCTGCATAAAATAACTGTCCCAATTAAGCGGAATGTTGTCCAAATTAAACATGTAAATTTACTGTAGGTTCCTTGGTTTGGTTTTTGTTCTTTGAGATTTGGCCCAAATAAGCGGCTGCCCCAATTAAGCGGTGGCCCAATTAAGCGGAATCGTCTGTATTTCGCTTCGAACTATTCATATTTTGTCGCTTTTGTTTTACCGCTTCTGTGTGATAATACAAAAACTTTTTACAAATAATAAATTTTATTACTATCAGTATTTCGGAGATAGAGTATAGTATTTTTGAGTTAGGTATTTCGTTCGGGATCTATTATCCCACGCTCGCTACTGTTCGAGTTTTACTTTCGAACCCCGCTTAGCGACTGTCCGGCAAAATTTATTGCAATTTGTTTGCTTCTTTTATTTATTTAATATTTTTTTCTTCATTGTACTTCTTTTGTGAGATGTCATGTTTTTTATTATTGAAAAAGATATTTGTTGAAGAAATAGATTGCCCTAAATCGAAATTGAAAACATTTCTTGCGCCCGAACACCTTTATGGAAAATGCCAGCCCTCAACAAGTCACTGAAAATAAGGATCACATTGTTAAAACGGTTGTGAAAGATCTGTACATCCAAAATGGTACTACACTAGATGTAGAAGCAGTGTCGGTGCCAACGGAAGGTCCGAGGAGGCCGGACCCCTCTAAAAATTGTTGCGATTCCCAGCTCCCCCCCCCCTCAAAAACTCAATTTTTAATAATTATGGAAAATGGAAGCGGATCAAAGAGCCGCTTGCAGCCTCTATCTTTTGCTTCTTGAAATCAATTCGTTTTAATTTAGTTTAGCGGTATTTATTTTAACTTTCGAAGTACAAATGTCAATAACGATTTAAAAAAATTATACCCCTCCTCCCAGTCAATATTACTGGTACCCACTGGCCCCCCAAATTTTAAAAGCTAGTGCTGCTACTGGTAGTATTTAAGAATTATAAAAGCAGACAACAAATAAATTATTAAAATGTAAAACGAAAAATATACACTTATAGGCAGTGATGGCATCCTACCGGTTCGGACCGGTTCGCGCGAACCGTTTCTTAAAATTATTGAAACCTTAGGGAACCGGTTGTTAGAATTATTAAAAATAAATGAATTACTCTGACTTCAGTTTTGAATCGTGCGCCGTGCCCTGCACTGTTGCAAATGTAATATTTATTTTATAGGTTATTAATAATACGCTCTTAAAATTGTTTCCTTATATTTAATAAATGGAAGTAAGTGATTTGTTTTCACTCTTAAAACTACAGAATAGGTTCCTAGATATCACATGACCTTATAGAACCGCTTCCTGAAAATTTAGGATGCCATCACTGCTTATAGGCCTGTCTAGAGTGTGGCGAACGAGGAACTTGCCTCTAGTTAAAAGAGAAAATCGCCAAAAAAGAGCTTCTTTTCATGATATTATTTTACTATTTGTAAAAGAGACTCAATAAAATAATGTCATCAATAAGATAATCAATATTTTACAGATATGCTTATTTTATATATTTTTTTAGTAATAACATTTTATGCACAAATGTAAATTTATTTTTTCCTTTTCGATCGCATTTATTCTTTTTGGCCCCAGTTGTTAAAATAACAAAACACGGCTCTACAATACGATAAAGAATTTTAGGTAATGAGGGAATTTTAAGCAGAAAATCTAACAATTTTGAATTTGGATTGAAACTATTTATTCAAGTAGTCAAAACTCCAGTTTTGGCTACTGAATACAATATAATCTGAATTAATGTTTGGCTTAGATACTGGCATTTTGTCAGTGATACATTATGAAGGAAATAAATCGTCATTATTTCCAAATTTTTAATTTATCAAATATTTTCTTATTTCAGGAATATTTTAATAACACATAAAGAAGACCATGAACATAATACTCGAAGCAAAAATAATTATTATTTAGAAGGGAAAAAATATAAAAAAGTCAAAATTCTTTATTTTTTAGTGCTATTATTAAGTATAATAATTTACCGGATGAAATTAAAAGTATTAAAAAAATAAATAATTTTAAGACTAAAATTGTAGAGTTAGTAAATTAGTAATTAAGTAATAGAATTAAGAGCACAAATGTATTTTTTTAGAGAATATTAGGTTAAGAAAGATTTGTACAGTAAGTTTTGTAAGTTTTTTATAAGATGTTTATGTAGCAGATATGCTAAATAAAGTTATTATTATTATTATTATTATTATTATTATTATATTTTTATTGTTCAAGATTAACTTTTATTTATATATTTTTTTCTTTTTTAATTATTATTCTTTTTATCTGTTTTGACTACGCTGAACTCAAATGCATCAAAAATCCGTTTTCTTTGTTTCCTTCCGGCCATAACGAGAAACAGAGGCGGTCTTCTCCAAAAAGAACGCCGGGTGCAAATATTTTTTTTCCAACTACCAGAATCGAAAAACTAAACACCTTTTCAATTGTTTACATTATTTATCCTTGTTTACATGAAAATGTAAATTAGATCTTTTTTTACCTTAAAACAGTGGTTCTTAACCTTTTTGAAGTCACGGAGCACTTTTGACCATAAGGTAAATTCGCGGAGCACCATAATCAAAAAGGCAAAAAAACAAACAAATACATCAAAACAAACACATAATTTTTATTGAAAATTAAACATAATTATTACATAACAGGTAAAAATAACATTGATTATACATTATACATAATCAATTTTACATATATATAGAGTCAATGCTCTATCTGGGTAATAAGATATGATTGGAGTCAACACTATAATTCGGATTTAAAAATTTCGCGGAGCACTTGCAACAAGCTCGCGGGGCACCAGTGCTCCGCGGAGCACCGGTTCCGAACCAGTGCCTTAAAGGCACATCAATGCTGACTGAGAATATACTAACGATTTCGACGATTGTGATGGAATTTCTGTATTTTTACGCCCGTTACGCAGGCCACCATTTTAACACTGATGTATGGTGTACATACATTTGAAATAATCTAACGGTACACTACTTAAAATTGGTTCTAATTTCGTATTTAATTTCATATACGACCACTTCTTCCAGTGCCGTAAGCAGGTAGGAGTTAGACCCCTATGAAACCTTTTTTTTTATTTCTCTTCGATTTACTAGAGAAGAAAAGCGAATTACTTGCCTTTCTTTTCTTGGTCATCATTTCAATTCGTTATATATATTAGGTGTGCCGGAAAGTTTTTTGGTTTTTTGGTATTATTTTTTGGTATTGTATTTGGAGAGAAACAAATCGAAAGAAAAAAATGTACTTTATTGAGTAAAAAATTATCATTGTAATCTATAACACTGCCATTTATCAGGAGGAGAAAATATTCCCGATTTATAAAATAGGGTATAAGCATAAAATTTATACTTTCTTAAAAGTACATTTTTGATATGTTAATATTAATTATGTCACCTAACAAAACAAAACTCACATTTTAATTAATATTTCAGCGAAATTTTTAAATTAAAATATTATAAAATTGAAGCCGACCACAGCGCGAAGATTGCCGAGTAAATACGACTGAGCATGACGTCAGAAGCTACACGGCCCACACTACCTACGTGTGTATTAGACATAGCAACGATTAATCGAATATTGAAGTAATCGATTATTTTGTTTCAATTAATCATACAATATTTTTTAATAAATAATTAATCGATTCACTTATTATTAATCGATAATTTTATTTTATTTTCAAGAAATTACTTAGTTGTATTGTTGAAACACTGGTCGGTAAGATGACTTTGCTATCTTCTTTTCAATAAAGTCCCTAGATTACTAGGCCTTCCGAACACTCGTTCTCGCCCATCTGGAGAATTAAACTGACCCGCTACTCATTTCTGCCCAATATACTGCTATAGTTTGCGTTCAGTCAGTTCAAATGCTCACGAGCGAAACGCAATCTTCCATCTCGATAATTTGCGAGAAAAGCCAGGCAAGTTACAGGTCTTCTGGATTTCCTTGTTTCCTCAGTCGTCTTTGGACAGTTCGTGATGAAATTGCCAAATTTCTTGTGGCTCGTGGATGCTGTTAGCTGATGACGCTTTATAGTGTAATTAATAGAGTTTTTGGTTACATCCAAAACACCAGCGATATTCTAATACTACTGTCATCTTCATATAATGGCGCAGCTCGTACGTTTTCCGGCCACAATTTAATTTTATGCCACAAAAAAGACTTGCAGAAGTTTAGAAATCTCTAAGATGGGTAACTAATGGAAAAAATTATGAATTATTTGCATTAAAATTTACGTGCTTGAAGTGCAATATCAATATTATATAGTCTTCGTTCAAACGAGCATTATTTATTGTTGCAGCCTGTTTGTAAAAAAAAAAATATTTGTTTCTGCAGATATTGTATTACCTTCCATTACTTATATTTTCCTAATAAAACGGTTAAATGATTTTATATCAGCCTTTAAAATACAACATTAAGACTGTGCCATTTTTTTGTCGGCGAGTGAACATGTTTCTTTTTTATTTCATAATTGATTAATCGATTATTTTTTACCAATTTAATCGAAAATCGATTATAACATTTCGATTAATCAAATGATCAATTAATCAATTGATTAATATTTATTGGCATCTCTAGTGTGTATAGTTTCTTGTGTGAGAGTTTTGTATTTGTTTTTTAAACAATTTTTCACGCATTTATTATTAAAATGGCAGATAAAGATTTTGTTAGGGCTCAGAGTGACAATTTACCCAACATTGATGCTTTTCTTCCTTGTCTTTTCTTTTTCACCATTAGGTAATGAAATAAATTGTTTTTGTGGAGTTATAAATAATATATTTGTGCACATCGGTACTAAACAATATTTTCGATGTTTCGAAGTAGTGGCCTCTGGATCTTCCATATTTTATATATTTTAATGTAAAATTTAATTCGTTAAACATGTAGAATAAATTTATTTTAATTAAAATCACTCTAAATTTACACAACCTATAAAAGTTATACAAGTAAGTAAGTTCATGACAGACTGTGCAGGCTGTAGGCTGTAGACTGGGTAGGCTCTGACGTCACAGCCAAGTTTGTAAACAGTCGGAGTGTTTTGCGCGCGCTACATAAATGAATGATTCTTTTTAAGCCTTCAAATTAAAAATAAAAAATCAAAATGTCTTTTATGTTTATATACAACATAAGGAATATAATAAAAAATAAAATAAAAATCATGCCTATTCCCTATTCCTGATTTTTTTAAGGAAAAAATTATTCAAGGCTCTTTTAGCATGGTTAATATCTCTAAATGTCTTGTTTCTTAAAAAGTGTCCCAGTGACCGAAATAAGTGATAGTCGGAGGGTGAAATGTCTGGTGAGTAGGGTGGGTGGGTTAGAACCTCCCAATCAAGCCCGGAATTTTTTTCACGTGTCTTTTTTTGATGAATGAGGTCAGGTATTGTCGCCTTGAAGAATAACTCATCTTCTATTCACAATTTCTGGCCGATTTCTGGTCAAGTTCTGATTCAGTCGATCCAATTGTTCACAGTAGAGATCAGAATTAACACTTTGCCCCGGTTTTAACATCTCATAATAAATTATTCCTTTATAGGGCCTTCCAGATCGAAGTTCATCAGCCAAGCATAAATTTCCTGATTTAAATTTTTTAAACCACTGTTGACATGTGCGTACACTTAGATAAACCATAAACAGTTTAAATGTTTTATGTAGCAACTGTAGCAGATTTTTTTTTATGGTACTCATACAACATTAAACAGCATAAAAAATGTTTTGATGAAAATTCTTCCGCCATTTTAAAATGCAAGAGTTTAAAATGAAACGAAAACAATAATTAGGTACTCAAGATTACAGAGTTTAATCAAAACGCAAAAAACGTCTGTTTAATTCAGCGAATAAGTCGTGACTAGTTCGCATGCTGCATTAATAATAAAAAGGAAAAAACTTTTCGGTACACCTAATATATATTTTTTTGGTCATTGCTTCGTTTCTACCATTCTTCAATTATTTATTTATTTTTTTATTTTGGGCATTTTTCGAAAATCACCCCATAACAACATTCTGGCTTCGCCAGAAGTGTCTAGGTGGCTCGGCAAATGAGCCGGAAAAAATACATAAAGTAGGTACCTGCTATATGGCTATATGGTGGATGTTTTGCTTGCAAGAGTTCATATTCACATGAACTGCGTATAGAGCTGAACGAAAGAGGTGGAGGGGAGACGGGAGATTTTATTTTGAAAAGGACTGCAATATATAACATGTATATAGGTATGTAAAAATTTAGTTTAGAAAATATATATTTTATTTTTAAATACATTATTATATTTATAAAATCATAAAATAACATTAAAATTAATTTTTAATTCTAAATAAACATAAAATTAGTTTCAATATTACATATTTTTTAATTTTCTTATTTAATTATTTTTCCTAGATCGTCCTGATAATTTCATTTTCCGTCTACTTATATCTGTAGGTTGCACAGGTATTAGGCCTCTTCTAAAACTCTATGAATTATGCCCCAAAAAAATTGAAAAAAAACAAACTTATAGATTGGAGGGTGCCCTTTTACAAAATTTTCTGATATCTCTATTACCACTTTTAGATTTTGAAAAAAATTCAATTCTAAATTAGCATAAAGTGCGGCAGTAGAAAAATGACTGTAGTTATTGTACCCCTACCTCAAAAAAATTAAAAACATCATAAATAATAGACTTAGGCCTGTCCTTTAGAAAAAAATCAATCTCAAATTTTTTGCTTTTTTATTTAAAAAATAATAATAATACTTTTAACGAACACATGTTCACAAGAAGAGCTTTAGTCTTTTTTCAGACCCCTAAAAATCTGAAAAAATCACCACTAATAGAATAGGGTTGAGGCTTTTCAGATATACTCATAAAATGTATTTATGTTGTTTAGTTTTTGAGATATGAGTCCATTTATAAAAAGGGCTCTAGCTCGCAAACTGGTACCCCAAAAAAATTGAAGAAATTCAAACTTATAGACTAAGAAATTCTTATTTCAAAAACCCTAAGAGATTTATGTTATCTCTTTTAGTTTTCGAGAAAATGCATTTTTTAGATGTATTTAAAGGGGTTAATTGAAAAGTTGCTGTAGTTTTTATTTCTGGTTGCCCAAAAAATGTATAGCTAATTGTAGATTTAAGTATACTGTTTTTAAAATTATTGCCATGTCATTATGTATTTTTATATACAAATTGTACTTCATTTTATCACATGTATATTTGTATATTACACTTTAATTCTTAATAAAAATACAGAACTAATATTGTGTTTTCTTCCAACAACCTACACCTCCCTTAATGTTTTATTACACTGAAAAAAACGCTGAAATAAGGTTAGTATAAATGAGATATTTAACTGTATTTGTATATTACAGTGCAACTATTTAAAAAAATATAGAAATAATGCTGTTGTTTTCTTCTTAAAACCTACACCCATTAATATTTCAGAACACCCTGACAAAACGTGTTGAAAGTGAGTTTCTGAAAATGACGTTTTCTTCCAACAACTTGCGCCCTCCTTTAATGTTTCAGGACACAGAAATAAGGCAACTATGAATGAGATATTTATATAAAGTGTTTAAAAACCCTGTGGCACAGAGGGATGTAAATTTGATCAGATTGGGATTTGAACCCATGTCCCTATTTAATAGACAATTGTTTTACCACCAAGCTAAGTTTCGTGGATTCGTTATGATACCAGCAATTTAACACCCCTGTGCTCCGGGTTGCATAGATACAGAAATGTCCACTAGCTAGTTCTGCAAACAACACGGTTTTATTCGAGTAAAATGAATTGTGTACGGCGATTTGGTACCAGGAGACTAGGAATGCAAAGAGGTAGCTAAGGGTTTTTAAGGATTATCTCGGGGACTACAAGGGCTAGGGCTTCCAGGTTTGGCACAGCTCTTCAATAATGCCCTTGGTATATGCTATTAAAATTTCATCCCCCTAATTTTTAAGGTTGGGGTGTTATTAAGCACTTTCTATATCTCACAACCCTTATGAGTTAAAGGGTTGGTTTTCAGTACGTAGGTACATCATGACCCACAATAGCCCTTACAGTATGAGATATTTAATTAATAATGTTCAGTGGCGTCACATATTAGAACGAAATTTTAATTTTATTTTATTAATAACTCAAAAACCTTAAGAGTCGTAGGGCTCCCATTTAGGCTGTAGGGTCCAAAGATCTTATAGTAAGTACATACCAAAAACCAACCAACTAATTCTTAAGGGTTGCGAGATATAAAAAACACTTAATATCACGCCTCCCTTAAGGGTAGGAGGGATGAAATCTTAACAGAATATACTTAAGGTCCTAGTGAAGGGACGTGCCAAATATGGAGGTTCCAGCCTTTGTAGTTTTTGAGATAATCCCTAAAAACTCTTAGCTACCTCTTTGCATTCCTAGTCTCCTGGTGGCAAATCTCCAGGTACTTTGAAATGTGTGTGGGAACAATATTTCGTCACGAATAAAAATTACCGAAAAAATGGTGTACGAAGGTAGAACAGATGGAACGAAGGAAAATGGTAGAACACATAAAAGGTAGCCTTACAAGTTTCATCCCCTAATTTCAACCCTTAAAATTATTATCAGACCAAAGAAATTTTATTCATCAACGGTATATGGCCACAGAGTAAGGGTTGTTTTGGGGAATCATGAATTTTATTTATTTAATATCTCGAAAACTAGAAGGGTTGTAGGGTTCCCTTAGTGGTTATAGGGTAACCGAAAACCAACCGTCTAACTCTTAAGGGTTGTGGATATTAAATAAATAAAATTAATGATTCCAAAACAACCCCTATTCTGTGCCCATCGAAATCTTGAAAAATAAATTTTAAGGGTTGAAATTAGGGGATGAAACTTGTAAGGGTACGTTTTATATGTTCTACTACCCCTTTGTGCACCATTTTTTTCGGTAATTTTTGTTCGTGACAAAATACTGTTCTCACACACATTTCAAAGTATCCGTAATATGCTACCAGGAGACTAGGAATGCAAACAGGTAGCTAAGAGTTTTTAGGGATTATCTCAAGAACTACAAGGGCTGAAGCTTCCATATTTAGCACGTCCCTTCACTAGGGCCTTAAGTATATTCTCTTAAAATAATTAAATAAGAAAATATGTAATATTGAAACTAATTTTATGTTTGTTTAGAATTAAAAATTAATTTTAATGTTATTTTATGATTTTATAAGTATAGTAATTTATTTAAAAATAAAATATATATTTTCTAAACTAAATTTTTACATACCTATATACATTTTATATATTGCGGTTCTTTTCAAAATAAAATCTCCCGTCTCCCCTCTATCTCTTTCGGTTAGCCTTATACGCAATTCATGTGAATATGAACTCTTGCGTTTTGCTTCGATGTCTTTTTTATTATTATTATATTATTTATTTTACATCGGCCTTTATTTCTGCAACGAGGCTAATCGCCGATGCCAGGGGGCGAGCTCCTACACCTGGATGAAGGGTGAATGATTGTGAAAATGAGAGTAATGTAAACATATTATTCTCGCCCGAATAATATCACCAACGAAGCAGACTCGAACCACAGACCGGACAATCGTACTGGGTTTCCACCAGTACAAACCGCACGACTAAGTGCGCTCGACCACCACGTTGGCTTTGCTTTGATGTCGACGTTGCTGGTTGACCAAGATCAACCCACGATTTCTTGCTTTTCGGGTTGTCAAAATAGATCCATATTTCAGCGCCGGTCACGATACGCCTCGAAAAACTCTTTTTTTAGGGTTTTGTAGGTATGACCAAAAAACCCTTATACCGTCATTTTGTCGTCTGTCTGTCTGTCTGTCTGTCTGTCTGTCTGTCTGTTCGGTAAAAATTGTAGCCAAACGGCTAAACTTAGAGAGTTGAAATTTGGCATGCTTATACAACTCTTTGACCCGCACATAGGAAAAATACTAAAACATCTAAAAAACATACCCCCCTAAAAATATAAACAAATATGTGCTCATCGAAAACAAAAATATTTTTTTTTAATTCTGAGTAGGGTATCAAATGAAAGCCCTTAGTACGTGGATTAACGATCAAATTTTTATTTTTGCAAAATAAATTATTTTGATGCGATTTTTGCCAAAAATGTGCAAAAAAAATTTTGTCCCACACCCTGTAGCCCAGATGGTTTAAACTAAAAATCTAAAAAAATTCTAAGTAATGTATATTGGTGTGAACCGAAATAGTACAACAGGAATTTTTGATCAGATTATGTTTTTGGAAAATAACGCATTTTTTGTGGTATTTGGTTCACAAAGTACAAAAGTTATACCAATGTAAGACACTCACATCCATAGCGTGCGATAGCTACATGCGTTAAAGCGCTCTTAAACTGACTGGAAAACGAAGGGTTTCGAGTTCGAGTACGGAGTGAATTTTATTTTTTCTGTTTTTTTTTGCATTTTTATTATGTTGAAATTATTTTGTCAAAATTCTAGTTATATTTTGACAAATGTTGTATTTAATTTTTATGAGCGTAAATTTAATAACCAGTCTTATTATATGATTAACAGACGATAAATTATTTTAAAAATATCGTTCATTTTGCCGTGATTACTACAAAGTAAAATTTGTCCTACACACTCAGCATACCGCATTCACTTATTATATACCTGCGAAACCCTGAAATGTGTGAATATTCACACTTCACATCAATTTTTTATGCTTTGCAAGCAAAGAAATCGATGTTTAAACGAGTAGCAATGGCATTTTCGGTCAATTCATTTGGTAGCCACCTCCCTCCTTTCTGAATCTTTGCCATGAATTGTTGTACATCTTCGAACTTTTTCAATTGACTTGACTGTTGTTAGTCGTGAACTTCACAATCACCGCTTTTGAATCGTCGAAACCAATCCTTACATACTGTTCCCGGTGGAACACATTCACCATAAGTTTTCACAGGCAATTGATGAGCTTCAGTTGCACTTTTTTTTTCAAATCATAGTAGTGTAGAAGTACACATCGGAAAAATAACTAATCGCGTTCCGTTTTAATTCTGTTATAGAAAAGCACTTTTGTAAACAAAGGATGGTGTGCCTGATGACTATGTTTTAAAAGGAATTGTTCTCACTTCAAAATAACATAAGAGTCATCTGTCACTGCTCACAACTTACGCGCCTAGAGCCATCTACACGTGAACAGCGGTTCTTAATGCAACCTCCTATTATATTAGCGCACGACAAAACTTATTTAGCGCCCTGCGTATAATGAATATATAGACTAGAGATTAATAAATAAATAAACCACTCGGTAAGTTTCACAATTATAAGTTTAATGTTACTCTATACGTATTTCGGCAGTAACGCCATCTACAGGACTTAGTAAACTAAACTTATTTTTTAACAGATACATTCAGTGGGAACAAATATTAATGGTAAGGAATATAAGTGTAATGTAGAAAAATATGTTTAGTAGTTCCAACAAATACCGTCACTGTATAAAATTCTGGTACCGTTATGTTGATGATATTATTTTTCTTTGGAAAGGTAGTAATATGCAATTAAAATTATTTTTCAACCATATTAATGATATCAATCTTACAATAAAATTTACTATGGAGATAGAAAATAATCGTTCCTTAAACTTCTTAGACTATTCTATCTCACATTCTAATTCTAAACTTAACTTAAAATCTATAGAAAACCGACATATACTGACACCTTAATTCCTGCTTCCTCTTTACATCCTTATAATACTAAAATGGCTGCTTTCAATTTTTATGTAGACCGATTATTAAAAGTTCCACTTTCTGAAGAAGACTACAATCTGGAATTATAAACTATTTATCAAATTGCTATTAATAACGGTTATAACAAGGCTGAAATAGACAAACTTATTATAAAAAAGGGCAAAAAACTTTTATTAACATATTTTTATCCCCCAAGTATATAAGATACAAAAATTTATAAAATAATACCCTTTCACGGCCAGGTTAGTTTCAAAATAGGATCAAAATTAAAGAAATCAAATATAATTCCAGCCTTTTATATTAAATGTACAATTAAAAATTTACTTGTTAATAATAAACTAGATAAAACTGATTTACAGAACAAAATTGGAGTTTATGAAACATCGTGCCAAGATTGTTCAACAATATATATAGGCCAAACTGGTCGAAAATTTGCTACAAAATTTGGAGAACATTTGAAAGCCATCCAAAATAAAAAAGTAGAACAGTCCAACATAGCAGAATATATGATCACCAATAATCATAACCTTTCCGTTAATGACTTTAAAATCTTACAAATTCATAATAAAAGTCTTAAACTGAACCTTTTAGAATACCGAGAAATTCACAAAAATATTAACTCTGGAATTCCCTTAATGAATGACCAGGTTAACGTTTACAACTCACCTCTAATAAATCGGTAAAAAAAAAATCCCTTATCTGCTAATATGGTTTACACTTGTATTCCCTACCATTAATATTTGTTCCCATTAAATGTATCTGTTAAAAAATAAGTTTAGTTTGTCATTTGAACTGTCACTGCCGAAATACGTATAGAGTAACATTAAACTTATAATTGTGAAACTTACCGAGTGCTTTATTTATTTATTAATCTTATATTAATATGTTTCACCGAGAATACATGGACTCCCCTGTCAATTACATAATATATAGTCCGTTTCTTCGATTTAAGCGGAACTGAATAGCAATAGCCAACTTCAATCGTTTAAAAGTCAGCTAGTGACAACTTACAAAAATAAAAATTGCATTCAGTTCCGCTTAAACATTTGGAATAGACTATACTAATGTAAAATTATGCAATAATGAATTAAAAAATTGAAGCATTTTTTGCTTCATGCCTCCTAAAGTCTAGATTTGCCACTGAATATATACACGGGTTATTTAATATTTACCTAACATAGTTTTATACTACTATATGAACATCATACATTTTTGCATCAGTTAAGCTGCGTTCAGAGCTCTTAAATTAGTAGACTATAGTTTGTGCACTGTTGATTGTCACTACAAGTTTGTCATAAGTTTGGTAAGGCGAGCAACTGTTCAGACCTCTAAATTTAATACGTTGTCGATTGTGGATAGTTTTCTAAACTTTGTAGTTGGTGAGTTGTTTTAATGAGGCAGACGTATAAGCACATTGGCTATCAGAGTCTATATTGGGAAAGAACGTTTACATTCAGTTCTGTACAATAACTACATACTTTTTCAAGTATCTAGATACAAATTAGATACTTTTAGAAATATGTATCTGTATCTAGATATTTTAATTTATGTATCTTGTATCTGTATTTCAGATACTTTGATCGTTACTTTATTATTATACCATGATACCGAGCTGATATAATAGTTTAATTATAAATTGTCATTTTAAATATTTTATTTTTACTATAAACCAAATTCAGAAAACAATTGAAATTGAAAAAAGAGTTTACAAATTAAATTTATATGGAATGTAAAAGAAAATATATTCTCAATATATTTTTGTAGATTTTGAACGGCCGTAAAAATAGTAGGTATTTGTACCACAATAGTAGATACAACACTTAAGGAAAATGGGTCATTATAAATGAAAACTAAGTTTTTGAATACCCATTGTTGCTGTTTTGGTGAGCAATTTACTAAAAACATATGAAAAATTATATATATTATAAAACATATGTAAAATTAGTTTTGTGAAGCCTTTGGCAAGACAAATTAAGGCCCTTCAAAAGTATCCAGTGATTGAAAATACACTTTGATATTTTTTTGAGGCATTTCTTTACTTGAGGCCGAGCTCTAGTCCGCCTCATCCAAGGGCCGGCCATGCTAGTGTGGATATTAAGTTCAATTCCTAATTGAAAACAGTAAGATAAGTATAGGTGTATTTCCTAAAGGACGGAAAATTGAATAAATTATTAAACGTTCATATAAATTTAATTTGTAGGCGTGAGAATGTCAACTGAAATTTTGTTTATAAATTAAATTTGTATGGAAAAAAAAAATAATCACATATTTTTTAGCAGTAATTTTTTATTAGTGATAAAAAATGATCGTGACATTACACGAATTCCACTTCAATTAGTGCTAAAATTTGATTGAAAGGAACACCCTCTTAACAAGAACATAGCTGCGTATCTATAAGATTCAGAGCCGCAGAAAGGGGGGGGGGGCGGAGGGAGCGACGGCCCCTACCACACTAAGGAAAAAGGCGCCGATGAGCTTGACTAAGGGGCGCCACATTGCGAAAGAGAGGACCTTTTTTTTGCTCTTCACTTGGATTTTGGGAGGTGAAGTCCTTTTTTTCTTCACTTGGATTTTGGGAGGTGAAGACCTTTTTTTTTTGCTCATCATCTACATTTTGGGCGGTGAGAATCTTGTTTTTGCTTATCACTTACATTTATTTGCCAAGGGCGCCAAAACGCAGTTTTGTCCCTAGCGCAAGTTTTCCTTACTGCGGCTCTGATAAGATTAACATTAGTCTTAAAGATATGCAGCTCATATGTTAGCACATATGGCTAGTATAATACATACGTTATTTAGTACAAATTTATTCCGTAGAATAGTGTTTTACCTTGAATTTATTGGGCTTTTTGTGACATCACGGTCATTTTTGAACAGCCTGTATAATACTGACTAACATGCACTGTTTGTTTGGTAAAAAATATGGTATTTTTCAGTAATTTTTCAAAACTATCTAGCTTTATCTAGATACAAACCTTTTTGGCATGTATCTGTATCTAGATATTTTTTATAATTCTGTATCTGTATCTCCATCTAGATACAATTTTTCTTAGGTATCTGTATCTAAATATTTTTTTAAATGTATCTATTACAACACTGATTTTAAGTAATACATACTTGAGACTGGGTCGATCCTTGAGCTGGATAAACAGTATCAGAAGATGAGAAATCCAAACTGGCGTCCTGGATTTATACAATCGTCTTACCACCGAGCCACGACACCTCTCTAATATAAATAGAGTAACAAATAAAAATAAAAAGTCTGAATAAAATAAATACGTTTTGGATATTTTATTTAAAATTTCCAATAAATCAAATACAAGAATGTGATTTGAAAAATTATATTGAGTAGCTGAATACAATTTCATTCACACAGTAAATGAGTATTATTTAATTACATTTGACAAATGAAATTAACTTATAGATAATTTTGGAATGTATTAATTAATAATATTCAATAATAAATAAACAGAATAAACATGATATTCCTTTTTTATGGAAGCCACGTAATTTAATTACATACACAACTTCAATATATGTATATTCATAAATATTTACAATCTTAGAATACTTCATGTTTGCATGTGATCGACAGTACACAGTACAGAACAATATAGAGTAAATCACAATACACAAATTATATATCAGCCGTTTCCAATTGTTTCCCACTTAAAATTATGTGACTAATCATCTTAATCGATAGATCGCTTTAGTTTAAGTCAAATTTTAGGTTTTTAAACTTTAAGAAAAAATTTACTTAAGTAAAATGTTTTTATTATCAAGTCTTGCATTTAGAGATGCAACAATTCAACACAGCTTTGAAAATATGTAAAAATGAAACTACGTAAACTAAATTTCTGTATATTCATATTAAATAGGCTTGTTCTAATTTTTAAGAAAGGGAAAGCAAGAAATAGATTACAATGGAGGCGCATAGTAAAGGAAAATAAACACCAATTTGGGTTTATAGGTACTACTACAAACACTGTAAACTAGACAGTCTGGCCATGGTGACATCGCCGCCATTAAGAGTCCAAAATAAATATTACAAAATTCAAATGGAAAAGTAAGATAATCTTTTCAGAAACACTAAATTTATGTGAAACTATTCCCAAAATATTAGTCTTTCTGCAGTTATTTGATTGGTGTCCCGACATGTGAACATACAACAGATTAACATGCGACACTTTAACATGGACAGATGAATATAGACATATTTTAACACACGACAAATGAATACTGTGACATATTATCATAGCGACAGATGAACATATGTAAGTCAATTCAACACACGACATTTGATTTCACATTTCATCTTTATTTTTTATTTATCCTAGTATATAAGTTCAGCGGTTGGTCAATGGTTGGTCAGCGGTGGTCAACGACAGAATACAGACTTTCAGATTTATTTATATAAATTTTCAAAATCAAATAATTATGAGAAAAATTATATTTGGTAATTTTTCAGATTTTTTTAATATTTTTGTTTTATGTCTGTAATTGATAAGCCTGTATTCTGTCGCTGACCAACTGCTGACCAACCGCTGACCAATCGCTGACTAAACAATGACCTATCGATGACCAACCATTGACCAACCGCTGAATTTATATGCAGGATAAATAAAAAATAAAAATTAAATGCGAGATCAAATGTCGTGTGTTCAATTGACTTATGTTCATCTGTTGCTATGATAATATGTCACAGTTTGTTTCACAATTTGTCGTGTGTTAAAATGTGTCTATGTTCATCTGTCGCATGTTAATCTGGCATATGTCGTGGAACCATTTGATTTTTCATAGGGTAGGCCTAAGGGGTTCCGCCATATAAATTGATTCTAAAAGAGCTAAAAGTCGAAAATGTTGGAAACCATTTGGCTGTCTAGTATACAGTGTCTGTTGGTACTATAGTAAAGGAGACTTTTGTTGTCAAATGAAGGTTATTTAAAGCATATGGTTCAATGGGAGAGAACTATAACAATAAAATTTCCATTTTTGAATAAAACCATATCATTTGTTCACAGACAAAGCTAGAAATAGAGAAAGAGATACAATTTGTTTCATTTGACAGGCCTGTCTTCCATCTAGTGGTGGGTGGTCTAAAGCGCGCGCGCGTATACAAAGGGACATACGTTGAAGTTACCATAATATAATATAACAAAAAAAGACAAAAACTATGAACGTACGTTACAGTAAGAAGCGGACATACGTTCTTGATATCTTACGTAAAACTGTGTGAAATAGATATACATTTCTTTATCGGTTCTCAATCGATCAATCTGTCAAGTAAAATCTCCTTTACTATACTACCAGTGCCGGCTTAATTTAGAAGCAAGAGTAATATATGCTACGGGCTCTGCACAAACGAAATGATATTCAATTTAATGCTGTAATTATGATTACAAATTCATCTTGCGGACAAAGTAAAAACTGAATATATTTTTCTTTATGAACTCATGTAAGTATTATTTAATTATGAAAATAAATAATTATACTAATTTAGGGTCCCTTTAATACACATTCGATAACGACATTGTGTAGTACAAACAACTAATGATGACAAATTTTGAATAAATAAACTTAATATATTCAGGACATAAATATTAATATTAGATACATTTTAAAAGTTGTCAACAGGATTTTAAATAGTGCAAATATTGTAGGTGAATAACATGTTCAGTCAAAAACAAGTAGTCTTACATCTTTCTAGATACTTATTTTATTATATAAATTGAATTAAGCAGAGCCATTTTAATATAACGTAAATAGGAGCTACTCTCGATAGTATGATTTCATTTCTGAAACACTCATAATATGGCCATTATCAATGAAATGATTCTTAATTTGGATAGTTGTTGTAATAGTTTTACTTAAGAAGTCTTGCTACAAACAAAAATAAAAAGTATCGTTAAATTTAGTTAACGTTACCCCGCTCAATATGGTTTCGTTGTAACACGTTTTTGTTAACAGCATCATAAAAATCACACAAATGAATGGAAAATTAGTAGAAAATGGCTCATACTATGAACAAAGCTCTAAAGGTAGAAGAAATGGAGAAACTTAGGTATTTTATTAAATTGAACCTGTTAAACACTATTTCGTTTAGAGCTCTAAATTCTATGAATATATCTTGAGCCTTCCGGAGTCTAATAGAAGACAGATTCTTAAGAAATGCAAATTTTGTTGGCGAGTTAGAAATATTTTAGACAAAAACCAGCAGGCTTAGGTCTTTTTAGGTAATTTTTTTTTAGGTAAAAAAGGATATAATAAATCTCAATATCAAAATGTCTATCCAGCCTAACTTCATTTATGCTTGGCCTTGTAGTTTTTTTACTGGAAATTTTAATTTTAGTATAACTTTTCAAGTTTCCAAGCCGTTCATACTATTTATCTCATACTGCCCCTCGCTACTTCGTAGGTCTTCGGACCGGTACACTGTGAATTATCGATATTGCATAAATAGCTGGTAAGATGATCTAACTCAGTTATTCTTAAACTGTGGTCCGCGGTGTGTGGGTGAAGGCCTGGAGATTCGTGGAATTTATGTGTCGACGACCACCTAAATTTTCAAACAGCAATAAATTTATTCTAATGACATTTAAATAATTAAATTTAGTTATATGAGTATAACTTACATATGTCACAAGTTATATGAGTTATTTTTTTTAGTTAAATTATAAGTTATATGACCATTTTACGTACATAAATAAATTATTCATTTTTAAAAAATTGCATTAATTTGTTTAACGGAGAATGAACATATAAAAACTGCCAAGAAAATTTCTATCTCAAAAGGGTCCTCGTGTTCTACATGTTTGATCTAACTTGATCAATTAGGGCAGCGGTTCTTAACCTTTTTATACTCGGGACTCCCCAACTAACCTAAAATATTTTCTGGGCCTCCCAAGAAAATTTTTGAAATAATATTTTTAATGTTGTTAATAATTTATTGTTTAATAATTAAATTTATTGTAATTTTAAAAGCAAAAACTGGTAAAATTAAATTTTTTCTTTTAATTTCCGGACTATCTAAGGTCTTTTCGGGACCCCTCTGGGAGTCGAGACCCCCGGTTAAAAACCGCTGAATTAGGGGACGTAAAATATAGTATTTATTTATATAATTTTTTATAATTAAAAAAAAAAAAGAATTAATTACTTATATTCCTGTCGTTTCAGTACATAATCCAAATAGTTAGTATTAGAAGTTAATCTAAATAAACATCTCTTATTGATATTGTTTCACCAGAAAACCAACTAGTTATTAGAAACTACTATTCGTATTAAAATACAGGTCTTAAATTTATCAATTACATATAGAGATAAACATCAAATGCCAAAATAGTAGAAAAAAAAAGTATAATAAAAAATAGAACCGTATTCTTCTAATTTCAAACATTTCTATCAATTAAAATCAGAGTATTTTAGAATTGAGAACTTTTTTTACTGTCATCACTTGTATTTTCACCTGTCTATTAAAATAAAAATTATGCTAAAAAGGGTAAAGATAAAAAGGGCGTTATTTTAGGTTAAATTAATTGGCAAGTGTCTACTTTATGTATTTCCCAGAGCGCTATATTAAGTATTTGCCAGGGGCAACAAAAACATTGCTACGGCTATGATCTCCAAAAAGTTATACAAATTGCAATCATGATCATTTACAATATGTTATTAAACTATAAGCTGATGGCAAAAAGTATAAAACTAATTACAACTTTTGAAGAGTATCTGAAAAATATATATTTTAATAGTCTGGCTTCAAACAAGCTATAAAAGTGTATCAGCATGTTTAGGACACAATGATGGCAATTTTATATAGTGTTTCACCCAAAAATATACTTTTAAAATACTGATAGGCATATAACTGTCCGTTATGACAACTGTACAAATTGTTTCTCTCAAGATATACTCATAAAATACGAATAGAGACTGGTTATAAAAATGCTGTTAACTAATTACAGTTTTTCTACATTTCATATTCTAACACCCAATTTTTAAATTAGTGTTTTGAGGAATCACATCTTTAATTGCAAGACTTATTCACTTAAATTTGAACATAATTAGTCAAATGTTAGTACAATTTTTTTCACAATTCTCGTGACCACTAAATATTAAAATACAATTTTTACAAAGCTGACTTGCACTTTCAGCTAATTGAGCATTTGTTTAACAGGATTAATGTACACCAAAAAATAAAAATACTACATTCAGTTACTAGTTTAAATAAAAAAAATCACTCGGTCACGAGTACCTCTACCTGTACAGAGTTAAAGTGCAGTTAAAATATTATATACAAATTTTTAAAGCTACTTCATACAAAAATATAAAATGCCTGATTTCATACAACATTTTTTAAATAAACACAGCGTGTTGTGTAACGTTTTTCTTCTTTTTTTGGTAGATAAAACCCTGCACATGAGGAGACAACAACTTACAGAACGTTAACTGTTTTTTTTTAGGTAACCTTAGTAACAATTAACACAGGAGATAAAATTTGGGAATGTATTAAATAAGTCTTTGATATATGTGTGCCTGTAAAATAATACATGAAAGGTTTGGAATGATACAAGTATATAATAGGTTCCGGAACAAAGCTTACGTATCACTCTTTTGGACTTAATTAATAAAATAATTCTCGGTGTTTAAATAAACACACGTACAGTTATAACGAATTCGCTAGTGCGCCAGATGGTGCAGTTTTTCTTCCCATATCTCTTAACTAGCCATGGCGCCAATAGACGATTAAAATAAAATAAGATATATAGTGTCAAGATTGGTTGAAAAGAAGAAAACTTTAGTCATATGTGAAAGGGCATTAAAATATGCACTTAAATATTGGTCTAATTATTTACGGATGAATGAGGAATTTAAGCCTAATGTCATTATTTAGTCCATTAATTAAGAAGAAATATACTGTAATGAAGCAGCAAGTCTGTCGCTACAGACAGACCCTCGTGTGGGAGTACAGGTTGTGCACCTCACAAAGTTGCCTAGGAAAAGGAGCGCTAAGATGAAATAATTATAGTATCGTACTATGAGTTAATTTAACACAAATTCCGTTTAATTATAAATATAACTCATATATTAACTCATTAATTTTATATTACTTACGGACATAATTCATCAAACATCTGTAACTTTCTTAATTTGATTTTATTATATTACCAGTTTACTTGAATCGAATAAACTGAACAAAATGAATCGATAAATTGAACTAGAATAAATAAATATGTTAATATATTTATAACTAAATAAATATATATTGTATTGTTTTAATATGGGGGGCGAAAAATCTGAGTTCTCACAAAGGCGCCATATGCCCACGAGACAGCTTTGGTTCACAAGCTCAATTACATCTGCGCAGTTCACTCCGATGCAGATATATCAACTGAAATTACCTATTTAGTCAGGTCGTTAGCGCAAGCAGAAACTCTTGAAACGCAGAAATTCTTGTCACAAGGAGGGGAATCTTGCTAGGTACCCTCTTGGATTCAACACCGTTCTCAACATAGAGGTCGTTCTCAAACTATCTGTAGTGAATCACGGAGTCGAAAATTTGTTGGGTAGGTACTAGAAGATTTGTCGAAATACAGTTCCCGGACAGCTTAAATGTGGAAGTTCTCTCTGATATATTATCAAATGCAGATAAACTGCAAGAGCAACTTCTGAATATTTAAAAGAACCAATTATTAAAAAATATTTTTTTAAATAAGAATAGTCTTTAACACCGTTTCGTATATTGAGTACTGACACGCTCGAATACGCTGTCTGGTGTTCAAATATTGTACTAGACACTGTAGTACTGTTTGAACTAATTACATATGTTTTAAATTTGAATTTTTGTTAGAATGTCAACAGAAGTTGTGAAAAACTATAAAAGCAGAATATAATGTTGTGTTTTTGGCTGTCATTCAAGACAGGACAAAGCATATTGACAGCTGAGTACTAAAGCCACTTCTCAATAATAATCCAAAGAAAAGTTCGATTTATTTAAAGAGATTTTGGCCGTACTCTTTTTCCATTTACCACAACGCACAGATATATTAGGTGTACCGGAAAGTTTTTTCGTTTTTATTATAAGTGCTGTATGCGAAGTAGTCACGACTTATTCGCTGAATTAAACAGACGTCTTTAGCGTTTCGATTAAACTCTATAATCTTGAGTACCTAATTATTGTTTTCGTTTCATTTTACACCCTTGCATTTTAAAATGGCGGAAGAATTTTCATCAAAACATTTTTTATGCTGTTTAATGTTGTATGAGTACCATAAAAAAAAATCTGCTACAGTTGCTACATAAAACATTTGCACAGTTTATGGTGATAATCTAAGTGTACGCACATGTCAACAGTGGTTTAAAAAAATTAAATCAGGAAATTTATGCTTGGATTATGAACTTCGATCTTGAAGGCCCTATAAAGGAATAATTTATTATGAGATGTTAAAACCAGGGCAAAGTGTTAATTCTGATCTCTACTGTGAACAATTGGATCGACTGAATCAGAACACCAGAAATCGGCCAGAAATTGTGAATAGAAGAGGAGTTATTTTTCAACGCGACAATGCCTGACCTTATTCATCAAAAAGACACGTGAAGAAATTTCCGAGCTTGATTGAGAGGTTCTAACACACCCAGCCTACTCAACAGACATTTCACCCTCTGACTATCACTTATTTCGGTCACTGGAACACTTTTTAAGAAACAAGGCACTTAGAGATATGAACCATGTTAAAAAAAGCCTTGAACAATTTTTTCCTTAAAAATATCAGGAATTTTATAAATCGGGAATATTTTCTCTTCCTGATAAATGGCAGAGTGTTATAGATCACAATTGTAACTATTTTACTCAATAAAGTTTTTTTTTCTTTCGATTTGTTGCTATTTTAATAATACCAAATAAACGAAAAAACTTTCCGGTACACCTAATACTAAACGTGATTTTTTGCACTAACAGCTTTAAAAATTAAATACAGAAACTACTTGCGGTGGAACAATCAGGAGTCTATTTAACAACCAAAGTTCAAACATTCAACGACAGATGTCTAATATGGCCCAACCACAAAGAAGCCATTAAAAGTAGTTTTCATTTTCTTAATATTATTGTATAGTATATTAAGCATAAAAAACTAATTTTTGTTCCACTATTGTATCTTAACAAATCAAATTATAAGCAGTATTATTTTTTTAATCTATTGTGGGTCGTAATGAACTACCACAATTTATTTAAAAAAATTCTGGTAACATAATTTTCCCACATAGATACTAGCACAGTTCTAAGAGTGATACGTATACATATTTGTTCACGGGTGTATTTGTTTAAAAATTTTCCGTCACCACATCCTTGAAATAAATAATGTTATAAAAAAAAAATATTCTTATATAAACTGGAATACTTTGATGCGTATTTAAACGCATTCAGGAAGCAGTCGTATATGATATCTTCAGTCACTATGAAGTATGTAAATGATACATAAATAATCACCACATATAAATAATAAAAAAATTGGAAAATATAAAGATTTAAATAAAATTGCACATAGTTTGACTATTTTGACCATATCACTTAAGACTTTACATAAATAGTTACTAACAACGATTCATACTACAGGCTGCACAGTTATTATTCAGGCACTATGGAAATATGATAATTTCGTTACCATTATAAAGAAATAAAATAATAATGTAATATCAACAGCGGAAATCATCAGAAAAAGTTATCTGTAAAGGGACAACAAATGTGTTAAAATAAACATTTAATTGCCTTTCTCTGTCAGTTTTAAAATATATACATGCAGTACTATTTACTTTGCAATATCATAATACATATAGTCTGGTTCCTTTGTCAAAAAATACTGCCCTTGATGATAATGGACTTGATGAAAAATAACTAGACATGTGAAAATTAAATATTAAAAATATAATATAAATTTACTGTTTAATAGATTTTATTTAATATAATTATTTTCATGTAAATTAACTGTACATAAAAAAATATACAAGTAATATTGAAAGTAAGTCATTATATTTTTATTGTTTAAATTTTATGCAACAAAAAATATATCATGGTTTACTCAGATAATGAAACATCATGAATGGATCATATGTACAGGCTATTCCAAACGTTTAGGCGGAACTAAATGGGAATTTCGTTCTTTTAGGTTGTCACGAGAAGGGAATTTGCTTGGGTTATTTAATTTTTCACGTTGGAATGTCAAAATTTAACCCTTTGCACTCCGTTGTCGCCGATAATGCGATATTTAAAATATGAACTTTAAATCCACTGTTGCTGCTACGGCGACACGCTTGTTTTGCTTATTTGAGCGCTTTTGTATAAACTGATGTGTGTGTTTATCTTAACACTTAAACGTCCGGCGATAATTTGCGAATTTTAAGAATTTGTCTCTTTAAAAAGAAAAAAGATATATAAAGATGTATTATATTATTAAGGAAAAAGTATTTTTTTTTTATATTATAAACCTACACTTGTAACTAATATAGTGCTGGAGTTGTTGGTATGCTATATGAGTCACTAGACTGGAGTGCAAAGGGTTAAAATTCCAACAGTGAAACCATGGAAACGAATGACATATGTCAAAAATAAAAAGCTTTCTTACATATTTTAGTGACAAAAAAATATATAAATAGGAAATTTGTCACAAAAAATGACACAAAAAATCGAAATATAAAGAAAATGACATTTTAAAATGATATTAATCTTAACCAAAATATATTTATTGTAAGTATGATTTACAAAGCTTAAACAAAACGGCCAAAAAGCACGATCAAACGGTGAAAGTAACTAGATTGCAACATCTAGTTCCGCCTAATCGTTTGGAATAGCCTATAAATACTAAGCAGCCCAAGGGATTATTTTTCAGTTGCCAACTTGAAAACAATAGAAGCTCCTCGATTAAGCGAAAAAAAAAAAAAAAAACAGTATTTTACGATATGGGGAAAGTTTTTATTATCAAGGAATGACAGCTCCCTTAAAATATGACTCTTAGTTTCCAATTTCTGATTGAAAGTTGTCATTCATTTAATTAACATTAATATCTCCATATAGGAATATGTTTTTTTTTCCAATTTGATATATAAATCTAAACATTTTAACTTGTATATTAAAATTTTATTTAACGTACATAATTTTTTAAAACACATTCGATTTAATAGACTTTCGACTTAAAGGACATCCCTTATCCTAAATAGTCCATTAAATCTGAAGATTTACTGTATAATTGTAGTTGGACAAGCTGTCGATTATGTTAATAAAACTTATTGATTCACAAATAGATGCTGCGGGTTGAAAGGATTCATTTTCATTAAGATCATGTGTGCTAAGTGGCATTGCATTATCATCAAGTGCAGTATCTAAACGTAATACAGGCGTGCCTTGTAATAACGGCCCCTTAGGTTAAACGCTGACCGAAAAAATCCACTATTCGAAGCACGGTTTTTTCACTCATCGATGCATGTACTGCATTGCAAAGTAGTTCCACGAGGAAGTCGGTGATCACGGACGTTAGGGAGCAGCTACAGCGCGTACACGTGATGGGAAAGCATGGTGAAAATGTACAGGAGGTCTCTATAGCAAGTTGTCGTTATTAGAGGCATGCCAGTATATGTTTCATAGGGTCTGCAGTAAAAAAACTTCACAGTAATAACTTAATCTGACTTGTTTATAATAAATTTTAAAATATGTTTTTAAATAAGAATAAAAATTATTTTCTTAAAATGCTCAGGCATTCTGTAAATTAAGTACATAAATAATACGTTATGTTTTAAAATACGTCAACTTTTTAAAAATAAGCGACTTTTATATTTGACTACAGAAATATGTTTCTTTCACTATATGTGAGGTTACGATAAGAATTCTTTTTCTAGTTCCGAGGATAGTGGAGGTCTCTGTCGTGTTCTACGTACTTGTAAATGTAGCGTATTCTCATGATTCTGAACAGGAACAGATAAATCGATTAAAGTTTCCGGTGAGAATCGTACTCTGCTAACAGAACTATTACTTTCTTTCGCAGATACATATGAACTATCATCACTAGCCAAGCTATCAGGTGGTGTTGGATTTGTTGGTGTATTACCGCCAGAACCTACTTGATAATTATTTCGTTTTAAACTTGAGCGCAACTTTGTAATACTACCAGTTTCAAGAGTTGTCGGTCTCTCAGAGTTTGTAGACTCGTACGAATTTTGTCTTGAAAATCCTATTCCGTAATCATATTCAGGTTTCCTATGATAATGTGTTGGTGTTGCAAATATACAGCCTTCATCCTCTAATCTAAAACTAGGATTTACATTTGAGCCGCTAGCTGTGGTCGAACTTGCATTGGATACATTAGACGGTGTTCTTCTGTGCGAGGGTGGTAATCGTTGAGGTGTTCTTGATCCACTGCTGACACTACTTGGATTGTCGTAAGCGTAATCTGTTGAATATCCATATATAGCACTACCACTATACTCAGATCCATAGCCTGATCCCGATCCATAAACAGGATGTTCGATAGGCATACCATAATTAAACCCAAGGTTTGTTTCAGCTCTGTAGCCGTCCGGTCTAATGCAGCATCCTAAACAATGAGTACTACTTTCACTCTGTCCACATCCATGATAATCACCTGGTATGTAGATGGTACCAACACGATCATAAGGTGCATACAGTTGCTCAGATCCATCATTACTTGTAGAACTTGATTTTCGTCTCGGTGAGGGGTTAGGTGCTGCATTTGGATTATGCTGAGGAGAATCTGTGAAGCGAAGTGGTTGTCTGTGCTCATCAGGTTGAAGATTTGTTAGTTGAGATCCAGTTAAGGAATTAAGTAAAGGTCGATAATGTCTCGTAGGACCATGATAAGTATTATGTGTGTAACCGCTACTCGTTGAAAATTCATAATCGTAATTTGCACTTTCAGTCAACATTGGGCGAGTTGGTTGTTGGTCAATACTAGTTTCCGTTCTGTCAATGAAAGAAGTGTAAGTATGTGAAGGAGAAAGAGGCAATATTTGTTATTACCTATTTGGTTGTAAGCGAGGATGAAGTGGTGAGATATTTGATAACCTGACATCGTACCCTGCAGCTACTCCCGCTAACATAGCAGCCATGTTGTACAACACCAATTCTACGATGCTGAGTTTTGGTTTTGATCGCAGGCCTGCATAAACTCGGAAATATGAGCTAATGTTCACAAGTAGGCGCGCACCCAAAACGATTTCTTAGGAGGAAAGGAGTTTACATATATATATAAAACAATTTTTACACATTTCAGGTTTTCAGAAGATCTAGTAAATGACAATACCGACCCTACTCTAGATCCAGCCGTTTAATCGGAATTTCTACTGTATAGATCAGAGTTTACCAAACTTTTTGAGCCGCGGAGCACTTTTCACGAGAATAATTCGTCGCGGAGCACTGTCTGCTATCATTGCTATATACAGTCTGTGTAATAAGACATACATGCTTATAACTCATAATCAGGCATGTGCACAAATAATAAATAGGTTCAAACATGATAAGAATATCAAGACATAATACGTCCTATAATAAAAATTGTTTAGTTAGTGTTTTGTCTTTCAGTAGTGCGGTTGTGTAATAATGAGTGCTAATTATGCAAAACGTTTTGAAGCGGTATTTTTACGTACCCACCCAAAAGAGCCAAAAATGTCTTTTTCAAGAGCAGCAAAATATATGCACAAGGCAGTAGACTTTGTGAAGTATTAGGTGAAATGTTATCAAATAAAAATGTTGACGATTTACCTAATCGTGAATTAAAAAAAGTGACAATTAAAAAACAAGATAAAGTAATTTTTAACGTTTTTAAAAATAATCCTATGTTATTTTTACGTAAATATATGGTTATTTTGTTAAAAAAGAACAATAAGTTAAGTCTAATGACCATGAGAAGTGGTTTAATCGAAAATGGTATTAAATTCAGGAGCACCAAACAAAAACCATTATTATCAGTGAAACATTTCGAAAAACCACTCGCTTGGGTCAAGGAAAATTTAGACCGCGATTGATGTGGTTTTCTCTAATGCCCGATGCAAATCCTATTGAAAATGTTTGAGGGTACATGAAATACAAGCTTCGAACAAAAAACGTTCAAAATTTGGATCAGCTAACTCGTCAAATACGGCAGATATGGAGATCATTGCCAAAGTCGTATGCCGAAAAGCTGCTAGAAAGTGTATCGAAAAGATGCCAAGCAATAATTGATAATTATGGAGACTGGACCAATTATTAGGTATACTAGCGTCGGCGAATCAACACAGTTACGTCACACGACGTAACAAACGATTGCATTGTTACAGACAATACAGTCGTTTGTTACGTCGTGTGACGTAACTGCGTTGATTCACCGACGTTAGTATTGGCATCTGACACTACCGATAGAGGCGCTACTGCATTCACATCATGGCTGACTTTGCTAGGATATTTTTGACAGGTTCAATGGTATCTTCATGTGATATTTATTGAAACACACGGGAACACACTCTAAAATGGTCTTTAACTGTCTTTCCACTTCTAAGAACATATTCCCATGCTTGTCACAAACTCGACTATCCTACAACCGTCAGTTTCTCAAAATCTCACTAGAGGCGCTTCAGTTATTGTCAGTTGACAAATAGTAGCGTAATAATATTTACAGTAAATTTTTAAATTATTCTTAGTTTTTCCTTTTCTCTCTTATAGTTCGCCAAAAATCAACAAGGACGTCTTATTATACAGACTGTATATAGCAACACTAGTAGATCGCGGAGCACTAGTAGACACTCCGCGAAGCACCGTTCAGTTTGGAAAACTCTGGTATAGATTATAAACTTACATTATACCATGACTAACGGTATAAGAGTTTCTTGGTTAAACCTACGATGTCCTGAAAAAGTGTACTGCGAGATATTATGAGGACGGGAATCTCTAGCTTGAGAGTCCCTGGGTGCGCGCCACTTCACCAATATGAGTGGTGATAACTTACCATCCGCTATGTACAAAGTAGGCATTGGAACAGTCGGTCGTATTGTCCCAGGGAGTGGATATTCAGGTCCCCAGTCTTCAGGTGCGACGTAATCTGTTCAAAGCAAACATACTCTCGAGCCCACTTAAATCACATACAACCAGCTACACATTGACTAACAATGACACTAATGCAACTATGAATGACAGAATAAACTATGAGTGACAGTAAATAGCTAATATAACGTGTAGCTGCCACACAGGGCCGGCCCTTGAGTGAGGCGAACTAGACCCAGGAGCCAGGTGATGAAAGGCCCCAAAAGAATGTGCCAAGGTGTACCTTAAATCACCGGATACCTTCGAAGGGCCTCAATTTTAAAGTCTTGTCTCGGGCCTCACAAAAGCACGGGCCGGCACTGCTGCCACAGGAATGTCAAATTTAAGTATTAATTAAAAAACTACTGAGAAATTATAAGCGATTTTGTTATGAACAGTGAAGAATATTTATATTTAACAACTTAATAAATTTTCACTATTTTATTGATAAATTGCTAATATATTTTGGCTTTCACTATTGTTTAAGCAATGAAACAATAGGCGTTTACGTTTATTGAATCCACAAGATTGCTCAGATCGATCTGGTGATGTCACAAGATTAGTCGGATTGCTCGGATTTTGTTAACATTTTCGTAAGCAATATTTGTCTGAAGTTAAGTAGTGATGCCTGGTGACGGTAGCGCTAACTGCAACTGTCAAATTTCTGTCGGTGATTACAACTACTACCGCATTTTGTTTTATAAATATGAGTTTATTACTAATAATAGAATTCTAACACAAATTGCACTTATTTCGTTTATTTTATTAATTTGTTTTCTACACATTCTAATTGGCTGTAAGATTCAATTTACCCGCGCTAACCCCCACCACCAGCAATCCTGCCAGATCATCGGATTGCTTGGAAACGATCGGATTGCTCCAACGGATCAACCGGATGGACTAAAAATAAACTAATGTGTACGTTCCGACTGACTTAACGAACGGATCGGGAGCACTCGGATCGCTCGGATTAATCTGACTGACTAAACGTAAACGCCTATTATTGATACATTTACATCTTGTGTAATACGAGCTGAAGTACCTTTTAGTTTTTTGTTATACACATTTTTGCTGCAGTATAATAAGCCTAATGTTACAATTTTAAAAATAAAAATATGTTTAAAATAAATTTTTGTTCTTTAATCTACGATTAAAAACTTTTTATTTAGTTTCCCTATAATACAAAAACTATTATAACTTTACAAAAAATTATCTGATCAAGAATTCCGGGAGTACAATTCCGACTAACAAAAAAATAAATAAAAATGTATTGATGTATTACTCTGATTTTTTTACTTTCAGAATTTCAAGCTGGCCCTTTTGAGAGACAGGGTAAGAGATAATAAAACTTAAATAATACATAATATTCGATAACTTTAAAAAAGACAATCTGATCAAGAATTCCGGGCGTACTATTCCGGTTCAAATGTCAACAATATTCACTTAATACTTCACTCAAGATAAAAAAAAAAACAACGAAAAAAAAAACAATGTTTATAATTTTTGCACGATATTTTGCGTCCTAGAATGTTTTCTATATGCGAGTCAATAATCTATATATGTATAGCAAACTTTTTAGGTGTAGTTAAACAGGCAGTTAGTTAATATTTTTGGGGCACAGCAACAAAGGCTATTTGGTCCTCTAGACAGACAGACAAACGAGTGACGGTATAAGGTATCAGAGTTCCTTGGTTTTGTCTACGAACCCTAAAAAGAAGTTTTCTAGTTTTAAACAAAATTCAAATATATGTCTTTACTGTTAATTCAAGAATAAGCAATATTTTGCAAGTTTTTAGTTAGTGTACCCCAGAGTTGGGCATTATTTAACTAAATTTTCAATCATCTAAAAATTTGAATGCAAATGTAATCAAACTAAATTAATCACTGTTTATTCAATCAATAATGGATGTAATCAAAAATCTTTAATTAAATGATAATCATTAGTTTTGAATCCTATGGTGATATTTTGTCAGAAAATTTTGAATCACTTGGATCTCTATTTATATATATTTATATATTATATAGAAACAACTGTTTGCCTACCTTAAGAATCAATAAATTTTTTAAATGAAATAAATGCATCGTTTCAGTGTCGTCTTTTAAGATGAGATATAAAATTCAATGAACTATTTTTATATCCTCTAATTTCAACTTTAGGTTGGAATTTACCGCATTGAGCAATGACCTTATTTTGGTCCACACAGCTTTTTTCAGCTAAATATTGAAAAAACATACCATCTACAGTTTTCGATTTAAATAAAACATTTCTTATTTTACCATCATTATTACACACTTATTTTTACACCAAAACTTTCACGAGTATCACTCATGTTAGCGAAAAAAATACAAATATATAATTGTAATTGTACAATGCATAAACACTAAATGCCAATGAACAGTTAGAGTGAAAAAATCAAATCTCAATCCTAATTTTAGTTTCAATCATAACTAAAAATTTAATTATGACAGTGAGTAAATAATTAATTTAGTTACCAATGTGAATAACTGCATTATGAGTGATGTACCTTACTCATTAATCAAGTCTTGAAATTAAATTTTTAATCTCAGTCCTCGATCATTAGTTTGATTGCAATTTGCACAACTCTGGTGTACCCTCTAAAACCTCTCGCTTAAAATGAAAATTTAATTTTATATATGACCATGTTTGAATCCCAGTTTTGTTCTGTCATCGTACCAAATTACCTGAAGATATTTCTAGCTATTCCAAACAGACAGAAATTGATTTTTTATTGTACACCTTTTTAGAAACAACTAAAACGTGTAGAAACGAAGTATGACAAACAATTTACAAAATAGGGCCTCCAATTTTATTTATGTATCGATTGCTTTGACAATGTAAACATTTTGTTAAGAACGATAGTGACGTTTTCCTTTTAAGCAGTTATTAAATATTAAAAATGTTCAAAAAGTTGATTTTTCTACATTAAATTGTATTAAGAATATTATTAAATTGTTAAAGATAATATAACAGAATTAGACCTAGACACCAAAGCAAAAGTCCCAAAGAAACCTTCGATAAGATTTGACATTCTCTGCTAGGAACTAATTTGTACAATAGCAAAAAGAATTGAGCATAAGTGTTAAAAAACATGGAATGTCGGAAAAGAGCTGATGATCTAAGAATGACATAATTAAATTGATGATAACTATGGTATTGATGATATCATTAAAAACAAAACATGAATCTAATTACACACACCACAACAAATACACAGGAATGGAAGAAGCAAGATGTTACGGTAATACCAACATACAAGCACACGAGGATTAAACATGCAAAAACCCCAGGAACATGCAAAATAAAAATGTCAAAATAAAATACTGTTTTTATTTAAAACATCAAATAAATGTTTATTTGAAAATAATTATGTTTACATGTTGTGTAACCATCACCTTAGGGATAGGAAACATTAGCGATGCATTCTTGAACACGCTACTTATTATAATTAGTTATCGTCTTAGAGATTATCCAGTCATCCTGTCACATACGTAAGTTCAAAACTGCATCTTATTCATTTTGATCGTATTGTTTAAATAATACATAAAAATCTAAGCTATATATTTGTACCCAATCTACAGCTATCAATAAAAATTATTAAAACTGTATCATAGTGAAATAAGGTACAGATTTTATGATAAAAAAATATACAATATATAAAAAAAAAAATTGCTCTGTCATGCACAGTGTGCTAAAATTAAAAAAAATAAAAAGAAATATCTACTGGTCAATGGTAATATATCCTATTATCACGTTATTGAATGTCTGACTTACAGGTAATTTGATGTAGGTTTTCCTCAGATATACCTGTACATGTAATAAGTGCAAACATTAATCACTAATCAACTTTTCACGGTCGTCGTCTTTTAAATCCAACAAGTCGCTGCTGTTTAAATGCAAGCTACTATTGGTGCTAATACCTCTAGCAATGACAAAGCTGTTGGTTGAGAATACCGTATCATAGTGTGATTCAGTGATATTTCCTATGGAACGTGACAATCTATTTTGTTTGGCTAACGCCTCGCGTGGCGACAGAGCGTGAACATGAGTGGGAAAACTATTATTACGCTGGGTGGTGAAACGGAATGGCTTAAAGTCTGTTATACCAAAAGCATTATAACCTATAGCAGTAACTTTGTTCTTAAACAATTGTAAGGTTGACGATGCGTTCGACAAATTCGACTCTGTTGTATTTTTGTCAACAAACAGTTGGGTTACAGAGTTATCTAGACTGGAATCTGGGTTAGCATCGGATGTGTTACCTATATCGTGCTGAGGTCGGGAGAGAGCATTGCGAGATTTGTCCAAATTGGGTGCACTCTTAGACCAGATTCCACCAGGACGAGGCGCCAGTAGTGGTCGTAGCGGGATCTGACTCCTTTCACGCTGATGGCACGTACTTGGACCCCACGTCTTCCCCTTCACTCCATCCGCTGGCACTGTAAGCAACCCTCACATCTATCCCCTCCACAACAAAACTACCCCTACTTTATTTATTTGCCTTTTATTAATATTCCCGCGGTTCAATTAAAATTACAAAAGGGAGGATTGTTTTTTGCGAACTGTTGTTCTAAATGCCAAAAATCGTGAAAACAAATAAAAAATTACTAAAACTTTTCACAAAAGCTGACAGCATATTCTTTTTCAAAACTAAAATATCTACAATCTACAAAACACATGCATTATAAAACCATGCTTCAGCTTCAAAAAGGACGTGACGCTTTAGGCATACAAACGACGTGTACTTACGTGCGATCGCCCGCAGTCGTGGGATGGCCGGAGATCCAGGCGGGCTGTGGGGTGACATTACACCTGTACGTCCTTTCGGCTCTAATATCGTGTGCTGGACAGTTATCGTATGCCGAAAATCTGACGGTGAACTAATATTTTGCCCTGGTTCCTTCTTCAGCAACTTAAGTCGTGATCGTTTAAATTTTCCTACAATTACAAAGCACCATGAAATAAAAATGACAACAAAAAAATAAATCAAATTAAACATAAAATAGGGCACAATAGGGGATGATAATTTTTACTAGGATCCTAAATATAAAATAAAATGTTTTAGAACAGTGCAATCTATGTACTGTAGTTGAATATGATGTAAACATTTTCCATTTAATCTTTTAAAAACAGAACAAAAATGCAAAAATGTGATGTGAAACTTAAAATTTACTCTCGTAAGAATACATTTGTTAGTTAAAGGCCCGGTCTTTCCACCTTCAGATAAAGTCCCAGGTAACTATCTGACAGATAAGGTTATTTGTAACTTCATCTGCTGAGTAAATGTCAATACCAGTCAGTGAATCCAATACGTCAGTCTCATTATCCGTTAGATAACTATCCGATAGATACATTTGTATAGAAAGAAGGGATGACATTTACTCAGCAGATGAAGTTAAAAATAACCTTATCTGTCAGATAGTTACCTGGGACTTTATCTAAAGGTGGAAAGACCGGGCCTAAGTGTATGTATAAAATTACAAACTCAAGTTTACATGAATATGAAAAAAAAAAAAAAATGATGTGAAATGTGAATTTTTATTTCAATTAACATTTCAGGATTTCGAAAGTATTTAGAACCTTAACATTTTTGGCACATTTAAGACTTTCGAAAATCAATTTACGTCTGTTAATTATTTATTTATAAGAGTTTTCTTTTAATATCTTATGTAAAATGAAACTAATATATTTTTTCAAAATATCAAAATTTTGTTATTTTCGAAAAAATAATCATTAATACGAAAACATATTCATAATAGATCAAAAATACCATTTGTATTTTTTCGCTCAATGAGCATTATTCTAAAATTTTCAGAAATATAGAACAACCCCAGTCGGTTATAAATAGTAGGCAATATTTTTTTTGGGGAATATATTTGGCAAAAATTGCATCAAAATAGGGTTTAAAGAGTTACTTTCTGTTTCTCAATCTCTGTTTAAAAAAAAACCTTTGATACTGCATAATAAATATTGAAATAATTATTTTATTGAACGACCCAAAAGGTTGGATATTTTTCGAAAAAATAATCTATTCTAAAATTCGTGCTGTACTCTTCGGGTTCACAGAAATGTGCATTACTCAGATTTTGTGATATCAAAATTAAATTTTGTCTCTAAAAATACATATACGTATACAGGGTGTTTGTTTGCACGCTGCACCACGAATAACTCATTTATTTTAAAAGATGCCAAAAATTCTTCAGAACAAAAGTTAAACTAGACAAAAGGGCCCACTTAAGGACTATAATAAGAATTCTGCATTACTTTCGGTTACAACGGAAATTGTTTCAACTTTTTATCTAGCATAGGGAATCGGTACTTTAACTTTTTTTTTTCTTGAAAGTACATTAAATCAACTTTACAATTATATCAAAATGTCATATTTTAATTTTAACCATTTCAAAATGGCGACCATTTGTTTACAAAATAATAAATAACATAAATCGTACAAAATTAAACATAGCAAGCTTTGTTTTGTTACATAAAAAAAAAAAAAAAAACAAATAAAACCTGCAAATTTTCTTGCTTGTTAGTACGAGTTTGATATTAAAGGTGATAACTGATAACATCAAATCGTTTGTAATTATGGCTTAAGTATGTTATTCAAATGAAAAAATGACAGATATGGTTCTGACATTCGGGGAATGTCAAATACATTCTGTTAAGAGCCCAGCAACTCCAGAAATGTATCCTGAAGGTAAAAGTTAGAAGAGTTAGGGTAAGAATAGCCATCAGGGAAATTCAAGAGTATACCGTTCTAAATGTAATGGAAGAATTTTTATTACGAATGAGAAAATGTGTGGATAACAACGGCGGACATATTGAACATTTGTAATTTTTCCTTAGTTTATTTTAACTTTAGTCATATTTTGTTTTATTGTTTTTCCTAGTTACATAATGTTATATCTTTTTATAATTAAGTTTCTACGATTTTTATGTTATTTATTATTTTGTAAATAAATGGTCACCATTTTGAAATGGTCAAATTAAAGTATGATATTTTGATATCCTTGTTAAACAGATTTAATGTACTTTCAAGAAAGAAAAAAATTAAAGTACCAATTTCCTATGCTAGATAAAAAGTTGAAACAATTTCGGCTGAAACCGGAAGTGATGCATAATTCTTATTATAGTCCTTAAGTGGGCCCTTTTGTCTAGTTTAACTTTTCTTGTGAAGAATATTTTGTATCTCTTAAAAAAAAGGAGAGAAAACACCCTGTATATTCAATCATGATGCCTCATCTGAGGCAATATTAAGATGTCAGTTTTGTTGGTAGTAATGAAAAATAATTAGGCATCTGAAAATCAGATAGTTAGATTACAGCAATTCCAAAATATCATTCATGTTCTATAAGAAATATTCATTAAGCAACACTGACAATTTTAAATATATATTTAGTTGATGGTAAAATGTGATTATTTTTTATGACAAATTTTGGTTTCTGTCAGCAGAAAATCATGCAGTCTAGCAAAAAAAATATCATAACCTACTCAGATGAAGAAACATCGAGAATAGATTATATATTATGTTGTGTATTTTTTGAGTGATATATTTTTTCGAAGTCTCAGTATTTCCCTATACATGGGCCAAAGAACTATACATGCATTCCAAAGTTCAGGTCTCCAGGTCCCCAACCCTTTGAGAATATTTCTATCGTACAGACAGACACACAGGTACATGAGTGACGGCATAATGGTTTCTTTGTTATAATTACCCTAAAAAGACTCAGAACAGAAAGGTGTAGTAGAAAGCTCTGGAAGAGATCAAGACCCACAAAAAGTTGTGCAGCCAATGATGATGATTTTGCAAGCAAAAATGTTAAAAAATCAAAATAAATAAAGTAAATAAAAAAAATACCTTTTCGTTTATTTGGAGTAGGAGTATTTTGCCTAATCATGAAATACAGTTCTCTTTCCAAGAGATCTATTTCCCTCGCAGCCAGTTCTTGTTCTCTCTGTCGCAGTAACTCCTCATGTTCTCTCTGTTGCATCTGAGCTCTATTGAGATCCTCTTCCCTACATCGCAATTCCTATAAATCATAAATCATTAATATTCCAGGAATTACAGAACTAGAGAAGAATTATTAATTATAACATACCTCCTCGAATGACTGACATGCCTGACAGCGTAAAAATTAAATACGATTATAAATTAAATTACATGAAATATACAGAAATAGATAGAATTAGTTTAGAAGAGTTATTCGAACAAGAAATGCAAGTCATCAAGTAGAATTACTTCATTCGTAACATTTTAATATATTATAAGTTTACCATACCACAGGAATAGTTAAGTATTGGAAAATTCTGGTTATTTAATAATAGGCGCTTTTCAGACTATCAAAAAGAGTAGCTCCGAGTTACTCCCAACAGGTTAGTGGTTGTTCCAAGTAAAAGTACTTCATACTCTCTACTTTATTGTCTCCAATATTGTCTTATAACCACCGTTAACGTGTAGAAACCAAATATGAGGCAGAAAAAATAAAAAAATAGATATAGCCTCTCATTTTATTAAGTTATATAAATAGCTTCCCAACTAAAAAACTTGAAACATCTCACTTGTTATTGACTTAACAGCAAAAACGAGCTACCATACAATATTGCTGGATAAATTAAAAAAGTATGGTTTTGAAAAAAGAAGTGGCGCTCTATAGTGTCATATTTAATTAATCGTGTGCAATATGTATCAGCTATACATCTCGTCTGATTGAAGTAACTTCAGGTGTACCTTGAGGTACACCTCAATGGGAGCCTTGAGGCTCCCATTTATGTCCAATTGTATTTAATATTTATATCAACTCAATATTTAGTTGTTTTAAAATATGCAAATTTGCTCTTTTCGCCGACGACTTGAAGTTCTACACTACTGTAGATTCAATCGATGATTGCATTTTAATTGAAGACGATTTAAAAATGTTAAATAAATAACATAAGCAAATGTTTTATTGTAAGCGTCAGCCGAAACAAAACTAAAATTATGTTCAATTACTCAATCAATAATAAACAATTATCAAGAAAAGATTCAATACGTGACTTGGGTATCATATATGACTCAAAACTACTTTTCAATGAACACATTGATACAATAGTAAAAAAAGGATTGTTTTTTACAATTTTTTGCAAAGCTACTGGGCTTCGTTTTGAGAACTACCAAATGATTTCAACATATTCAATCAATTATTTTGTTTTATAATTCAATTGTAAGGCCTCAACTAGAGTATGCTACTTCTATTTGGAATCCTCAATATTTAAAATACAGTAAACGAATAGAAATTATACAAAAAAAAAGTAAACTTCTTTGCTATAAATTTAATACCCAGCTAAACTGTTATTCCGATAAACTGGAATTTTTCAACTTAAAATCATTAGAACAAAGAAGAACTAAATTTGATATCCTGGTATTGTTCAAAATCTTCAATAGTATGATTGACACACAGACCTTTGTACATCAATTTACTTTTCTAATACCAAACAAGTCAACACGATCTCAAAATTTGTTTTATATTAATCAATTTAGAACCAACTATTGTAAGAACTCACCAATTAATAGAATAATGATATCTTATAAGAATAATTTCCAAAATTTAGATATATTTTAACATTTAACAAACTAACAAAATTATTGTAATGAGATATTTTATAATAATGTACTTTATTTATGTACACAATTTGTAATTTATAATTTCTGTAACTTATTGTTCACTATTTAGTTGTATTCCGTGGAAGCTACTTGTGGGCAACCGTTAGCTTTCCCAAATAAATAAATAAAATATGTAAAAATAATTACACTATATTAGATCCGCCTTAAGTTAACTGTGATGTGCCACAAGACTCTGTTTTAGGGCCGCTCCTGTTTTTAATTTATATACATAATTTCCCTAGTTCTATCAATTTTCTTTTCTTATATGCGGATGATACAACCATTCTTACTAGATCTCATTGATATAATGAACTATTGACAAACAATGACATTCATTCCAACAAATTAATATAAGTAATAATTTACTTATAACTTTAAGAAACAACAATTACAGTAATTCTATTTCTGATACTCTTCTAGGTGATCAAATAGACCCAGTTCATAAATGTGATCAACAAGTATCTGTTTTAGCAGAAATTTATGCAGAATTATATATTTGTTTAGGAATTTAGCAAACTGCGTATCGTTGAATATTTAAAGTATTTTTTCTTATTTATTTTGTACGCTTTCACTCTCAGATAACTTATGCTTTATCTGTATGAGGACACAGTCCATCAGCGGAACGTATTTTTATATACAGAGGCGCATAATAAGGATAATCTCGGGAATATCCTACAGAGCAATTGTAAGAAACATTTTATTAATCTAAATATAATAACTTTGACATTTAATTTATATTTACCAGTGTCTCCTCCACGGATCTAAAAATGTTGGACAGCGCATTGAACGGTTACATTCTTAAAACATAAGAAATAAAGCAAATATTTACCCTGTTTATACTAGACTGACAAAAACAAGTAATTGGCACAATTATTATTAAATTAAATTCTTAAATGTGTTACCAACAGAAATTAAAGTCCCTGGAAATTTATAAATAAAATTAAGCATTTTCTAATAGAGCACCTTTTTATAAAGTAGGTCGTCAAGGATGAAATTTGTAGAAAAAAAGTTGATTGATAACTTACAAATATAAGGAATTATTTTATTCATCAAAGTATGCACCCATATTGTCTATACACTTTCGCCATTTAAGCGGCAGGTTGTTCAGGCCGGTGGTATAAAATCCTGGTGGACGAGAGTCAATGAATTCCTGGAAGGCCAGTTTTACAGCATTGTCGGAATTAAACTGTTTTCTTATTAAAAAGTTGTCCAAATTGTGGAAGAAGTGGTAGTCAGTGGGGGCTAGGTCTGGTGAGTATGGAGGATGATGCAGTTCCAACTCCGATTCCTGTAGTTTTGCCACAGTCATTTGTGCAGTGTGTGGTCTAGCGTTATCATGCAATAAGACAGTCTACAATCTAGGCTGTTTTTCTTTAAGTTTTTGCACCATTTCTTCCAGTTGGTTGCAGTATATTTCTGCTGTGATCGATGAGCCAGTTTTTTTTATTTTTTATTTGGTTTTTAAGTTACGTAATTTGGCGAACCAATTTGATATTATCTGCTGCGTAGTAACACTAGAGCCAAATGCACTATTTCTGTTTCGCGCGGTCTGCGATGCCGTAGTTCCACGTAAGAACACATAGTTCATAATAGTGCGAATTTCCGACCGTTCCATTTTCAACAAAATTAATTTAAAAAAAAAGTTTTTGATATTTTTTAGAGCATACAATAATTTTTAAAATATTAAGCCAATGTCAAATAATAAGCTGTTAAAGTTGGCAATATTATTAACTACAAATTTCATCTTTGACGACCTGATATTAATTTCATAACAACAAAACGGTGACTTTTAACTTAATAATATAAATAAGTGATTTGCAATGAGTTATTTTAAAATTTTATTATATTATAACTTAAGTATGTATGACTGTCTTAAAACACAATACGTGTAATTTTGTCAATAAATTATTATTTATTTATTCATTTGTTTACTCAAAAACGTAAACAACAAAAATTATTTAAAATAAAAAAAAATCTTTATTTATTTATAAATTTTTTCAGTGGGATGATGATTTGTTATGTGTTATGGGGGAAAGCCAACTAATGTCTATTAAAATATTTCACTTATTATTGACTTGACAGCAAAAACGTAATGACAAAAATTGTTAATAATAAGAAAATAAAACTTGTTCTATACATTTTTTCAATTTTTTATTTAGGGAGTTAGTTAAAAATGTCACTTTCTTAATAATTTTCAGAACCAATAAATCTAAAGTCGGTTTTACAGCGTAAGGAATATTTTTTAATTGACTTTTAAAGTCCGTATTACACTATAAAAGTACACAAAATAACTAAATCTGGTTTGTCCTTACAAAAGTAAACAGCTTATATATCTTTTTGTAAAATTTATTTAAATTAAATATATATATATATATATATATATTCTAAATGACATTTCCTAAGAAGGATACAAAAACCAAATTTGTATTATCAAATTTTTCATTCAATAAAAAATATTACAATTTTTAAAATGTTTCCCTATTTATGGCCGATAGTGTATATACATACTATTTACAATTTAAAAATATATCGGTTGGCAATAAATTCCTAGTTTCTGTGGTATTGGTGGTGGTACCCGAAGTTGGCAATTGTAGTGAAAAGTTTTTTTGCCAGGTAGGTAAATGCTGTTCACTTTTGTAAGGACAACGTTATAATACACAATAGTGTATTACGGACTTTAAATGTCAATTAAAAATATTCATGCTGTAAAAACGACTTTAGATTTATTGGTTATGATCATTATTAAGACATTTTTTATAATTTTTTAATACCAACATGACAGTCAATTTCAAAGCTGCAAACTATTGAAATCAAAATTTCCTCCTAGTTTGTTTTTACAAAAGTGAACAGCATATACTAGGACAGCGTATTCAGTTCTTATCATATAATCGGTTCAAGCATCTTCCAATTTCTCACATCTTATAATTTTTATAAGATGTTCTTTCTCTCCTCGGCACCAATTTAGGCATTTTAATTTATTATAATAAAACATGTTTAATATTCAAAATATAAATGTCATAAATGTGTGTATAAATAAATTTGACAACATGTACTTAATAACAATTTGTCATAAAAACATATGAATACATAAGCAGATATTATAGCAACTTTATTTTTTACTGATATCTTATGGTTATATCTTAAGATAGGAATGTACTAAATACACTACACCCAACCATAGCACGAAAATATTTTATTGTTGAGTACATAGTTGTTGAAAAGGTACGTCGCGAATTTGCAGGGGTTAAGAGTTATTACCGTCTTAAATGGTATATAGCTGAGTCGCCAAAACAGGGCAGTTACGTCAATAACTTTAACCTAAAAGATGTACAACTTCAAAATTATTATGAAGCATAAACTAAATATGATTTCAATAGATAAATTTTATTAACTTTATTGTTATTATTAATATTTTTATTATTAGTTTAATTTTTTATTTAGTTTTTCTTTCTTGTATTAGTAGATTATTGTCTAATAGAATAACAAATTTTTTACTATTAACAACAAATTTTAACTTTTGTCGTTTCAATTATTTATATGTACTGTCATTACGTCTAATTTGCAGGTTCTATTTTATGTTATTTTATTTATTTTTTGTAATCTGGAAATGTTTATGTCCAACATTGAATCATGTTAAATAAGAAAATATTAATTTGTACGTATGTACTTGAATGTAATTTATTTTGTTTTGTTTTCTTTTTTTTTTTTTTTGTTACTTATTTTCATAGATACTATATTCTATTTATTTTATTGAACTTATTATCAATAGGCGGTTTCTTTGGCTTAAGCGGAACTAGAGTTTCAAATCTAGTAACTTTTACAGATTGATTGAAGCTCTTGATTATTTTGTTTAGGAAAACCTCACTTCAATATACAAGGTGAGGCAACACTTATTTTCACCTCGATTATTTCCTTAATAAAAATAGTTGTAAAAATATTGTTCAAATAAAATTTATTTGGGGCAATGGGGGTCAGATTTTAACCGTATCAATATTTTTGTTCATTTCTTTTGCAAAAGGTATGACATTAAATAACGTTGGCACTATTCTACTTCTGCAAACCCACCTTATTGCGCATGCGCTGTCTATTTTAGGTGCAAATTTAGGTAAATAAATTTACTTTTTGTAAAATTTTCGGTTAGGTTACCTTAGTAATTTATTTTTCTTAGTTTTATTTAGTCACATATCATTTTATTTATTTGTATTAGAAATTTTATTTGATTATTTACAGTCACGAATATTGCTGGGTTTGCAGTTGCAGAATAGTACCAAATATTTGAGAAAATCGCATTTTGTGTCCTTCAAAATGACGACTTATTTGTTGGAAAATAATGAAAATAAAAGCATGCAATTTTTTCTACTTATGGAAAATTAAAATTAGCCAATCGTTTCAAACAATAAATTTGGAGAATAAGGCTTCTTCTGTTCAAGAAGCTTTTAAAAAACGTATACAAAAGTGTGTTGAACAGCAAGGTCATCATTTTAAAAAATTAGTACAATAGGTAGATTACTGTTATGAGTCACTAATCACTTATTATTTTTAAGATCACAAAAAGTCGCGTTTCTCAAAAATTTTGACATGAAAGAAAGTTTTACACCATTGAAAAGAGAGAAAAAATGCTCTATAATATTGTGTTAAATAATATGTAGTTTAATTTAAAAAATTATTATTAACTGCCGTGCCTCTAGCAAAAAAAATGTTTGATACCACTATAGTCTGACCCCGATTACCCCGAATAAGTTTTATTTGAACAATATTTTTATAACCCTTTTTATTAAGGAACTATTCAAGATGAACATACGTGTTGCCTCACATTGTGTAAAAAGTTAGCTAGTGACAACTTAAGAAAATTTAAATTACATTTAGTTCTGCTTAAAGGTTTGGAATAGCCTATATGTATCACACTTAGCGATTCTTGTCGAGAAAAACTTTTAATTCTCATTTTTCATTTCTCGAGAAATGTAAAATTTGCTCGACGCCTTTACTTAAGTACTTTAAAGGTGATTATAATTTTAACATGTTTTTATCCTCTACAATATTTTCAACATTAAAAAAAGATGTATATTCTAATAATTATATAATTATTTTTCTCGAGATTTCTCGAGAAAATAAGTCTAATGTCGAGAAATCAGAAACACTAATCACTCTGAATTTATTGTTATATTTGGGACAGGTTGTAATAGTATATTCTGTAACAAGTTTGGAATGAGAAAATTCGATGCGAGTGGAACATTCAGAGCGCGAGCCGCAAGCGAGCATGAGGAACCACCAGCATCGAATTTTCTCTTCCAACCGAGTCACAGACCCTACTTTCTCCACGACCACCAGAAAAAAAAGAAAGAAAGAAATTTAACAAATAATTATTTTAAAACATTTTATCTTAACAAATAGTTTATATTACATAACAAATTAATCAATTAATTAAACCTTTTTTTTATTATTTGTTTAATTTTACTTTAATTTGCCGCACATCGCCCTCTATTTTGTACTTTTTAAGAAGGTATGTTGCATTTATTTAATGTAAACATTGCATATATTTTAATGTATCTCTACGCGTATAGATACCGTTTGCACTACTTTTCAGTGCGGATTAATACATACCTTATAGTGAACAATAACAAATGACAACAAGCATGGAATAGTTATTCCATAACAAGTGATAGAATGAAATACACGCAAAATGCATAAGAAGATAAGTGCTTTAGAATAACATTCCTTGTTCTTCTTAACTCTTGTGTTGGAATATGAACTTTCTGTAGGCAAAATTGATTTTAGAATTGGTAAATTCTTTAGTGGTCGTGGAGTAATTACTTGTGCCATTTGTACAAGAACTTTTTGTGTAATAAACTGTATTATTATAAAAATAAATAAAAGAGTGAAGACCAATAACAGTCCATATTTCAAAGGAAAACAATCGATATAGCTATTTTTTCGCCACTAAATTTGTCATTGAAATTATGACGTTATACAATAAACTGTTGATTAGGTCGTTGATTGAGTCGTCAAAACAATAGAGTTGCTTCATTTTAAATGTCATAAGTCGACTTAAAAGTGAACTTCAAAATTATTATCGAATGCAAACTAAATATGATTTTCACAGGTATGTTTTACTAAAATATGAGTGAAGAGCAATAACAGTATATAATTCAAATGAAAACAAATCGATTTAGCTATTTTTTCACCACTAAGCTTGTCACTGAAATTATGACGTAGTAAAACAAACTGCATGACTAGGCACTCAGCAGAAAATTAGAAGAAAAATTTAGGATAATTAAATTATGAGATGTTTGTTATTAATAATATTTGAATAATGACATGCACTGCCTGTCTTAAACTTCTTTCCGTAACCACTCAATATTAATATCATTACCTTTTCTTTCATGCGAAGGTCCAGAAGAACTTCTTCGATCTCTTGTCTCCAATCATCTTGCATCGTGTGAAAACTTTCATGAGGAGTCTGCGTAAAAGCAGAATGAACAATGGCATCAAGCGCAACTAGAATATCTTCAAATCCTGGTCTACGATGAGGATCAGATTCCCAGCACGCTACAAAACAAATGAATATTAGGAATAACACACAATAAATGCATGCACAGTTAATTTACTATTGAATTTAATAACGGACGATAAGAATTATTCATGGTTGTTGACTAGTCTTTCTTATCTATTGTGGAAAAACTGTCATGGACAAAGTTATTATTTGACAACAAATTTATACGTTTTAAAATTTGCATTGTCTACAAATAGAAATTGCATCTAAATAAGTTGTACAATATGTTATATATTTGTTTTAAGAATAACAGCAAGGACAGTGTTCCATTACAAGCTAGGAGTCAACCACCATTTTTGATTTTAGTAAATGAACCAATTAACTTACAAGAATTGTGTTTTAATTTTTTTGCACAATATAAATTTGTTATAAAAATCAAAATCCTGTTATGAAATAAATATATCTACAATTTCCAATGTGGTAGAATTTTCATAAATTTCAGGATTTCATAGGTATCTAGTAAGTATAGACAGCCAGCAGAGAAAATATTTTTTTTTGCGCAGTTTTTGTTGTAACACAGCTGGGTATTAAATACTTTCTGGTATTTGAAATACTATATTTCGAATACTTGCCCAGTATTTTAAATCTTGTCTCGCATGTCAAATACTCTCATATTTCAATTAATTTTTCAAAGTTTGGATTGCCATGAAATCCAAAGTATGAAGGTAATTTTGGACTCAAATTTTCAAATTGAGTCCAAAAAGTAGGAATTTATTCTTCTATTTTTTTTTTTTTTTATAATTTTTTAAAACTAATTTATAGTCATTATAATTCTTAATGTATTTATATTGATTATATACAATACATTTAAAAAATAATAATAAGTTTTCAACAGTCTAAAAATATTTGACGAAAATCGTGTCATAATCATAATTTAACGTTTGAGTTTACTTGCGCTTCCCAACTTTATTTTATGTTACACATTTAAAAAAATAATATTCTGTTTTCACTTTTGTAAAAACAAAGTAAGAGGAAAATTTGATTTCAATAGTTTTTTCACGACAAATGCCAGTTTAATTAAAAAAGTTCGAAGATGAACAACTGCAAGCTCTGTTGGAAAAAAGCCCTCCTAAAACACTCAAAGAATTGGCTCAACAGTTCGAAGTCGATAAACCAACTACTTCACGACATTTACAAGCCACGGGAAAGATCCAGAAAGAAGGGATTGGGCTGCCAGATGAATTGACCGAAAATGCCATTGCTAATCGTTTAAACATCTAGATTTCTTGCAAGGTATAAAAAGAAGAGTTTCTTGTGGCGTATCGTGACCAGCAACGAAAAATTGATCTATTTCGACAACCCGAAACGCAAGAAATCATGGGTTAATCCTGGTCAACCATCAACGTCGACACATCCACGGTCACAAGGCCATACTCTCTATTTGGTGGGATATCGTGTATTTTGAGCTGTTAAAACCAAATGAAACAATCATCGCCGAACGATTTCGACATAACTGGAGCGTTTAAATGATTATTTAATGCGAAAAAGACCATAAATTGCATAAAATCGCCAAAAAGTGGTTCTTCTTCATGACAATGCTAGGCCCCATGTTGCTATAGCCGTGAAACAAACACTGATGGAGCTCGAATGGGAGGTTCTCCTACACCTAGCGTATTCTCCGGACCTGGCTCCAAACAATTACCATGTTCCGGTCGATGCAACACTCTTTGGAAGATACACATTTCCATAACTACGGAGAAGTCAAGAATTAAATTGCTGAATGGATTGGCTCAAAAGTCAGACCATTCTTTCGTCGTGGAATTCAACTTCTGCCAGAAATTTGGGAAAAAGTCATACGAGTCGCTTCCGAGGGCAAATACTTAATTAATGTATCACGCATTTTGTTATTGAAATAAATACTCAAAAACACATGACAACAGCGACTTTCAATGCAACATCCGAATATATTGAGGTGTTCCTAATGTTTATTAAGGCAAACGAAGACAGTATGAGAGGAAAGGATTATCTATACCAAGATATAAATAAAGCTGGACAGGTAATTTGCCCCTGATTACGGGTATAGATCTTTGCAATAATCTATCTGTAGATCTCGAAAATCTCAAAAAAATTAATTCAGAAAAAAAAAACTGAACGTTTTAATAGAGGACCTGACTTAAGTTTCTGTATTTTTGTATGCACAATTACCTTCAATAGAATAATAATAATAATTATTATTATTATTATCATTGATATGTGTGATTACTGACTTTATATAAATTTATAGCTCCCAATATAGTAAGTAATAACGCGCTGCCATTGTCTAAAGGGGGTTTTACACGGTTCAATTTACTGATCAATAAATTAAACCAGTGGCGAAGAGAGACCTCCGCTAGACTTGCCCTCCCATAAAAAAAATAAATAAATAAAAAAAAATAAATAAAAAAATAAATTTAAAATTTTAGGTAAATTCCAATACATCAAATTATGTTCTATACAAATTTTTGTCCCAGGCTTGGTTTATTAAGTTACGAATTTTTTTAAATTTTATAGTTTAATAACTTTCCGGTTTCCGATTTTCATAAAAACAATAGGGTTCTTTCCAATTAATAGGAGAATTTTTTATTACCAGAACGAACTCTCTAAGTTAAACCGTTCTTAAGTTATCGTGTATACACACACAGACACACACACACAGACACACATACGGACGGCACTTCGAAAATAGGTTTTTTGGATTCTCTGGACCATGCAACGTGGTCATCAGTCAAAATCTCGACATCGAAAATTTTCGCGATTACAATACTTGCCCCTTATATATTAAGGTCGGGCAAGTAAAAAGTTGATCTTTAATTTATTGATGAAAAAATTGATAAATTTATTTTGACAATAGAACAAGTTCTGTTTTTCATACATTTTTTAGGGAATTCTAGGTATATTTTATGTGTTTAGTTATTGCCAACTGTTTAGTTGTAGCATAACCAAGAAATGTATAAGTTATATGTTTTGTTTTCAAATTTGACAGAACCGCAAACGTTCTAATTCACCATCATCTAGGTTATTTCTTTAGTTTTAGTTCACAGCTCGTATTTTTGTGATGATTTTTTTCAATACATATTTTAATTTTGTTAAATAAATTGATGTATGTAAAGTGATCCTTTTATTTTCAAGGTTAGCAATAAATTGAACTGTGTAAAATTAAGTTAACAGAAATTAATTGTACAATATTCTGAGGAAAAGGAAAATTAAATAAAAAATCTGTAGTTGTATTGCAATAAGAAGCAATTATCAAATCGTAAAATATTTTTATTTATGTTATTACTTCCTGTGGTTAATTTTACAACACTTTGATAGTCTATGGTTGCAACAAACAATGTCGTGTGTCAGGAAATTATTATGGGTTTCAGGTTTCATTAAAAACAATTTTATTAAATTCTGTTGACAATAATACAGTTTTTACTTGCCCGACCTTAATATATAAGGGGCAAGTATTGTAATCTCGAAAATTTTCGATGTCGAGATTTTGACTGATGACCACGTTTCATGGTCCAGGGAATCCAAAAAAACATATTTTCGAAGTGCCGTCCGTGCGTGCGTGCGTGCGTGTGTGTGTATACACGATAACTCAAAAATGGCTTAACTTAGAGGGTTCGTTCTGGCACTAAAAAAATTTCCCATTAATTGGAAAGAACCCTATTGTTTTTTATGAAAATCCGAAACCGGAAACGGAAGTTATTAAACTTTAAAATTTTTAAATATTCGCAACAAGTAAACCAAGCCTTGGACAAAAATTTGTATAGAACATAATTTGATGTATTTTTGAAACCTTAAACTTATTTTAATTTTTTTTCAATATTTGTTTTTTATTTAATTTTTTTTATTGGAGGGCAAGTCTAGCGGAGGTATCTCTTCGGCACTGTTTTTTTCTTTTTAACTATAACTGAAAAGATGAGTGATAAACATTATTGTAACTATACATTATATGTAATAAATTATTATAATTCTTGTTATTATGTTTAATAAATTACCCTTCAATAATTTACACTTTAACGTATATTTTAAATAAGGAATTTAAAAAAATAAATAAAACGTTTTTCTGTTGAAATTGTCTTTCATTACTATTGGGTTTTTAATGCAAAATTAACAACGATTTTTGTGGAGTTTTTATTTTGTGTTGAAAAATGGCGCTTGCTTTATGTAATAATTGTAAAAATATTCTTCTGTTTTTAGGTGAAAAAAAAAAAGTGTCGAAAATCATATTTTTGTTCGTCATATAATGCTCTACCACTTCGAGGAAGGAGCTACTCAACGAGCTTTTAAGCAAAGGAACAATCAGTCAAAAACAAGTTGAAAGATGGTTCCACAAGTTCAAATCGGGTGACACAAGTCTTAAGGATGATGAAGGAAGAGGACAGTCATCGGATTTCGACGATCAGTCACTTTTGTCAGCAGTGGAAGAGGACGATAACATGAAGTCTTTGGCCAGTAGCCGGGTTTACTGGCCAAATACTTCAATGTCGACCAATTCACGATCGTTCGTCGCCTAAAAAAGCTTATAAAGGTTTGGAAATTGGCTGGATGGGTGCCTCGCGAATTTCCGGCAACAACAAAGCCGATCGTGTTCGAATTTTCACCGAACTGCTGCAGAGAAACGAGCAATCGTCATTTTTGAAGAATCTTGTCACTGGTGATGATTCATGGTTTCTCTTCAAAAACGTCAAAAGAAAGTAAATTTGTGTATCTCCGGGTGAAACACCGAAAGGAATAGCAAAAGGTGCCCACAGTGAGAAAGCAATGTGGTGCGTATGGTAAAAACTTTACTTCCTTGGACGACTTGAAAAATAACCTGAATTAGTTCTTTATTCAGAAGCCGAGTTTATGCAGCTACCGGGAGAGATGGAGAAAAGAGATCGAACAGAACGGCACATACTATATTGATTAAATGTAACTTTTAGTAAATAAAATGTATCTTCAATTATTGTCAAAAAAACAGGATGCATCAACCCAATACATGGCTATTGCAATTTGCCATGATTTCTCTTAATCTTTTTCGATAGACTTGTAGGTTCGTTTCTTGTTTCGGATAATTGGTTAGTGTTGTATTGAACTGCGTTCGATTTAGCTATATTTTTTTATGCCCTAAATTATGCTTCAATATTTCGAAAAAAAATAACCTTTTCAAAATTCCGATCATACCATTCCGGTTTACATCAATATGCTTTATTTACTGATTTCTTTTAATTTTTAAATCAGCCCATCTAGAAAATTGCGTGGAGAGACAAGTTTTTGGCAAAAAGCGCACTAAAAAGATTTTATCCCCTCAAAATAAAAATTGTTTTTTATCAACTTTTGTATCGAATCAATCTATTCTTTACAACGGGGAGAAATACTCCACAGTCACTTGCAACAAAATTAACAATTGATTTGTCGAGTTCTTGTATACTTTTACTGCTTTCATTTAGTATCTTTGAATTTTTTATCCTTAGGCCAAGTTTAAGTGTGCAATTTAATGTCTTCTGTAATTTATTTTCCGACATAAAAGTTCAGTTTTACGCAGTTTTTGTATCAACCATTAAACAATGTAACATAAATTTTGTACTGTTGATTAATTCTATAATATATTCAGTGTTAAAAATGTAGATTGCTGACAGTAAATATTAAACACATGTAGTCTGATTAACACGTTTAATAGGTTGTTGACTCTATTTTTGGAGCTAATATTTTCCTGTTGGAAATAAATGAATGTGATAAAATTTGCTGTATTTTTAGCAAACTGAATATTTTTATGAACCTATTAATTAAGACCTAATTAAGTAGAAATTTTTGAAATAGTTGTTTTAACACAATACGAGTGAATTTAACGCAGACTGTCAAGAAAAAAATCTGGAGCAGTCAATAGATACACGAGTAGATATTTTAACGGATAAGACTCGGCGGATCGGGTACTTCGATTCTCAATGGATTTGATCCGTCTGGCCCGGTCCTTCTTGTGCCCACTAGCGTAAAAATAAAAATTGAGTGACGTACAAATTTTAACACATTTCAGGATTTTGTAGGTATTTAGTAAGTTATAACAAATTGTAGTTACTTATTAAAATTCACAAATTTCCGTATATTTTGAAAGAAAAACTAGGCGCTTCCATCTAAGACGTACAAGCTTAATTCATATAGCTACATGATGTTGCACAACGTTTGATAATTTTCGAAATAATCAGATCAAAAAAATCCTCTTGTACTATTCCGGTTCACATTAATGAGCATTGCTCAGATTCTTTTCAGATTTAAAAATTACTCTTCGTTCCTTAATCAATGTCTTAAGGGGGGCACAGCTGTATAGTACTCAAAAAGATTTAATTTTCATAAGGAATACGTGTACCAAGTGGCATTCCATTATCATCATAATATATTTCGACGAAGGTACCAAACTATAAACAATCATGTCGAACAAAATGTTAATGTATTATTTAAACATTGCTACACAAAACTATATAAATATAAAATTTATTTGAAACCCACATATATACAGGGTGTTTGTTTGAAACGGGGTACCCCGAAAATCTCCTTTATTTGTAAAGATACAAAAAATCTTCAGAACAAAAGTTAAACTAGACAAAAAGGCCCATCTAAAGGTTACTATATGAATTCTGAGGCACTTCCGGTTTCACCGGAAATGATGTCAACTTTTGATCTAGCATAGGGAATCGATAATTTTATATTTTTTTCCTAAAAGTACATTAAATTAGCTTTACAATGACACCAAAAAATCATATTTTTATGTTAACCATGGCGACCATTTATTTAGAAAATAATAATCAACATAAGTTTTACAAAGTTGAACGTAGCAAGCTTTGAAAACAATAAAAAAAGAAACAAAATATCTCTAAAATAAACTGTTATAACTAGTTATTATATGAAATAACATGAAATAACTTAAATTTTAGTTTTTCAATTAAATGTTTTATAAATAACAAGAGTTTAATAGTTTATTTTGCTTATTTTTGTTTGAAAAAAAAAAAAAAATTGTATTAATTGGTAGTTAGTCGTTATTTGTACCTAATTACCTATTTGTTAGTTAACACCCTGTATATAAAAAATATATAAAACAGTGTTGTCTGATATCTATTATTAGTTATTGAGAGATAATATTATTTCAACAATTTTTTCTATGATTAAAAATATCCTATTTATTAGGTAGATAAAATTTGACGAATAGATTGTTATTAATTTTATTTCAGGTTTTTAGTTTTGCATAATAAATGTAATCTCTGGGGGTTATACATAGACCTGAGAGCTTTCTTTTGATACCGCACAATTTATTTTTTTAAATTTATTAATTTTTTAAAATAACACAAATTCGATATTCAACGAAAAAAAAATCTCTTCAAAAATTCCTGTAGAACTATTCCGGTTCCCATCAATGTACATAACTGAGATCAAGTAAGTATTGCAATTATTTAACTATACTAGCTATTTTTGTAGAATAATTTTTGTAATAATATAAAATTCTTATTCAGTAAATAGAACAGTACAGTTTGAAGGTCTTGTTATTATACAATATATGAGCCATTGTTAGTACCGCTACTTATAAAATGTGTCTTTTTTAGAGGTTTGTTTTTCGAATTGGTAACACTGTTTCCGGCGACGGCCATTTTGATAGTTGACTGATGATTTGTGCTCCGATTGGTTTGCCATTTCACCATGAATAGATTTACGCTAGAACAACACTTGCAAATTGTGCACATTTATTTCAAAAATCGTGGCTCAGTTTCCGAAACTTACCGTGCGCTACGTCCATTTTATGGTCGACATAATCGTCCATCCGAGCAAGTAATTCGAATAACCATGGATCGTTTTAGCACCACGCATACTCTAATTGATAATACGTATCCGCAGATACGTCGTACAGTGCGCACCGAAAAAGCTGTTGCTGCTGTGGATCGTAGAATTGAGGTAAGCCCGAATGAGTCGATCCGCTATCGTGTACAGCAATTGCAGCTGTGTCCATCTACTGTATGGAAGATTTTGCGGAAAGATCTTGGGTTACGAGCTACAAAATCCAGCTCGTGCAGGAGTTGAAGCCGCATGACCATCGTGTGCGTCGTACGTCGTACGTCAAATTTTATTAAATATATATAAAATTCAGCGATGAGGTTGAATGGCTATATCAACAAGCAAAATTGCCGCATTTGAAGTGAAGAATATCCACAAGCCATTATTGAGACGCCGTTACATCCACAAAAAGTCACTGTTTGGTGTGCTTTATGGCCTGGTGGAATCATTGGTCCTTATTTCCTCAAAAATGATGCCGGCCAGAACTTTACAGTCAATGGAGACCGCTATAGAGCCATGATTACTGACTTTTCGTTCCCCAATTGAATGGCATTAATGTGGAAGAGCTGTAGTTTCAACAAGACGGCGCAACACAACACAGAGCGCGCATCAATCGATTTATTGAAGGAAACATTCGATGAGCGCATAATTTCGCGTAATGGATCTGTGAATTGGTCTCCAAGATCGTGCGATTTTATACCTTTGGATTATTTTCTGTGGGGATATGTGAAGTCGCTAATCTACGCCGATAAACCAGAAATGATGGACGACTTGGAAGCCAACATTCTCCACGTTATTGCCGATAGACGGTCCCAGCTGCTCCAAAAAGTGGTCGAAAATTGGACTTCCAGATTGCGCTTTATTCGAGCCAGCCGAGTCCATATGCCCAAAATCATATTTAAACACTGATGGCATAAAATTATCTTTTCAATAAAGCCAATACCATGGCCATTACCACGATTTTTATGTGTTTTATATCATTTTAAAGTTCTATACCTCTAAAAAAAAAAAAAAAATCGATTTAAATTGGTTCATTTTTCCCCCAAATAATAACTAATAACTTTCATTGAATATTAATTACTATACATCTAACATTTTAAATCAGACGTCAACAGACTGTCAACTCTACACTAACCTACGTATAAACTACAACTTACCACAAAACCTTAAAGACATCTTAAGACTAGATTCAACAATGACTAACAACGTACTTAATTTCTTACAGGCAACCAACATACATAACCTAATATAAGTATTATATACAAAACAAACAAAATGTAACAATAATGTAACCTTATTAGACACTAATAGCCAAGTAGCTGATGTGTCTTTAAATAAATAATTAAAAAAAAATAAATAAAAAAAAAATCAGAATTTTTCTTCGTTCGAGGATATGATTGCTACTATACTTTATCATAGCAGTGAGCGCTGTATTCAAAGCATTTTACTTCTAAGTCATATATCTTCGTTAAAGTATTGTCAGATCATTGTTATACCACTATCAGTGTTATTCACTGAACGCTGGGGCTTAGAGTAACACGCTCGGGTACAAAGAATAACACCTACAGTTAAAGTTGGCTTTCTCTACCATCTTAATTTTAATCTTTCCTTGTAAAAGATATATTGGCTATATCTAATGATTAACTCATCTTATGTTTAACTTATATTTCTGTGAAAATAGTTCGATAAAAACAATCATAAAAGTTAATCTACAAAACTTGAAATATATATATATTTATTTATTTTTCTTTTTAATAAAGATATAGTTGCAGTGGCGCAGCCAATGGGGAAGGGAGCGACCCCCCCCCCCCCCCCCCGACCAGCAGAATTAGCACAATTATTATGAAGTATTATACAATACTAGCAGATTATCCGACGCAGCTCGGGGAGTTGAAGATAAAATTTGTTAACCGCAACAGTATTTTAATTTAAAATTACGTTGTAAACAATATTGACATTTTTTAGGGTTTTGTAGGTATGACCAAAAAACCCTTATACCGTCATTTTGTCGTCTGTCTGTCTGTCTGTCTGTCTGTTCGGTAAAAATTGTAGCCAAACGGCTAAACCTAGAGAGTTGAAATTTGGCATGATTGTACAACTTTTTGACCCGCACATAGGAAAAATACTAAAACATCTAAAAAACATATCCCCCTAAAAATATAAACAAATATGTGCTCATCGAAAAAAAAAATATTTTTTTTAAATTCTGAGTAGGATATCAAATGAAAGCCCTTAGTACGTGTATTAACGATCAAAATTTTATTTTTGCAAAATAAATTATTTTGACGAGATTTTTGCCAAAATTGTGCAAAAAATTTTTTGTCCCACACCCTGTAGCCCAGATGGTTTAAACTAAAAATGTGAAAAAATTCTAAGTAATGTATATTGGTGTGAACCGGAATAGTACAACAGGAATTTTTGATCAGATTATGTTTTCGGAAAATAATGCATTTTTTGTGTTTTTAACCAAAATATGTTAAATATTTAATTCGCTATGTAACCAAGTTCAGACGTCAGCGCTGATAGCGATGTGTGTTTAGTCATTGGTTTTCTAATTTGCTCAACACAGTTAACTTGCAAACTAGAGTTCGAATCCTGTCAATTTAAATTTTTTTTTTTGCAGTTTTCTTTTGTTTAAATTATTTAATATTAAAAATTAAAAAATTTAACAGTAAAAATTCTAGCTATATTTTGGCAAATGTTGCATATAATTTTTAAAAGCGTAAATTTAATAACCAGTGGGAAGTGTTGAAATTATAATTTAATTCTGTTTGATGTATACGAAATCAGAGGGCGTGGCTAATGATTTAAGCAACCAATAGAAGCCATAGGCGCAATTTTCAAAATCTTAATGAACCTTGCTATGTAAAAAAAATACTGCACATATTTAGAAACTTAAATAATGGTATTAGGCATTCGAATTAAAATTCATAAAAAAATATTTTGACATAAAATTTGTTTTGGCATCCCAAATAATCATCATTCAGTTATTAAATACCTGCAAAACCCTGCAATGTGTGAAAATTCACACTTCACATCAATTTTTTCCGTATAAGTACACATTTTACTTTGGAGAAAAACGCAGTCTAAAAATCAGTCTTTGGTTTTGTTTTATAGGTAAATATGAATATTCACACATTTTGGCCGGTGTGCGATGTCCACGGCCTTATCGAGGCCGGCCGCAGTGTAAGCCATTAGAGCATTACGTTTTTATGTGCTTTTTGAGTTATGTGGATGCTTGCGGAATTAAATATAAACGCAAAATTAGTTAAAAACTCTGCTTACACCAGGGCAAGCTAGACAGGGTACATTTTTCGAGTTAAAAGGTAAAAATTGCAAATGTACGGCTCGAGGTTAGTTTCTTACCGATTTTTATTCATTGTCAATAAGTATCTAAGAGGACAAGGATAAGATGGAGCTCCAGTTAATACTGGTGAAGTAGAAGGAGTTCAGGCTTACATCACACAAAGATACCCTACTGCTATTTACATTGTTTAGCTCATTCCCTAAATCTAGCACTATCAAAGTGCGACAATACGTGGTGCCAGTAATTGTTTTGGAACAGTTGAAAAAATGTATGCGTTTTTTGAAACACCAAAACAAAATGCAGTATTATTCGCAAAAATTAATTAATTCGCTCCTGAAACGAAACGCCAGAAACTTAAATAATAGTGTCCAACACGATGGGTGGATAAACACTATTCGATCATCGTTATGGTACAACTATTAGAATCAGTCTTCCAGGCACTGGAAGAAATTGCCGCCTGGAGAGAAAATATAACATCTTCTTTTGCAGATATTTTAATGTCCGGAATACAGAAACCCAATTTCCTGATCTCGTTATTATCAATAGAAAAAGTATTTGGCTACAAATTGCCAATAATGTAAATATTTGCAATCCGAAAATGAGGATTTAAGTATGGCCATTCAACAAGTAAAAAATATTCAATCCGTGCTTATCAATATTCCTATAAATTCAGACAATGAATTAAAAATCATTAATAAAAAAGCATCATTAATAAAAATATCATTTTTAATTATATTTCAAATATTACCCAACCAAGAATAACATTCTTGGACTATGTTAACTCAGAATTGAATATGAGATTTATTAAACATAAACAAATTTTGAAATCATTTCAGTACCTAATTCAGACTGAAAAGTGTCCAAGAGACCAAAAAGAAAAATTGAATTATTTGATAAACTTCTACAAAAGATATTTATTATAATATAATAAATAATAATTGTTTAAATATTAGTTTATTTGTATTTTTGATTCGGCCCTCCCCAAGACAAAATCCTGACTGCGCCACTGTATAGTTTTCATTCATGTTTATATGAATTATTAATTTATTTTAACGCGAACATTTTTATCTTAATTTTAGATAGTATAGTTTAAGATTGCACAATATTAAAACAGTTTTGTGTGAAAAATAAATTTGATAAAAATTTTATTTTCCATCTGTGGTTTCAATGAAAACCACACAGGAATTTCACATAAAAAATGGAATTTGTAATATATATTTTAGATTTACATATTTGTTTTATATAACATTAAAAATTTCCTAATTGTTTTAATACAACAAGACGATCATATTGTGCACAGTAAAACATAGTTTTTTTTTTCACTTGGCATGTCTATTCGTTTGTCCACAATTCCTACCGACAGACACATGAATGGCAGTATAAAGATTTCTTTGTCATACCTACAAAACCCTAAAAAATGAATATTGAGAAGTGATCGCTGAAATTTATGTTGAGGTTGGAGTTGGAATCGAAAGTCGGAACATTTTGACTCCGACTCCACAGCCCTGAAGTGCTATTTTCAAATCTTACATAAAAATGTCGCATGCCAGAAAAGTCGCATGGTATTTGTTGCATTCCTAAAATTGAATTCTCGAACAGTATCCGACAATTGGTGTGACATTTCTCGCATGAGATAAATTTTAAATGCCATGCATCCTGACAACATTTCAAAACAAAGTAAAAAATAAACAGGGTCCTTTGATTTTAGGTGAAAAAATCGCTTCTTGAGTACAATCTGTAAAGAGGGAAGCATAACATCCCACCACTCCAGATTTTTTTATAAATTAAACATTTGCCCAAGTTGGCAATTGGCTCCTGATAATTTACCGATTTGAAATTGATAACTAATTGTTTAAATCCGTACGTGACAAGTTTCTTTTGTTGTTGCTAATTGTAGTAGTTTTAGATTTTCTGGTTAAAGTCAAAACTATTACATTACTTTATATCAAATACCATGATTAACATTACTATTGAGAAGTGACATTACGGTGGCGGCGCTGTGCTCCAAGGCAATATGGCTGTTGTGTTTAGTATTCAGCTGTCAATATGCTAATAACGAACAGGTTAATTTAAGCACAGTACATTTTTATTTTATGAAAATGCGAGTAAATATTTGCGAAAGATTTTTTTAATTTTAATATTTAATAAAGAATTTTTAGATTTTTAAGCGCTAGATATGTAATGAAGTGTATAACAGAAGGTGGACATCAAATTACACCATTTAAAGTTAAATTTCAGTAAATTTATCGAAGTGTAATTTGTAGTTGAGCAGGTGTTAAATGCCGGACACGTAATTTTATGTAGTACATCTGAGTGTCGGTCATCTGAATTTACAATATATGGATTCTGTTTGCAAACAAGTGCATTATGTTTATTGCCTCATGAAATAAAATTAGTTTTAGTTGGACAGGAGCAGCTAAAAGTTAAATTTGCAACTTGCAGGTGCAAGCATATTAGAGCAGTTTTGTTTTTCTGCGACAAATGTAATGAACAAACTCGCATAGTATCAATTACTTACTACTCCTGTACATAAACAAATCTTTTCCAAATTTGGACTTAATATTAACTTTCCCTCCATTTTTCTTAAGAAAATAAAAAAACTAAGATGCCTATCTTGCCCTGTCTTGAATGACAGCCAAAAACACTACAATTTGTTTTACTTTTATAGTTTTTCACAACTTCCATCGATATTCTAACAAAAATTCAACACTAGAACATATGTAAGAAGTTCAAACAGTAATAGAGCGCCTAGTACAATATTTGACCACCAGACTGCGTATTCGAGCGTGTCAGTTCTCAATATAAATATTAGACTTCGTTCAACATAAGAAAAACAGGCGGATATTAGCGGTGCAGAAACCAAATTTCGTCCATTACGTTATCAACAGTTAGTTTAACAAATTTCAATGGCGGCACTTACTTTGATTTGTTTTTGACTACGCGTATTGTGCGGTATTGTTTGTTTATTTCCATTATTATTATTATTTATTTCTCGTACGTTTCAAGGTATACCGTGTGCTAAAATGAGTAAAAATTTATTTGAAATACATGATTTTGTTTGTTTGGTATCCACAACAATTGTTTAAAACCCTTATGTGCGTCAACGTGAACAGCTGTTTTCGCACAGAATTGATGACGTAATTTATAATACCCCGTGTTTTTCTTATGTTGAACGAAGTCTACCGATGATAATTATAACCGATACTAATAAAAAATGTATGGATACCAGTAACATATCGAAGTAAAAATTATTGAGTACTAAAATACTAGTATCGATACCTTACTAGTATCGTTTCATCCCTACACTCTGGGCAATATCACTGGTCTTGGTCTTATCACTGTCAAAGTCTCATCAGTAAATTAAATTTATTATGTTTTCAAATCAGATCTTTAAAAAGTCATGTTAACTTCACCTACTTAAATACATTTTATTATGGCCATGTACATCCCATTTTATTGTATGGAATTTGTTTTTGGGGATCAATAAAATTATCTAATGACGTCTTCATTGCTCAAAAAATGATAATACGATGCATTGCTGGAATAAACACTAGAACTTCCTGTAGGGAATATTTTACTCAATATAAGATCTTAACATTGCCCATTACGGATTACATTATTATAATTATGTAATCCGGTATTGTTATTCTGTTCCTTTTTGTATTCCATATGTTTTGACTTATCCATTGTGCAAATGTACATTCTTTGGTTTTAATAAATTATTATTATTATTATTATTATTATAGTCCAGTCCAGCTTGGTATACAATAAAATGAAAAATAATACTAACCTTCCATAAGTTCACGCCATGGTTGTGGGCAGGTACTAGGTATTGGTAAGGTAAGTTTATTAACAGCAACGCCATAAGCTACGGCTAGTGTATCGATTCCCTTGTACGGCGTTTCTCCAGTCAATAGTTCCCATAACAGGACACCGTAAGACCAGACATCGCTCGCCTTCGAGAACGTGGAGTTCTTAATTACCTCCGGAGCCATCCAAGCATATGTACCAGCCTGGGACATTCGAGTAGTTTTGTATACCTCACGTGCTAGTCCAAAGTCCGTGATTTTTAGGGTTTTGAACTGCAGATCATCATTTTCGATAGCTTCACTTAACAGTACTGTGGAAAAAAATAATACATTAGTCTCTTGACAACCGTACTAAAATAGATATTTGTGTACCAAAACATAAAATTTGAGATTATTATTAATCACAAATGTGGATATAATTTAAAAATCACATTAATGATACAAAATTTGATGTGAAGTATTAATTTTCATACATTTCAAAGTTTTGTAGATATTTAGTAAGTGATTAAAAATTGTGTTTACATATCAGCACATCAGAGGTAAATTGTATTAAGTCGCAAATGATAAATAGCTCAAAAAAGACGATTTAAGATTGTTTATCGCCATGCGTTGATCGACTTAATACAGTTTTAAAACAACGAATATCGAAACTGGCTAGAGCTTCAGCTCCAAATTATATTCCACTTGACAGACAATAAAGTATTAAATCATTTGGCACTAAATTGTCTTTTCTGATAAAAATGTGACTTGATACAGTTTACCTCTAAGGTGCTGATATTAAAATTAACTTTTGAAAGAATAAGCTACGTGCCTCCATCTAGAGAAAACAACCGGACTTGAGATACGCTTGCATCAGGACCCAGCCATAGCTATCCGGTTCTAACCAGTCAGATACATATTGTAAGCACGGTGCTGCAAAAATTTTGATTACTTTCGAAATAATTATCGGATCAAAATTTCTGTGCTACTACTATTCCGGTTCACAATATGTGCAATAATGTGCATTATTCAGATTTTTCGATAAACTACCCTCGATTAAACGGCATCGTATTAAAATAAAGAAATTTAAAAAATATATATATACTTTCCGTTCTTTTATCTACGTCTTAAGAGTTTTCATTTGATACCATACATTTTAAAAAAATAATAATTTTTTTCAATAGCACAAAAAAAACGATAGTTTTTGAAAAACTAATTTAATCGAAAATTCCTGTTGAACTATTCCGGTTCCCATCAATGTATATTATTGTTTTCTTTTTTTCAGTCTTAATTGTCCTCAGAGAAATAGGGTGGGAGACAAAAGTTTTTTTTTTTTTTTTTATCTCAATTTTGTTGTAAATCCACTAAAATATTGATTTTTTAAATTTAAAAATTTGTTTGTTTATCCAGGCATTAAGAGGTATCAAATGAATTTTGATACTCCACTCAAAATTATTAAAAAATATTTATTTTTTCATTAAATACATATTTGTTTATATTTTCCCGCGTGCTTATTTTTTGAACTCTATGGTTTTACTATTGGTGACTCAACTTAACGCGTATCCCTCTAGCGGCAAAAAAGCGAACACTTCGAAAAAGGTTACTGTCATTGTTTACGTATAATACACCATGTGTTTTATTGTTTCTGTCCATTCTCACTCCATTTTTACAGCGAATAAAGTGACAAATTTAAGAAAAAAAGATTAAATACTCCTTGTTGTGTGTATGGTAGTCAATCACAGGAAGAACATCTTCGAATATTAGATTGAAAGATTATCAGTGATTCTAAAATTTTGTTTCTATTGAAGGGAATTTATACTGTTCAGATGATTTTAAACAAGTTTTTAACGTTGAATTTTTCATTTTCCCTGTCTCACATGTGGAAGAAAATCGTTTAATGTTGTGTAAATTATTGTTAATATAATTAAAACCCCTTGTTATTACATGGGAGTGTTCCATAACTGTGTTAGTTTGCAAATATTTGACAGTTTTCTTGTGTAGAATAAATTACAAGTTCTCTTTCTATAAAATTTCTTGAGATATGTGTAGATATTAAGTATTCAAATAAAAGTTCAAAGTATAACATTTTATTTTCTCTGTGAGTATAAGCCGGCACCAACATACAATATATAACCTCTGAAAATATTCATTTACAAGCAGCAAATTTTATCATAAAATGGATTCACATATATTTATACACTTTTTTAATACTCGGTTATAATTTAAATATACTGTATACAGCAAGAAAACGTAAATTAGACCAAAAATTGATTATAAACCAATACGGTTTACATACGTTGACAGATGACTATCCTTTTTCGTGTCAAAAGTTCACAAGGCGATAGTGGCGCCGTTGCGGTAATTATAGTCGCGAATGTGAGTCAAATAGTTGTACAAGCATGCCGAATTTCAACGTTCTATGTTCAGCCGTTTAAATACAATTCCTAAGCGGTGTCCACACTATGCCGCAGTTTGCCAGTTGGCAAGGCCAGTTGGCAATGCCAGCAGTAATGTAGAAGTGACCGTTGGCACATGCCTTCGTGCCAGCGGCATGCCAACGAGAATCGCTCGAGTGTCGATCTCCTTCAAAGAAAGCCGATAAGAACGGTGAGTGGGGACGTGCCAACTGGCATCACGCGGCTTTAGGCTCAAATTCAGGTTGTGATTCAGACGCATATGAGCAACGTTGTTTATAGATGGAGTGGACAAACGAAAAAGGTGTTTAATTTGATCGATTTATACCGGGATCGTCCTGTTTTGTGGGACTGTCGTTTAAAGGACTATAAAGGCAGGAATAAGAGATGTGACGTTCTATTGGAAATTGCGGTTAGTTTTGGAGTACAAAAAGAAGAAATTGATAGAAAAATCAAAAACTTGGTGCGTCATTTTTCGCGCGAAATAAAAAAAGAGAGAGAAGGTAATAAGTCCGGTGCGTGATCTACTTTGAAGACTTGGACGTACCCAAAACAGTCGTTTGTGCCGTTTGCGTATTTTTTCTTCACTGTCAAGTATGATAACAGCAGCTGAAGCAATTAGTAAATCTTCCTCGGTGAACATTGTGCGACTAAACTAAATGCCAATACAGATGTGGACGTTTATACAGCCACTGGCTTTGCCAGTTGGCTTTGCCAGCTGACCTTTCCAACTGGCAAACTGCGGCATAGTGGGGATGCGCCTTTATAAGGGTTCTTTGGTCATACCTACAAAACCCTAATAGCTATTTATGCACCAAGTGTGTTACGCACGGAGAGCAACGTAATACAGTCCAAGAGATGGATGTCGCTCGATGGGCGTAATCCAGTAACGCCAAATACAAGAGAAAATTAGATGCTCGTGGTTCCACACGCTCGCCTGCGACTCGAGCTCTGAATGTTTCACTCGCATCGAATTTTCTCATTCCAGCCTTGTTACAGAATATCGAGGGTGACCTGGCAATACCTACTATGTGCATAGGTATTACCATGTAGATAGGAGGTATTGCCAGGTCACCAGCGATTTACTATTACAACCACGATGAATATGGAAGAATTACCCGAATGTATCGAAAAAATGCACAAAAATCAACAGAAAGATTGTTACCACTTAAATCTAAACAGAAATACGAAACATTTAGACAATGGCAATAAAAAAATAAGGTACCGGCCGTAAATTAGACTAAATCCTGGTTTATAATAGATATGCTATGGAACATAAGCATAAAAATTACACTACTCTCTTAGTTCTGTTTATTACAAACAGATATTTTGAAGGGTCAAATCCATTATTCAATGCAAATGCGTTTATGCTATGGAGTTATTATAAACCAGGCTTAATATCTGAGGGCGTAATGAGAGGGCGTTATGGATATATACTGTTCCGGTTGTTATGCATATGCATATATCTCGTATCCTAGGCATTATGACCAAATAACAGCGATTTAATTCTTATATCTATTTCTAGTACCTGTCAAAACAAATATAAAACAAGGTTATCATTTTATATTAAACAAATTTTTTATTTAAATATCGGATTAAAATCAAACAAATTATAAATAAACAATTTACAGGTATAAAGAGGTTGAAAAGGAAACAATTATTGTATTATTGAAAATAATTAGGGTTAAATAATATTAGCTTATACTTTCTACCACTATCTGTCGCCACAACACAATCCATCCATTATAATTTTATACCTGATTTAAAATTCAGGCCCGTTTACCCCTCCCCCACGTTTATATAGGCAGATATGCGCTTTTATATATTTAGAGGAGACATGATAAGTTTTAATCGCTTAATTTTTTTTTTTTTATCCACTTAGAATAAATTTGTTTATAGTTTCAAATATGTTATTATATTGAAAGCCGTTTTTTTTTAGGTAAAACAGTGTAAAGTAATATTTACAAACAAAAATATTTTGTTGTTTTTAGCAAAAAAATCCAGCGCGTGGCTAATTAATTTTTTATGAAAAATATTTGATAAGTTATTAATGTATGCGGTTTAGGAAATGTCAGAAGCATATGGCGTTTTGTTTAATTCATGAGGTTTCTCTAGTCTAGGGGTTAACTGTTACATATTAGGGTAGAAAAGTAGGGAATGAAATAAGGCCATACTACGAATAATCTAAAGGTTTTTTGCGTGCAGATGTAATCGATAATATTTATACGTTATTCAAACTTCCAAATTCAATAAGGTACAATATCGTTAGTCTTTTACGCATAAAGTTTTATATTATATTTCTCAACAAGCGCGCTCCTGGGGGGCTCACGGGCTTGAGACCTCCCCCCCCCCCGGCTAAAAAAACACGTGGGTTTACTGTTTTTAAAGAACACATTGGAATTCTAGCGCTCATATTTTTTTTTTTTTTATTCATCACTTGCATTTTGGAAGTGAAGAACTTTTTGGTTTTAGGTCGCCACATGCAATTTGGCAGTGAGAATCTTTTTTTAGTCCTCACTTGTATTTTGGAAACGAGGACCTTTTTTTAGGTCATTAATTCTATTTTGGAAGTGCTTTTGGTTAGCACTTATTACCAAGTAATTTCCCGATCCCTGCTCCTGTAGGGAAATAATTTTATCTACCCCCCCCCCAAGAGAAATTCCTGAGTGCGCACCTGCTTTTCGTTACACTTTCAAACTTTGAAACTTATTTAGTTTTATCTTCAGATAGAGGTATTTAACACATTCTGTCCTTTGTTATTTCTCACTGTCAACTTACCTATTTGATAAGGCAAATAAAGGTTAGGTTATAATAATCAATTAATAAATATTGTTGAATTATGCTAGTTTATATCTAATTATATGCTAGTACAGTTTTTATTTACAAAACCTGATCTTAATTAGGATTATTAAAATTAGAAAATGTATAGCATGAAATTAAACTTGGTATGCCTGAGAAAGTATCGATACGTGAAACAAAATAGGATTGGATATAGTTTCAAAAGTTTGTGTTGGATGTCGGATGTAGGAGGTCCCCAAGACAAAAAAATGGTGTCACTTAAACACATACTTTTCGAAAAAGTAATCTCAAAAATTCCGAGCGTACTACTCTGGTCAGATCAATATGCATTACCTCATTGATTTTTTTTTTTTTTTAGATGGCATCGTGTGGGGAAAATCTTTCGATATTTAATCTACAATTCGACGCATAATAAATGTTTGGTAAGTAATCACGTACTCGTTGCATAAATAACTATTTTTTCCCGATAAATACACATTTGTTTATATATTTTGCGAGTGTTTTTCTCAGTACTTTCCTACAAGCGGGTAAAAAGTCTGATATGCATGCCACATTTCAGCACTCTAGGTTTAGCCATTTGTCTACAATTTCTTCCATACAGTTAAACAGACATCTGTTTTTTTTTTTTTTTTTTTAATGCTAATCTACCTTTCTTTTAAGGTTAGAGACTATAACTTTAAGTAACATTTGTAGTCAAGAACTAGTATAGTTGGCAACTTGTCGCCAAATGTAAAGCGACAGCTACAGACTTGTGTAATGGCGACAGTCGCTTAGTACTGATTAGACGTTTCGCATGAATGGTTTGAAATTAGTTGCATTTTATTCGCTTGTTTATTTGAGGTTACTGGATTTGGAGTTGATAACTGATTACATTTATACAAACAATTGATTGTATATAAACGAAAATACAGTTCGTTTTTTCTTTTGCGATGCCAACATAATGTAGTAATATATAATACCAATACAGAAAAATAAAATTACTCTATATTAATTATTTTAGAACTTGACGAGTAACTACTATGAGGCTGTATTGAAAGTAGCTGTTTTCTTGTTATTTTTTGTAATTATTTCAATAATAAAATGCGCGAATACATTAATCAAAATATTTGCCCTCGGAAGCTAGGACTTTTCCCCATTTTTCTGGAAGAAGTCGGATTCCGTGCCGAAAGAATGGTCTGTCTTTTGAGCTAGTCCATTCAGCAACCCAATTTTCGACTTCTCCGTAGTTATGAAAATGTGTATCTTTCAAAGCGTGTTGCATCGATCGGAACAGATGGTAATCGCTTGGGGCCTGGTCCGAAGAATAAACTGTTGGAGAACCTCCCATTCTATAATATATAATAATAATACTTTATTTAACATTAAGCCCTATCTGTGTTTGATTTACGGTTATAACAACATGGAGTCGAGCATTGTTATAGAGAAGAATCACTTTCCGGCGATTTGATGCTCGTTTTCGCATCAAATTATTCAAACGCTCCAATTAGTGTCGACAACGTTCGGCGGTGATTGTTTCCTTTAGTTTGAACAGCTCATAATACACGGCGCCCTCTATATCCCACCAAATAGATAGCATTGGTTTGTGACAGTGGATGTTTCGCTTTGATATAGACGTTGCTGGTTGGCCAGAATCAACCCATGATTTCTTGCGTTTCGGTTGTCGAAATGGATCAATTTTTCATCGCAGGTCACGATACGCCACAAGAAACTCTTTTTTTTATGCCTTGCAAACAATCGAGATTATTAAGAGATTAGCAATGGCATTTTAGGTCATAATTCATGTGGAAGCCCATCTCCCTTCTTTCTGTATTTTTCCCATAGCTTGTAAACGTCGTGAAATGGTTGATTTATCGACTTCGAGCTGTTGAGCCAATTCTCTGAGTGTTTGATCAGGGTTTTCTTCCAATAAAGCTTGCAGTTGTTCATCTTCGAACTTTTTAAATTGACCTAGCCGTTGTTTGTTGTGAGCGTCACAATCACCACTTTAAATCGTCGAAACCAAACTCTACATACTGTTTCTGATGGAGCACATTCACCATAATTTTTCACAAGCAATATAAGCTTCAGCTACACTTATTTTAAATCAAAGTAGTGTAGAAGTACACATCGGAAAAACAACTTATCGCGTTCCATTTTAATTCGATTATAGAAAAGCACTTGTGTAAAGAAAGGAAAAGGCGTCTGATTACTGAATTTTAGTAGGAAATTTTCACATTACAAAATGCCCATATTATATACACCTTGAGCTATATATATGTGAAAAGCGGCTTTCAATGTAACCTCCTATTGGGCTCAACAGCGCTATGAAGTGACGCCAAGCGGACTATAACTGAACTAAGCGAAACGAGTAATAGTTTATTGTTTACATCTGGTTTACATGTGTTTTCTCGTGTAGTTTGTATTGCTTTTAAAAGTTAGTGTTGCAGTTTGTTTGTTATATTAACTTTTGATAGCAATTATTATTCTTTTTTATATTACTTTATGTTATAATGAGTTATTATAACACAAATTGGTGTGTGTTTGGCTGTCACTCTAGAAAAGGAAGTAACAAAAATATTTACTTCCACTATTTTCCAAATGAGAAACAATTTGTGAACTGTTAATAAATTTGGTGCTGTGGAAGTGATAATAACAAACTAGTATTTATTAAACAAATTAAATAAAAAACAAACACTAAATTATAAAAATCCTTCTCGAACATAATTAAATATCTACCCGGGTAATTTTAATGCAGAATTAGGGCAAGCGGTCTCAAATTCTGTACGCAGCTTTTCTAATACATTTTCACTGAACTTTCAGTGCCTGCTTTTGTTTCTAATCAATTTATTTAGGCAAGGAGTTTCTAACAGAGGTTTCGGTTCATACTGTTGTAAGACAGGTTTCTTAAAAGTAGACCACAGGCATTTTAAATCTGTGCTGGTTAATATTTCCATACTCAATATATTGTTTCTGGAACAAAAAGTAAAACCAACAGAAACCACACAAAAAAAAGATAAATCAAATATTTCACAATCAATCAATGCCCTGATCTTGGCTTCTTTCATTTTGGTTTGTTAACCACCTGTCACAAAATAATAGGATAGCTGAAATGTGTTTGCATGTAGTTCCTGCTTTACATGTGCAGGACATATTTAAAACTTCAACATCATTACTAAATTTTAATTTCCCAGTGACTTCGTGAGGTGGTGTTCTCAAACTGCTTGTTTGTAAACATAACCCACATATGTCGACATGCTCATCATTTTTGTCCAAAATTCCGCACAACATAAGATTTCCGGCGTTTAACAACTCTTCTCCTTCAACTACACACCTAGAAGAAGGTGTTGCACTTAAAAAATTAAAATAATTTAATAAAGATAGCTGTTTATTATCCATTGCAAATCGATGATTTAACATGTAAACAAATATGGACAACTTTCACATTACTCGTTTCAATCAGCTGTTCACAGCGCTCGTAGCGCCGCCATCGGGCATTGTTGTATCCAATTAAAAGAGCCGCCGGTCGCTTACATTTAGAACTGACACTCTTGAGTGATGGTATTTCTTCGTCATACCTACACAGGCACGACAAGAGAGGAGAGTAGCCGGAGATTATTTCCGGGGGCCCGGGGTTCTTGGGGCCCCATGGCCCTGGGCAGAGCCGTAGGAATGGCCTGGCATCGTGGCAAGCGTCAGGGGCGCGTGGCCGTCACTCACTTGTATTTTGAAAGTGAGGAACTTTTTTTTAGGTCTTTCATTTGTATTTTCACCTGTATTATAATAAAAATTCCCGCTTCATTTGTATATAGTCCAGAGTCCGAGCTAAAAGAATTAGTTTTCACCCTCTTGACGGCCCTGGGTATAGAAGTATAGAATTAATCATTACCCGGAGCCCGCAAAGAAAGTTTCTCTCTGGGGCCCCAGAAGTTCTCTCGGCGGCTCTGTACCTACAAAGCCCTAAAAACTGTACCATGTGGGTACGCTATCGAATCAGGTATAGATAAATCTGGGCTAGTCCTCCTGCACAAGTTTGGATGAACGTGAGCAGTATCCAATTAAGGTTGTTATGGGCCCTAGGCCAAACGGATAGAATGAGCCCCTAAAGGAAGTCGAATCGGAATAATGAGCAAAACAAAAGGGAAAACCGAGCTCGTTCGGGGCCCCGCAATCCGAGGAGTCCGGGTCAATTTGGCCTATACGTAAATCCGCAATTGTACGTGTCTAGCAGGCTTTATTGTGTCTGTTTTTCTGTGTAAAAGTATGCATTTTATTTGCATTAAAAATTGTGTCATTACAAATAATATTTGACGTAAGAAGTCTTCCACATCTACTTGGAAATTAGTATCAAAGCTGAACTGTCGACCTTACAACATTCTAAACGGAAGTTCCAACCGCATCCGTGATATCTATCGCCCACTTTATATCAATCCATTGATAAAATGAAAAGCGATACGATTTGAATTGAATACCGACATCCTAGAACTATGGTCAAAACGATACCACTTAGGTACTGTACCTATACTTGAACTTTTGATACTTCATATGTTCGATTACAATTTTGAATTAATTTTATTTGGTTGGACTTGAATTGGTATATTTAGGGTTTTGTAGGTATATCCAAAAAAACCTTATAACGTTATAATACAACCTTTTTACGTAACAGCCAGACACATGAGTGATGTGTCTGTCTGTACGGTAGACACCGTAGCGAAATTGTTCGACCTAGAGAGTTAACATTTGTCATGCAGATACGATTGATTGACCCCACATATAGAAAAAATACTGCTCGACTTAAAAAAACACATCGCCTCAAAACTATAATCAAATTTGTTTTTAACAAAAAATAAATAATAATAAAAAAAAAAAAAATAGAGTAGAGTATCAAATAAAACCTCTTAATGCGTAGATATGACCAAATATTTATTTTTGAAAAAGCAAATGTTTTTACAGGATTTCTTACCAAAAAGTCAAGAAAAACTTTTGTCTTATACCCTATTTCTAGGGTGACCTATTCTAGATTACAGTGAAGGGAAAACGGGACACAGGAGAAAAAAAGAAGGTCCTCACCTCCCAGATCCAAGTGAAGCAAAAAAAAAAAGGATCTCACCTCTCACATTGACTAGTTGTAATATTTCTTTTCTTACAAATGCATAATTATGTAAAAACCGGGACAATCGACCGTCCCGAAAACATTTTTCGGGACACCGGGACAATGTACATAAAACCGGGAAAATCTCGGAAAACCGAAACGGATGGTCACCCTACCTATTTCCCATAGGGATCTAAAAATCTGAAAAAATATCTCAATAGCGTACATTGTTGGACACCGGACTAAATAAACAGGAATTGTTGATCAGATTAGTTTTTCGAAAAATATCAAATTTTTTGTCTCCGATAAAAAATATATTTTTTTAAAAATTTATTGCGTAGTATCAAAAGAATGCTCTTAAGGCATAGATTAAAGAATAAAAAAAAAAGTTCTTTAATATTTCTTTATTTTAATACGACTCTTGCCAAATATCTGATAAAATTCAAATTAATGCATATTACTGTGAACCGGAATAGTATAATAGGAATTTTTGACCTAGTAATTATTTGAAAGTTATCGAACTTTTTGCTACCCCATGCTAACAATATTTAACTGGTTAATTGGAGAATTGTACAGTTACGGGTGGGTCTCTTAATTATGTACGCTTGTAAGTCTCTAGATCAGTGATGGCGAACCTATGACACGCGTGTCACGGGTGACACGTCAAGACATTTTAGGTGATACGCATCGTTTATGGACGGTATTCAGCAAAGAACAATAAACGCATCTGGGCTCAAGAGTTTGTCGACTTGAGTTCCAAACTTGAGAATCTGGAGAGAAATCGTTTGGAGAATGAAAAACAGTGCCACTACGAACAGGAAATTTGGAATGCTTGGAACCGATTAGCACTGAAAAATCTAGCGATGGCTTTATTCACAATTTTTCCATCTACGTACTTTTGTGAGACCTTATTCTCGGCGTTAAATAATATTAAAACCAATAAAAGAAACCGACTGAGAGATGAAGTTAGTAGCGCTTGCTTGGGCTTGAAGTGCACGAAATACCAACCTTCAATTGAATTTAGCAAATGCAAATCAGCAACAAAAAAGTCACTAATGTAAAGAATTATTTGTTTTTGTTTTTTTTTAACAAATAAATACATCAAAAATATAACTATTTTACTAGGGCTGCGAATATCACAAAATTATGGATATTTCTAGACGTGACACGGTACCCTAGTTAAGCTAGATTTTTACCCAATTTTGACACACCGAGCTCAAAAGCTTCGCCATCACTGCTCTAGATGGAGGTACCTGAACTGTTCTTTCAAAATTTGTCAAAATTTATAATATTTGTTATGTTGCCACAATTTGTTATCCCTTACTAAATATCTACAAAATCCTGAAATGTCGGAAAATTCACACCCCCATTCTCAATTCACAATATTGGGCCTGAACTCCCTCATTTTACTATTGCGCCTAAATGAGGATTAGCGTATGAACACGTCGAAAGAAGGTTGCCGGCGACTATAGGCACTGTAGACGCATGCACCATGCGTCAATAAATCAAACAGGAATCTTTGAAACATTAATTACTAGTTTATGGTAGCCAACGTGGTGGCCGAGCGCACTTAGTCGTGCGGTTTGTACTGGTGGAAACCCAGTACGATTGTCCGGTCTGTGGTTCGAGCCTGCTTCGTTGGTGATATTATTCGGGCGAGAATAACATGTTTACATTACTCTCCTTTCACAATCATTCACCCCTCATCCAGGTGTAGGAGCTCGCGCCCTGGCATCGGCGATTAGCCTCGTTGCAGAAATAAAAGCCGATGTAAAATAAATAATATAATAAATAATAATAATAAACTAGTTTATGGTACATGAAGGTAGCAGTCATCGGTCGCTATGGAGTAGTGGTCAGCCAATTTGACTGCTAACCATGGGTTCGAATCCCTGTATGATGATCCCGGCATGGATGTTTGTATTTGTTATAAAATTACTAACTTATACAAAATAAAAATAAAGATAAAGTTAATTACCATCAGTTGCTAAGATCAAAAACAAAAAAGGTGGTAGGCTCTTTTTTGATGTGTTGTTGTCTTTTTAATTTAATTTGTAGCGAACCACTTATATTTCATAGATATTAACAAAATATCTTTGATGTAGCGAATTACCGACATTTACAATTATTTATCAGTAGAATAAATGTTATTATTTTGTTATGAATTTATTTTACATCTAGAAGTGGCATGTATTAGTAGGTAACACCCCCAGGCAGATGTAAATAGAAAAATCTATTTGAAACTAGGCCATTTTGAATAAAGACCTGTCAGAAAACCGGCGTCGATGACACTATTTCAACATGTGCACAAATCGACATCAACAAACGCTTGTAGGCACCGATAAATCAGCAACGAATACAATCTTTCTACGTGTTCTTGCCCTTAAGCTAGTAGTCCGGAGGCACCGTTGCATTTTGGATGGTCATATCATCCCGCTTAATTTATTTTTGTAATTGATAGTTAGATACGCATACTCAATCAAAAAAATCTTGCACAAACAAACACAAATAAATAAGATAAAAATTCTGTTCGAATAATTGAACAGACTCAGGATGATGGTAAGAGGCTGTAAAGGGGCCAATTACCATCGAATATTACAGGTTAAAAATAAAACACATTAAAATAAGGTGCAAGACTTCACAAATAAAACAGTAAGTTAGATTCTCTCAGGAAGTGTATCAACCTGTTCATGAGTACTCGTCGTCACCTAAATTGATTTCAAGCCACTTGAAATTTTTATAATGATTAGTTTACATATTATATTAAATAAAAATGATCGTCAGTTGCCGACATAGCGGGGCAAAGATCGTCAGTTACATCACTGATTACAATATAAAATGCTAAGGCTAAATGGCCGCTCAGCAATTATAATCCCTCAGCTGACGGTCTTAGCCCCATTATACAAACAGCTGATTATTGTTTTTATTATTCTAATTATATAATAAGTTCGATGTATAAGTTTCATTGAATTTGAAATGACTTTACATCTTTTTTTTTTTTTTTTTGAAAGGTTTATACAAGCGGCTGACGTTAATCCCCCACTACGCACGCAGCTGACTTTTATTATTATTATTATTATTATCACTTAAACAATAAGTGTGCAAATTTTTAAGTGGCTTGAAGTGACTTTTAGAATTTTTTTTCTTTACAAGATGTACATTTTCTCACAACCAGCCCCACCACTACCAACGCAGTTGACGCTTAGATCATCAACTTACTACCCGAAAGGAATAATTTCCAGTAGGAATCAATCGGGATGAAATGGACATGTTACTTGCAACGCTGCCTCCCGGACTATAGGTAGAATGTTATAGAAACAGTGCCATTATCGAGAGATATCTTTACGTAATATTAAGATACCCAATTAACAATATTTCGTTTCGTGCTTTAAAATGCAGATACTATGTATTCTGACCATTATCTAGAGTTTGTATGCATATATAAAATCTTATACAAAGAAATTCTACACGTTTTCCTAGAAATAACAAGTTCTAATAAAATATTTCTCCTTTTTTCACCACATAAAAACAAAGTAAATTATACTAATTACAACAAATAATTTAAATAACCACTAATTAAATTTCATGTAAACTTTACTGCCACTAATTAGCACAAAACATAACTGAACTGGACCATGACAAATGAAATTCAGGATGTGGCGAATAAACTTGAATTTTTACATCTCAAATAAATGTATCTGTCAAGGACGAAAATGTTAATGCCCGTTTATAGGTTAGAATATTTTAATAGTATATTATGCATCAAGGTAGTGAAGTGCATATTTATGCACGCGGTATAAGATTGTAGCAGGAGACGAAGCCGAGGGTTACAATCAGGCCCGATGAGAGGGGACTGGAGATGGGGAATATAATTCCCGGGCCCGTGATTCTTACAGGCTCGGGTAGCGCCCCAATATATTGTTCTTTTCTCTATTTTGGGGTCCTGAGAAGAATCTGGCGTTACGCATAGGTGAAACAAGCGCTCGACTTAGCGCATAAAAATGTTGAATGCAAATATAACAAATCAATTTTTTACTATTATCACTAAAAAGTAGTTATCACTCAAAGCGGCAAATTGTCTAGCGCCGGCTGACCAAAATAAAAAATAAAACACAAATAATAATCTTATAAATTGAACAAAAATTATAAATTAGAATAGGTACAATGCTTCGTCTACACTTGGAATATGCTTTTGTTGTTGGGTCACCGTATTTGCAGCGTAACGTACTTCTTGTTGAAGGAGTTCAATGGCGAACTACGTGTATGCCTTCTGAACTTCGATGTCTTCGCTATAAACAACGCCTTGAAGTTTTGAAATTGTGGACCCTTACCCAGCGCAGATCTCGTAGAGACCTTATCCAGATGTATCGCATCATCACTGGCAAATTCTCAACAGATATGTTCACACTATTTTATTCAGTCTCAACACCGCAACGTGTGGACATAGCCTAAAACTAAAATACTAGATCTACAAGAAGCAAAATAGGGAAAACTTCTTATCGAACCGTGTCTTTGACTTATGGAACTCTATTTGAAGATAGTACTTTGGCTCCGACAATTAATTCTTTCAAAACCAAGATTTCGCTCATGTTCGAATAAAAACTTTATATATTTTCATTATTGATCTCTGTAATATTTATACAGTGAATATCGTTTATAACGACGTTGAAGGGAATGATGAAATTCGGTCGTTATAACCGTAGGTCGTTACATCCAAACGATATAAATACAATGTTGAAAAATATGTACATATTTAATTTATGTTAGAAAATAGTACATTTACATGAGTGCAAGAAGTTTTAGTAACAAAAACAATATTCAAAGTGTTACAGAACATAAATAAAACAATCCAATTCATTTTAGAAACAACTTAACCCTTATGGGTTATTTGGTTTGTTTTTGTGGTTTTCGTTTTCTAAAAATTGTTTGTTTTTTTCCATATTTTTTTCCAAATGTACCAATGCAAAATCTGTTTTAGCCTCTTTTAAATTTTGATTAAATGTGAAAAAATGCTGAATTATTTCAACTGCTGAAAATGCATCCTTTAGAGTAGGTATTAACTCGGTAGTTTCTTCAATTTCCATTGCGTCGTTGTTTATTTCTGACTTCAAATTCGAATCTGACCCAGCTAAAATTTCATCTTCCGTCATATCCTCCTCCGTTTCGAGTTCATCAATATTTGAAAAATTTACATTAATGCTTTTCGTTTTGCCAAATCGATGTCGATGACGTACCTTTATCTTTTAGTTAAACACTGAATGAATATGTGTATATGTCGCGTTTCGCCTTGCCTTTTCATAAAGGATTCCACACACCAAAGCGGCCGCGGTGGCGGCCACGGTGGCGGCCACGGTGGCGGCCACGGTGGCGGCCACGGTAGCGATCAGGTCTCCTCACACTAACGCGGTGGGAGTGGCGGTAGCGGTAGCGATCAGTTAGTGAATCACGGTATATAGTTGTATGATAATATTGGACCTTGCTTGGGTTATTTCATTTTTCCCCTTTGGAATGTTAAAATTTAAAATTCCAACAATGAAACCATGGAAACGAATGACATATGTCAAACTTAAATTAATTTTCTTACATATTTTAATGACAAAAAATAAATAAATGGGATATTTGTATTAAGAATGACACAAAAAATCAAAATATAAAGAAAATGACATTTTAAAATGATATTAACCTTAACCAAAAAATGTTTGTTGCAAGTATGATTTACAAAGCTTAAACAAAACGGCTGAAAAGCATTATTTAAACGATGAAAGTAACTAGATTGCAAAATCTAGTTCCGCCTAATCGTTTGGAACAGACTTTACTATCAATTTCCAAAACTTTTCCTATTTCGTCCCACACTTTATTTATTTTCCTAATATTCTTGTAATCAGGATGTGCTAAGTCATACAAAATTAAATGATCCTTTACTGATCTATGATTTTTTTCTGTTAAATTATCTATTTTCGACATTATTTTCTTAAATATATTCACTCTGTGGTATATAAACAATGAATATCGCGCGGCCTAACGCAACTTGTCGAGTTTGGCTCGTTTGGTGATCGCCAGACTGAACGCTGCATTCGGCGCCGTTCTCAGATAGCGGAACGCTTGTATGTGCGTGGTCTCATTGTATTGTATAGGTTGCGTTAGGCCGCTCCATTATCGCCACCGTGGCCGCCACCGCGGCCGCTTTGGTGTGTGGAATCCTTTACTCGGTATTTCGCCTGGCCAATGTGGTACTTTCCCGGCGTTTTAGCGTTAGGTAGTGGTAATCCATCGTTATAAAAAATAATTTGACCCAAATTTCAAACCATTTTTCGTTGTTAGATTATTTTCGTTATAAGCGATAAGTCTCACGTATAAAAAGTTTTGTTTCGGGCCGAGACTTTGAAATTTCGTCACATAAACCGATATGTCGTTATAACGATATATCAGATGTCGTTATAAACGACAACCATTGTATATAAGAATATTTGTTCATTCGTCAAATCACTCAAAACTTGTCAAGTAGCTGACTTCTCTGTATGAAATTTCTATTGTTTCAACAAATATAATAACTATAAACGTCTACTTCAGTATCAAGTTTAAAAACTACTGACACTGATAACATTTGCAATCTAAAATTAACACATGTATTTTCTAATTTGAAACTTCCCAACTTGCCATGACCAAAGGTCAGTACGTAAAATGAATATATTTATCTTTATCAACAACAAACTAGAATAAATTAACCGTTAGAATAAATGTTCTTTATTATGCTAACTGCAAATTATAATTATATAACTTTAACAAGGAGAAAAAAAACTATTCGCGGAGGTATTTGCAAATAAATTCTAGCTATAAATGAAACAAAGTACAGTTGTGCAAAATGAAAACATTATTAATATTTCTCAGAAATGCCAAAACATATTTTTTTAGTAAACCTTCTGTAGTATCTAGTGAATTATTATACTAAATGTTTTGTTCATATTAATAAATATTATAAATAGATATAGTCTGATTGTTGATACGACCCTAGATTACTAGGCCTTCAGAACACTCGTTTTCGCCCATCTAGAGAATTAAACAACCGCTACTCATTTCTGCACAATATACTGCGATAGTTTGCGTCCAGTTAGTTCAAATGCTCATGAGCAAAACGCAATCTTCCAACTCGATAATTTGTGAGAAAAGCCTGGCAAGTTACAGGTCTCCTGGATAGAAGCCCTAGTTTCCTCAATCGTCTTTGGACAGTTCGTGATGAAATGACGTGCGTCAAAATTTAAGGGTCAGTGACGATCGCGCAGAACAATTAGGGTAAGAAATCAGTCCTTTAGAGCGCATCTGGCCCGTGGATGATTTGAGCCAGGTTTTTTTATGTGGAGGCCAGTTCGCTGATGACTCGTTATAGCGTAATTAATAGAGTTTTCAGCTACATCCAAAACACTAGCGATATTCCAATACTGCGGCCATCTTCATATAATGGCGCAGCTCGTACAACGTCTTCTGGCCACATTTTAATTTCATTGCACAAAAAAAGTGTTGCGAGCCACCTAAATGCAGTTTCAATTTTAAGAAGAGGTGGTAGTCGGACGGTGCGAGGTCTGGATAG